>JARFIY010000337.1:7242272-7875454 GCA_036346155.1 Sinelater perroti | reverse complement strand
TCTTCGTATTTTTTGATATAACCATCATTTTTGTTTCTTTCTTATTTATTATCTCCAGTTTTCTCTTTTTTCACACTTTATTGCAGATTTTTATTAGTACCCACCTTCCTTTCTCTCATCTCTTTAATCACTTCTCATTTTGTCATCACCTGACGCCTTGCCAATCTTTAAATGTTTTATAGCATCTTTTAGTTCCTCTAATGTTATTTCGCCTTCTTCGTTTTTTTTTTGCTTTCTTTTTTCACATTCTTGACTGTCCTTTTCTTCGCCGTAAGTCATTTTTAAAAGTATTGCTTCCATCTTTTCATAATTTCTCCTTTCCTGATTTATTTTTAATATCAGTATTATCCATCTTTTTATTGTTTCTGATATTTTTCAAAACCCCACAAAACAAATTTCCAGTCTACTGCCAAAATCTCTCCACTGTTTCTATTTCGATTGTTCAACTAAATTTTTTTTTTATTCTTTGTTCTTTGTATGGTTCATAAGTTTTCTTACTTAAATATTTTTTTCGTCTCTTTATAATTTCCGCTGGTTGTTTGACTTTCTCTGTCCGCCAATTTTTTGTTTTTTATATTTGTTTTGTATACTCGTGCCATTTGTAAACTGCATTGACTCTATAATACTTGCTTTAAATATTTTCCACATTTCTTTGATATCAGTGCTACCTGTTATTTTTTGTGAGTTGTACTGTTCGGTATTGTTTTATTTTTAATTTGTAAACTTTTATCACCTTTTTATATCTTTTTGTATGTTTTTTACTTTACTCTTAATAATATCGACTTTATTAGGTTTTATTTCTGATATTAAAAGATAATGATCATTATTTGTTTCATATTAATATTTTATCGGAACGTATTGTATTTTTTTCTGTTTTCAGATTCTACAATTGCATAATCAATAATTGATTTCTCGTCTCTGTCCGGCTCCACTTCTATATACATGTGGATTTCTTTGTGTTTGTAGAAGGCGTTCATTATGTACTGTACAGAAATCTAAAAGTTTTTTTTTTTTCCATGTTTCACTATAGATGTGGTTTCTTTAACTAACTCTTTCATTCAAATCTCCCGCAATGTAAATATCGCCTTTTGCTATCTCTATTGCATGCTTAGATTTTAATAAAATGTATCTTTGTTTCCTAATCTCCCAGCTTCATCTGGACCGTATACTGATACACTATTCTCTTCTTAACTCTACTGTAAGTATTTTTTCAATTACTGCCTCCCATTTATTTATTAGGTTTCTGGCTTTCCTATTTAGTATTCCTGCATTTGTCCACTCATTTTCTTTCATTCCACTTTATACTAATAAGTGGCCATTTTCTAATTCTGTTATTTTTTTCTTTTTTCTTTGTTTCATTTACCACCAGTATCTCCAAGTTCGCCCCTTTAAATTCTTTGGCTCTATTTTATCCCATTTATACTTCTATTTTATGTTTTTAGTTTTATTGCTTTTTTCTTATCGATTATTTTATTATTTTTTTCTCTTTGTCTTGTTCGTAGTTGCGTCTTATTCATCTCTCCATTTTGCTCTAATTTTTTATTTTTTTCCTAGTTGTCTTTGTTGCTTTTTTCGATTACTTCTTTTATAATATTTGTTGTATCCTTTTCTTCGCTGATTCCCAAAACTTTTATCTCATTAGCTTATCCTTAGTCTAGTTCTTTGTCTTTATCTTTATTAATTTCCAAGTTCTCTTGTTTCCGTGTTCAATCTCCATTCTTCCGTCCTTATATTTAGCTTCTTGTATCCTGTTTAATTTTTTACCTTTTTGCTTTCCTTTTTTAGGAAACGTTCTAATTTATCTTTGTAATATTCCTTTTATTTGTTGATAGGTCATTATAGATGTATATTATTTTTTCTATTTTTTCTTTTAGTTCTTTTTTGTTTTCCACCACTTTATATCTTCTAGTCTTATTTGCTAGTTGAACTAAGTATGTTTGTTCCTCCAATTTTACTGCACCCACAACTCCTATTTTTATATTTAGCTCCTGTTCCATAAACATTTCCATATAATTTTTTAGTTTCTCTGGGTCGTTTTTATTTGCTTTTTTTCTTATATAACTGTTAATTCTCCTTTTATAATTTTCTAAACAATCATACTCTCATCCATACTTACTATAACTTTTTACTTTCCTTATCCTATAATGAGGAAAGTAATGTAATCGGCGGAAATTTGACCTACCTAGTTTTTCACATTTCTGGATGAAATATAACCTCAGGGCACCAAAAAAGTTGGTTTGAGCCATTGGTTTGTGTGTGTGTGTGTGTGTGTGTGTGTGTGTGGTGTGTGTGTGTGTGTGTGTGTGAATGTGGTGTGGTGCTGTCTGTGTGTTGCTGTAGTTGTCGTGTGTGTGTGTGTGTGTGTGTGTGTGTGTGTGTGTGTGTGTGTTGTATTAATGTGTGTGTGTAGTGTGTGTGTGTGTGTAGTGTGTGTGTGTATGATGTGTGTGTAGTGTGTGTGTGTGTGTGATTGTGTAAGTGTGTGTGTGTGAATAAGTGTTGTGTGTGTGTGCTGTGTGTGTGTGTGTGTGTGTGTGTGTGTGTGTGTGTGTGTGTGTGTCTCTGTCTGTCGGTCTGTCAGTAAACAGGATATATCGAGAACCGTAAGAGCTAGAGACTTGAAATTTAGTATGCAAGATACTTGTAAGTAGGGGACGCAATGCAAAGCTTTTGGTAAAAATCGGCCGAGTCGTTTTGTCACAAGGTCGCGAAATCGTCCGCAAAGCGGTCGCGAATTTAAACGGTTGAAGATACAAAAAATTTATGAGAATAAAAATGATTTGTTATCATGAGATAAACATGAATTTAAAATAAAAGTTGGTAAAATAGGAACTCGAAAAATTGAATCTCAGGATTTTTAATATACCGGGTGTTCATAAAATCTTTCGGGAAATTCATATTACCGGATAGATCAGACTGAGACAAACAAAAAATTACCATGAAATTATTTGATTTGAGGTCAAATAAATAAAATACAGCCGAATAAAAATTAATTAATCGGACAAATCACAGCGCGCTTGGTCGCTAGGAGGGAGCACGCAGGCGATAATGGGGAAGGCCGTGCGTCCGAGCACACACGGTTACCTTCAGTGACGTAGCAAAATTTTAAGTACGAGTCAATTATTGTCTTGTACTGTTTATCTTAATCAGCTTTCGAGTGTTGGACTCACGCCTCGTCCTTTTTTAAAATAACAAGTTCCGGGGCGAGAGCAGCGCAGGACCGAGGCGATGGACCCGGTATAATATATGATAATAGGATAAGGAAAGTCGTGTGAAGTTCACACCAGATTTTTTATTTTTAAATTCTCGTTACTTAATTTTTTTATTTTCTTTGGACTTGTTATTTTCTCTTATTTTTTTGATTTATATTTTTAAATTTTATATCAATTTCCTCATTTTTGCAACATACTCATCATTTTTCGATGTTATTCTCTAATTTTTTATGATCATTTACTGGTGATCTTGCAGTTTTATGATTTTTTGAAAGGAGTTCTCCTTCTTTCCTCTTTTTATCACTTTTCCTCTTTTTACTATATTTCTCTTCATTACACATTATGTTAATATTTTTTTTGTAGTTTAAATAACCAAATAATCCTAACCAGTATGTTAAAATTCAATTAACTGGATTAAAATAAAATAAATAATACTAATATAATCCGGCTCTGTCTTCTCTGCATGTAATTATCTTATTTCACCGTACCAAAAGCCACAAGTCGGTCGACCCGTTGGACTTTGGCTTTTACTGTGTACAAATTCTTGGATTTCTATTAGTATTTCATTTTTTTTATGAAATTGAATTTTTTAACTAATTTTATTTTTTAAGTTAATGGTAACATTGATCAACAATGATTTTGGTTCTCAAAAGCAAATATCTGGCCTAGAAGCATTTTTTACGCTGATAATCGGTAAATATTTACGAAAATTTAATATTGAATATTAGGTGCTTTGTGAGTAGGGAAGGTTTCCCCGTCTGTTTATAAGTTGTTACCCTGTCCAGTGTAACTGTAATTTTACCCTATAAAGTTGTCAGCAGTATATCATTAAACAAATGTTAACAGTTTAAACCAACTGTGTAACACTTTTGACTCATTGTTGGTTTTTTGCAGTAATGTAAACTGTGTGAATTTCAATGATTGTCGTTCAAATGCTTTCATATTATACGTTCAAACTGATTTCTACTTTGTGGTGCGCAAATAAACAGATAACCTAGAAACATGTCACGGAAATGTATAAATGCCCTAGACAATTTTTGTTACATATGTGGCGAATTCATTGCAAAGCATCAAAGAAAGTACATTAACTCCAGTATAAAAATAGCTCATCACCTGTATTTTGGGTGCAGTGTTTGTGATCAAGACAATAAATGGGCACCTTATATTTGCCGTGTTTTATGTACAAACAGGTTACGCCAATGGCTTGGTGGTTCTCGTTCATCTATATCTTTTGATGTACATAAAAGACACGTTACTGAATGTTAATGAAGCAAAAATCAAATAGAGCATATTTGTTTGAGGGAGAACAGAAAGATGACTGGGAATGCTTTAAATATACCACGAAATATTTCTTAGCGAACAGGAAATCTGAAGACTACAAAGATTATGTAGAAAGAATGTTAGTGACCTACCGTAAGATAAAGTCTCACTTGGGCTTTTTCGGGCAATTCAAGAGAAGTCACTGACGAACATGAAAAGAGGTTTCATAAGGACATCTTGACAATTGAAAAGTGTTACTAGGGAGGATGAAACCTAGCCATGTTGGTAGATAACTGTTAGTTAGCAGTGAGGTAATACCAGCAAAATCATACAAACGGAAGAAAGTCAAGAAAACCATATAGTAAAACAAGTATACTAAAATAAGAACTTGACTTTTTCGCGATTTACCAAATTTAATACGTAATAAAATTTCCGATTTCTCAAAAATTATACATGGTAGGAAAAAACTTAAGGTATATCTGAATTTTACCATGGAATATTTTGTTAGAATCACTTACTTTTTTCCAGGAACCAGGATTAGTTATCTATTTCTCACTCTTTGTTAGTCTGAATTCTTGCCATTCCCACTAATTTGAAATTTACTACTGAGCAAAATTCAACCAAATTATGTTTTTGCTAAGCATGGCCAATTTTAAATTGATAGAAACAATTTCGGAAACCATTAATTGACATATTCGCTTCGATCACTTTTATTTGCTTTTTATCTTCTCGGATATGCTACGCGTACATTGAATCGTTTTAAGGGTGTTGTCACTAAAGTATATCGTAATTTTCTCAAACTTCTGCTGTCTTTGCTAAGAACATTTCTTTAGGGGTCTGTTTTGTCCTTTAGAAAATCTCTGATGCAACAAAAGCTCGATTGGAAAATGAATGGCCACGAAGAGTGTCCTTCATGGTCAGAAATCACTAGGAGCGAGATCAGATGAATAGGGATCACGAGACACCACCTTAAAGATGTTTTCACGAATAAAATGCTGATGTAGGATTTCCCAGTGAGCAGGGGCGTTGTCCGTGAGCTTTATTTAGTCGCTGTTCATGCAATGCTGAAACGAACTTTGTTCTCAAAACCTGTTCGTATGATTTAACCGTCACTGAAGTACCTTTTTGAACATAATGCGTGAGGATTACGATTTCGCTGTCTCAAAATAGGTCCACCATAACTTTCTCAGCAAAGACCGTAACACGAAATTTTAAGTTAATAAAATAGCTTTGAATAAAATAGTAGCTTGATATAATTTGTACGTAATTTAATAAAGAAGTATTAATTTTTAACGTAAATTATAATTTTTTTTCTCGATGCTTTAGCATCCACGTGAAATTTTATCAAATTTTTAGTGTACAGTCTTGGTACTCAAATAAATTTTAGGCTACATAGGTTTGACAAAGTTTGCTTAGTTAGGCCGCAAAAAAATTAAAACTTTCAATTTTTACCATTTCCAAATTACTTTCAAAAGCGCGTGAAATTAGAGAAGCTGAGCTTCGTTTTTAAAGTAACGTCAGTGTACTAGTACTTACTAGCATTGATGCTCCTTGGACTCCTTGAGGGAGACGTAATAAGTGAAATGGTTTTTATTGACTCCTAGTTTATTTAACCGTCTAGTAAGGTCTTCGATGTTGAATAAGTTTAGCATAGCCCCACAGCCGGATTCCATAGGTCTAAATAAGAACTAATACAAATTTATACAGTAGCATTTTATTGCTTGGGGATAACTGTGATTTCAGAACTAACAGCTAATACCTTTTTTAAGTCTAATGACAAGTCTTTTTATTTTAGTTGTAATGTGCCTTTACTAAGTTAGCTTTTTGTCTAGGTATTTAACATTATCTTTTTCTAGCATGGACGTGCCATTTAAATTCACTGGATTAGTATTGATTTGTCTTATATTAAAAGTGATTGCTGCCGAATTATTTTTGTTAATTTAATCCACCATGTTTTTAGCCAGGGTTTAATCGAATCTAGAAAGTTTTGTAAGTTGATCGTAGCCTACGACGGGTTAGTGTGGGAGCATAAAATGGCCGTGTCATCGACAAAGATGGCTATCAAAGTGTTTTATTGGCACAGAAGATCTGATGAACAGATTTGATATAGGACGAGACAGAACACTCTCCTACAGTATTCCCGCTTTGATGTCATAGATTACCGATAGACTATCTTCAATTTTTGTTTGTAAATGTAGTTGTTCTAAATCTGATTTGAAGAATAAAAAATACTGGTGCAGGAAGTCCTCTTTGATTATATGTGAAACCAAAATGCCACACTCGGTTGAATGATTCCTTTATAGCCGAGGAAAATTACCGAGTATACTCTTTGTTTTTGAGACACTTCTCAATGTAATCGACATCCCTGTGATTTTGTTTGAGAGTTGAATACGTCTAACAAAAGCCAACTTGTATTTCAAAATTGTTTCTTTTTTCCAGAGTAGGTTTTAGTTTTTTAAATAATATTTTCTCCATTAGTTTAGAAATTCGTAGTAACAAGGAGATTGGGTTTCCAGAATGGAGTTGAAAATCTGTGTTAGAGCAGTGATCTCTTTTTGGAGTAATTTAGTTGCAATAAAATCGTAGCCAGGAAATTTGTTGCTGTTGAGGTACTTAATTTTAGTTTGGACTTTTTTGACAAAACCAGGCTTTACGGGTAGGTAAGTCTTATTGTAATAAGAATCCAAAAAATCAAGAGTTTTTCTATAATCATTTAGTATTTCTTGCAACTTGTGCAACTGGAAAACATTAAAAAGATGTTTACTAAATCGTTCTATTTTTCTTTGTTGCTGCAAGTCAAAGTTCCATCAGTTTTGCCTCCACATGCTATAGTTGTCATACCAAGCAGATAATTTTTTAAGTTTTTGTTAAAATTTGCATTGTTCATTAGAATGTTTAACTTATGCTTATAACTAAGATGTCTACTGAGCTGCACAGTCTTTTCGTTTTCTTTTTCGGGTTATTTTAACTTTCATAGTCAAAAGATAGTTGTTGTTGCAAGCCATAGTTAGTTTTTGTGATTCGGAGGTGTTGCGTTCCATAATGCATGTTGAAAGGTGGTGATTAAGTTTTTTACTGCTTCCATTTTGTTTTGTGTATTTCATGGAATTTTGAGTGATTAATTTTCATCCAAATATTCTCTGTAATTGTCCCAGTTGAGATGGTTGTTATAGAGGTAGGGCTTTGTTTGTGTCTTTATTACAACTATGCTTATAATGCGAATTATTGCTGTATGGACAGAGATTAGATCATAGCTGTCAGTAACATCAATATATTAAAAAAAAAACCCTTAGTGATAAAGAAGTCTAAGATATCTGAAATTTTGTTCAGTATGTGGGACTACCACTAAAGATTTGGTTGAGTCGATTTTCTATGTTGGTCTTATGTAGAGCTTCTCCTCTTCGGTTAATTAGCTTAGATCTTCAAAGAGTATGCTTAGCGTTATAAGCTTTTCCTGCTATAAGTTTATTTCTTAATTTTGCAAGTGATTCTTTAGTGTCCTTATTTATTTGAGTGTCTGGAAGAGCAGTATATTGCGGATAAAATTATATTTTCGTTTAAACCTTTGATTTTAAGGTTTGTTGGTTGTAAGTAAGCGACCTCAAATTTTTCTATTTTATAGGGAGATATTCTTTTATTAATAATAACTGCTGACCACGTATAGGCAGTGTTATCGGAATGATAAGTAAAGTACGTCTTGAAATTGTAAATGTCGACGTACCTAGAGTTGATAAAATGTGTTTCCGATACTAAGACAACGCCGATTTTGTGCATTTGAAGAATTTATTTCTAATCGATGTTGTGATAGCCTGTTTGCAATTCTTAGTGCTTTCATTATTGGGAAATTTTGTTAAACATGTTAGCAAGGAGATTAAACACTGTACTGTTCTAATTCATTAATTGGATGAACATAGTTTCAAATTTGGTGCAGTGTGGCTACAATCCTGTAGAGTCGAATATGTGCAGTGCGTCAGAGCGCTCATTGGCTAAACGGTTCGCGCACCGTTCAAACGCACTAAACTCCGTTACCCAGCGCGCTAAACACAAGAATATAAAATCCAAGCACATAAATCAACATAAGACTTCAAGCGAGTCAAACTCAAGTAGCCCTGACGGCTTTCTTTTTTCAACGAACTTAAAAAGTTCGTTACTGAATTCTGTATGTCTGTCTGTCGGTCCTGTCGATCCGTCACAAAATTTGAGATTTTGTAAATTTGAAAATGGATTCTTATAGGAAATTTGACGCTGATTTCGAAAATGAAGTCGAAAAAGCCCGCGAAAAGCGCCATTTATTGTAAAATGCCTCTATGCTCTGGAGATCATCCAATTTCAAATCTGAAAATGGTTTTGGAAAATACATGATTAGGGCAACAAAACTGTCATTTCAGTTTTTCAATTAAATTTTCGTAAGTAGGATAGAAATGCTTGTGAACATGGCTCTAAACGCCAGCTTGCGTGAAAATGACGGAATGGAGGGGGTCGGAGGAGAGGCAATGTATAGAGGTATGCAAGCACTACGGCGTGCGAACGTAAATCTTTCAATTTGATTATTTCGGTGATTATTGAAGATATTACATTAGTTTTTACATTATCGACCAACTAAATTGCAGGATAACGACTTTTATCTTTGATTTTAAAAATAATGAAAAAAAATATTAATAGGTGATTTTTAAAACGCATGCTTATTTTGAAGCAGCTGCCAGAAATGTTCCAGCATCTCGCGTCTCTTCTCTCGGCGTCTCTCGCTGTCTTTTTCTATTTATCTATCTTTGTCTCTTTCTCTCTCTTGTTTTCGGTGTTCGCAGCAGCTGAAACAAGCAGTTTATTGATGCTGAAAGATTCGGGAACTTCGATTTACACTTGAAAACAGTTATTTCGATGATGCCATTTTTTTTCGCGTCGGGTCACCATTTGTAAGCGAAAGCTTCCCTTTTATATGTTCAGGAAATGTTTAATTTGAAAAATAAAATGGATATAGTAGAATTTGATAAATGTTGTAAGCAAGGATTTTTCACAGTAAGACGTTCTAGTCTATTTTGGTGTGGTATTTGGTCAGATATGACTATAGAGCAAGAGCTGATGCGGACAATGAAATGCATCGGCGGTTTAACTCATGGTCGTGGTTTGACAGACAACGTTATTGCGAAATGGATTTTGTCGAGAGTAGCTGTAGTGGAAGTTGGCAACTCTATAGAACTTTTTTGCAACGTTACATTTTGTTCTTCAGAGCCGATGATCTAGCTAAAATTCAACAATTTTTTTCAATGTATGAGCCATTTCCTGAAACCGACAAAATAATGAGAATATATTCCAGTGTAGTTGGTGATGTAGCGAATGTGAAGTGCCATAAAGCATACGAAACGGCAAAGCTTTGATGAATGACACTTTAAATAAAAAATTTTCCGACGTTAAATTCAAAATAAATATTAAGTAATACATTTAGCGGCCGCTAATTCAACAATGAAAGATGCTGCCGACGAAGAAGTGTATATATCACCATTGTTACCGTTATCGCTGTTTGATGAAAACGGCATGCGTAAAACCAATAAAGCAGCTTTTTACTGTAATTTTAATAGCATCAATGAAATTACTACGTCAAAAAATGTTACTCATGTTATCGACGGAGGTTATTTATTACATAAAGTTGTTTGGCAAAGTAACAATAAAATAAGTAATATTGTACGTACATACGTTTCTTACGTGGTAAAACGTAAGATTTACCATAGCAACGAACTATTCCAAGGACGACACTGCATCGACAGAGTTCGTTGAACGCTCACGTCGTCAATTAAAAAACATGGGCCGTGAAATCGCTTTCGATAACAACACTACTATTAGTGTCATTCAAAAAATATGATTTGCACTGCGTTAGATAAAGCTGGATTTCGTACGAAAATTGCCCCTGAAGACGCCGATAGACTTATTGTACTTACTACGATTGAACGTGCTCGCATAGATAATGAAGCAACGGTTATTGTCGTAGGTCAAGATATTGATTTACTAGTTATAATGTCACAGCTAGCATCAAACGAACAAAACTTGCACAATATTTATTTTTGTAAAGAGAATAAGGGCTCTAATCCGCACGAGTATTATAGTACTAATAGTTTTAAATATTCCAATTTAAAAAACATTGTAGCATTTTTACATGCATTTTGTGGCTGCGACACAACATCTTGTTTCTATATTATAAATTGGGTAAAAATAAACTTCTGGATTCATTTACACCTGACACATTATTAGAATTACCTTTGGTTTTTTTATGACGTTAAAGCCACCCGCGATACGCTAGCCAACAGTGCGTTTCAGTTAATGCTGGGAATGTACAGTAATAAAGCAGAGAAAAAATTAATCGAAAAATCAAACTCCCTTTCCTTGAGCGATTTGCGATATCTTCATTTCAGTAAGGCTAAGCTCAAATCAAAGTTTGCATTAGAAACGTTGCCGCCAACGGAAGGGGCAGCGAAACAGCACGCGTTTCGCGTTTTTTATCAAATTCATTTGTGGCTAGGTAATATAAACTTGAAAGCGGTAGATTGGGGTTGGAAAATAAAAAATAATCATTTGGTACCTATAAAAAGTACCCTTTCCACCGATTCCTCAACAACTGCTTGATCAAATTGCGTGTTCATGCAGTAAGAAAGGGTGCATTGATGCTTCATGTACCTGTAAGAAAAATGGTTTGCAATCCACTAATCTATGCGCAAATTGTCTAGAAGACACGTGCTTCAATTTAAATACAAATACGTGTAAATCAGAGAATGAATGTAATGATAATGTCGAAGATTATGTTAATGGTGATAACGACGATTTTATAATTGAAAATAGCGATGTAAATTGCAAGGAAGTAGGCTGTTCCGCAACGGCGAAAAGACGACGAATGTTGTAATTAGTTTGTCTACATTGAAAAAAAATTTAACTTCGCGCAGCAGTTAAGAATGTTAAGTAATATAGAATATAGGTTAATCTAATGTGATATTTGTATAATAATAATGTAATAAAAATGATTCATTTTTTTTAATTAAAAAAAGTCTGTTCATGTACTTATTATTCTAGCGTTTTAAATATCACATAATAACGTTTTATTTTATTATTTTTAAAATCAAAGATAAAAGTCGTAATCCTGCAATTTAGTTGGTCGATAATGTAAAAACAAATAATGTAATATCTTCAATAATCACCGAAATAATCAAATTGAAATATTTACGTTCGCACGCCGTAGTGCTTGCATACCTATATACATTGCCTCTCCTCCGACCCCTCCATTCCGTCATTTTCACGCGCGCTGCCGTTTAGAGCCATGTTCACAAGCATTTCTACCCTACGTACGAAAATTTAATTGAAAAACTGAAATCACAGTTTTGTTGTCCTAATCGTGTATTTTCCAAAACCATTTTCAGATTTGAAATTGGATAATCTCCAGAGGGGGCATTTTAAAATAAATGGCGTTTTTCGCAGGCTTAAAGTATACATGTAGTACTACCTAGATCTGAAAGCTCAGCCTTTAAAGTTAAAAAATGGTGGAGATACAAATTTTCCAAAAATCGAAGAATTTTCCCGTTTTTCCGAGTTTTCTCCATTCCTAATTATCGGATCGAGTCGCGCAACATCTCATTTTCTTAATAATTTAATTTTCTATAACTTTGCTCTGGTTATCATTAAGATTGCAACAATGCTTTTGATGTTATTAACAAAAAAATTAAAACGTACGTTTTTTTGTTATAAATGTTAATAAAAAAATGTTCTACACAGTCGGCTTTCTAATAATATTTTTGTCAAATATTACTATTACTATAGGCTACATTGCTTGGCTTACTGCGCATATTCCACTCTACAGGATTGTCTAGCCACACTGATTTGGTGTGGAACTGTAAAACTGAGATGTCAGTGTTATTTCGTTCTTGTAGATGGTTATTATGAGAGATAGTTTTCTGTGGACTTAAAGTGTGTTAACATAACTAGGTTAAAACAGATTGTTTACTTTGGGAGTGTTACTGTGGGTAACGTGGTTCATTCTGGGAGTATTAAATAGTATTAGATGCAGTCTGTTACATAATGCACATCTGACAGGAGTTTTTGCTCACCTTCGCATTCGAGACATGGATATAGCTTTAGGCAAGAAGTTTTGCTATGTTCATATGTTTAACATCGGGTGCATTATATTTTAGTAGTTTTGTCCTTGGAGGTTGAACTGATACTTGAATATTGATCAGATCTGAACTTATGGCTGAATCTAAGTTTCTGATTACTACCCGGTATGCTCTGTCGTCTTTAATTTGATAAGTAAGATAAATTACTTTTGCGTCATCAAGGTGTTTAATAAGTTTTCTATATGAGTCTACGGCGTTGGAATTGATTTTGACGGTATTACTATTAAGGGTGTTAGAGCCAAATTGTTGAATGTCTAAGATTTGATTTAAGATTTTAGTCATTTTGTTACAGTCTATTGCATCATATATATGAATCGGTGGATGTTTAGTTGACTTAAGCTGTTCATTTTTTAATATCAGACGTAAATTACTTTTAGCTTTATTAGTCAGTACGGAGTAAGGATTGTTAGTTAGCGAACTTGTGCTTTCGTTAATACTCTCAACTGAACGATAAATCCTTTTTCTTCCAACTACCTGTCATTGATAGGTCCAGGATCTCTTTTTCCATCACGAGTGTTTGTAGGTACTTGTTGGACGGAATGATTATAAAATGGAATTTGTGTAGCCGGTTGCGCATTATTTATATAGGATGTACATTGTAATGTGTAGATTTTATTTGCAGGCACATATGCATTTCATTAACTTGCGAACATGAATTGATTATGCATTAATGGCATTTGTTGGGTTGAAAACGTTATATTGTTATTACAGTTGACTTACTTAAGTAAGTTTAATGTGCTTGCTTTGTTGAACAATCACTTAAATACTTAAGCGAGCGTCCTTGCATTATCGGGAATGGTATGCAACCACTCATACACTTTCTTACGTTCAACAGGACTAGTACGTATTTACATCTCGAAAATAGAATAATAACTAGAACGGCTTATTGAGTCATTAGTGGGTTAAATGGTGTGGTAAACAGCCGCTGTTGGAACGGAGTAAGAGCTATATGAAATGGGAGATGGTAAGACAGAGAACGCTGATTAACTAGAGTAGAAGAATATAGCTTGCAGACTATATTACATTGGGCATGACTAAATGAAAATGAGCCATTGATAATAACAAAGATAAGTAGTAGTAATAGTCATTTTATTTTCATAACTTTCTTTTTAATTTTCTTAACTCAAATAGAAACTGTATATGTTAAACGCTAATCATATGATTTTTACATTCAAATCGTTTAATGAAATAAGTAAAGTACTCTTAATATGTTAAATTAGTTTTAATTGTTTAAGATCAAAATAAAAAAAAACATTTATTCAAATGAAATATTGTAAAAAAAAGCCTAAAGATATTTTAAGATAACTTAATTTTCTAGTAATGGATTACAGTGGTAAAATGTAATCTTCTACTGAAATAATACTTTATGTAAGTGAAAAACGTGTAGTCTACTATACTAATAAATAATAAATAAGTTGCAGGCTAACCCAATCGCTAACTGAATCGGCGAAGATAGGAGGGCTTAGCGATGTAAACAGTGTCAAATTGCCACGCAAACACAATCTCATCATGTGAACTCACATCTACAGCCGAGTAAATACCAAGCAAAGTGATCTGCGATGTCGCAACCCATTTGAGGCTCCAGCAAGTGTAGTCCGAGCCTTTCGAGATGAAAACCCGCAAACAGCTCCTCGAATTATTGCTCCTGGCCTCCACGGTTATCTTCTTCGCTGCTGGAGATTATCGCTTTATAGAAGCAGGTAAGGCGCGCATGGCCCGTATTGAATATGCCGCATTCGGAAAAAAAGATGATGTTGTTCTGCAGCACCGAACGGACGTGCTTTGCATTATTCACCGAAGCAAAAGTATTATTTTCGGAG
Source organism: Sinelater perroti (assembly GCA_036346155.1). Classification (NCBI taxonomy): domain Eukaryota; kingdom Metazoa; phylum Arthropoda; class Insecta; order Coleoptera; family Elateridae; genus Sinelater; species Sinelater perroti. Next base: position 7,861,012 of record JARFIY010000337.1, on the reverse strand, counting down.
TCAGGTTTTTATGCCAAGATAACTTATAAATCATGCATGAACGACAAAAAACGTTGACCTGCAACATTGCCGCTCTGCAAGAGACGCGCGAATCGCGCCCAAGTTTTATTTCCCGAAACTACCAACTTTCGTGGACGGCCTGCATGTTTTCGAGCAGGCGACCGCTTAATAAATTATTAAGCACATGTCCTGTGCGTGAATAATTCGGCAGCGGTCACGTCAAGCTTTAAATTAATTTTCGTCATATTTCAAACGGCCGGCGTGTATTCACCTCTCGTGAATTAATTAACGTATTGATTCCGACTCGCGAGTAATCGCCCTACCTTTAAACTGCCGGCCATCCGACGCGGTATTACCAAAACGCGCAGACCCGTTCAATAAGGCAGTAAGAACCGACGCGGCTCTCTTTACAAAAGACAAATTACGCCGCTTCGCAGTCCGCCCGTAAAGCGTTGCAAAAACGGTTCCATTGTAATACAGTTGCCTGCTCATAATGATTTTACAGAAAATTGAAATTAGTAATGTCAGAAGCAGCGATAGGGTTTTGACAGGTCCCTAAAAAGCAATAAAGTCCTACGGATCACGTTAATCGCTCATAGAGATCAGATAGACTTAGTTTTAGTGCTTTGCTGCAGCATTTTTCTGCAGATAGTTGTTAAAAAGTGCACTAAAGTTGGGACAGTGCTGTTGCAAACCTACGAACCGGAACTGCAAAATTAGGTCGCTTTCTAGGATTTCAGTAAGCACTTCCGACTCGGAGAGCTAACCCTTCTGCTCTTTGATGAGCTTCTCCTCCTAGCAACCTTCTCGCGGAGCCATTTCTATTTTACCGTGATATTTTTTAATTTTTTTTTTAATTATTAGATGTATTAGAAAGTAAATGACAGATGAATGTTACTGGAAATAAAAATTTATAATATATATATATATATAAAACATAAAAATCGATTATTCATGTGGATATTAGTATGTATTTGCAAAACCCATTTGTTTCTAATTTAATATATTATATGTACTTTTTAAATTTTATTAGTAAAATTATTAACAGCAAACTTTATCTACAGATCACTACGTAAACTAACAATATATAAATACGAATAAAAATATCATAGGAGCCCAAACTTTGAAAATAACAACAAATTACAACTGCAACATGTTTTATTTCATAACACAAAACTAATTAAAAATGACATTCTGTTTTATTCTAATATTATTATTTAAAGATAACATATCATTAAGAGAATACTGATATCTATTTACTCCCACAGGCACTGGATACAGAGAAGCATTGAGTTTTCAATACATTATTTAAATGACGTGTTTCAATTGACAATCTACTCTATTAATTACAAAAACGAGTACTAATGAATATGATATCTGCGTAGGCATGTATTCACCACATTGATAGACTACATTCATACCTAAACTAAATGAAAGGACCACTATTTGAGTTTTGTGGCTCACGCAGTGCAGACATGCGATATCAAAGCATTTTCTCGGTTTTCCTCGCGCGGTATCGGTGACCGCGCGGTATCGCGGTGACCGCGCTATGTTATCGGCCTCAGCCGTATATCTCCGTAATGCATTTGGCGTCACCCGACAAGATAAAGTGTGACCCTCGTTTTAGGAGCCTCAATAATCTGCACAAACAAGTTTCTAATTTCAATTAAAAGGTTAGTATGGCCTACTGTTATTCGCCCGCCACGGCCGTAATTTTGTCCTATGTAAGTCAACCAAAAATTCCAATCATCATATGTTCTTACAGAAGTATGAGTGCCCTAAGCAGCAAATAATATAATATAACCACCAAACAATCCACTTTCAAATTTATCTAGACAAAATTGTTTAATCTCCAGCTCAAAACCCTGAATGGCAAGTAGTAGATAGTAGAAAAGGCAATCGTAAAGAAGCTGGCAATAAAATGCTTCTCCAGACCAAGCAAACAAAAAGTATAAACCATTGTTTAAATCCTACCAATCACTATGCCATGTTAAATAGCACCAATCCAGATAAAGACGAAACTTAAACTCCGCATCTGCGAAAGCGGATCCTAAGGCCCACCGATTTTTGTATTAGGCGTTACAACGATGGAACCTTGATTAAACAGCTAAACACAATTGCCAAAAAAAATATAAAATCAAGATACTACACAATGATTAAGTTAAAATACAGTCTAAAACGTCTGAGAAATACACTATTATAAATAAAGCAGAGAAAAACACAGTTTTATATATGTCAAGAAAACGAAAGCTCACTTTTAGAGTAATCGTTAAAACTTACACCCGACAACTAAGACAGATGAAATAAAAAAAGAACTGATGGCACCTGGGCACCAGGCTACTAATATCTGGAATATCAAGCAGAAAATTACTAAGAAATAAGTACCATAACTTCTAACAACACATTTTAACCACAACAAAGTTTATCAAATAACCTATATGACGACAAAATAAACTGAAGAGAATGATGAAAGGGTTAATGAAACAAATAGGAACGATGTTAAATCTACTAACGACATTCATTCCAAAAACTAGCAATGGTTCAATACTTTAGAATAGATGAGTGAAACACAAACCACTATATTGATGTCATGCTCATATCTAAAGCATATTTTGTGAGCAGAAGTTAATTAAAATTCCAGGGTATACAGTTCATGCCACACAACATTCTGATGGTGGCTCATACGTCTGTATGACTATAATTGTTAAAACTTCGATAAATCACTACGAACTTTCTGAATACAAATACGAACATCTTCAAGAAACTACAATTGTAATCAAAAAGTGAGCAGGATTGGTAACAATATCGTCAGTATATTGTCCTTTGAGACACAACAGTAAACAAGATCAATACGAGCACTACTTGATACTCTAGAAAAACACACTTATATCACGAGGTAATTTTAATGCTAAAAGCGTACTATGAGGATCCCGACTAACAATAACTAAAGGTAGACAACTAATAAAAGCAATAAGCAATCTTGGTTTACAACATTTATTGACAGGAAAACCAACATACTTGTCAACGGATCTTGCAAAAATGCCAGATCTTCTTAATTTTTGTGTACTTAAGGGGTTGAATCTAAATTATCTAAAGATGCAGGCCTGCCTAGACTTGTTAGCAGATCATTTGCTCATTATGGTTACAGTGGGAACACACTGGAAAAACACCAGCTTTGTGTAACTAACTGGGATTTTATTATTTTATTATATAGGGAATTAATAGACAAATTTTTGCCAATGAATATTTTCTTAAAAACTGAAGACAAATTAACTTAAGCAATAGAACTTTTCAATCAAGTGAAACAGCAAGCTTCTTGGCAAGTAACTCTGCAAAACCAGCAGCATATCAGAAGCCCAGAGTGTCCTAGAATAGTAAACAAAAAATTGCCGAACAACGCGAATTCGACGAAGATGATAAACAAGGCACCCGGCAGATAAGCGAAGTCTAAATCAAGAAACCGCTTTTTTTAAGAATCAGTCCATATAAAACTAATCTAAAATCCCTATCTCCAAATGAAGCCACTAACTACTCGCTCTGGACCAAAAATCTGAAAAGGCAAATGACAATGGAAATTGGGCACAAACTAGCCAAGGAAAAGCAGAAACCCTTGCAAACCGTTTCCAGACATTTCCATCGGAAATCTCAAATGACGAATAAAATGAAATACACCTGCTCCTAGCCGCCCCTTTTCAAATGTGCATACCTTTTAAAAATGACTACACATAAAACAACAAGCGCAATTCATAAGCTAAAACCACGAATAGCACCCAGATGCGATCTGGTCACAGAAAAGGTACTAAAAGAACTTCTAATTAAAAACATTAGATTTATTACATATTTATTTAATGTAGTGTTACAGTTACGTTTCATCCCCCCAAAGTGAAAAGTTGCTACGATTATTTTTATCCTCAAACCGGGAAAACCTAAAGAAAATATGTCATCGTACAGACCTGTTAGTTTGCTTCTGATACTATCTAACGTCTTTAAAAAATTGTTATTAAATCGAATTATACCTATGTTGATGGATAACCACCTAATTCCTGATCATCAATTTGGTTTTAGGAAACAATATGCTACAATCGAACAAATACATAGAATCGTTAACAAAGTTAACAGACCATGGAGCCAAAAGGTGCTATGCAGCTGTATTTATAGACAAGCATTTATATATATATATATATATATATATATATATATATATATATATATATATATATATATATATATATATACATGGTGTTTTATTATAAGAATGTGTTAACTAGAATCAATATTATACAGCAAGCGTCATCAAGGATGCTTAGGGCATTACTAAACCCATCGTAGTATGAAACAGAAAAATTTACGAATACCTCAATGTACTATTTATGAAAGAGTAAACATAAAAATATGCCACGTTTTGTTTGAACTTTGAGTCAGTTTGTTTCCGCTTTGTTTTAATATGTTGCTACTAAGTCAACCACTGATCAAGATGGAGTCCGAAATAAGTTTCAGAATTAACGGCCATCGGATGTTGCTTTACTGTAACAGATAGATACGTGATAGTTCTTATTGTAAATGTTACTTGAATAGATTCAGTTTCTGTGATTTTAATTTTCCATTTGTCAGCCTATTCGCTTAAATTGTTAAGTTGTACTTGAAGGTATTCTGAAGCTACAACATCGCTGCGCGTATAAAGTATTTAATTATCATCGGCTAACGTGTTGGTAGCTCCGAGGAAATCGAAAGTATACTTAAAATAGGTATAAAAAGGATCTCATCACACTGCCCTGAGGTATAGCCACTTTTATTAGATGACATGAAGAAAGCTTAGTGTTGTACTTTACAGCAAAATGACGATCACTAAGATACGACTTTAATAAAAAGTAATATATGGATACAACTAAATGTTTTAAATTGAAACAACGTCTAAAAATTCCACACAACGTTGCTAGACTTTTAGCTATTTATTGACTATTCGGTGAACTTGTTGCATAGTAAATTTATTTTTGCAAAAACCAAACTCATTTTTAGGTATTATATTTAACAACTTTATATTATCCAGTTTGTTTAAAAAAAGTTTTTCATGCAATTTGTTTGGTAATGAAAAGAGACGTGTAGGTCTACAAAATTGCGCTTTATCTGGTTTAAGTACCATTACGATCTATGTGTATTTCTATTGCACTAAAATATACTTTAGACTTAGTATCCAAAAATATGGTAGTTAACAACAGAGTAACCTTTTTAGGCAGTCTCTTTATTACTTGTGCTGTTATGAGGTCGTAACCTAGAAGCTTGTGTTTTTTAGAGCTTTTATTTCGGACCATACATCAGCAGTGGTGAAAGGTTGCATTGGTGGTGACAAGTGACATAAAACTCCCAAGAAATCAGCTTTTCGATGTTATTTGAAATTAGCGCAGCATCAAATTGTTCAAAAAACTGTTGAGAGACATTTTATAAATTTAATGTTTTTTTTTATTATCACGCCGTGTCCAGATACCGTCATATTTTAATATGGAGAGTATTTCCATAAATAACCTTATAATTTTTTTTATTTTTTCCACACAAATTGATCTTCCCATTTTAGATTTGTCATTAGTACTGATCTATTTTGTTACTTTTTCAAAATCTTAATAAGTTTTTTATTAGTCTATTATATATGTTTGTTCTTAAGGGTGCCTGATTTATTCCATTTTCTTATAACTCGTCTTTTCTCTATAGTTGTTCTCGATACTGTAATGGCACATGTTTGTATTAATTTTGTTAAATATTTCAATGTATTGTCCAAGTAGTATGTTTTTTTTTATACTAAGCCGTATATCAATATTATCTTGTAAAAAAATTTTTCCAGTCCGTTGAGTCTTTAGCTAATATAAGTTTTGGTGGTTTATTTACTATATTTAGAGAGTCATCATAGAATAGATCATAATTATTTTTAACTAGGAATTAGCAGATATGCTGGAAACTCTAAAAAAAGTCTACTAGATGATGTAGTAATTATTAACTCGCCGCAAATTGCGTCTTTAGTCGTAGTAAATAGAAAGCTTCGACGAGTGGACCCCCGCAATTAATTTTGAACCTAAGGTTCATACAAAAATATTTTATATTGATTAATAGATACCGTGTGTTGTAGAGGACTATAATTAGCTAGTACAGAAAAAGACCACAATAAGGCGTTAATTGATAAACTGGTACCTTGCATTCGCTCTGTTTTATACTGTGCTAGTTTAAAGTACTGCTACGTTCTGTCTGTGAAGTGCGTTTCAGAGATATGCATAATGTCTATTTTTTAAGGTGAAGGAATACTACTAGCTATTGTTTATGGTTGAGGCCATTTGCATTCCATGTTGTGATTCTTATAGATGTAACCATTAATTTTTATTTGCAAGACTTGTTAATAGATTTACTACCATGCTGTTTTGTTGTATTATTTGCATAGAGATAGTGAGCTAGTGAGCTGTTGTACCATATTTGAACATGAGTGGTTTGTATTTAAGCTAGTCGATTCGGCTGCCCGTTACTGTTTGGACATATGACATGGCGATTTTAAAAGACTTCATGTCGACTTTTGAGTTGGGATAGAGGTACAGTTGGATTTTAATGTAATCTATTTCTAATATTTAATAGTTGTTGGTACACAGTGTATTCTATAGAGTTAACAGGGTAACTCCTTCGCGAAGCACACACATTGCTGGAGATTGGTATTTACTACATGTTGTTGACTTATGCAGGAGACTCACTAAAACTAGTACTACCGATGTCTGACATCTGATGTCCTGTATAATCTTGTTTATTTTAAGAGATTTAACAGTTATTCTAGAAAAACATAGAAATTTTAGTTCAAACACTTTGTAGTTTTCTATTGGTTCCAAGTTCACAAAGAAAATCATTAAAGAATTTTTGCTTATTTTGTGTTCTATGTTTCATAATATTACGGATCTTGCGACCAGCAGATTTATGCTAGTTTATGCTAATTTTTAATTGCTTTATATCCTGATCGACCTCCATTTTCTATCTTGTTTTTGGTCTACTTCTTTCTTTCTTCCGCTTATTGTACTTGTGATTAACATTTTTGGCACCCTTGCCTCCGGCATCCTCTATATATGCCCCAACCATCGTAGTCGTTAAGACTTTATGACACCTATTATGTTTGTTTCTTTGTATAAATTCTTTAGTGTTTTATTTGTTCTTTTTATCAATCCAGTCTCTGTTCTCGTCCCTCCAAGTATCTTTCTTAGAATCTTTTTCACACCTTCAACTATATTTGTTCTACCTTGCTTAAAATTTGTTTCACTTGCGTGTATTACTATTAGCCGAATTATTGTCTCGCATAACTTATTTTCGCCTTCCCAGACATGTTTTTATTTCTCGGTATTCTATGGAGTGCAGCTAAATATCGGTTACCCAACGTTATTCTCGCCTGTATTTCTTTACTGATGTTTGGCTTTCTTGAAAATTCATTTCCAAGATATATACATTTTTCTACTTTCTTAAATTTATATAGCTTCTTTCTATCTGTCCTTACTTTTAAGAAATTCCCTTCCCGATCTTAGTTTGTTTTTTTTTTGTTCATATACACCCCATCATTCTTGCTTTCTCTTCTAGTCACTTAAATATTTTCAGTACTTTTTGTTTACTTCTTGTTAAGTTGGCGATATCATTTGTAAAGGATGCATAGTAATGTTTTGTTTTCTAATATCCCTGTTCTATAAATGTTTGTATTTTGTATGTTTTTTCCAACATAACATTGAACAACATCGATGACAGTGGATTTCCCTCTCTTACTCTCTTTTTAAATTCATGTTTCTTAAATATGTTGTTATTTATTTTTTTCTTATTCCCTATCTACTAAAGAATTTCTTGAACATGTTTGCTAACATTTTGCTGACTGCTGGTTCTTCTAGTGCCTTGTATAACTTTTTATTTTTCATTTTGTCATACGTTTGTTTAAAGTTAATGTAGAGGATTATTGTAGTTTTTTGGTACTCGTGACTTTACGTTTGTATATTCCTTGGCGTGAAAATTTAGTCCACAGTACTTCGACACTGTCTAAAGCCACATTGATATTCTTCAATTGTATTTCCTATCTCTTCTAGGAATTTCTTTTATATATGTTGTTAGCATTTTATATGTCGCATTAAGAAAACAATGTTCCTATAATTTTGATATTCGCTTTTATCTTCTTTTTTATATATGGGGCAGATCAGTACTTGTGTCTGTTCATTTGGTAGCTCTTCCTTTTATTATATTTTGTTTACCAGTTTTTGCATTTTATTAATTACATGATGACCTCCTTATTTCAGAAGTTCAGCTGTTATTTTGTCACTTTCTGGGCTCTTATTGTTCTTTGATTTTTCGATTATTTGCTTAATTTGCGCCATTTTGTAGGTTTTTATTTTCTATATACTAATTCTCTAAAGTGTTTCTGTGTTATTTTTCTTCTTCTCTAATTACTTTGTTTTTGTCTTTTCCATTTAACTGATTAAAATACTTTTTTCATTAATTTAGAATTTTTTCTTCTCCTGCAATAATCTCTCCATTTATATCTTTATCAAAACTGGTTTGATCGGTATCCTTATTTTAGTTCCTTACGTCTTTATATAAATTTCTTACTTGTTTAGTTCTATAATGTCCCTCTATTTCTTATAAAATGTTTTCGTTTAATTTCCTTTTTGTTGTCTTAACATTCTTTTGTCTTCTTTCTCAGGTGTTTATATTTGTCTTGTGTCTTTTTCCTTTTTGTAACATTATTAGTTTCAACTTTTTTCGGCTTTATGTTTTATTACTACATTCTGGTTTACACCATGTTTTTCATTTTTATTTAACTCTCCTGTTATAAGACTTGATCGTCTGTTTGTTCTTGTTTTTATATCTGCCCATCTTTCTTTAATTGTACCTTCCTCCAAAATACTTTACAATTTCCTACTTAAAATATTTTTATAGTTTTTTTTTTGTTCTTTCTGTGTTTTTAGTCTAATCGTTATGCCGTTGCCTTTTTTCATTGTTTGATATTTATATGCTTTAGTATAACTTATATTATTTTCGTTCTTATCATGAAATAATCTGTATCCGTTTGTAGGTCTCTGTATGTCCGCACATTTTTTCTTTATCTTTGCTTTAGTTTTTCTATTGCTAGATAGTCAATCTGGTTGATAGTCTTCTAATTTGGTGTCCTCCGTATCTGTCCGAAGTATGAGAATTAATTTGTTTGTATTGTTAGCTAAAGCCATACTTTGGTAAGTTTTGTCTTTAGTAACCTTGCGAGGTTATCTAATATACCTTTAAAATTTGTGATGCGGTATATAAATATCGGGAGCGATTTTGGTTCCCTTGTTACTGGGTTGCATTTTTTATTTTTGTTTTTTGGTGTTAGATTGTAACTGACTTTTGTTGATTATTAAATTTTATGTTGATTGGGCGGTTCGCTTTGTTTTCCTGATTATTTGCCATTCATGTTTAGTATTTTGTATTTTAACTTGTATATAGCTGGGTTAATAGCACAAGTGCAGTGTTCTACTAATACGAAAGGCGTGTTCGGTAGATTAGTTATCGATTGGCAGCCTTGAAAAGCTTTATTTTGTTGAAAGGTAAACGGGATTTGTCGTGATTTTGCAGAAAGTTGATGGTTGCGAGAGTAACTGCTATCAAGTAAACACATATAAAGTAAAGACTGAAAATGTTTTAATGTTAAATTATGTTTATCGCACTCGATAAAATGCACAATTACATTTTCACTCGGAGTAGCAGTTTAAACACATCTTCACTGTTTGAAAGCTAAAGGCCAATTCTTCTTTACAATAAAGTTTTGTGGTCTATTGCAACTTTTTTTTTTAGTCTTTATTTTTGTATAAAATCCTTTAAAAAAATTAATTCTCTTTTCAGTGACAGTTAATATTTTTAAACCTACATATTAAAACAAAGAAAGTGTTACTTAAGTTTATATAGGTGCTGGGTATTTTATTAAAAAATCTGACTGTTTAATTTTTCTTCAAATCGTGTTTTGCAATACGCTGCTTATAATATTTAACATCTGCTACAGTTGTAATAATAATTTTGTGACAGATATTTTTGTATATTTTTGAACATTTATTTAAATTACATTGAGATAACAGATTATTTTTATTATTTTAATGACTAAGCATGTAAGTTAAAAAAAGACAACACATATTATATAAGGTTTTTGAAGTTTTCAAAACTCCAATATTTAAATCTAATACATTTCTATTTACGCTGATCATTCCAATTTTTTTTGTAGAAAATGTAGATTTAAGCTACATATGGTTATTTTAAAGTTTTAGAAGCTTAATTTAATAATTTAATTTATTGTAATACTATATTTCTCAACTAAGAAGTTACTGCAATTTTTATTTCTACAATTAAAATTATTATTCACTTATTAATTCCTATGACCTTTCAATTGATGTAAAACAGATAATAGAAAAGGTGTAAGACAAAAAGCATTGTATATGAGATTTTTGAGCATTTTATTTTGAGACGGTCCAAGTTCTAAAAGTTTTAAATGAAAATAACTCATCAAAAAGTTTTATATCAAACTATATTTTTACTTAAAATAAGGAATTGGAAAAATATCAGTTATTTTAGCCAAAATTGCCTGAGTCTAATTCTGGTTATGCAAAAAGTTGTTACTTTTTTACAATTTAAAGTAACGTTACAATCTGTTCTAGTTTGAACATTTAGCAAATTATTTGATATCGATAGAATACGACTTGTATTGGGCGTTGTCCTTTGACAAAGTACCTCAATTTAAGCCGTAAGCCTAGTGGGTTGATTTTTTTGTAGTCTCGTTATTGTGGTGGTGTTTCCTAGATTTATTTTGGCCATTATTATTATTATATATTATAACGATAGTAATGAGTAAGTTTAACATAGTACGGAAGTATTGTGTGGGTTTTGTTTGCATTTCTGCTTGTTACATGAAGGGTTGTTCCGGGCATTTGAGAGATGGATAATGAGACTTTAATGATTGTTTGGTGTGTCACTGGTTTAGCTTGGTTGATTATTTTTTGAAAATATTTGTCAATACGAAATTCTTGTACTAATTTTTGGGGTCTGATGTAAATTTGGTTGTTGTATTCGATTTCAGATTTTCTGAATTGGACCTGAAGTTCGTTTCTCTTGCAGGGGAGGTTATCTTTCTTAATATGCTTCTTCGTACTTTCGACAACCTTTGTATGTTCTGTATATTTTCCATTACTATTATCGCGTGTGAAAGTTGGGTGATATACGGCAGTATGCTTTGATGTGACCTAGATTCTGACAGCGAGAATATTGACCTACTTAATCTTTTTGGGTGGAGGTTCAAATTTCACTTTGCAGTTGAATAAGGAGTTGGTCGTAAATTTACTTATTGTTTGGATTTGGATTTAAATCTATGTGAAATATTGAAAGCGGTTCTTTCGTGATTCGGTTTTTTGTTATACATGTTTTAACTTTGTGTTTACTTTCTATGCTGGTTTTAACATTATTTTCTCCGGTAGAACTTTTTTAGTGCTCTTCTGAAACTTTAAATTCCTGTGTACTTCTGTACTCATTCCTTATTATTGTACTATTATAGTTATTTGTTGCTGAATTTTCTATCTATAATTGGTTTGACAACTTAATAACTTAAATACTTGAAATGGTTACTAGCGGTGGTTTAGACTTTACAGATTCGTATGTACCGTAGTCGAATTCCTAAACTTCTTGTGATTCTGTATATCCGAAAGCTTGTAATTTGTTTTGCCTAGGTTTTGCTTGGTGGTGACTGCTATTAAAACCAACAGTATTTTTATTTTTCTTAAGTTTGCTGTGAGCCGGTGTTGAAGATGGTTTATTTTAGTATTAATGTTGTGGTTGAGATAGATAAAGCAAATTATTGTTCATTTATGATGGAAAATTTTGATACGCCATCATTTTGTAGTGGCAGCACATATTGTTGTGAATAATAAGTTTTATTTAGGACACTGTCATGTACTACTTACATAGGTTAGTGCTAAAAAGAATTGGTAACAGGTTGCGAGCTGCTCTGAGGAATTAGATATTCTTTTAATTAAAATTATTCTGTCGGCGCGCTCTTATACAGAAAGGAAACAAGTTATGTAAATACAGTTGAATTTAATTTGATGCGCATTCAAATATAAAATTGGAACAGGTAAATAAGACTGACCTGCTATCGCTGCCTCGGTGATAACACAGCTAGTCATTTTTAATTAATAGTTTTTAGTTAAATTAATTTTTACTCTTTACAAGTATTCAAATACAAGGGTTTCGGTAAATTCTTATTGATAATTGCTATTCCCAAATATATATATATATATATATATATATATATATATATATATATATATATATATATATGAATATATAGGCACACACACGTATACATACATACTAGTAAAACATATTTTAGTCACTAAATGTTTAATGTCGACAAAATCAAAATAAGTAATGGTCAAAGACATATTATAATTTCAGCTGCGCGGATTCTTATAAATATTGTTGTTCAAGCAACGGCACGCGACCGCATTCGTACTAAATGCCACTAATCTGTAATATGGGCAACCAAGCAATATTATATTTTACAATAAAAATATGCAGTTACCGCAGCAAACAGCTACTTATGCACAAAATCGACAGCTAACTTCCTTTACAGGTATGTTTTTCGCAATAACGCCTGTATAATATATCACAAACACTAATAATTTGTTACAACACACAACCTAACCCAGTTTTCCTATTTCCCAGGAAAGTAATCAATTACAATAACAGATATTGTACACTATCTGACCAGAACTATGACGTTAAGGATGAAGACAACAGTGCCAAAATAATTCCTAAATCACCGCCGCTTTTATAAACGGTTTCACAAATATTAAATCTCTAACCCACTTACAGCTCTGTAGAAAGAACATGTTAAATTACAACCAATATCAACCAAAAGTTGCATCACTAGTATCAAAGTTATTCTGCCTTGAGCTTTCGAAGCGCTCGGACATTCATTTCAGGTCGACGATAATTAGATGTTTGCGTGTAAATTCGAATACAGAAAGTGAAGTGTACCAGTGCTGTTGATAGTGCAAATTGGAGGTCAAACTACATTTAAAAATCGTATGTACAAGTACTTTTAAAACTCCCTTATTTCTCCAGCGGGGCTTGGCATCGGCGCTGAAGCCCTAACTCTGAATGCACCAGGACAAATTAACAATTTGTTTGATTTACATATTGTTTTGTTTTTATTTTTTTTATATATTTTTTAGATAATATTTTATTACCAAAAAACGGCAAAGCTACTAGGGGCTGATTAAATACCCTCAGAACTCCTAAAACTTACTTCCCATGGTTTAAAAATATTTTAAAGTGCAATAGCTGAAAGAATAAATAAATTGACTAACCTAACCAATGTGGATTTATAAGTTAGGTTGGAACAATAGATGCCATTCATCTAATCGAAAATGTAATGGAAAAGCGTAAAGCTCTTAGAAAAAAAAACTGCATTTCGTTCTCATAGACTACTAAAAAGCAAGTTTTTTGCGCACAGGTAGTACCAGAATATTACATCTACGTTCTTCAAGATATGTACAACAATATCAAAACAAGAGTTATAAGCCAGGCAGATACCTGTAAAAATTTCGGTGTAAAAGTTGGGGTGCATTAAGGGTCTAATTTTAGCCCTTTACTGTTTAATATTGTTATAAACTACGTCACGGCTGAACTCCAGATGTCAACGCCTTGGACTCTGTTATACGCCAACGATATAGTACTTGTAACTGAGTCACAGCAGGAAATACAAACTGACCTAAATGCATGGTGCACTGCGCTAGAACGAACAGGACTGACAGTAAACAGAACTAAAACCAAATATATGTACTGCAACTTTTCTGGTCAAAGTAACGAAATGCACTTGCTATATCTTGGAGACATACCCCTCATTACAGTAGACCACTTCAAATACCTTGAATCAGCATGAAGATCAACAGCTGCAACGTGTGAAGACACAAAGAACCGTATAAGAACAGGGTGGCTTAAATGGAGATCTCTATCTGGAGTTATGTATGATAAAAAGATGCCCAAACAGGTTAAAGCAAATGTATATAAAACAGCAATTAGATGAACAGAAGTTCCGCGTGGTCGAAATGAAGATGCTACCATGGTCAGGGGGGAGTAACTCGTAAATATAGTAGATAAAATATCAGAAAATCGCCTGTGATGGTACAGACATGTTATGCGTAGAGATCCTGACTATATCACTAGAAGTCATGGAGATACAATAATCAAAAAGAAAACCTGGGTATCCGTCGACGACCTTGATTTAATATCATTAAAGATATGAAAACGAAAAAAATAAAGCTTGAGATAAATTAAATACGCCCCGAATAGCAAAAAAGGACCAGAAGAGTCGGCTCCAAAATAAATGGGACATAACGGCATGGAAAAAGAAGAATTATGCATGCAACCAACAAGTATCATGCCCCAAATATATTACAATCAGTTATCTTACAACATCGTACGACCATAATAAAATCCTCGATTTTCTGGATTTCGTCTTTACGAAAATATATACACTATCCAATATAAAGAATAAAATAGAGAGTCAAACCTTAATCTAAACTCTAATCACAGTGCTATTATAATAACGCTAAGTACTAAAGTTATCTGAAAAATCGACCAATGCACCTGTGCTCTAAGCAAACCAACTGGAAAATATTTGAGAATTTCATTAATGAACACAACATGTTAAGCTTTTTATCGAAACAACATATTATTGCATATAAAAAAGCTTGTCGAAGATAAACGTAAGACGCGTAGTAAGAGACAAAGACATCCTAAAAATTAAACTATATCGAGTATATATATATATATATATATATATTGAGCTTTATAAGAAGCCCGAAATAATACGCTTCAACTCTATGTCGCTTACTAAAACCAAAAGGTGACTCATTATGGAAAGCGATAAAGAAATTCAAAAGATCGACATTGCTGATGCCGCCCATAAAAAAAAACAGACCACAACTAGGCAAGCTCTTATAAACCAAAAGCTAAAGAGTTCGCGAAACATCTTGCTAATGTACAGGCCCTTTATTATGTTACACAAAGGAGTTTTCTTATTACCTTGGTCAAAGTTTTCAGCCAATTTTATGTTTGAGGTTAGTTATGGCTAGGTAAACGCTTTGAGTTTTGTTTACACTGTAGGTCAACACTAAATATGGCGTCAGCTAAGACCAGCAATTCAAACGAAGAGGGGGCCTATTATGGCCGCCTTTTATGATAGGGACCGAAGTGTTAGTGGAGTGCTAACTACCTTTAAGGCCAAGTTTGACAAGCACATACAATTGTAAAAAGGCAGGAAGTGTACTGGATGACAATTTGTCAAGAACAGGCAGACCAGTCACTGTAACCACTCCCGAGACCATAGAATAAGCTCGGGAGCTTTATGCATAAGATCCCACAACTTGGATATGTGAAGGCGCAAGCTCAACTCGGTATCAGTGCACACTATCGTCGCCAAAAATTTGATTTATTTTCGTATACTATTTAATTGCAAATGCCTCTGAGCGAGCCCAATATTAGAAAAAGGTTCACCTTTGCAAAAGTGATTGTCAAGATGGTTCAGACCAAAAAGTTGGACATAACGTACGTCCATTTCACGGATGAGGCTTATTTTCAACGAGATGACTATGTCAACAAACAGAATTACCGAGAGTGAGATACCGAATATCCACATTTGAGCTAAGTTCGTCGATTGCCCCCTGAAAAAGGTAGTGTATGGTGTTCAATTTTCCACCAGCGAATTGTCGACATACTGTTTCTCAAAAAATAAATGAATAAAGAAGTTTTCAAAAAATTCATTGTGAAAGACATAAGACAAGTCAATCAATACTATTTCCAGTAAGATAGAGCCATCGTCCATCGGAATCAAGGCATCTTTGTCATCCTTTGAAAAGAGGATCATAAATCTAGACGTCTCCCTTAAGACAGAAAGTGACAACGAATGGATCTCAAATTCTTCCAATTTAAACCCGTGATTTCTTTTTATGGGGTTATCTTAAGGATAGGGTTTATCGGAACAAACCCCAGTCCATCAACAAACTCAAGAATCACAGCGCAGAAGTTCTAGCCATTTCTGCGGACATCAGAACAGCTGCATTGAGAGTTTTGGAAAATGATTAAAATGACCACCTCTAGTAAAGGGAGCGATTTTAGTGACATAATGAACTAAACTCCATTTATTCATCGTTATAATAAAAAAATAATTGGAGTTTGATCTTGCGTAATTATTTTATAATAAATTTTTTATCGGGTGCATCACATAATGAAAATCTTGTATTTATACTACTTCCAACGGAAACAGACAATAGTGAAATGCAAACGTATCTTGATACTCCGTGTAAATTGTCCCCGTCACTAAAATCATTTTCAAGGAAACTAGTCCTTCACGAAATAAATACTTAATGGTTACTGCTATAAAAAATCATAAGTGTAAAATTCGAAAGTAGTTACAAAACTAAAGCATGTAAAAGAAAAACTCAGCAATAATGTTAAGTTCTTCTTACTTGATGTAAATCACCTTGCTAATTATATGAGGTGCGTTAAAGTTCTATAGTCTTTAAATTTTTTTCTGATAAATTGCTTACCAAAAAAAGTTGAAACTTCTGTTACTTCTCAAAGTTATCTCTGTTTAGACGTATATATTTTTATAACATCGTATATCAACTGAACAAATGAACCTTCCACGCAAATCGACTGTCAAATTCAAGTTCTAGCATTTTACAAGGGTTTGGTTAGCCACAGCATCTTTCAATTTAAACACGATTGACTAAGCTTTCTCTTCATTCAAATTAAGCTTGTTTATCTAAACTAATTTGACTTGATATTAACTTGATATTTAATTTTATTGAAGTTTGTAACGTTACCGAAAAGATTAGAATCATAAGAAAATATTAAGATACAAACTATACCAGTTAGTGTTACTTTTAAATAATTTAAGAACAAAATAAGAAAAATTGATTTTAGTATTGCACCCTGGAGCATTCATCAGTTAACCATACGTTTGTGTAAAAAAAATCCTCTGAGCAGTGCTACCTGCTTTCTATCTTACAAAAAAGAAGTTCAAAAATATTTATAATTTTATGTCCTTCTACTGTTTTTTTGTACACACATCTAATATTTTTATTTATATTTATTAATTTTTCACTAGTACTTAATTAGCAAAGGTCCAACGATGAATCAAGTTTTTATATCAGACTCTATTTATAGAATTTTTATGTCTAAAAGTATAGTTTGATATTAAATTTTTTTGAAAACGGAATCAAATATTTCATAAAAAATTTCCAAAAGTACAGTAACCGACATTTGCATCAGAGTAGCTAAATACTAGGGACCAATACAAATTAATAAGCTCTAATTCAAATAATTTAAGGTGCTTCTTTTTGATAAGCCTGTAGCTGACCTGTAGGAGTATTATATTAGATTTTAAAGATAAATTTAGGAAAATATACTTGTAATTTGAGATAAAAATGTGATTATGTTAGTAGGGTAACTCTTAAAATTATAAAAATTTAAAAAAAGCAGTAACCTAATATCTAATCTCAAGAGTCACAGAACGTTTTAGTTCAAAAATCGATATATTCCATCTGAACTCTAAAATTTGATTATTATATTTATCAAAAAATGTCCAATTTAAAATCACTTAAAATAAATGTTTTATTACTTAATTTATGTGCAGGAAAACTAATTGGGAAATCTTCAAGGTTCATATTGAACAGCATCTTACTACAAGCATTAGCCTATAAACCTCAGAAGAAATAGAATTAGCAACGAATCACTTTATAACTGCAATTCAGGAAGCGGGCTGGAAAGCCACACAGCAGCCAGATAATATAAAAATAATTAGTCCCAACATACCAAACAAGGTCATGGAAGTAGTGAAAGAAAAGAAACGAGCAAGAGCTAGATGGCAACGCACCCACAATGTTGAAGACAAAAGAATGTATAATCAACTAAATAACCAACTCAAACACAAATTAGAATCTATCAAGAATGAATCATTTCAAACCTACATAAAGTCTTTAAATGACAATTCAATTTGAAGGCCGCTAAAGGTATCAAAAAACCACAAACGCATATTCCTCTATTAAGAGACCAAAGGGGATCATAGTTAAGATTAGACAAAGAGAAGGCAGAATCGTTTGCAGACCATCTAGCTGAAATATTTCTTGATCTTGAAATAGAAGGAGAATTATAATCTTCAATACAAATATCGTTACTAATATGAAAGTTTACAGTAAAAGAAATAAAAAAGGAGATAACATTGTTAAAAGATGGAAAAGCACCAGATCAAGATCAGATTACAGAAATCGTGCTCAAACAACTGCTTGAACAAGGAATAAAATATTTACAAATTTTATTCAACGGAATCCTAAGACTTACGTACTGGCCGCTGTATTTCAAATTCGCGCAGACCATTCTGATTCCAAAACCCGGTAAACCTCCTAACGAAATCAGTTCCTACCGCCCCATTAGCCTACTTCCTATATTATCCAAGTTGCTTGAGAAAGTAATTCTGAAGCGTATTAATGAAAACTTATTGCAAGAAGAATGGTTGCCTAACCACCAATTTGGGTTCAGGCACCAACACTCCACTATTCAACAATTCCACTGATTTACCAACATCATACAAACTACACTACAAGATAAAGCGTTTTGTACTGCTGCTTTCCTAGATGTTAGAGAGGCGTTCGATCGATTATGGCACAGAGGAATATTACATCAAATCAAAAAAACGTTTCATTTTGACTATTATCTACTATTACGCTCGTATCTTACACACAGAACCTTTCAAACAAGGATTGATTAAGAGGTCTTTCAAATTAAAGAAATGAAGGGAGGTGTACCGCAGGGGAGTGTCCTGGGACCTTTTTTATACCTGCTAATTACATCTGACCTACCCACAACGAAATGTACTGAAATAGGCACATTTGCAGACGATATGACGGTGCTCTCGTGTAACGAAGGGCCGGTAGCAGCATCAGCTGCACTGCAAATTCACTTAAATCAAATCGAAGAATGGTTACTTAAGTGGAGAATCAAAGTAAATGAGACTAAATCGGTACATGTCGCATTTACAACAAAACACCAGAATGTCCACCAGTCAACCTTAATGGTACAACTCTCCCACAGTCCACTGAAGTTAAATATCTGGTGCTCCATGTTAACAAAAGATTAACCAGGAAACGCATATCAATGAAAAGCGGAAATAAATGGACTTCAAAATGAAGCAGATGTACTGGCTCATTGGAAAAAATTCATACTCTCCTTAGAAAATAAACTGCTGTTATACAAGGCTGTTATCAGACCAATCTGTACCTATGGATGCCAGCTCTGGGGTTGTGCAAGTCGATCCAATGTCGAAATTATTCAACTTTTCCAGTCGAAAACCATTCGCAGCATGGTAGCCGCATCCTGGTATGTGACAAACCAGACACTCCACGCAGACCTTGACATCCCCTATGTGAAAGACCTAATCAAATAATATGCCATGAAACATCAAACCACACTGAAACATCACCCAAACGAAACCCTGGCACCATTGACAGTAAATCCGCAAAATCGACGTCTTCAGAAGAAATGGTCAAAAGACTTAACCGTCTAAAGAAGAAATGACTCGAATGGGAGTCCACCCATCAAGTCTCGTAAATACATACTATTAGCTCACAGGATGTTCATTCATTCTGATTGCTGATTATAAATAAAGAAAAATAAATGATGTGCAACTAGTAAAGTGTCGAAGAATTTATCAATAAATCTACAAAAGCCACTTTCTAAACTTCTATACAAACTTATTAAAAAGCTGTCTATATTTTTTAAATGGACAACAAATACTTCAAAATGTTCAGCACGGTCGTATCACTAATATTTTACTTTTAATACTGCTAAACTGCATTTAATTTTTACAAACGTATAACACCACAATAACCAATTTCTAGACAAAAAGTTTTTGCCAAGTAAAAATGGTTACTACCATAATTTAAAGTTTAGATTCTGTAAGCTAGCTATAGCAAGGTAACAGTACTATTATATTATTACTTTTATTTGTAAAGTCTATTAATTTGTCATATTAAGCCTTAAATTAAATAATGCATTGTTGGAACATTTAAAGTATAATCACTTATTGGTTTCTTAGTTCAAGGTGACATAAATCAACGTAATCATTTGAGTGTCAAAAAACCCTTTAGTATATTATTTAGCAATTTTTGCAATATACCTTTTGTTGCAAAAATATGGATTAAATTTAAATGTGTATACCACAAGAGAAGAAAGATTAAAAAGTAACATGTTTACGTATTAGATATGTATGGGAAGAAAAAATCGTAAACGATTTTAAAAAAAAAATATGTAACAATTAGAATATTAGATGAGATTATAGATGACCATAAAGGTAGGGAGTATAAACAGAAATAGACGAAAAATAAGTAATTTTTATTAGGAACATAATTTGTTCATTGAATGTACTTTCTAAAGACAATAAATAGATGATATATACACTAATATAGCAAAAGAAAGGCTAATAGATTATATAATGTAATCACAAGTATTACAACATTTAATAAAACAGTTTAAAACATTGGTAGAAACAGAATTGGGAAGTTAGCACAGATTAATTGTAGCAATCACAAAATACATTAAGGTTATAATAGAATAAAAAAATTATTATAAATAGACACTATATAAACATTAAAACATACAAAATTGAAAAAGATATATTAAAAATAAACTGATAATGAATTTATAAAATAAAGAGAACTGGGTAGTTAGAGGGAAGATGAAATAAGTTTAGAAACAAATCATATAACAAAGCAAAAGGAATCTGCGAGAAGCAACGAATAAATAAATATATTAAAATATCAAGTCCATGCAATGAAGAATCTAAATTAGAAGTTAATAAAAAGAAAGAAGCTTGGAAAAAGTTTATAAACTAAGTAAATTACATTACGTAAATAGAAGCAATCATATTAAAATAGTAGTCAGAAAGGCTAGACACAAGAGCGGAACGGAGTTTTCGAAGGAACTAAATTATAAACATAAAAGTAATAAAAGAACAAAAAAATAACCGAATGAAGAAAAACATTACGCATAATTTTAAAAACACAAATGAATTATTCTAAAATAAAATTAATGTGGAAACATACGCATATCATTAGGAACTAAATACAAATAAAGATAAAGGCAGCCACTAAGAAAAAAGGAAACAAAAAGCAATTGAATGAACTAAAGTGGAAGAGACGGGTAAAAATGAAAATAAAGATCATCAAAAGATAAAATGTAGAGGAGGAATAGAGACAAGATGATTTTTAAAAATACATAACGTAGTTTGGAACACAAATAAACCACCAAAAGATCGAGAACGTAATCTGATAATACCAATCTATAAAAAAAATTTAAAAGAATTGAGAATTAAACAAAGAATCAGAAAAATAATAGAATTTTATATTGACCATGACCTAAGTGTCAGCATGCAGAGTAAACGGACAAACTAAGGATAATATTTAGTATTCATTTTAAGAAACATCATTAAAAGAGTGACAGAGAAAGAGTAATAGCTGTACTAAGCAGTTATAAACTTACAATCTACTTTTGGTTGCAGTACAAGCAGAAATTATTTAGAAATGTTTAGGACGGTTGTACCTAGGAAATTAATAGAAATATTAGAAAGTATATACAAAAATGTGACGGGCACAAGAGAAATAAACGGAGAAACATAAAGAATTTTAAATAAAAAAAGAGCTTAAAGAAGAGGCAACTTAAATTTTTTGTTATCTATAACTAAAATCCGGATGTTCAAGCAAAATGCCTAAAATGCTTAAAAATGCTTATTTTAAGTATTTTTATTTATAAATGCCTTTTTTGGTCATAATTACCTATTTAGTAACATAAATTTGATTTTTCCTAGATTAAATAGCAGCAATAAAAATCCCATCTCATTATTACCCTCGTTAATTACATGTTCCCCGTAGTCTGTTAATCCCTTACTGAGAATTCGACCTGAAAATGTATACCTACTTTATTATTAATACCTACTTTGTTTGGTGATTTGCATTCATTTTTATTTATTCTTACAAGAAGGTTTGTTTCTGCCATAATGCCTAAAGTGCATCACCGTCAAATTAAATAAATTTGTGCGAGAGTTGGAAGTGACATTTTATGAACAGATGGTTCTGTGCTCTTTGTAAAATCTGTGAGAAACCATTGAATTTCGAGAGAAAGTATTTTGTTACTCAACACTCTGAAGGACTCTTCCATAAAAGAACAATCGAAAAGAATGTGACTGCCCCAAAAATTCCGTTATTGAAAACGTTTGCGTCGACATCCAATCGACAATCTGAGTTTGCCTAATCGCATATGATCGCAGAGCTTCTTCATGTATGAGTTGTCTACAGATGCAAATTCATTAAGAGTAGACATTTACGGTGTTTGTTATAAGATTAAAATGTTTAGGTCACTTGAAAGGCATGCCAGCTGTAAAATATGCTCTCTTATTTATTTCGTGGATGCAACGAATGTGAAACCGACCGATATTCATCGAAAAAATTGGTAAAAATCCAAAAAGTAATAGTCAGAAAATTGGTTAGCTTGTTTACTGAAGGGCAGTTTATATGAAGAAATTGTGAAAACACACAGTTTACAGTTTTGTTCCTGTCAAATAAATTTCCGCAAGTTTCGAAAACTGTTGGCGTTGGCTGTTTTTACAAATTGTACCTTTTTTATTTGGAAGGACCTGGTCCTACGCCACGGAAAATGTCTGAATGTTGGTGAAAGTTATGTAAAAGAATAGTTTGAGGTTTATCATATCACTTAATAAATAAATTGTGGCTATTTTTTATAGTCAAATAGAACTTACTTTGTATGCACGCTATTTAGTAACGAAATTCTTAAATAAACTAGTGCTGTATTTTAATGTTGGTAATTTTAAAACTGGCATTAGTTAATAAAAAAATGAAATTTTAATGTAAATTTAACATAAGCGTGTAATTAAATGAAGCTATTTTGTAGTTTGTTTGGTACTTTAATTTCTATGAAGTTGTTAATAAAACTTTAAATAAAATGTCTTCAAGCCATTAAAATTATATAAGCACTATTCAAAGTATTAAGATATTTAGAAGTTGTATATTTTTAACTTTGGTTTATTAAATACGTAATGTTTATATTAACTTATTATTAATCAAATGTACATAGAAACATAACAATAAGCGAGTTTTAGGTAGAAATGTGTTTATCTTAAGCTCGCGTCTGGAATTATCTTGATTGTATGTAAGCAACATAAACACGGTATTGCTACGGAAGCTGTCATTCTAACTGTTATGCACAGCTAACAATGTGTACCTCATGCTTTATTCACATACACTGTAGTTTCCGTATATAAGCTTTATTGTATAGCGGATTATAGCAGCTCATAATATGTTGTGGTCATTGTTACTAACGTAAATCTATGATTCTAGACGTCTAAAAAAGGGCAAGTAGCCCTAATAATATTCTCTATTATTTATTTATGCTTTAAAGGGGTTTCTTTGGTGTAAAAATGTAGCGGAAGCTACAATTAAAATAAAATAAACAATTTGTTACAGGCAATTATTATTTTTGTATTAATTAATCAACATTTTATCTTATATTTGACCTAGTTGTACTCTAGAAATTGACGCAATACGTACAATATATAGTGTTATAAAAAATAAAGAAATAATGAGTAAACTAAAACTAAAAAAGGCAAATTAAATGTATGTAAGGTTATAGTTTACATTTTGTAATTTTTCAGAAGTAATAATATTTCTTATATCTTTTAACAACATTTAGACTGTTTATCGGTTGAAGATTATGGCCTCATGAGTAGAATAAAGTGAAGTTGTATGGCGCAAATTCGGGGCTAACACTTTAGAGCTAGCTGTGTGTAAATAAGTGACGTACGTGAAGTAAATAAACGGCATATCATTTTTGGTACTTCAGCGATTTAAATCTTCCTATAAACCTATGGGCACCAATTTAATGTATCCATATGGTAAAAAGTGCCATTTCCACTAAGTATAAATTCTCAAGCAAAACTGTAGTATAAATCTAAATGACAGTTTAAATAGATTTATTTCCCAATAGCGACGAATTTGAAAAGGTTTCTAGTATTACAAGTGCAATTGTGGTAGTTATAATGGTTTTCTAACATAATACATTTATATTCCTTGTGCAATCAAAGTTGCATATAAAGAAGTGGGTATATTTCTTACATTATATTTGCTCGAGAAAAGTTTGAGTATTTAAACAAATTGTACATGCTTTGAGTGGCATCAAGTACTGCACTTGTTACCCACTTAAAGTATATATAATTAACTCAATTGCGCATTAAATTTATTTTTACAAAGCAATATGCTAGCCACACAATCGATGCAAGTGCAAGTTCTTCAAAAGACTACAATAAAGATAACGAATAAGAAAGTAGTTAACGCCGACAATATTTGTCAACAAGTCATCAGATACAGAAGCTAATAAAAAAGCCCTTTAGAGACCATCACTTATTTTTGTCCATAGAGTTAGATACTACAAGAAAATGCCAAAAAAATTATTAACAACTACTAAAGAAAAGCAGTATTCAACCAAAAGCCTTAATAATAAAGCCGTTAAAATTAATACACGTTTTCAACACATATTGCAAGATAACTAAATGTATGTATGTAAAAAAAATTATAATTCAGATGAAAGAAGGTCGGGCGTATAGAGATGTTCGTTTACATCATACTACTCTAATAGATAAAATAAAAAAAGTGAATAATAAAGCATATAATACGCAACTTTATAAACCTAAAATATAAACAGACCAAGGATCTTCTACTAATATTCGTTGTAGACCTTGATTCAACTGCAAATAACAAGGAAACGTACAGGTTACACTTAGTATCTTTTTAGACCACCAAAAACACAACTAGCTAAGCAAAGATATTATATAATATATCAAATGTCAAAATTATAGGCACACAATAGGATATTTGCATGTATCAAATGTGTATACGGTATAAAAGCTGTCAAAAACCACTAACAACTTCAGCTACTTGTATTCTGCATAGAGACTAACACATTGAAATCTAAAAGATATGTATAATTTGTAAAGAACTATAGAAGAAATATTAATCAAATAAGCGAGATACAAGTATAAAACTTCCAACTTTAAGATAACAAAATTTTCCACTTTCTACATCCCTGCTGTACATAAATGATACGAGACCAGCCCTCTAGAGATGTTAGCCTAAATAAATTTTCGATAAATTTAGAAATATGTTTATTAATAAACTAATTTAATAATGGCTAAGCTTATAGAAATGACCAACAGAGTTCTACAAAAAAAACAGGGTAGTTAAAACCTTTCTGCGTGTAGTAACATAGATATTTTTTAACTTCCAAAACTCATTCTACATTACATAATAATCATACTATTTCATTACTTAATTTACTACAAAGAGGAGCTAGATGGCACTGCATATAGTAGTTCAGCCATAAGAAATTGTAACGTTATGAACTGTCCTCATATAAAATACTCTACGTACAAGTGTATTATAATGCGAGTCGAGAAACAACCGGCATCTATAGTGCTATCAATTATTTATTATTAACCCTATAATAATATAAATGAACAGATGTTACAACCTTTCTAAGTCTCAGATTTCTGTAGGGTGGTGACTATAATGCCAAAAACATTCAGTAGAGCTTACATGTTTAACAACAACAAAAGGATATTGTCTCCAATTACAATATTTTGTCTGATAA
This sequence comes from Sinelater perroti, assembly GCA_036346155.1. Classification (NCBI taxonomy): domain Eukaryota; kingdom Metazoa; phylum Arthropoda; class Insecta; order Coleoptera; family Elateridae; genus Sinelater; species Sinelater perroti. Next base: position 7,835,230 of record JARFIY010000337.1, on the reverse strand, counting down.
CCACTGTAAGTACAATCATACTTTATAAGAAACCTAAATCTACTCTTATAAAAATGGGATATATTTTAATAGCATATCAATAAAAGCTTAAACTCAAATTTACAATTAAAAGCAAGCAATGATTTAGAATCACTTAATAACAACTATACATGCAGTAAAATGGTACATAACATTGCAGCCGTTGAATCTCAAAACCAATATTTCTAATAGTCCTACTGAAATAATAGAATTAGTAAAAGTAAACTTGACAGCATAACTACAAGTGTATGATAAAACTAAATTTAATCAACAGCTTCTCGATTCTATACTAATTTACTTTTTCAAGAGTTCTAAAGAACATACAGCAAATTTTTATGTTAAAAATGGCACTTGGAGAAGAATGATAAAGCTGCGGCTTCTGCTCTCTATTTATGAACTATGCTTTAACAAATTTCTAATGCACTACTTAGAAACTCTATCATAGCTACCGCCACTTAACACGAAACTTTATTATTCATAAAATTGAAACCCAGATTAAGTTATGTACTATTAAATAACAAATAACCAGGATATGACTTCACAACAGAAAACATCAGTAACTACAGCTTCTGTTTCATTGAAATGTTCGTCTCGTTTACTGTATATTATAGCATAAATTTTCCAAATTTTAATCCTTAAACCAGAAAAGCCTTCTAATCAAATCAGATTCTATTAGCTTCTTCCCGAAAATTTCTAAGCTGCTAAAAATTTTATTATTAAAACGTATAAATGAAAGTAGTTATTTGAACACCGATTAACAGACATAATACGTAGAGTATAAGAAGCCAGCGCAGTATTTGTAGATGTAAACATTGCATTTAATAAAGGACTACATAAAGGCTTGTTTTACAATATAAAAACTTTCTTTTCTACAATCCCAGTACTACTTCTTTGTTTGCATCTGCAAAATTGTTTCTTTTAAACCAAACGTTGCAATGACACCTCGCATGCAAGAAGAATTAATGCGAGTCTTCCTCAATGTCGTATACTCGCGGCGCTTTTTATGCTTGCTGCACACATATGATTTACAAACTGCAGCAGAAACAAGAAGAAAAATGGTTACGAGAACATTGTAAAGAGAGAGAAGAGCTTGAATCAAAACATGACTCTTTTAATATGTACAAAAAACTAGTTGAATGGACAAATTATATAAAAAATCTTTTCAATGACATAAGAAACTTAACTCGCGGTGTAGATTCAGACGATAGCCTGGATATTAAGAGAGCAAAAATTGAACGTGCTGTAACTGGAGCAAAAAGTGGAACGGCACCGGGGGCAGATAATATATGTGCTAACGTCCTGAAAGTATTGAAGAAGTGCTATTACTCTGATTCTGATACTCTTTAACTGCATATATAAAACTGATTTGATTCCGCAATACTGGTTTAAATCTATCTTTATAACATTGTCTACACAACCTAGTGCAAAATACTGTAAATACTATAGAACTATCAGTTTAGGGAGTAACGTTCTAAAAGTATTTCTTAAAATTATGCATGCCAGAATATATCAGAAATGTGAGCAAAATGTTAGTGACTCTCAATTTGGCTTTAGAGATAATTTTGGAACACGAGAGTGTGTGAGAATGTGCATGTGTATATGTGCTTTGTGGACTATGAAAAAGCATTTGACACTATTCTGTAAAATAAATTACTCCAAGTTCTCAGGGAAATTGATCTAGACGGCAGAGATATACATATAATAGCCAATCTATATTGGGGTCAGACAGTGGTTGTTAGTGTGGATGCCCATACTGAGAGGAGTAAGGCAGGGGTGTGTTCTCTCCTCCTTGTTATTCAATTTATACTCTAAAAAAATATTTCGTAAGGCTCTCAAAGAAATAGCAGGAGGTGTCATAATCAACGGAGTTGTAATAAACAATTTGAGATACGCTGATAGTGCTGTTCTGCTAGCCACAAGTATGCAAAATCTATAAATACTCTTATCAGCAGTCACAAGCCATAGTGAACAAATGGAGCTAAAACTCAACATCAAAAAAACCAAACGGCTAATCGTTTGTAAACAACATAATGACATACAGAATACTATACTTGTGGGAAAAGAGTTGCTAGAGAGAGAGAGTAACGTTGTATAAATATCTTGGCTGCTATGTCAACAAAAATTTGGACTTAATATAGGAAATTAGATGTAGGATAGAGCAATCAAGATGAGCTTTTCAAAAGATGAGGAAAATTTTTTTGTCCATTTCTTACGTATTCGATTATTAAGATTTTATGTCTTCAGTATCCTCTTCCATACTGTTAAAGCATGGACGATTACGGAGGCAATGTGCAAAAGACTAAAAGCTTTTGAAATATGGACTTATCGCAAGATTCTGAAATTCTCATGGATGGACAGGGTCACAAATGAGGAAGTACTACGACGCATAAACAAAAAACGTAAAATTATTAATACTATTAAGAGAAGAAAACTTAGATATCTGGGCCACATTATGAGGAATGATAAATACAAACTACTTCAAATCATTACTTAAGAAAAAATTGAAGGCAAACACGGCCCAGAAAGACCGAAGATACTATGGCTCGAAAATTTACCTCAGTGGTATGAACTCAACACCACGGCACTATTTAGAATAGCAGTTGATAAAGTAAAAACCATCTTATTTATCGAAAAAGTTCTCGGAGAGCAAGGAACTTAAAAAGGAAGCACAAACAACTCTGGACACTATCATGTATCACACGACAATCCTTTAGTGTTACGAAAATTCAACCGTAGTATCAGAACTAATTTACAAGCATCTTATTCTATTAGAAACGTAGTTGAAAAAGTGGACTATAAAAGTTAATGAAGAGAAATTAACGCATTTTTTACAACATATTTTCAACCGGAATAAGTTAAATATCTGGGATTACACCTAGCTCAGCGACTGACATGGAAGGCATATGTAACCAAAAAGTGCAAAGACATTTTTTTATTGGTTTCTGGGAAAAAATAAGATATTGTTATAGAAGAACATAATTTGTCTTACCTAGTTCTATGGCTACGAATTGTAAGGCTCTCCCAACAAATGAATTATTAATACAACGTGTTCAAGGTTTTCCAAAACCCTTAGAATGATTTCTGATGTTTCATAGTTTGTGCCTAACTTGAAATTGAACATAAAGTTAAACAATTCATATATTACAGAAGTTTTCAAAACAAAAATAGTAAAGCATCGTGACAATTTTGAAATTCTTCTCAACGCGATAGGTAACTAACTAACCGAAAATCCTATCACTAAAAGAGTTTAACGAAAGTAACCAACAGACTTAACAATTTAACTGGGTGTTTTACCTTTAGGACTTCTAATTATCTATAGATAAAATTAGGTCACAGAAGAAATATGGTTGACGATTGGTTTGTTAATTATTTGTGTCGCGTTTTTGCAATATAGCAAAAATTAAAAGCAATACTAACAAGCGAAAATTTGATTTATAGGTAAGGCAGAGCGGATCCTATGCGTGAAACTAAACTATAGAGTTTAACAAAATTTTATTCAAACGATTCACAGTAAATTATATTCAAATAAAAGTGAATAGCGGCAAAAATTTAGCGGTCGGAACCGAAAAATTTGCGACCCCTTCCTGTCAAACCGGTCTCAAATTTTTCGATCAGGCTGATTTTTGGCGTCTGAACTTGACTTATTGTCCTTAGTTAAAAACTAAAAACGTTATTTCTCTATCTCACAGATCAAAAATTATAAGACGTGACAGATGTCAGAAATAACAGAACTAGAAGCTGGTCTCCAGCTTAGAAGCTGCGTTGATCAAAAGTTATAAGGCGTGACAGACAACAGACATGACAAAACTAGAGCTGGTCTCTAGCTTCGAAGCTGGGTCTGCCAATAAATCAGTTTTTCTATGTTTTTATATTTCAAAAAGAAACATATACATATGTACCCGTAAAAACATTAAAACGATCTTAGCAAAAACTTCTGCATGTTAATCTCTTATTGATTCTAATTAAATATTCTTATGCACAACTTTGTTATTTTATGTCTACGTGTATTACTATTCCTTTTTACACAGTTAGTAAAGAGATCTAACAGTAATTGGTAGTAAAATGTAAAACGAGTTTACATTTTTACCGATCATTTGTTTAATTTATGAGTATCTTTTCGTTAGCTTCTTAAGTAAATACATTATACATTTCATTGTTTCACAAATGAAAGTTTTCTTGTAGTAAACATCTTTTTGGGTTGTTTTAACATATTTTTGTATTTTCTGTTGGCACTTTGAATTCTGTTATAATATTTGTTATTAGTTGTTCACGCATACTTTTCTAATGTGAGCTATTTTCTGCTGAATTTGTTGTTTAAGGTCTATATACGCTATTTTTAAAATACAAAATGCTACAATAGTCAGTCACACGTTACACAAAGGAAAAACAATGTAAACTTAATCAAAAAATTTGAGAAGAACTTTAAACTCTGTATTAGATATTAAAAATGTTACAAAATAATTGTTTACTACAAACATAAGTCTTGAGTGGCATTGGCTATTCAGAAAAAACTGAGGAATTCATGAGAACAGAACTTGAAATACACAAGGCAATAGTTCATCGCAAAAATGTACTGCCAAAGCTAAATTCAAAATTTGTTCCACATAGATTAACAAATGACCAATAATTGTACCTAATTGGGCATTGCAAAGACATCATTAAAAAAGCTCGATGAAACAAAAACTTTTTGAAGACAATTAATTATAACTGGTGATAAAATGTTTTCAATACGATCTAGAAACAAAGTGAAAAAAAAAATTTATTGCTCTTTATAACTAGCTTTCTTTGCTGGTCTTTAATCTCTTCGGCTATTGTGTTGTGTTCGAGTTGTGTTTATGCCGTGTTAATCTGCTTAGGTTTATATATGTTTAGTAATCCATATCATTATCTGATGTACATACTATAATCTTGGCCTTTCTGGTGTAATTTGTTTTGTAGTTTCTTTAATAATTGTTTTCTTATGCCCTTCGTCTTAGTACATACCCCGCCAATGTGTCACTTTTCTTTATTATATTCTTATAGAGCGTTCTTTCTTTTATTTTTGCTTTGTTGATGACTCGGTCCACTCATCTGATCTTTAGTATTCATCGGAAGCTTCTGATTATCTCTTATCTGCTTATGACACTATGCCTCACTCCATACAAATAGTATTCAACATAGTTTTCTGTTTTTTATCAATATTTTATTAAAAAAACTTTTTTACCTGTCTAATTCTGACTATTATCTTTGTGTTTCTTTGTCCGTCTTTTGTTGTTGTGATTTTTAAGTAACAAATACATTCAACGTTTTGTAATCGTTTTTCTGTTCTGTTTTGACTCGCCTAATTTCTGTTATTTAATATCTATTATTAACTTTCTACAGCGGAGCTTATAGTAAAAATTTAATGAGATTATCATCCTGTCTGTCTGTCTGTGTGCCTGGAGACACTATAACATCCGTTCTATTCAACGGATTCACTTAAAACTTGGCATACACACATCTTACGTCAGTACCATTCATGTGATTGATTTTCAGTCAAATCGGTTAACGGCAACCGGAAGTGACCGTTGCGATTTCGCACCGCTGTAGAAAGTTTCCTTTACGGTATTTCACCGTTCTTGTTTTCATATTATAGTTTTTAAGATGGTTGTGCATTTCTATAAACAGGCATTGTAAACTTACGTTCCTTGTAGAAGACACTTATTATTTGTATTTTTGTAACTGCAATTTTTGAAGGCTCTTGTAATAAGTTTATCCAGCTTACACTATTGAAGGCCTTTTCCATATTTATAAATGCTATATAAGTGCTTTTTTTGTCAGTCTTTTCTATATTACTAGGCGTAGTGCTAGAATTTATTTTTTGTAGGGTGTTTTTTTATTCTTTTTTCTATAAGCAATTTTACTAATTATTTCTGCGGTGTGCGATATTAGTTTTATTATCCTATAATCTTGATATTTCTCAATTATTTTTTTAATTGGTATAATGATGTCTTTCCTTCTCCGATACATAGAGGGGATTATCTACAAAAAAATTGTTTAAAATGGTACAACGGTTAATGCTTATCATAAAGATCTATTTACGGATGAATACAAACCGATCATCAACTGAAGTCATTCAACTAGCAACAACGTGTAATCTCGATAATTTTAAAGTTATTTGAAGTACTTTCTGAACATGATTATTGTAGTACTTCCACTAAAGGAGAATATTTCGAAAAATGAAATAATTTTTCTCAACATTTCTTAAATATTTTTGTTCTTTAAGCCATTTCTGTTATTTTGGAGACAGATGGTAAAATGTGAAACAATATTTAAGGTAAAATTAGAAAGATTTTGGATAATTTTTTTAGATTATGTTTTACAACACTACGATAAAGTATTTCTAAACAATCTATTGCACTAAGACATTTTCAAGAAAATGAGAGGTGTTCTTCCACTTCTTCAAATAAAAGTATTTAGTTTTTTACCGAACATAGTCTATTTTGCAAAGCAATATTGTTGATTAGGATTTATTCTATATTAATGGAAACTTATTTCTTTTTACTAAAAATGGTAGGTCTTAAGATTGGATATTATTAATGGCTGTTATTTAATAGTATTACTTTATATTAATACCGTTTAACTTTACCTATCTTTGGCTTTTGTACTTCTCTGTTCGTATATTGTTGTAGACTATCTGTGTCGTTTTTTACAAATAATAGTCATGTCTCTAAACTTGTTTAATGTTTAGATGTTGATACAATTCATTCAATCAAAAATCAAGATTAATATAAATACATTATTTAAATTGCTGGTGTCGGTTGGGGAGCTCAGCAACAATTACTGGTCTCTAAACCAGAGGGCTTTTATAATCTGCTCACTATAAAAGCGGCAAGGCAAAATCACCTGACGACCATTTTCCTGAAACAGATCTTAAAATCACACAATGCATTAGGGCTTTATTTAATTTATTCATTGACCTGTCTCAAATTCCTAATACAGGATTTAAGTATAAAAGCACGTTTGTACCGCTGTAATAATAGGATGTAAATAAATAAGTTTTTACTTTTTTGCGCTTTGAAGTCTATTTTATTAAAAGTAATAGATATTTATTAACAGATAAAATCTATTGTGTCGATATTCTTGCAACGAAACTTTAAGTTATTTGAAAGGCAAATGATTATCTGTTAAAGGTCGCGTTTGGGTTAAGACAATAAATGACAACCAGTAAATAATGACACAGAATTTAATTTTGGAAAATTTTCTTTATTTATTTATTAGTTGGTAAAGTTATAACAGTACTCTAAATGGTAAACATTGTTATTAAATGTGCAATAAGATATTTGACAAATGTTCATTATGATTCATATTACACTCTTCAATTCTTCTGACTAAATTCTAAATCACTCGTTCGCATAACTGTGGCTCAATTATGTAAGTAACTTTTTAAATTTTTGCTCTTAAATTTAGGAATCGTTCTTAATTCCGTAGCATAAGCCTTCGTCTTTACGAAAAAATTGCAGTATGTGAGGTCGTAAAACCTCGGATTGTTTCACGCGTCGTATGACAAGTGGCACCGTCCTTCTGGGACTATGTCATCGAAATATATGCCATTCAAATAAAGCCACAAAATATATGATAACGTTCACCATTGGCAGTAAATGCATTTTCGGCTTAATTATCAGAAAAGAAAGGGGCAACCACTCCGTCAACATACAATCTAAACCAAACTGATACTCTTTAGGTATCCAATGATCCAAAGATTTTCTATGCCCCAAACGCAGTAATTTTGCTTTTTAACTTACCCACTAAGGCGTTATCTGAATCTTGAATGAGTTTAAACGCAGATTTTTTGTTTACATCTGCTGCAGGGTGTTTTTGAAATGATTTTTGCAGTAACCTATCGTAATTTACTTCTCCGTCAAGTAGCTCTTCTTATTGACAAACCAAAATATGTTTACTAAAAAATGTCATCAAGCAAAATGCTACTAACTTTTCAGACAAAAAATTGGCACACAATTTAAAGTCTGCGCTTTTCTTAAGACACTTATTATAAGTTAGTAGACACACTAGTTATATTGAGGCAGCAGTACAAACTCAAAAATATGATACATTTACTTGAAAATTATTTTGACTGTAATTTAAACAACACGGGAAAAACGTTTAATTTTTCCTACATTTGCATTTAAATTGACATCTATTTATTTTATGCACTACAATCAATAGATTTTTGGACTTTTATAATAGGTTTCGTACATGAAGGATGTGTGCTCATTGATATTACACCTATATTAATTTTAGTACTAGTTTTGCAAACTTTTAGTAGTATAAAATTTAAATTATTATAAATATTGTTCAAATGTGGCAAGTCGAGGAGTTTAAACCTTTTTAAGCGCGGTTGCACCTCATTGTCATCCTCTACATGCACTCTGCTAGAATGTTAGGGTGATCACGATTCTATCACTAAGTTTTTGTATTTCCTTGTTGATGTTAGGTATTACAAGGTTGTGTGTTATTGTTTCGTTAGGGACGTACCATGGTGCGTTTGTTATGGTTCTGAGTGCCTTAGATTGGAATCGTCGGATTATTTCAATGTTGGATGTACTGATTGTATCCCGTAGCTGTATACCGTTTTATTATAGTTTTGTATAAGAGTATCTTCATTTTCAGAAACTTTATTATTGTGCTGAAATATCGGATAAATACCTGTCTATTGGTTATATATGATTGTAACATTTTGAATTAGTCGGTACGTAAAGTTTGCTTGATTGTACAGATAAGTCCCCCATGCCAGACTTCATCGAAAACTTGTTTAACGTCGAGAAAAGTTGCTGCACAGTATTTGCGTCCTTAGAAGTAATTAGCAATTTTATTTATTTTTGGGTGATGTTTGTGGAAGTCAAATTGATAGTATGGTAGTATGTAGTTGTCCAAAATAATTTCTTTAGGATGAGTTTTTTAAACACTTTAGATAAGACTGGTAGCAGACAGATTGGTCGATATGATGTCGGTTAGCCTGTGGATTTTCCTGGCTTAGGAATAAGTATTGTCATTGCGACTTTCCATTATTCAGAAAGGTATCGGAGATGTAGTGTACCATTTAAGAGAAAAATTATAAATTAGTAGCCTTTACGTGATAAGTTTTTGGAGAACTTTACCTGTAATTAAGTCTTGAGCTGGAGTTTTGTGTGGATTCGCGTTTTTGTGAATTACGGTTTTTATTTGGGTGATTTTGTAAGGTTTAATTGGTGGATTCATATGATAACCCGTTTCTAGTAAATATAATATTTCTTCTGTTTTATCTTCATATGTCGGGAATAGTGTGAACACATCAGCTAAACGTTCTGCGGAGATTTTCGCCCTCCCGCTGTCACTTTCATCTCAGGTCTTGTTGAGGGTACAAATTAGTGCTTTATGCTGTTGGGGAAGTCTTAAGTATCTGATTGCTTCAAACGGAGACAAGTGTTTCAAATATTTTTGTACATTTTGGTTTCTAATTTCAGATAGGAGATTTAGGTTTCTTTTGTCATCTCCTCCGTAGTTTACATTTTTCTGCGATTTGTTTCTTCACTATGATCGGGCAATTTGTTGAGTTCCGGTTCCGGTGTGGCTTGACGAGCAGCATTTTGACAACCCGATGGAAGAATACTACTGCGTCGTCCAAATCCTTTGTCGATTTTAGAGGAATAAGAGTATTCAAGGTTTATTGGACTATTTTTCGGAAAAAGTTCCAGTTCGTATGTATGTTGATGAATCTGCATGTCTATTGTTGTCATTATAGGTAAATAATCTTTTGGGAGGTCAAGACAGAATCTGATATTAAGGAGGTTTAGGTTTATATTTTTTACAAAGCAGGGTTGAGTAGATCTGGTAGCTTGTTGGGATCTGTAGTCCAATATGTGGGTTCACTTGTAGTCAGGGGTACTATTCCTAAGTCGTTTATAGCTTTCAGTATTTCGTCGTATTTATTTTGGAGCCCTAGTGGGTGTGCACTGTGTTGTAGTCGCCTCTAAAAAAATGAATCTATTGCCTAGTGTGTTAAGGTAATGTTCATAGTTTTATTGTTTGCTGTTGTATCTTAGGGGTCAATGTACTGCTGATAGTAAGTGGTTCTACTAATCAACTTCGACAACTATAAATGTGGCTTATAGGTGGGGTTCACTGTATTTGAAGAGTTCCTGGTGCTTGATCATATTTTTTTATTAATAATTATGGAGGTGTTACATGGAGAGTAAATATTGATATTTAATGATACAATTTTTTAAAAAATTGATATTTGTCGCGCGTCCTTCATATAATTTATTAATTCATGTTGGTGTGATAAGATAATATTAAACAAAATTAAGTTTTACATGCATTATTTTTTAATTCACTTCTTAAATAAATTTATTAAACCAGTAAATGTAAATACAAAATATGCTTGTTTATATATTTTTTGTAAGCTTGCACATTTAAAAAATGAAAGGAAAGCAAAGTTATAGTAAAAAGCATAAGTTAATTACGGAAGTATATTTTAAGTGCTGCAAGCTGATACACCTAAAAGCATTTTTATGCTCATTAATATTTGGTGAGAGTATTAACGGCTGCCGCGCTTTTACACTTTACGCTATATTGCAGTCGTTTCCGTCACAGGGATTTTTCCAGTTATCCCAGCAAATGTCCCTAATAACTTCTAACTCATCCCAGATTCTAAAACAATTCAAGAATAAAATTGCAGCGAGATATTGGATTTTCGCCCGGGAAACCGGAATTGGGTATATCATTATTTGGTCAAAGGCTCCTTGAGATTCGCATTCAATTCATGTCCGGCGGACTAGTTAGAAACTCCTCCGAACTTGAAGGCTGAAAATAAGTTAGAAAAGCGTCATGATTCTCAGACTATAAACTCAATTTTATAGATATAGCATTGGCATAACTGTAGCATAAAAATAATCAATTTGGCCTTTTTATTACATCCTGCTGTTCGCGAATAGACGGCGCGACTGAAATGTGGAAGCTGTAATTATATGACCCACTGAAGATACCATATTAAAGATTATTTTCCTACTGTTATAGTTATTCATGTTTTATTAAAAGAGCAATTATATTCGAATTTTCAGTATTAGATATAAATAGTTGTACACAAATTTATCGATTGTATAGAATGAGCTTAACCAAGAATTATATTTTAAATTTAGAACATAAACTTATATTTTGTGCCGGAAATTTTGGGCCAATAAATAACCGGAATCCATATTTCTTATCCCCTAAATCGCTTCGAATTAATTTCCACGCAAAATAACCCGAGCGCAATATTGTTCTATATCTTAAAATGCAAATGTTGGGTTCCAAATAAATTGCGATTAAATTACTCACTGCACAAAACCGAAAATGTTGTGATCGGGGTTCAAAAATAATTTATCAATTAACACGGACGGATGCCTTAAACTATAGGCTAACATCAATCCTGCAAGACGAATGGATCAGCTGAACGCATTGTCGTTACCTATATAGCCGTCATTTATCAAAACTCCAGAAAATGCTCTAGGTCGAGCTCGAACAAAACAACTTCAACGTCTGGCAATTAAAGGCCCGGGGCTAAATTCAACCCCGGAATGACGAATTCAGCGGGAAATTGCGGGTATCAATATTTTCTTATTTAGCAACGTCGATTTATATTCGTTTTCTGCTTACCCGGAGTAGTTCTATAACCGACGGTAGGTACAAGGCTTGCCAGGCAATTCTGCTGAAGCTACGCCAAGTGCTCAACAAATCGTTTTATAACTACACCAAACGCTGCGCGTATAAAAATTATGAAAGGTTTCCGCCTCTCCGCTTTCTAAACCAAATATTAAACAAATCGTTTTTTGAATGTCTGAATTTAGCTATCTAGGACAGGTTGTCAAGTTTATATAATTACTCTCCTTTCTTCTGTCAGCTTAGGCATTAAAAATTTAAGTCGTTTATGTATTAGCTTTTTACCAAAATATCATAACGTAATGTCTATGTAGGTTTATGTGTCAAAAATTGATTTTCAAACAATTTTTGAAGTAAATTGAAGTTTTCAAGTTAAATAACGATATAATACGGAGTAACTAAAGATGCTCATAGCATTTTATAATAAACTGCAGACATTTTTATATAATGCTTTAATCATTAATATAAATACCCATTTCTAACTATACACTGGTTTTCTGTTCTAAAGTAAGAAACCTAGCAATTTCCATTTTAATATACATTATATTGCGCTACGACCTATTTTTCTTGATGTTATCTAGCTGCAAGCAAATGTAATATTTGCTTAGAAAAATATTTGCTTTTGTCGCAAGTGCTCGAGCATTCACATAACAATTTATTTTAAAACAAATAAATAATAAAAGGCAAAACTAACATTTTGACTTTGTTATCAAATAATAATGCAATTGAATACCATTTTTCTAGCCACCATTATAAAATTTTACTGTTCTTTCCACTTCATTAAATCTTCTATTAACGGACATATGTCATTTATTTGTCACAAATATAGAGCATTTCCAAAAATAAGACTTTGAATAGTGTGTTAGATTTTGCTAATTACTTTTTTATCAATGCAAGATTTAATAATGCTATACGAGTTTTAAAGTATGTTTCAAGTGATAATAGGGAGTTTGGCATAAGATCTCTTGCTGAACGGTTGTACAAGTGAGTTTCTTCAGCGATATCGAGAGCCCGGGCGTTTTATCAAGTATCAGCTGCGTAAGATAAATTCACGATTATATTTACCATTTAGCAAAATATTTTATGCGCACATTGATACTGTAATTCTAATTGCTTCCCCTTTGAGGGGGTAACCAAACAAAAGAAACTCAATTATCTCCTCCTACAAGTGTACAGCAAAAAATATTAATGGAAAACTACATCGTTATTAAAGAAAAACAAATTTTATCTGCCAGCACACCTTGAACCTCCAGGCGAAAGTCCATCGTCAGGGAACACTGATACACGTACGGAAACAAATAAAGAAACCAAGAATAAAATACTTCCAATTTTCGTACAAGGGCTAGTTGATCAGAAAACAGTTGTCACAGATCTTAAAAGCATTGTTAAAGGCTTTACTGAAGATCTCTCGATCGACAATTATTAGAAGGTCTTAGCAAAATATTATTTAATAAATCAAATTGATTTCCACTCTATTAAAATCCCAGTAAATTAACCACAAAGTAACAATTAAGCAAACAACGAAACTGAGAAAAAACAATACGACTATAATTGTATAACTGCAAATATGGTGGGCGGCAAGTCAGTTGTGCGCTCTCCCGACGCAAGTAATGGTCTCTGATAACATGGACGGCAGATTTCGGCGTACTTTTCGTTGGCGACTTCAATCCTGGGGAACCAGCGACGGGGAGGAACGTACAATAGGCAACTACAGGGTGCCAGCACAGCGCAATAGAGCACCTGGGTCGGCTGGCCGGTGGCTTCAATCTTGGGCCACCACGGACGGGGCGGAACGTACAATAGGAAGCGACAGCATGCAAGCACAGCGCACTAGAGCACCTGGTCGGCTGGCTCTGCTCCGTCGCTCACGAGGGCTCAAATCAGAATGCCGGGCAACGGTAAAAATTTCGTTTTGTAGGTAGATTGGCGGACAGTAAAGGTTACCGTAGAGATGGGACACGGGTTTAGAGATGAGCATCAAACATACCGCCCACCAAAATTATCAGTTAGGTAATTTCCTTAAAGCAATAAAAAGTTAAATAAACTATAATAACTGAGGGAATTATATATAAGATTTAATCAAGATTGCTGCGGCGCCAGTAAGGGACACAGTTTAACTAAGGATCTCTCGATACACCCATTGGTCGTGCGCACGGTGGCAACACGAGCAATGCCGTTCCAACCAGGATGAAATAAGGGTTTCGCTTGTGAAACACGGATTGCTGGCAAATTTCCCATTGGAGGTTGTACCGGATGCGGATCAACTTTAAAGCACCGAATGTATTTTGCCAAATAACTTCGAACAACCTGACGTATTGAGGGTACCCAAAACCGTTGCCTTACTAAATAGCAGGTGGTATTCACACCAGAATGGAATTTTTTCTCATGGACATCTTTGACTTTGAGCTTTGTTAGCTTTTGTTTGCGGGGGAATAAAGCGGGATATTTTGTATCGTACGGCAGGTTGGCTTCTTGAAGTCGTCCGCCCACCCTTAACACACCGTTCTGATCCACGAAAGGAGCTACTCTTTGTAAGGATTTGGCACACGGCAAATTGTTGCGTAGTTTATCTAATTCTTGGCGATAGAACTTGGCGTGTACCATTTTTATTATTATCAGTAAGGCATTGAATAATTCTAACTCACTCAAGGCACCCGTTTGAGGAGGGTTCCTTTTACGACAGATGTTGCAAAATCTAAAACAGAACGCTACGATTCCCTGAATCTTTCGTAACGATGAGAATTGAGTCAACAAATTGTCAATTAACGAAATTTTGGTTTGGGCAACGAATGACACGATTCGTTTTCCAGACGCTAAATCGTCTAGGCACGTTGATAAGGTGTTTCCTAGTGACTATGAATCAGAAGGATCCATTAACCATGAAGGACTCGCCCACCATAAGGAACAGGGTGCGAGATCGCGAGGCAATAAATCCCGGGATGCGGGGTCAGCAGGGTTGTCATGAGAGCGAACATGCTTCCACGAACTGGGTGGTACTCTTTCTAGTATATGCGCGACTCTATTGGACACAAAAGTTTTCCACTGGTGAGGAGAAGAACAGATCCCCGAAAGGACAGCGGTAGAATCACTCCAAGCAATGACTTCATCGAATACAATACAGGACTTATAGGTTTCTAGCACGAATACCACCAGATTGGAAAGCAACACGGCGGCACACCATTCCAACCCTGGGATTGACAATCGTTTTAAAGAGGCCACTTTCGACTTTGTCATTATTAGAAATGTCTTTATTGTCTGATCTTCATCGGTACGCCGAACGTAAACTACACTTGCGTAGCCCGCTTCAGAAGAATCACAAAATGCATGCAATTGATACGTTGATGTGGCAGGCCCTTTCCAGCAACGAGGAATTGAAATATTGCTTAATAACGGCAAGGACACTTTAAAATTTTCCCATTTCGTAACGACGTCTGCAGGTACCTGGTCATCCCAACCAAGACCCAAGGTCCATAAATACTGCATTAATCGTTTGGCAAAAAACGTTACAGGATCTAGGAAGCCAAGTGGGTCATAGATTCTTGCTAAGTCGGACAAAATTGTTCGTTTACAATAGGACTTGTTAAGCGGCGTGACTGAAAATGAGAATGCATCTGATGATGACAGCCACTGCAGACCTAAGACCTTTATAGAAGCAGGGTTCAAACCAAAGAAGATGGAACTATCGAGGCAATGTTCGGGAGGCAAATCACTCAGTAGCGGGGGATAATTACTTGACCATTTACGGAGTTCAAGACAACCCCTTTTTAATAAATCGGTTAATTGTTGTTTCAGCGTCTCAACTTCACCTAAAGTACCCGCGCCAGTCGCGATGTCGTCTACGTACAAATCAGTACGCAAACATTGTGAGGCAAGAAGTAACTGATCGTGCTCTTCAACGGCTAATTGAAAACACTTCTGATTGCCAGGAATGGTAATGTGGAAACTCCATACGTGACAGTATTGAGTTCATAACTGCTGATTTGTTCTGAATCCGAAAATTTCCAGCGAATCAATTGAAACCGGCGAGCTTCCTCGTTTATTACTAACTGCCTATATATTTGACGGATGTCACAGGTAAAAGCAAAGAGATGCCATCGAAATCGAAGAAGAATGACGGAAATATCGTTCTGCAGCTTTGGACCGACGAAAATGGTATCGTTCAATGACACCCCGGTAGGATCTTTCGCCGATGCGTCAAATACGAATCTGATCTTAGGGCCGTCGGATTGTTCTTTCAGAACGCAATGGTATGGTATATAGAAACAATCAGGAGAAAGGGACGGGGCTTTTCTAATAAGGGGCATATGTCCAGAAGAGATGTGCTCGGCCATAAATGCATTGTACATTGTGCGAAGAACTGGTTGTCGTTGGAGCCGTCGATATAGGGATTTAAGTCGTCTGTCCTCCATTTCAATGGTTTTTCCAAAGGTTAGGGGGTTATTTTCCTTAAAAGGTAACCGAACACCAAAACGACCGGAAGGCAGGTGAAAATGCATTTTGGAAAACCAATTTTCCATTAGCTCATCTTCTAGGAATTTCGCTGCAACATTGGGCACCTTTTCTATTTTCCAAAAGCGTTTCAAAAGACTGTCACAATTTTCGATGAGCGCTAAAAAGGAGTGTTTGATTGGCTGATCTTGTGGTACCGAGGTTGAACCTATCAATAGCCAACCAAAGGGAGATCCATTCACGGACGGAATGACGTCATCTCTCAATATCGAGGCATAAATATCTGCGCCCACCAATAGGTCTATGGGCCCGGAAATAGCCCAATCTGGGTCAGTTAACTATAGACCTCGCAGGTGAGGCCACTCAGAAGGGTTTACATTGTACGTAGGTAAGGGCGAGCAAATTTTAGCCAAAACGATAACTTCTAGATCTAGGAGGCAGGTGGTACCGATTGGTCTAATCATGCAGGAAGTAGAGCTGTTGGAGTCTCTGACAGGTACTTGACCTAAGTCACGCACGACTGTGGTAGAGGACAAGCGTGGGTGCTTCAAACGCGTAAAACAGTCTGTACTAATGAAACTAGATTGTAATCCAGTACCAACCAGCGCTCTTACCCTTTTGTAAGAGCCTGAATGATCCCGAATTTCTACCATCGCGGTAGACAATAGTACGGTCGAGGATTAACTGTTAGTTGAATTAATGCTAGCGCAATCATTGGTTGTAGTGGTGACAGTGGCAGTTGAGGGCGCCGTGGTTTGACGGGGATTAAGCGGCTCATTGCGATTTATCGGTTTGAGATGGAGCAAGGTATGATGTTTTTGATTGCAATGCTGGCAGGAATATTTGGATCTACACTGTGGCACGCTATGTGTGCTTTGTAAACAGTTAAAATATAAACGAAGACTCTTGAGGGACGAGTGCTAGAAACGAATTGCACCGATAAATGCTGTGTGACGCTTTACAAAATCCACACATGAATCAGAATCGACAGGAGAGGTGGTGGCTACGGTTTGGGTGACAAAGCTTCTAGTTTGTCGCATCGAACGGTTTCGCGATTCAAAATTCGCTTTATTTGCTCTGCCTGCACTATTGGCATTAGGAGGGTTTAATCCTTCGTTCGAGCTGTGAATTGTGTCTAAGGATGCACAATGTTTAAGCAGGAAAGCTTTAAGATCACAATAGCTTGAAATTTCGGAATCGTTTACCTGAAGCTCAAAACGTTTTCGAGTGGATTTATCGATTTTTTGTAATAATAGCTCTACTAAAATAAAATCCCAAGCGTCTACATCAAAATTTAAAAGTTTTAATATGGATAAATTTTCATTAAAGTGTATAACAGCTTACGCAATTCTCGGGATTCTCGCTTTGCAACAAGGGATACTTTATCAACTGCCAGTGCGTACTGGTCAATCGACGCTTGTTGGAGAAGCGTTCATAAAAAACTGTCGTAGGCGACCGTATAATTGTCTGATGTTAGGGGTATCGTTTTTACTAAAGATGAGGCTTCGCCAGTTAACGAGGTAATACAGTAATTAATTTTTCGATGGGAGATAAGCCCGCGTGGTTATGTACGAGGCTAGCGAACAAATCTATGAAGCTTTGCCAAGATTTAAGGTCACCAGCAAATTTGGGAATCTTTATTTTCGGTAACTTTACATTTGGTTTGTTATCTTGCTGGCTGACTTTCGATCCCGACGAGATGGGACGTGGAGCAGCGAATATTTGCTCAAAAATGTGGATGATATTAAAATATTGGTTATCTGTCTCTTTGCGTAATGTGTCCAAGTCAGCAAGCTCTTCTTCATGTGCTTTTCTCATTAATTTTACGAGTGTTGCATTGAATTCGGCATTTAAGCCGTCGAGCATCTTGAATTTCAATTTGAACAGCGTTTGCACCGATCCATCAATTGTGGCAGCTTCCGCAAGCTCAGACAGTTCGTTAATTCGGCTAACTATTAGCGTTTTGGTAGTGATGAATTCGCGTTTGTTAGACGGAGCCATTTTCAACAAAAATTGACAAAGAATGAATTCTAACAATAGCGGATTTCCACAGGTAAATGGACAAGACTCGAGCGATATATAAAACACAAAAGGGTCAAAACGCAGGTAACAAATTAGGGTGCGAAGAGTCGACTGTGGACACAAAACAGCAAAATTTACACAGCTTGCTCTTGCTTTTATTTCCTTTTGTTTAACCCAAAATGATCTGATTTTCCCGGACTAATTCGATCCGGCCTCGAACGACCAAAAGAGTGTTTGATAATTTAGCGCAGTTAAGTGACTCAATAAGCAAAACAGGAAATAAAACAAAGCGGAGCTGTGTAAACTATATATTGGGCAAAACTAAAATTAACCACAAAGTAACAATGAAGCAAACAACGAAACTGAGAAAAAACAATAACCCTGTACTTGAATAACTGCAAATATGGTGAGCGGCAGGTCAGTTGCGCGCTCTCCAGACGCAAGTAATGGTCTCTGGTAACATGGACGGCAGATTTCGGCGTGCTCTTCGTTGGCGGCTTCAATCCTGGGGCACCATGGATGGGGCGTAACGTACAATAGGCAACGACAGCGTGCCAGCACAGCGCAATAGAGCACCTGGGTCGGCTGGCCGGCGGCTTCAATCTTGGGGCACTACGGACGGGGCGGAACGTACAATAGGAAGCTACAGCGTGCAAGCACAGCGCACTAGATCACCTGGTCGGCTGGCTCTGATCCGTCGCTCACGAGGGCTCAAATTGGAATGCCGGGCGACGGTAAAAATCCCGTTTTGTTGCGACGAGGGTAGGTTGGCGGACAGTAAAGGTTACCGTAGAGATGGGACACGGGTTTAGAGATTAGCAGCAAACAGTAACCATTCAACCTACTTCAGAGGTTGAAAATTCTTTCAAAACTCTAGCATATACACTAGAAAACAACAAGCTAATTTATTATAATTTAATTTAACCAGCACCAGAAAATAATCTCAACAACTTTCCTTTGACATAAACACCATGAATAGAAATAATAACAATCAACCTTGGAAATTAACAAATGACTCCTCTAATGCTGTACTGAACGTATAACCAATACTATCCTTATATCGCTTCTAAACCTGATTAAACCACTCCTTTATCAAATAAAATAATTTTTGCTAACCAATCTTTCACTACTTCTCCTAAATGGATCATAAGTTCAACAAAACCTGTATTTATTCAAATATTCTAAACTGGAACGCCAACAAGCTAAAGACCCAACAAAAATTATTCACAACCTTTCTAGCAAGATATAACATAGACCTAGTATGCATATCGGAAACTTACGTAGTTAATAATGGTAGCATCAAAATTTCTGGCTATTCCTGTTAACCCAATGATAAAGCGGCAAGATTTACCTCTGGTGAAGTAGCAATTTTTGTAAAACAAAAATTTATTAAGAAGATACAATAATCAACGCCGCCAATCTAGAAACGCTATCCATCAAAACAAAAACACAAAAAAGCAACTATATTAAAATAATTAGTGTATATCGACAACTAAACAAATATCTTTTTGAAAGAAAGATATGCGAAATATTTAACAGTACTGAACCCACAATTTTAATTGGCCATCTCAACTCCAAAAATACCATATGGGAATGTAAAGCAGGTAACCCAACTGGAACAAAAATTTGAAGCAATTGCAACTACACACGCTCTTCAAATAATAACCCCGGGAGAACAGACATACTACCCATATAGATAAGACCAGGAGCTAAATATTCTAGACAAACTAGTTCAAAAAAATTTAAATCACAAATATTTCAAGAAATTTGGGCTGAACATAAGTCAGACCATCTTCAAGCAATAATCTTTTTTATAACAGCACCTTCTAGAAGACCTAATAAATCAAAAATAATAAACGGACTAATAGATTCGAACCTTTTACAAGAACTACTAGATAAAAATATTAAATAACCCAATAAGTTGCTAACTCCACAAGAGTGAGATGAAACAATAACTATTTACATAACGTGGATAATAGAAAGTGTACAAACAACTACATCTCCACGAAAAACCCGTAAAATTCCCCCTTTGCAAGTAATCAACTTAGTAAAGCAAAAAGTCAACTGCATGGGGAGCGACAACGCACCAGAGATCCTGCAACGAAAAATTTGGTTAGTAATTTATCACATAGAATTAAAATAGAATTTGATGAATACAGAGTCAGTACATATCAGAACCACATTAGCATCTTCGAATCAGGCGACCCTAGACCATGGAAAACCACAAAGAAAATTTGACAAGCACAAGAAATTTCCTCAATAACCTCATGCAATGCAACTTATAAGACTGACAAAGAAAAATATTAAGCATTCGCCGACCACCTAGAAAAAACATTTACCTCTAGTAGTCTTCAAGATCCATGCTTTGCAACACAATAGTTAGGCACATAGAAACACACCTTTCACTAGCCTGAGCAAAAATAAAACCAACGTCACCAAAATAGCCAGCTTTAATAATTAAGATACTTCCACTAAAGAAAGCTTCATAAAATACTGTTTATTACAATCACAATTTTGCAAACATATTCGTTAGTGTTCAAAATTCTTTCCTTTATTTCTACAAGTATATTAATCAGATTTTTTTAAAACCCACAAGAGTTTATCTTGTTGATATATTTTTTGTTTGTTTTCAAAGAATTTTATGTGCCATTCATAGCATATGTAAAAACTACGCTTGCATTTCAAAGTGGCATAGAACGACTTTGATGAGTGATAAACTCTCTGTAATGGAACACAAGAAAGCGTCGGTTCTCAAATGTGAACTGTATAGTAGATGGCTCATCAATTCATGCTTCGATTGGTTGAATTATTTCGCATAACTAGGTTTCGCACTCAAACTTCAAGTATGTACAAAACTAAAATTATTCAAAAGCTGCTTCAAGGTGATTCTAACGCAATGTGATTTGCATTTTTTTTTATTTATCTACATATTTACACACTACCCTTAAGTACAAAGCAATAAGTAAGTCATATATAAGAATATAACATAAGTAAAGTAATTATCCATTGACCATTTTCTAAAAATATCACGAATAAGTTTTACTTGACTAATTTACATCATATCTCGTTTTAGCTCCGCTGGTGTAATATTTCAAGCTTCTTCTATGCTTTGATGAAATTAAATAAACCTTATATTCGATCATTTTCATGTTCATTTTATATACCAAGTATTAATCAATGCATACCGGTTTTTTCCTAGTTATAATAATACGTTGCTAAACACTTGAGCCGCTTGTTTATTGTTAGACCTAAGTAGCAGGTATTAAAAATGTTGTGTTATTATTAAGGTTCAGGTTAAATTTTTGTAAGGTTTGCGGCTGAACAAAGATACATTCGCTTGTGATAAGTTTTTATAAAAATTAGGACATTTAATAGAATTAAGCGTTCAAGAATATTTTTATGAAATGAGAAACGTGTTACATGGTGACATATGTTTAATAGCTACCACCAGACATGCCGTACAAGAAATTTTGTTACAGACATGAATTTTTGAAATTTAAAAGGCGCGCGAGTTAGCTCCTCCTAGAATAATAATATAAGTGTACGTATGAACTCGGTACACCAGTGCAACAATACAACAGTAGAACTAACCGTCGAAAAATAACTATGGAGACTAAGAGTATAAAGTCAAAAGTCGATAAAGTTATAAAAAGTTAAAAATAAACAAAAATAATAACCTTATATCAAATTACCGGTTTGGATTTTGAGGACACGCTAACTTTAAACAAGTACACAGAATAATCTCAAAAACTAATCATAAACTACAGCTTAAAAAATACTGTTCTGCGGTCTTTTCAGATGCCAGCCAAGCGTTCAAAAAAGAACTTACTGTTTACTATAGAATCTTAAAATCATATTTTGAAGAAAGATTCTTTTAAGGGATAATGCCGTAGGGCAGTATCCTGAGACCTTTTTACACATACTGTACCCTGAAAACCTGCCATCCATAAGACAATGGCAGCCACTTGCGCTGAAGATACCACAGTATGACGGCCCAATCACAGCTTTTCAAATATTTTAAAAAACCTTACAGGAGGTAGAAGACTGGCTGAAATTCGTGTTACATTTACGTTGGAGAAAGAAGCGTGTACCCTACTCATATTGAACGGCAAAGCAATTCCCCAACAGGATAGCTTTAAACATTTCGGGGTGCATTTAGACCGACGACCTACCTGGAATATTCATATCTGGAAGAAACGGTTACAATTAGAATTAAAATTTCATAAATTATATTGGTTAATTGACAGGAACTTTCAACTAACCACAAAAATAAACTATTACTATACAAATGCATAATTAAACCTATCTGGTCAGTTAGTAATTCGAATCTGGAAATACTATAAATTTTTTTAAAATAAGCTTCTAAGGACAATTGTAAACGCTCTGTAATATGTTTCACACTGGCTAATTTAACAAAATATTTCTGTACCGACTATCAGAAGACAAATAAAAAGATACACCATAAAATACCAAGACAGGCTTCAAGATCACTCCTACAAGCTGGCAACAAATTTACTAAAGAGGACAAACACTCAAAGATTAAAAACATCTGATTTATTAGACTTGCCAGCTAAATTTAATTAATTACATGATTGTGTGTTTTGTATTTATATTTTAATATTATTTGTAATTAATAATTATATTTATCTTTTATAAAATATTAGCTAAATTTAGTTATTAATGTAAGAGATAGTAAATTTTATTGGAAATAATAATAAAATAGGGAAAAAGAGAAACCCATAGAAACTATCCTTTAAAAAAGAAAAAATTCAAAAAGCCATGAAGAATGGGTATGAACTGAATCTACAATAAAAAGATCATACGCTTTGACATTTTGGAGTATCCACATAATTTGAGGAATACAACACTATAGTTCGAGATAATTTTCCTTGCGCTATGAAAGCCGATGTGGACGAATCTAAGACTCTGAAAGAAGAGATAGATTTTCTAGAACCAGAAGACTAGTGCGAGGTGATGAAATCTCACAAACGTGGGAGTTAATTGAACTAAAAAAACGATCTAACGCAAGCGTCAAGACAGTGAAACAAAAATTTTTATTTATGTGTATTTGATATTACGTGTATTCATGTAAGCGGATGCTGATTAATGTATATATTGCTTACAATCTAGTGGTGAATTCAAATTGTTGTGTTTATACATGGATAATAAACTGATGGTCCAAACGTCGGGTGTGCTAATCACTTCAGAATTGGAAGAATCGAAACAATATTTAAAAGTGACAAGTAGTACCTCTATGACATTAAAAATTTGTGAAGCCATTTTAGAATAGATGCTTGCATCCTATTGACGAGACAAAAAACAGGATCATAACAATGCCAAAGGAAAACTCGCGGTGACATAGAAAGAAAAAAGAGATAAAAAAATACCATATAGACAAGCCGCGAGAACTCTGTTTAGCATATTGTTTTGTGTCAGAGCGTTTGGTCAATTTATAGAAACTCAGATTTCAGAGTCAAGTAAGTATTGAAATATTTGGAAGAGACTAAAGACTTTCCGCTATCAGAAGAATACGCTAACGGTGGAATTAACCGCTATTACGATGCAAGCTATGTAGGGTGTAGAGACACGCGACTATCAACCAGTGCTTTTGTGTTTCTTTTTGTACGCTGCGTCATATCCAGAATTTAATAGTTTTGAAGATCAGTTTCTCCATTGAGTACATAACTGGAACATGTAACCGCATGTCAAGCGTCAAAGAACGCGATATCGTTAAAAATTTGCACAAAAGGACCAAATATATCGACGTTCAATGGAATTTCGTCAAAACAGCGCAGGCGACAACAATCATCTTGGTCCAATACATCGCTATGAAGGACTAGCGACCATAATTATTTGTGATGTATTGTATTTTTGACGATATAAGAGATTAAATTTTTAACAATACACAAATATATTTCATCTACAAATAAATTTCACTTAAATAATTATCGAACACTTTCATATAATAATCAAATTTTAATTTACTTTGCTTAAAAGATTAAAATATAGTAATATTTATATTACTAAAGATAAAAGGTTTTATATTTTTTACTTAGAACTAACATTTATTAAGCCTACAAAATAGCTAACAATATTAAATTCAACTAATCCTTTATAGGACAATTTAGTAAAATAACAAGATCAGATGATATTGAAACAGATAAAACAACAATTAAGGTGAAAAACATAATATAAATAATTAAGCCAAAAGTGTATTTGTTGAAAAATTTTGCTGCAAAATATTTTGTAAAAAATATTACAAACACCCAATAGAGGTAGGGGGATTAACACATTTTCAAAATATAAAGCACTATGAGACCGTTAGTGGGAGTAAAAAATCTTTTACAGTCAGCTTTTAAATTGCAGACAATGTCTTTTATAAGATGTAATTATTACCCCCGCATGTGGAGCGGGGCGCTCCGCGTTTTTAAATGAAGGGACAGCTGCCCTTTGTGGGTGCGGTACAGTCGCGGCAAGTTTTGCCGGGGATTGCCTCGAAATAAATACCAATCATAGTTGGCAAGCTTGGCCATAAACGAATTAATCCATTATTGGCAGTGATTAAGTTAACCAGGAAATACTGCCCTTTGCTAATCCATACAGGCTGTCGTGATTACGTTTTTATAACCCTATTAAAATCGTGTTTACCGCTTTAATGGTGGCTGCATACAAATTAAAACCGCTTTAAACCCATTTGCTAATTATAGGCTTTCTTTTAAAAATTACAGCAGTGGGCGGCAGTTTAGAAATCAAGTTTATTTAAAGTCGCCTTAAGGACAGCTTTTTAATTGTATCGGACAATATATGAAGATAAGGATTGATCTGCGCAATTCACAGGATTAGACTTTTTGTGTTGGGGCTGGTGGTGAATAGTGGCATTGCTGTCTGTATGCGACGCAGTTATGTTCCCTGTAAACGGCACCTTAACGGCCGACTCTACGCAACCCCTAAAACGGGGTTGCAAAGATAAATGAATTCAATGTATATATTAATGACCACAAAATATTTTACCCGGATTTGCGCTTTAAAGCGTAATAGCGAGATACATATCAGATAGATATACCGCTCATTATTATTTTTCTCTTTTAACGTTCCTCTATCAACATCTAAGGTAGCATTTATAATTCTGACAGAATGCATTTCTGAACATTTGTTTTCTTAGTAAGTAAAAAGTCTTCCTCGCGTAGGAAGGAACGTCAGATTTTCCAGTTACAATTTCTTTGTCTCATCTCGCCCTTACGTAGCAGGCGGTGCTGACTGAAATTATCATTAATTAGGAGGGAAAAATGCCAGAAAATTGTGTTAGCAATTAGCAATTGTAGGTTGGCCCTATGCTGTATAGAAATTAAAATTTACGCATTTAATTATTTTCCCTTCCTGAAAGTTTTGCTTTGCAAAATAAACTATATTTCTGCTGAAGGTACTAAGAGAATTTTAATAAGGAGTTTTGTATATTAAAAGACAAATATTTTTTGAAGTTTAAAAAATTGCGTAGCGTAATATACGCAGTGTTTTTATAATAGCTATATAATATAAAACTGTATTTTAACATTTTTTATATAAAAAATTTATATAGCACAGTACTTACCAATTTTTTTAATTTAAATCATAGTGGAATAGTATTAATTTGTAATTCATTAGATACCGAGTATAGTCCACATAATTTTTTGTTAGAATAGAAACTTTAAATACTTGAATACCTTTGTTAGCTTTACTAATCAATTTTCATATGCAGCTAAATAAAGTGTAATTATTAGTGATATCTTAAAAAATACAAAGCCTGCAAAGCAATTTATAAATTAAAATATAAGTAATTTAAACTGTAAATTTGGCATTATCAAATATTTTGACAAGATTTTTTTTAAAGTTGGATTTTTTGTACATTAATATACCATTTTTTGACGTAAATGTAGAAATCTAAATTGGTAACACTTTTTTAAACGTGCACCATAACACCATATTTTATGTTACCGTCATTTAAATTTTATGGTGGCTCTCATTTCCGTCATCACTTAAATTTTTATTACTTTATTTTATAGTTCAAACTAAAATTAAAATTTAAAGCAAATTAAAGTAGTAAAAATATACAAGATACGTTTGAAAAGAAAAAACATCGAGTTCCTTAGTCTAGGAAGATGCATAAGATCGTCTCAACGGAATAGCAGATGCGGCAAGTTTGTGCTAAATTGGTTCCCAAGATTTGGGTCGATGAGCAAAAGAAAAATCATATGTTTATTTCTCGTAAGCTTTTGAATCATGTGAGAAGTGAGCCTGTTTTATTGGAAAAGTGGTAACTAGTAATAAATCGTAGGTATTAAGAATTCGGAGATAGAAACAGAGCTTTGAGTAATAGACTACTCGACTAAAGGAGACTTGAATGAATAAATCGAAGATGAAAACGATGCTCACTATCTTTTTGACTCTAAAGGTATTGTCCATAAGGAAATCGTACCACCCGCACAAACATTCAACATTGTATTGTACGTAGAATTACTTAGCACCTAAACAAAAGAGGTGTGCGCGTCTGCCAGAGATCACCAATGCACCGAGTCATACGTCGTTGCTAGTAAAAAGTATCTGGACAAACAAACCGTGGCAACGTTGGTTAAACCTTCCTACAGTCCGGACTTAGGCTTCCTCGATTTCTTTTCGTTTCTCTGACTCAAATCCTGCTTTAAAGAATGCCACTTCGAAATTGTTAAAAGCTCTAGGCTGCTATGCGAAGTGCTCTGAAAAATATTCCAGCTAAAAGTATTTTCTAGAATTAGCCTCAATACTCTGCGGGCATAAGTTATAGCACCACTTTACTTAGTAATGCATTATCTTACATGTAATTTCTTGTCCTTCGGTGATTTTGCAATATATAACAAGTTTTAAACAGCATTGAATGAATATTAGGGCGCATAAAAATTTTCCAATACTGCGACTTTTGCATTTTCTGCTACAAACATCCAGATTACCTGCACACCAATGTCTTAAGCAGAATTTAAATTTTCATGCAAAAACTAGGAAGCTGAATATTCCTGCTTCCGTATCAATTTCCTCAATTTATAACCGAACGCCGCGCAGATGCTGCCATAAAGTGCTTGGATCGATTTGCTTATCACTTCCAGAAAATGAATGAAACAGAATGTAACTCGTATATATAAATTGATGAATATGATAAAAACTACGTAAACTGGTTGATGTCTATTTTATTGGATTTTTTAAGTGTGCTGTTATGAGGCTATTGTTAGAAGTAACAAATTTATTAGAATAAAAATCATTATAAACATAAAATAGTAGTTATGCATATAGTTAGTATATAACATCAACTTACTTTTAGTGTTATTATAAAAGTAAAACTTATTTTTATAGTTTAAATTTACTACATCTTTAACAGTAATATAAAATGCATTCTAGAAAAGTTAACAAAACTTATACTTAAAAAAAAGTTTCATTAGACGAAGATCCTAATACTAAGATGTACAAATAAATCGTATAATGTTATAACCATTAATATAACTCTATATTTGAATAATTTGATCATTTTTATAAATGTGTTAAAATATACTTTACGTACCTTGTTATTTAATAGAAGTTCTATTATTTTATTTTGTTGGGTATAATTTTCAGAGAGCTTTACAGACCAATTTGCTTATGTAACTAATAAGACACAATAAAAAATGCATATGTAAAATTGGGTAAATTTAAACTTGTGATTTATAAATGTGGTTACTTAAGATTACATTATAGTACACATAAATATGAATGTCGGTTTCTGGACGTGCTGTAAAAATTGGTAGTATACAATGATGTTAAATACCAGCTTTCATTAGAGTGATAGTAATTAAACTTATTTAAAAAAGCATTGCAATTATATTTTATTTGTATATATGTGATGCTCAGAATACAAAACATTCTATAAGCTAATGTTCTGTTTGTGGTGTACGTACAAAAAAATACACTTATGGCGTGATGAGGACGACATTCAGTAACGCTTCATTGGTTTCCCTGTCTTAGATCCATTGGCCAACATCGGTTTAGTCTTCTGTTGTAAATCAATGTAGAAGTGGTTATAATAGGGGATTCGAATGCAGTTCTAGTTTTTCTTGCTGTTTGGCGTATTTCTCATAGATGGTTCTTGCACAAATGGCATCTTGAGATCTGTATGGAGGGTGAGGTTCTAGACGTACCACGGAGCGTTGGTAATAGTCCGTAGAATTTTTGACCAGCATATTTGTAGTATGACCACGTTTGGTTTGCCTGCTCAGCCCCGTAATTCTATCCCGTATGGCCATATAGAGTTTAGCATTGTGTACAAAAGAAACTTGTTAATTTTGATTTTATACCAAATAGGTTGTTTTTTCTTTTTTTTTACAAATATAGGATTTTTAATTGAGCTCACTGTCCAGGGTTAATACAAAGTATTTCACTTAGTTGGTTTGTGGAACTTCCTCGTTATTTATGTAAACTGCTGGGAAAGGCGTTTTCTTGGGGGTAAATTTTATGTGCTTGAATTTAATTCTATTAACTTTAATGCACCATTTCTAAAGCTAGCCCTGCAGCGAGCTTAAGTAGTCTTGTAAGTGAGATGAGGTTGTTGCCGGATTTTGAATCTTTGCGCAAATGATTATGTTATCTGTGATTGTACTATCGGAAATTTGGTGAGTTCAATGTGTACATTAAATATAGTAGGAGTCCAACTACGCTTTCGTAAGGTATTCCTGCATTTATTGAATAAATACTGGAAATTTCACTGTTAAACTTTGTTTAAAATTTACGATTACATTAGTACAATTTTAGAATTTTAATATACGAAGGAAAAACCCTTTTACTTTAAGAAGTATATAAAAATATTAAACCTTTCCAAAGGCTTAATTAACATCTAACAGTCCCGTTATGCGGTATTGCTTATCTTTCATTCCTGTATTTATTTCACGTGTTATTCTGTGGTTTGCTGAATGGTGGGTGGAAAACCAAATAGTTTACCATTGAATCTACTTGTATTATCCATTCAAGTAACTTAGATATTAGAAAAAGTAGAGTTATGAGGCGATATGACACCTACATCAGAATTATTTGTCAGGTCAGTAGCCTATTCCTTAAATTGCGTTGAGTAGGTTTTGAAAATATACTACTTTTGCTGGGTAGTTCGTGCAGTATTTTATGTGTTATGAGATTTGTTATCTCTTCTACAACCTCACTGAATGTAGTTGTCTGTTGTAGGGCGGCTGTGTTATTGGCATTTTAGTCTGTTACACTCTTGGTTACACCAAGTTTTCTTGTCCAAGTCTTCTGCAATTTGGCTTTAATGCCAAATAGCCCTGGCATTTTTCTCCTTTGTTACCAGTTTTTGTATTTCTATAAAAATATTATTTAGAACTTTTGGTGGTATTTATTGATTGTTGTGATGTTTGTGGAAGTACTTGTGTCAGCGTGTTCATTGCTTCCTCTATATCGTTATAGTCTTTTAGTTTTATTTTCAAATTTATGGTATTATTTATTAAGCTACGGTACTATTTCCAGTCTGTTCTTACGTTGCCAAGTATAGGGGTAGGTGTTTTTAAGAATATGGTTGTGCTAATTGTGGCGATTATTAGAGAGTGGTGAGAAGTAAGTTTGTAGCTTTCCACTGTCAGTATATTTCTGGAAGATATTATTAAGCAAATCTGGTATTTTTTCTTTATCTATTGGCTAATCTGTTGAGTTTCCGTTCTAAAGAACCAAAGTAGTTCTTATTTTGATCTACTTTTTGCTCTTAGTAGTAAGTAGGCCCGAGCCCCATAATGTGTATCTACAGTTGAATTCTTTTTCTGCAATAAATTTTATACCTAAAGTTGAAAAGTATTCATCAAAGTGTACCTTTTTAATGTTGTGGCAAATTAAAATTGTTAAATCATAAAGTAGACTTATAACTTTTATTCTGGATGCTTGTAGGTAGTGTTTTTCTAATTCATAGTATTGAATTATTCGTTTAATTAATATGATGGTGTCACTGTCTCCAGTATTGTTTGTATGATTAGTATTGTACATTAGATATTGGAGGATAGTAAAATAACTTCTTGTAGAGAAGTGGGTTTTACTGATTAATAGTGCATCTCTTAAATTTTAGACTCGAAGTAGATTTCTTTTTTGCGATCTACCATAGTGTTAGCGGTCCATAGTGCTGCCCTTAAGATATCATTATCCATGTTAAAATAATTTATTTAGTAAAGTTGTGAGCAGGTTTAGCACTATTCTATTTTGTTGTATTAATTGATTAAGCATGGCTTTAAATTCATCTAAGGAGTTCTCTAGTGTTACAATAGGTCCTTTAGTGCTTTATATGTCGTTGATTTTCTTTGCATTGTTTTTTGTTCTAGTAGCAACTTCTGTTGGGTTGAACAAAATTATTAATTTTACGTGTGTTGTTGCTTTTAGTTTTTGATAACATTTACAGCCTCTGTAATTGACAGGACAGTTTTCTCCGCATAACAACCACTTTTTTAATACTTATCTAATTTTCTTGCAGGTAATAGTGGGGTTTGATCCTCCGCATTTTATACAGGCGCAAGGCCAATAAAATTTAGAGTGCCCATAATGTTGGAATCTGGTGTATTATATTATGTATTTTATTTTTCTTACGGTTTTACCTGTACAATGTGATTTAACAAAGTTTTAAGTTTGTAAATATTTTTGTTATTCCCTGCCGGCTCCAAATCCAGAACGAATAAATTTAGGGGAGTCTTTGTTCATGGGTGTTTGGCTTTGGTAGTATTTTTTACTTTATGTTCATGTTCTTTTAGCGCTTCTACAATATAGTGTCCACTTATTGTGCGGTATAGGTAGTTGATGACCACCCTATAGGCTTTGTCACATTTTGGTTGATAAAAATAATGTGTGAGTTTTTTGTATTTCATAAATTTAATCATTTTTATGTACGCTTCTATAGTGTTACAATTGAATTTGATAATATTATCAGCCATACTTTTGGTGCAATATTGTTCTGCTTCTACTATATCTTGTAGTTGAATGATTGATTATGCCAGGAAAATATTTAACTCTATGAACAAATATGGGGAAGGTTAGGTGTTTTTTTTATTTTTGGTAACTTGATTGTAGTTGTTGTTGTGTTGTTCTGTTTGCATGGCATTTTGAGTTAACAAATCAAACATTTTTGTTGTTAATGGGACGTTATTAGAAAGATTAGTAGATTTGGTGTTTATTTGTATTTTTTCATTTTTCTAACATTTGTTACCATTTACCAAGGCATTTGCATGATGCTGCTTCCATAGGTTAATTCATATTTGTCATCGTTTATTAACACGTTCAATTGTGAAGTCGTGACGTTGTTTTGCATGTCTACAGGTCTTTATTAATACGTGGGTCGTCAAAAATTAGATCTGGATAGCATTTGCTTGTTTGGTACTTATTACGGTAAAGTAGGTAACTTGTGGTATATACTTTAAAGCTTGTTTTGCCATTGCCATTGGGTGGCTAATAGTTCAGAGGCTGCCCAGGAGAGCTGCTACTTTCAGGATCATTCCCCGCAGATAAGGCATTGGATAGTTGGAAGTACATTTATTTATTCATAAATAGCAAATTTTTAATCACTTAAACCCGGTTAAACGAACGACTTGATAGCCTATTACTAACAACACATCCGTTCTTTTTGCATGTTAAAGACAATAGTATTTGAATTTACACACTGGCAGTTGATTATCGCCGACCGCAAAATAACATCCGCGCGTTTCGAAAATTCAGGCCAGAATCAAAATGGCATATTAGCATTGGGCATCTTACGGTTGTTCTTCTTTAATCAAATGGTCACTGGCGATGAAAACACTTATTTTTAGCTCAATGAAGCATTTGCTCACTACTATCATGATGTAAAGATGTATCTAGATGCGATATTTCCAAACTAATCCGTTGAGAAAAAAGGTTGTGTTCTAGATCTCATTAACCATATATTTTTTTAATCAAACTACCCTTCTTTAATAATTTGGCGAAAAGTAATTTAGAGACATCAAGTGAACTAACTTTTTGCTTTCCATTTAATTTGAATAAAAAAAGTGTCCAAAATTGATTTATATTGGTATATAATATTCTTGAAAGATGCAGAAATAAGAACTTGGGTTAGTTAAACGTTATCATCGTTTAGACTGGGGTAGAAGATATAGTAGGTCAATATTAATAAAACTCTTAGACTTGGTTACTT
Organism: Sinelater perroti; assembly: GCA_036346155.1. Classification (NCBI taxonomy): domain Eukaryota; kingdom Metazoa; phylum Arthropoda; class Insecta; order Coleoptera; family Elateridae; genus Sinelater; species Sinelater perroti. The sequence goes on along the minus strand of JARFIY010000337.1, from coordinate 7,802,928 downwards.
TTCTATTATGTCGACAGCTCTCAATATTTTTAGTTATAATTTTGTATTTTTTTAGTGTAGATAAAACAGAAATTGAATTTATTTTAAATTTTAATCTCCAAAGAATAATGTTATAGCAACTTTAAAACCACTTCAGATAATTTATTACATTTCAGTAGCAAAATTGTCATTTTATATTAAAAGTGTTGCTTTTTCAAACTCTCTTGTTAAATAGAAACAACAAAAAGACTAAGCGATGGTACAAAAGTTGTGGTTTATTCAATTTAATTTTAGATATATATTAAAAGAGATATTTCAGTTGATACTGTTTTTATCGTTGTACTCAATTATTTATTATATTATACAGAATTCAGAAGTGTAACCACGGTTTTTTCTATCTATTAATTAGTAACATTAAAAATTATTTTATTTAACAAAAAATTAGATTTATTTTAAAATAACAACGTATGCAATTTATAAAAAAGTTATGGGAGTAAATTATTTAATCAGTTTAAATTTAGCTCAATCCATAGGCATATGTGACATTCTAGTTAAGTATATGTTAGTAGGTACAACAAGTCGTTGAGGCCCCAATGCCGTTAAGTGCGCCCCAACAATAAAAAAGTTATTTGATGGATTACTAAAAAAAATTCTTAGAGTTTCATGTCAATTTAATGTAAAGTTTTATTAATCAACGAAATTGAAAAGTTTTATACATTGTTCGGTAAACAGTACCGACATCTTACAAATTTGTGTAGCGTCTATAACTTTTCTTCATCGGCTACTCCATAATTTTAAAGAAGATGTCGGAAATTGGTTCTATAGCCAATTGCGGAGTTATGTTCTTATACTTTTTATAAAGATGATTGTGCCAATTAGAAGCAGAACGTTGCAAAATACAAAAGCGTAAATTTTAGTACCGATTTTAACGCAGTAATTATTCTTTTTGTAACTGTATTACGTACTGGAAAATTAAATAAGAGAGGGGTGAATATGATTTATATCACACCACCATCGTCATAATGTCTAAAAGCAAAAAGAATTGTGACCAATATTATGTAGTTCTGTCGTACAAATTATGATAATTTAAATATTTATTTGTTAAATATTGTATAAACAACTTAGCATTTTGTTAAAATTAAAACATGTCATAAAGGTCATAAGGTTAAGTTACGTTGACGATAAGCTTTTAGAATTACATTTACAGATAAATAAACTTCATATTAATATCAAATTCACAGTGGAAATTGTACATACAATTCTCTTTTCTTTTTAGATACTTTCATAACAAAAAATTTTTCAACGACAGTTTCTATTACACCGTTTACAGAAAACCTACCAATACTCATCCTTATTTAAATGCAAAATTCCACCATCCCTCTGTTCAAACCCACTAAATTATAAAAACCATAAAATTACCAGATCACTCAAACTTTTCGACCATGGGAATTGACAAACTAAAATTAATACCATTATCAAAACAGATATTTCCAAATATCTCTATCCCATATTATTAACAATATTAACAAAAGTAATACTTTCTTAGCTAACAACTTTTCCGACTAAACTAAAGCGTTTTTACCTTACATCGGAGGAATTTCTGACAGACTAGGCTGAACAGGCAAGATCTGAAAACTAATAATAAAATAGCTGATTTCATCCGCTCAGCTAAGGACCATTACCTACACGAATTCCAAGTAGTCTAGGAGAGAGTACGAAAGAGCGAAATTATTCTGTTTTCGCCAAATATAACAAAGTAACTGGTTATATAATTAATTTTTTTAATTCTATACACACGCTACCATCTCTCATCTTACTAGCAGAATTATTCGTTTAGGCTATAAAAATAAAAATCCTCTCAATGCCTCAATACTCGAAGCAATGGTCAGCCTGTTATTTGGAAACTGTTAGTTACGGCATGTCATCACTTATAGAATTCGTCACAATAAACAAATTTTCCCCAATTTAATGCATTTCCTGCGCATATATAAAACTTTTATTTCTGTCTCTATTAATAGCCAAGTGGACTACACGAAATGTCAGTCTGCTTGTTTAACTCATAGTTCTCGTTTGAGATCCGACAGATTGACAACTAGAGTAAAAAAGTAAAACCCATTTAAAATGACATTCAACTAGATGGCAAAGCGTAGAGAATTTCCAAAAAATCAATGCAATTTAATATAATATATGTCACAATCGAAGGTCATTCACTTTAAACGTTTTAATTCCTATTTAAGGTATTTAAGCTTATGCCCTTATACTACCATCCTAATTTGGATTTGTTTTAATTTTAATTTTAATTTTAAATTTAGTTTAATTAAATCTAGTTACTAGGTCCATTGGATTAAACCTCTTAAGCCTACGTATGTCTGATTGTTCTGTTAGTAGCCTTTTGGCCAACCTGTTAGGATGCACACTTAGTCTTGCACTATATTTAGCACTATAGTTTTTCACTTCCTCTTTCACACTCGGTATTTTTAAGTCCGTCCTAATGATTTTGTTTGTAATAAACCACGGTGCGTCAACTATCATTCGTAACACTTTAGCCTGATATCTTTCGATAATATCGATATTTGAATAAGAAGCCGTGCCCCACAGTTGGATTCCGTATAGCCACATTGGTTTTAACACCGTTTTATATATTAATATTTTATTTTCTAGGGTGAGCTGAGATTTTCTTCCTAGTAACCAGTACAGTTTACTAAGTTTATAATTAAGTAACTAGTCGGCGGTCTAAGTGCATTCCTAGATATTTGGCTGAATCTTTCTGCGGTATTTGTTTTCCGTTAAGGGTTAGTAGTGGGCATGTCTCCTTTTTTGTTGTATATGTCACCTGTACTGATTTTCCTTCATTTACTTTTATTCTCCAGCGCCTTAGCCAGAGCTCCGTTTTGTTAAGATAATTTTGAATAAATTTAGAAGAAATTTTGGGATCTTTATGGGATGCTATTACTGTTGTGTCGTCTGCATATGTGGCAATGGTTATATTTGTTGATACTGTTGATACTGATTTTCAATATCGTTATTTATTTGGCGCACGACCCAGTGTATTTGCTCAACCGTTGCATGTTGCTCCCGGAACCCGAATTGATGTTTTGGAATTATCTGTCGTTTTTGTAAAATAGGTTTTAACCTTTTAAGCAATAACTTTTCCATAACCTTTGATAGTATAGGTAGGAGGCTTATAGGGTGATATGACTCCACCTGTTCTGGGTCCTTTCCTGGTTTTAAGAGCACAATCATCTGGGCAACTTTTCATTGTAACGGGAAGTATTCCAGTCTCAATGCCGCGTTGAATATCATAGTTATTATTTTGATTACTTCAGGTGGAAGTTCCTTTAGTATTCGTCCAGTTATTAGGTCCCATCCTGGGGCCTTTTTAGCGTTTAGATCTTTGTTTATTACGCTTTGGACTTCTTTTATCTTAAATTTTTTGATTGACAGTTCCATTTGTTCTGGTACATCCAGGTATTGATGTATTTCCTGTTCTTCTTCTTCAGTTATTTCTGCAGGGAAGGGTTGAAATACTGCTTGCAGATGATTTGCAAAGGTTTCCGCTTTTTCTTTATTTGTTCTAACCCAACTGCCATCTAATAGTCTGATTGATGAAACAAACTGTTGTGGCTGTTTAATTTTCTTCGTTGCTTTCCATAGCGAGTATTCTGTATCGACCGTTGCTGTTAAGCCTTGGAAGTATCCTTGTATGGCTTTATTCTTTTCTTCATCCAGGAGTTTCTTTAGTCCCTTTATAGCTTTGTTTAGTTTGGCTTTGTCATACGGAGAACGAGTAAATTGCCATTGTTTTCTTAATTTTCTTTTTTCAGAAATTTTTGTTTTGACATTTTCCGAACAGTGTTGATTTTCACCTGTTTTGCTATCTGGCGTTGCGTTCCACGCATCGTTTTGTATTTGGCAACTTAGTACCTCTATTGCTGATTCTATTTGTTCTTTTGTTTTTAAAATTAGGTTATCATTATTTTCTCTTAGTAGTATTTCTCTAAATGTGTCCCAGTTTGTTTTTTTTGTTATGTAGATTAGGCGATTTCTGATTTTTTTATCACGCAGAAGTCTATTACGTCCGGTTTCTTTCTTCGATCGGTAGGCCAATATGTTTGCTCTCCTGTTGTTAGCGGAAAGAGGTTATTTACTTGCATTGATTGATACAGTTGGCGGCCTTTTGGATTTGGAATATGAGATCTGGAACCCCACCAGGGGTGCTTAGCGTTATAATCACCCCCAGCAATAAATCTGTATCCAAGGGTCTTAAAGAACTCAGTGTATTGCTGCTGTTTTATTGTATGCTTAGGTGGATAGTAAACAGCCGCTACTGTAATTGTCCCAAGCCAGTCGTGGACGGTGACACTAGTGGTTTGAAGGTAGTCATGTTGGTAATTTCTGTTTACCTGATGTTTTATTGCTGTTTTTATGATTATTGCAGTACCTCCATGAGCTGTCCCGTCCGGGTGCTGCGTATCGTAAATAGTATATTTTGGATATTTGAGATAACTTTTCTTAGTATAGTGCGTTTCCGAAATAATCATTATATCTATGTTTTGATTTATTAGGAACGTTTTAAGTTATTGGCTTCTCTGTGCCAAGCCGTTGGCATTCCATATACCAATTTTAAGTGAGCTAGCCATTGTTTGATTTTGCTAACAGAGCAGTGATAATATTTAACATGGAATCTAGTTTTTCAGTGAGCTTAATTTCTGTGTTTTCTAGAGAAGTTAGTCTATCGGAATACTGTTGGGGTGTTATTTGAGGTACTTCTGGTTGTTTGTTGATCGTTTGTTGTTGTTGATACCCGTTTGCTACTTGTGCGAATGAGGCATTTACTTGTCCGTGGTTCACTTGTGTTCCTATTTGTGAGTTTATTTGGAAGTGCGGGATATAACTTTTCTTGTAGTTGTTTACGAACAATGCATCCTTTATAGCTTGCAGGGTGGTATCCTTGGCAATTACAACAGAGTACTTCCTTTCTTTTTTCTTTCCATGCACAATTTTCTGTAAGGTGTTCCCCTGCACATTTTATGCATTTTGAATTTCTGTAGCAATAGTTTTTTGTATGTCCATATTTCTGGCACCGGCTGCATTGTGGGATGTCCCTCTTGGTATAAGGTTGTTCAATGGTTACCATCATATGACATAATTGTTTGATATTGTAGATTTCTTTATTATTTTCTTTTTACTCTAGTTCTACAAAGAATGAGGATGTTGGTATTTTAATACTTTTCCTTTTTCTGTTTTCGTCTGAGTAATGTTGCTTATTCTTATCACCTTGTGATTTTTTTCATTTATTTCTCCTATTACTTCTTTGATGTCTGTTGTAGGATGTATTCCCTTCAGTACTACCTTAAAGCTCCTTTGCTCTTTCATCTGGTATGTGTAGCATTGCGTTTTCTACTTTTGTAGCTCTTCCATAATAGGTAAGTATTTCATGGAACTTGCAAGTTGGATTTTTACCTGACCATTATTTAAGGTTTTAATGGAATATGGATTGGCGCCATTTTTTCGAGCATTTCGCGCAGAGGAGTAATATTCTCGACTCCGCTCACGAAGATCGGTGGATCGTTTTGGTCTCGGTTTTTGATTCTGTCTGATTATCGTCCCCTTCGTCTTCCAAAGAACTGTAGTGACAGGTTTACTTAACCAGTAGTCTTTAATGACTGTCTGACGTTTCGACTTGTTATTATCGTCGGGGCTAGTGCGTAATCTATTTTTGTTATAATCTACTTTATGCTATTCATCGTGTTTTTGTTGTAATTGTGGGTATATTGTTGGATATTGTTGTGTAATAGTCGGGTTGATTGGCTGCTGTATTGTAGGTGCGATGTTGTTATAATTTGCTTGTTGAAAGAGCATTACATAAGGTGCAGCTTTGTTGTTTCGGTATTAATTGTGGAGCGTTGTTATAAGTTGTGTGCTGAAGTGAGGTTTGTTGCAATTGGCTTAATTGTTGTTGATCTGTAGGAGCGATTGTGGGATCATAGGACGTCCCTGGAATAATCGGCGTTGCTTGCGTGTACATTATTTATTTGATATTGCCGCGAATTGGCCAAAACGCCCTTCCTGGTGTATATATGTATATATATATATATATATATATATATATATATATATATATATATAATGTTAAAGTTTCATAGAAATCGTAATAATTAAAGCTTGGAATGTGTATACGAAAAAGATTTAAGTTAGCATATAGATATGCACTATAAAACATTTAAAATATGCAAAATAAAAGTACATATTTTAAATCCTTTTATTTTAAAATATAGATACCTATATTGCATGTATACTTATTTATAGAGGTTATAGATGCATTTTCAATGAGAAAAAATAAGCATAAGAATATTTTGTAAATGTGGAAACATGATTAACTTAAATTTCTATTGGGCGTTTCCACATTGTAACTTATTAAATATTTTTCTAAATTGTCAGTAGTTAAACATTGCCTTTTATCACTTAAAAATGTTTTTGTAATTTAAAATATGTGTTTAACTTTGCAAAAAGTAACAGGCGCATACGTAAATGCACATCTTGTAATTAGATCCAATTTTAGATCATCCTGCTGTTTACAGATTATTGCGTCGTTAATTTAAAAAAAAAAGATGTATCTTTTATTTTTTTTTGTTAAAACAGAGTTTAGCTTTGTTTCAACTGTTTGGACAATTGGAGGTACTTTTCAAGCTGTCAATTCTTGAACTTTCATGTAGCGAAGTTCTCGCTTCTCTAATCTTTCAGTGATGTAGGCCTAGATGCGCCCGGCCCATTTGCGCCTACCGCCATTTTCGGCTCACTTGCGCCTCAGAAAAATGTCAACAAAAACAATGGTCTCATTTGCGCCCAACGTTGTAGCTCATTAGTCATTAGTAGTTAATCAAGTTTTTTACATAGGATAAAGTGGGACACGAAAACAAGTCAACATTTTGCTTATACTGAAAAATGTGTAAATAATAACAAGTATTAGATAGGGGTTTATTAACGACGGTACTGATAAGTTTCTCTTTAAAAACAATTATAAAGAAATTAGTCTTAATACATATCACTTGCGATCCCTAAAAACCATTAAGCAATTATCCACTTTTACTGCTTCTCGTTTCTACTGGATATTTCGCTATAAGAAAGGGAGGGCTTCATAATATATAGTTGCATATTTTAAAATAATTTTTAATTGCTCTTAAACAGCTGAAAAAAGGTCACTTATATACATTTAGTTTATTCGTCATTTCGATAGTGTCGTGAGTACAGAGAATTTAAATATGGAGATTACGGAAACAACAAATAGGAAACTATTGGCAATATTGAACGGCTTCCAGTATTGTGTCAAAAGGTAGAAGGACAGCGTTCTAACTTCGTAGTGTACGAAAGAGAAGGCAAGAAAATTGCAGAGGAACTTTGGTGACTGAAGAAAAGTCTGTATTACGAGTCACAGAACACGTGTGTAAACCCGACGTTGCTGTCGGTAAAGTTAAAAAGTGCTTTGTAAACTCTAAGAAGAGAGCCAGGTAAGAAGAAGGTTTTTTGCCAATGTCTAAGATTTGCAAGAAAGAAATAAACAGTTTATTCAATCGAGGCTTAGATCTTGTTATTGAAATTTCTGCATTTTCCTCGGTAAAATCAACTTTAAATAGAAACTAAACAACGCACAAGGCGTGATATAAAACCCTGGATCCTTTCTTTTCGCCGATGATGTGGAACAACACAGAGTTCTTATTTTAGCAAGTCAAAAAGGTAAAGAGGCATTATCAAAAGGGTAAACTTTTTTATGTATAAAACATTCAATAGCTGCAGTAAGCAATTTTACCAGTTTACAGTTAAAATGCGCTTTGCTTCCAAATAAAACACAGGATACATAAACCAGATTATTTTCCATATTAAAAATAGAAGCCTCATGGAATCCAATCTTTGTGAAGCTTGACTTCGAACCAGGATCCATCTCCCCCTTGAAGTGTGTGTTTCCTGACGTTGAAATTTCTGGCTGTAATTTCCATTACAATCAAGCCTTGCGGCAAAAAGTTCAAAATCTGGGACTTACAACAGTATACACAGAAAATGACGACATACGGTTGCACATACGTATGTGTGCTGCATTGCTATATTTGCCATTAAATTATGTTGACGATGGATAGTTATACATAATGAAAAACGCCCCAGAAAATGACAAATTTACGGCGTTTCACGATTACTTCGTAGATAACTGGTTGGAAAATAACACGATAGTAAAAAAAATGTGGAATTGCCATGGCCACAGACAGAACTAATAATGCCCTTGAAGGATGGAACAACAGGTTGAGCCAACTCTTAAAACCAACTCCAAATATTTTTGAACTCTTAAAGATTTTGAAGAAGGAAGCGGAATATATGGACTATCTTCACGATAGGCAATACTTAAACTAGAAAGGCAAAAGAAAACAAAATAAATACGTAAGTTTGGACGAAAGAATTGAGAAGACGTTTGCGGAATTTGAAAATACAGGCGATTTAGGGAAATGTTTGCGCACTTTATCCTATATACAAAAACTTGATTAACTGTATACTACTCAACTATGCGTGTATATATATATATATATATATATATATATATATATATATATATATATACTGCAAATGCTAATCTAAAATGCCAAAAACAAAAATATAAAAAACATGACAAGAATCAGCTTTGCTGTTTCTCAACTTTTTCAAAAATTTACCACTATAAAACACAAAAATCAATCCCCAATAAATAAAAAAATCAAAGTACTTATAAAAACAAATTGAAGCTAGGGGAACTCAGCGGAAAATTATAAAATTTTGTGTAATTAATCGTAATGACTAAGGAGCTGCAACGATGAGCTCAAATGAGACCATTATATCTGTTGGCATTTTTCTCATGCGCAAGTGAGCCGAAAATAGCAAAAATGGACTGGGCGCAAGTAGGCCAGCACCTTTTAAATGACAGTTGAGATTTAAACAGTGAGATAAACAAGTACAATGAAGAAAATTAGAGAGAAAAAATTTTAATTTTTTGATGCTTTTATAAAGGTGCTGCATCTGTAATCATTAACATTATTTTATCCATTGGCATATGATTTGCCAAATAAAAATTACTTAACGATTCATTAACGAATTTAGCTATCGTTACGTTATTGTTTAATTCTAAAGCTTTTATACCGCCCAGCTGCCAGCGTGGTCCCGTGGTTGAGGGGCGGGCTGCGATGCTGACGGACCCGCGTTCAATTCCCGGTGCTCTCTGATGCCTGGCGGGTGGCCTACTCAGTCACTAAAAATAATTGAGTACCTGCGTTCATTCGAACGAGAGGCAATAATGGCGGTCATCTAAGGCGCGGTGCTTGCCACATCGCCCCGCATCAGAGATGGTGCGCGGCCACTGGGCAGAGAGAGCGAACGTATGAGAGCCTTAACCTCTCAGTTCGCAGGCCGTGCTCCCACGCGGGACGTAGGGCCTTAATATTATTATTTTTATTATACCGACCAAGTAAACTTTTCCGGATTCATTTTTATTCAACGTACCCAACACAAGATTAGCTATATACCGACCTTTAAGGTCTGTAGTTTCATCCACTGAAAACCACACAAATGTGCTTTTGAATTTTAGTTGTTGTGTCGTGATAATTAATGTTGATATTTTTTTTCCTTAATATTGAAGAACTAGGAACATTGGCAGTTTGGTAAAAAATGTAGGATTTTATAAGAAAATTTTTAAAATAAATAATGATCTAGTTTATAAAATGCAATATCTCAACCTACAAATAAACCACAGTACTCTGAAAAATTTCATTTGTTTTTTCGGTTAGCCTGTTTTTGTATATGTAGTGTTGTTCTTATATGTTGCTTTATTTAAAAAATTTTCTCGCACATTATCTATAACAAAACTTAATTATAAAACCGATTTAATTCTTGTATATTGAATTAAAAACACTATTAAAAAGGTATATTTTAAATCTAAATATCATGCTGCTATAATTTTAACAACAAACACAATATAAAACTTAACTTTTATAACAAACTGCGCAAAAAATATAAGGAGTCAATAATTTTTTTGACACCATTTTTTTAATAAAATACTTCTCGCCACTGCTTGTTTGTGCAATTTGTAAACAGATACTGTTTTCAGAAAATAAAATAAACACTTCAAATCAGAGGAATATACTTCTCAAACTGTTCAAAGTCATATAACTGTCACGTGGGTTGGTAAATATTTTCTAACAAACATGATAGGTATAAAAGCTGTTTTATAGTTTCTGCACTTCTATAATTTAGAAAGTAAAGTTCCCTAGTTGCTTTTAAATAATTGCATTTTAAAGTGTATACTTGTAATCCTTAAGTTATTGCTAATCCCTTAACAATGGAGCGAAGTGTAAATGGATATTGAATAAACCTTCTTATTACAATTATATTGAAACTACTCTCTATAGGTATTTACAGAAAATAAAAGTCACTAAAACATCCCAGGAACTTAAGAATCCAAAACAGGGATTTTAACTATTTTTGTAACTAATATCAGGAGAATTGATAAAATAAACATAAGCACTTTTAAATATGCAAAATAATATTTTGCAAGTTAGATGAGTTATATCACCTAAACGACTGTTACACTGACAGCGAACCTTTGCGTTGTCAATAAGCATACAGCTTCTTTCTAACTTTTGCACTAGATTACAAACTGTACGCTCACTTGGCACATTATTGCGCCCAAACAGTGGTCAAAGCTTCCTTAGCATATTCGTAACTGACTGGCTATTTTAAGGATAAATTAAAGTGATATCTATGCATTGTTGCACGCTATACGGTGCTATGATGCCTTTGCTGTATTTTAGATACCAACTGTACAAACTCACACTTTTAGCATTCACAGCACGCATTCAAATCCTACAGTTTAGTTTAGATCACCCTATATAACACGTTGTCCGTTAGTAAAATGTAAGGTGTTTTTATATCTTAATATTGAACATAGACCGGGCAATAATGAGAGAAAAATAAGGCTAATTTTTAACAGCATGCCCTTGGTAAGAGACGTACTTAGCCACAGCAATAGGAGTTCACAATAAAAATTACGAACACAACGATGTCATACTTAAAAATTAATATTAGTATGTAAAGAAAAATAGTTTCCCTAGATAACTTTTTACAGGTTGCTGTATATATTTCATCACAAAACAAGTTGGTTGAATTGCTTTTCTGATGAATAGTTACACATAAATACTCACAAATTTACTTTTTTGTTGTTTTTGATTCTGTACTTACTAGCTCAAGTTTATCTGCAGTACACCTGGATCCTTCAAGCAAAGAGAAAACTGTACTTAAAAAATCGCCGATATTCTTACATCTGCGATCTAATTATGGACTAGTAATCGCTGATACTGAAAACACTGTTAAGAAAAGATATTCTACTAATCTCAATAGAACATTAGTAAAAATCAATTTTTTGGATAAAATAACCAGAGAGCATTTGCAATTTTCTTTTTAAAAAATATAAGAACATTTCCTACTTTTCAAAATCCAAAAGAAAAATTTCTGACGTTCCCTAACGGAACAAGATCTAGAAGCTCCCTACATATATTCTTTCTATAATTAGTGTCACAAAACTGATTAATATGGATAAAAGTGCAATTCAGTCAAATAGCTAACAACATTTTCAAAATGAATAGTCAAGGTAGTAGCCCACTTTAATGCTATAAGTGACAAGGCTACAGCCACATTAAAAACTGCTGTCGCTCACAACCTAGATTCGTGAAGTGTCGGGATATTCATATGTTTAATCTTCTTTACGTATAAAAGAAAAAGCCATCACTGATCGATTCATCAACGGCTAGCCTAAACCGCCGAACCTAGAACCTTGAAATTATAGGGTTTTACTCTCTGTATAACGTAGGCACGTACTAAAAAAGGATCTTTCCAAATTCCCCAAAGAGTTTAATGGGGGTCCAAAGTTTTAGGCTTTTTAGAGTTAGAAACGTGAAACTTGGCAGAAATCATCTTCGGCCAAATTGAAAGGACTAGTGTTTAGGGAATTTTTGATCCGACCCCCCACAGGGGCTAAATTGAAGGTCAAAAGGTCTAATAAAGACAAAAATAATTCTTCAATTTGCAACAACCAAATTAAATTCAGACACTAATTTTTTTTTTTGATTTTGAAGTTTGCCAAAACCAAATCATACGCTAGAAATAATTTATTCAACTATAGTAATCAGAGTTCCAGAAAATAATTATAAAAACTTTATTCATTGCCAACAATCTCACAAACCCAATTAATCACAATTAGTATTAGAAGCCAATTCAATATACCTCGAGTAAGTGATAGTGTGCATAAAGAACCAAATTCATCGTTTTTCAAAGCAAACGAATTTTTGGTACGACATTGCACAACGCATTTTAATAAATAATCTGAATTTACAGACGTTTAAAATTCAACTGCTCAAGAATTTAAAAAAACGGATTGCCAGAAATGCTATACATTTCTGAACTGGGTTTTATAGAACACAGAAATTGATACTGAGTAAATTGTCAAAATTGTCGCATTCGAGGTAGTGAAGAAACAAAACATCTACAAAAATCCACTGTTGGGTGTGCATTAAGGGTTGAAGAAATTATTACCCTTACTTTTTTGGGAACAAAACAGACAACGCTGTTAACATAAACGATGTACGCCAACGGAAGATGCTAAGCAACTTTTTTCAGTAAATCCAACGATTTTAACTTGAATGATATGTGGTTTCAACAAGATGGAGCCACATGCCACATAGCACGTGAAACACTCCCTTTGCTTAAAAGCAAATTTTCTGATTGAGTTTTCTTGCAGAGGGATGGCATCAATTGACCATCGCGGTTTTGCCATTTAAATCTATTAGAAATTCCAAAAAAAAATATTAGGTATTCGGTTATTGAAATTAGCCTCATTTATAGAAACGTATTATGAAAGACTTCTCTTAAAGTGTTGGCATATTAGCAGTCATGGAGAATTGTCCCAATATTTTGTGTTTTATTAAGGAAAAATATTCTAAATCCATAATAACATGTACAATAGTATATCGCAAAAATATATGGACAAAATTTGGATTTAGTGTTATATTAAATCCGACATCATCTAAGCCGAACTTTTACAAGTTACAAAAGTGTATTTTAGATTTTATATCCGGTTTTTATTTCAAAAGAAAAACAATTACAAATTACGTTAGTTGTAATAACCTTGCTAAGTTTAGTAAGAGGTAGTAGTAATGTCACTGCAGCATAAATTTAGTTAAAGAAACTGACTTTCGTAATGTAAATTTTAAATGTCTTGCAGTTCGTTATACACGCGGTTTCAGTGCATAGATAATGACGTTTATTATGATAAACTATTGTAATTATTGATTATCTGCTTTTCGAGTTATCATTTTTTATATCGTTAGAAACTAGTACAGTTCTTAATTCACAAATAGCTAAAATAGTCTAAAAATACAAACTTAACTCTTTCCACGTAAATTTTTTATTTGTAATAGTAAGTGGATGTTTGCTGTACTATCAGTACACACTAATTAAAAATTAAAAACAATCCACCATAAGAACAAAATTTACTGAAGTAATAAATTTTATGACTTTTATTATGAGCACACCTTTTAGTTATCTAACATTGTTTTAGCTTTTATTACTTTTACTACCTTTGTACGTTCCTGCTCTATCCTAAAAATATCAAACCATGTTATCAAATAATTACAATTATAGCAAGAGAAAATTTATATTTTTAGTAAAAATACTAATGTATTTTTGTTTGTACAACAGTCAACTGTCAATTTACTATTGTAACTGATTAATTTATAAATTATGTAAACATATTTATTATAAAGAGTGTCCCATGAGTTTATGAAGAATCTTCCCATACAGGTTCTATGAGCAATTCTAAGCAAAAAATATTCAACAATTTTTTTATGAATTCTCAACCGTTTCAGAGATACGGAGGTTGAAAGTTGCTAACCCGCATGGGTGATTTTGGCTCCCATTTTCGTTTACTTCTTCATCTTCATATTTGTCTTTATTTTTCTCATCGTCTCCATTTTTTCTTTAGTAACAATTAAATCCAGGTTTAAACATGCACATCCTTTAAAATTTTTAGTTTTCTTTGCTTTTAGCCGTTAGAATACAATGTAGGGTTACTGTTATTTTTAAGTCTTCTTCTTCTTCTTTTTAACCCTTTTACCCTAGATGGGTGTCGGGTTGTCCTTCGGTTAGTTTCTTATCCATAATTTACATTTCTTCCGGTCTCTGGCGTCCTCTTTCATTTCAATTAGTGTTTTGCCCCTGCTTTTTCCTGTTTTGGTAATTTGTTCTAGCCACGTTTGCCTGGGTCGTCCTCTTTTTCTTTTTCTGCTATTTTTGGCATCCATTACTTTCCTGCGTATTCCTTCATTCGGCATTCTGCTAAGATCTCCAAACCATTCTAACTGCTTATTTTCTATTTTCGTACAGATTGATTCCTGCTGTAGCATTTCTCTTATATCTTCATTTCTTAAGTGGTCTATTTTAGATATGTTTGCAATTTTTCTCAGTACTCTCATTTCACTGGCAGTCAGTTTGGGTTTATGCTTACTAAGTATAGTCTAAGTTTCACTAGAGTATGTCAGTATTGGGGATAAGATGGTATTATAAATTTTCAGTTTATTTCTACTATTTATCTCTTTTTTTCCAAAGATAGTTTTATTTAATGAGTAGTATACCATGTTGGTTTTCCTAATTTTAGTGGTTATTTCTAAGTCGATTTTACCATCGTCGGTGAATGTGCTGCCCAGGTATTCCATAGTTGTTACTTCTTCCAATATTCTTCCTTTGTATTTAAAAGTATATGTATCGTTTATATTCATTTTGCTGAGTATCATCATTTTACTTTTCTTTATATTTACTTTCATCTTGAGATTTTCAATTTCTTCTATCCATATGTTAATTAGTTCTTGCATTTTCTTTTTGTTATCCGCCATTAACAGTATATCATCCGCGTATAATAAGACATCCAATTGCACTGGCCTCAAGTTGTTATACCGTATTGTAGTTTCTAAACCTTTGCTTTTATTTCTGACATTCTTTAGAATTCTATCCATGACAATTATGAATAGAAGGGGGCTCAGGCTGTCCCCTTGCTTGATTCCTATTTTTATTTTAAGTTCGTTGGATCGGTCACCGTTTATTTGTATTTGGGCTTTGGCATTCTCATACACAGAGTTGACCAGATTTATTAATTTTCTGGGCGTTTGTGTTTTTTCCAGGCAATCTTTAATTATTGTTCTCTGTATGGTATCAAATGCTGCATGGAGATCTACGAAGGCTATGAATAGTTCCTCTTCGGTTTGCATCTTTTTATTTATTATATTTCTTAGAATGCATATGTTATCGTTTGTTTGCCTGCCCGGTCTAAAGGCTGCTTGTTTCTCTGCTAGATTGTTTTCAATGGAAGCTCTGATTTTTAGTTCTATTATTCTTGTATATGTTTTGTATATCACTGATGATAGACAAATTGCTCTGCAGCTCTCGCAATTTGTTTTCTCCTTTTTTGTTTATGGGAAGTATTAGATTTTTATCCCAGTCCTCCGGAATTTTGTTTGTCTTGTATGCCTCCATAAATATCCCCCATATCCAGTCCAATCCAATATCTCCCATATACTTGACCATCTCTGGCTCTATATTATCCTCTCCGCAAGCTTTTCCTATTTTAATTTTTGCTACTACATCTAATACTTCTTTTTTAATTATACTATGTTGCTCTAAATCTTCTTCCTGTATTTTTGCCTCTCTCGTTTCTTTATTTTCATTTTCGTGTTGGTCATCGGCATCGAACTTTTTGGAGAAGAACTTTCTCCATCTTTCGGTAATTTCTTCCGTCTTTGTTAGTAATATATTGTTTGCGTCTTTTACTCCGCTTAGTTCCTTTTTACCTTTATCCCTAAGTTGTTATATTTTGAAAATTCTGTTGTTGTTTTTGAAGCCTTCGCTAAGTTCTTTCCCGAAATCTTCCCAAGCTTTCTGTTTTGCTCTTTTAACGATTTCTTTCGTTTTTTTCTTCAGCCTATCGTATGTTATTTTGTAGTCGTTTTGTTTTGAAATTTGATATCTTTTCTGTGCTTTTTTTTCTGTTTAACTGCTTCCCTTATTTGCTCGCTCCACCATTTGGTGCTTTTTGATTCTTTCCTTATTTTTCTCGTCCCGCATATTTTTCTTGTCGCCTTTAATACTGTTTCTTTGAGAATTTTCCATCTATTTTCTAGTGACCAGTTGTTGTTGGATAATTGTTTGGTTTGTAATATTTTGTCTACTTCGTTTGAGTATTATATCTTTATTTCTTCATTTTTCATTCGTCTTGTATTGATTCTTGTGAATTCGCTGTTATCTTCTTCTATCTCGATTTGTTGCTGGACTTTTGCTGTTACTAGTCTATGATTTGTATTTAGTTCTGCTTCTCTTCGTACTGCCATTTCTTCAATGCTATTTTCCATTTCTTGGGTGTATACAATATAATCAATAATACTCCTTGCGTTTTTCTCCTCTGCTATGAACGTATACCGGTCTTCTAGGGGTTGGTACCAAAATGAATTTCCTATTTTCAGATTATTGCTGATACAAAATTCTAGCATTTTATTTCCATTTCTATTTAGTGTTAATTCTCCATCTTTTCCTAAACTACCTAGCGCTTTGTTTGGATCTTTACCTACTCGAGCATTCCAGTCTCCTACCAAAACTACTTTGTCAGATAAATCTCTTGCTTCATCTATTGTTGTTTGTAATGTTTCGTAAAATTATTCCATTGCCACGTCCTCCGTCTCTTCTACTGGTGCTTATAACTGTATGACTATAATTTTTTCTTTTAATACGAACGTCAGTGTTATTATTCTTGGTGATACTGAGTTGTAATTTAGTATTCTTGTAATTAGTTAATTTTTAATTACAATGCCCACGCCCTCTTTTGCTCTGGTACCTGGGGTAACTCCTGAGTAATATATAGTGTGATTGTTTCCTAGACTTTTTATTCCTTACCCTATCATCTTTGTCTCGCTTATTCCAAGTAAAGTGACATTAAATTCTTCCATCTCTTCTACTATTTCTACTTCTTTACCTGTTAGTGTGGTTATGTTCCATGTGGCTAGATTCCAATTGTTGATTGTATTTGTTGCGTTTTTACATATGCCCTTTTTCGTTTGCCGGGTCGTACATCCTTTTTGTCTGATATCATGATATTGGGTTAACAGTTTTTTGGAATATATCTTGTGGTTCTGGTTATTTTTAGCAACTCGTCTCTTCTTCGGTCATCTTCTGTTGGGGATCTTTCGCTAGCCTTCCTCGCTACATCTTTTCCCACCCTTTTACCCGATGTTCCTTCCCCATTTCGTTTTGTTGCTGTTTTCCCATCTTTCCAAGTCTTCTATAGTGAAAGCTGAGCCGTTAACAATGAGTTTGTTATATTTGATTATTGCTTTATTACCTTGGGCTCTAGCCTCTTCCATGTGTATTAGTAATTTTCAACGAACTTAAAAAGTTCGTTACTGAATTCTATATATCTGTCGGTCTGTCTGTCGCTGTCACAAAATTATGGATTTTTTTAAATTTTAAAATGGATTCTTATAGGAAATTTTACGCTGAATTCGAAAATGAAGAAAAAATTCTATGTCGAATAATTTTCCAGATATTCGATTTCGAATTTTCCCGAAATTCGAAATCGAAATCGAAAGGTTTTTTAAGTTCGTTCTGGGATTGCTTACAGAGCAATCTCTTCGCCGGCCCCATGTTTTATTTGTAATTGTATTTCCTTGGGGTAGTCTTGACTTATTCTCCACTTAGTATTTTTCAGGTTATTGGCTGCCTTTAATATTTCGAATTTTTTGTTCACATTTCTTAATTCTATCATAATCGGTCTGAGTTTGTTTTCTTCTATTTTGCCTATTCTTTTGATGTCAGTTATATCATTCGTCTTGTTTAATACATCTTTTATGCTCTGCTGTTGGGTTCCTATGGTTTCGTTTTCAATTTCTTTGATGCCAAAGATCATCAAATTGTTCTTCCTTATTGCCCTTTCGAGCCATCCGATCTTGTTATCTTGCATGTTTATTTTATTTCTTAGTTGTTCGTTTTCTCGCTTCATTTCTTGATTCTCTAGCTTAGTTTTGCGATTTGTTCTATTCTCATTTCTCGTTCTTCTGATTTCCGTCCGTTATCCTCCAGCTGTGTTAGTTTGTCCCTAATGTCTTTCAATATTTCTTCCATCTTGTTTTATAATGTGTACGTTTACTTATAATTTGTTTTAGTTTTATTTTGATTATTTATTAATTTTCCGAATGATTAGATTTTTTCGTACCGCGGAAAGGATTAGAGGTCAGTCTACCCGTCGAACCCTTAACTCTTATCGGTGTTTTGTATCCTAGATTTGAAGTATATTCCTTGTATAAAATATACATGGGTTTATTTATAGATTTTAAATTTTGTGTTTTCTTATGGAGCTATGCTGTTTTGAATTTGGATTTATAAAATTAAATTTTATTAAAGATAAGCGAGTAATGTTGATATAGCGCGGTGTCCTCGCAATTGTCGCACCGGGCGATGTTGTCCGGTGACCTCGGCCGCCAGCTTATTATCGCGTTCTCGCCTGTATTTATGTTTGCAAGCGGAAAGATTTATATGTTATAAAGTAAGGGATTTAAACATACTTTTGTTTGCTGCTGCTGGAATCTCCAGTTTGTCATTGTTTATTTACTGGTATTTGTTTCCAACCTTAATTTAATATTGATTATTTACCCACTAAAAATATTGAAACTGCGGAGCACTTTCACTGCGTGTCTCGTCGAACGCCAGACCCAA
The DNA here is from genome assembly GCA_036346155.1 of Sinelater perroti. Lineage (NCBI taxonomy): Eukaryota > Metazoa > Arthropoda > Insecta > Coleoptera > Elateridae > Sinelater > Sinelater perroti. Next base: position 7,784,133 of record JARFIY010000337.1, on the reverse strand, counting down.
AAATCAAGTCTAAAAATCTAATAAAATAAAGTATGTTACATCTTTCCAGGCCACTTTATAAGCAGCAAGATATACTGTGTGCCCTGTAAATTTTCACTTTAGTGGTTTTTCGACTGTATATTTATTTTGTTGTTTGCCTTTTATGTATGTACAGCTTGAATGATATATAGGATTAAATTTATAAAATTCATTATTGGAAAGGTATGAATGATAAAAATGTTATTCTTTCGTTGTTTTGAAAAGGAAACTATGTGGTCCAATGTGTAATATTTTCAATCACGTGACGGAGGCGAGTCTCAAATGACGAAAGACAGCGATTTCGCATGTTATCTGGGATAGCCAAGGTCTCTTCGGAGATTCTATTTTTAAACTCTTCGATGTTGTTCTGTTTCGGAGCATATTCTCTGTAGTTTGAATAACTCTATAAAAAAAGTCACAAGAGTTGAGGTTGGGCCATTTGATACTTCTCCTGCTTTTCAGGGTGTATCCAGGACAATCAATCTAAGCCCAAACGTTTCAGCCAAAAAAGAAAAGTTGTTCTCAGTTGTGGTAACTAGTACTGGTTGATCTTCTTTTTCTGCTTAGCGATTATGATAAACTTTTTGAGCACATCTTCCCGGTAAACGAACTTATTCACATATCTTGTGAGAAAGAATGGACCGATGATTCTATAGTAAGAGATTTCAGACTTTGTGGAGATGCATGGGGCGCACAACGCTCAAATGGAAATTTTTTGAGCCCCAATAGCGCTGATTTTGCTTATTGACATAGCCTTCGAGCTAGGAATAGGCCTCATCTGTGAAGTGGATGTGCTTGATGTCCATCTGCTTCTTGCCGTATGCTATCAGAACTTCATTTGCAAAGTTACGGTTTCTTTCAATATTGACCGTGGTAAGCGACTGTTGAACCTTAATTTTGTATAAGAAACAAATTCAGATCCTGGTGCAGCATTTTGAGGACACCCGATTGACTCATTGCAGGAGCCTGTGCTGCCCTTCTGGACCACTTAAGGCTATCGCCTCCTTCACAGCCTCAGGGGTAGTCACAGTGACCTGACGACCTGTCATCTTCTTGATGTCTAGTACAATGCCCAGTCTTTCATACTTTTTGACTGTTCTAATTTAACATGGCAAAAACAAAAAAAAAATAAAAGTTAGTAATTTAAAAAAAAAATTTTACCTTGTGATGGTGGCCACGGTCAATGTAATGTGTCTCCCGAATTAGATGTGCAACTTCCTAAGTGCCGCTGTAGCCTATTCGCCATTTTGGTAAAAGGTCTTGACCATGAAGACCTGTTGGTCCGTCGGGTAAATAGTTCTCGCAGACGCCATTGATTTTGATTTCAATGTTTGTAAACAAAACCTCAAATCTTCCTCTAACTTTAGAATTACAATTATATAATCCGTGATATCTTAGATGGTTAATGTAATAGCCGTTTAGGTTAATTTTTTCCTAACCTTTTTATTATTATAAACACATTTTTTAATGTGAGTATAAATAGCTTTGATGAAAGAGCACCTCCTTCCTCCTACTCCCCTTTTTATTAATATTGTATTAGATGAGGTATGTAAGTGATTAGTCCACTATTTGTTATGTTATGTTTTAATTATAGTTGTACTGCCCAAGTTTTTAGATGGAAATGATTTTTTGCAGTCAATGAGTTTTACAGAAAGAAAAATGTTAATAACTCTATTCTTAGCAGATCGTCTGTAGTGAAACAATTTTTACGGAATTCAGTTTGTATTTAATGGGTAGTGTTTCTTTAACTTATATGTTAAAAAAATATCATTTTCAAATATGTATAACAGTATAGTAATAACTCCAACCGACTTATTAGTTCCTTCTACAATCACATCTTGAAATATTTGGTATTCAGATGTACTATTTTTCTTTATCTGCCATAGTACTTGTTTAATTTCTTCTTCTGAAATATCGAGCAACTCTTTTTGCATTCACATGTTTTACTATAACCTTTATAGTAACGTTTTTATGTTGTGTAACTTTTGCTTTGTTTCTATATAAATGTATTTTATATATTTTAATATTTTGTCTTTGTTATATTTTATCATTATTGTCTGGTAAACAGCGTTTTCCTTTTCTTCTAAGACTAGATTTTATTTTTGACTAGTATTTTGTATATATTCTCTCTATAGTTATTAATATTCTTTTTTTCTGTTTTTTCTATTTATTTTTTTTTATTACCTCTATCGTTACATCCGTAATTCTAAGCCTTGATTTAATTTCCTTAGCACTTCTCCAAATTGTTTCTAGTTCCTGTTTATTAGTATAATAATATCGTTTCTTTTTCAGCTCCTTTTTGTTCCTGAAATTTCTTCTTTAACATCTGTTTATACTCATGACCCCTGACCATTAAATCTCCTCTATTTCTCCTTAAATTCTAATACAATCGTTGATTTGAGAGTTTTTTTTACTTATTATCACTGGTGCTCGGGCCAGTTTACGTTCGTGTCTTACATCGTAAAATATAGCATTTGTATTCATCGAGATGTAGTCGATTTTATTTTATTTTTACCCTAGAAGACCAGAATAAACATTTTTTACATTTCTCTTAAAAAACGTGTTAAACACATGTATCCTATGTTCCATAATTTAATAACATTTGTTTCGGCCATCTCTGTCACCATTATTGTAATTTACAAAGTGTAATTAATATTATAAAGTTTAACGTTAAAATTGTAAGTTACTACGTGGTATTTAGCTGAATGTTGTTTTAAAAAGTTTCTTATGTAGTTTTAAAATTTTAATAAACCTTAGACATAGCTGTACATTAGCGTATTTATTTAATGATTTTAAATTTTATTATCTTATTGATACTAATATTAATATAAGTTACTAAACCTAATATAATTTGGACATATTTGATACAGGCAACCAATTTTTGTTTTATCGCAAAATCTGTAATGCTATATATCCTATACAGGGAATTATTGATTTTAAAATCAGCTGGTGTTCTCTTTTACAGTATATGTTTTAATTCTACAATTTTATCATTTGCTAAAGTTCTTATATATGTAATTATAACTGTAACGTTGTCATATGGTAGCTTGGCTTAACTTAGAGGTTCTTAGTATCCTCTCTCCCATTAAGTATTTGTCTGCTACCTTAGTTAAATTTTCAGAAATGCTAGAAACTGAGACACATTTCCAATTTTGATATGGTTTAATAATAATCTTAACTTTACCGTTCCACGCTGGAGTGAGGAGTAGGAAAATTAAAATTGGAGACATTGTAAGATTAAGTGTAGAGATTTTGTTCTATTTCAGTAATGAGAGATCGCAGGGTATCTATCAACTGTTACTATACAGATAGACATTATATTGTTGTTGTGCAATAATAAATGTTTTTAATATTGACTCCTTATAACTTGTTACTTTTAATTCATTCATTGCAAGTGTACTGCTCTTTTAGGGTATTTTAGAGTTCATTGGATATTTAAATATTTTTTGAGATTTTATTTGAGGGAGTTTGGATTGGAGATTTTCAATGATTAAACACTTTCCTTTATTAAATATTAACTGCTTAATTTTTAGTATTAAATACAATGTCTCTTTACGCGTTATTTTAGTATATAACTATGTAATTTAACGAGATGTGCAACACATTAAAGAATTTTGCAGATACATACTTATTGCAGTTGTAAAGTGTGTTGCATTAATAAAGCGTAGCATACTCTCATATTTTAATGTTGCGCAGGAGATGGAACATGCAATATTTCTTACAATCACATTTTAGCCCTCCAATTCACACCTAGAAATACATTGCATGCATTACTTTTATTACTTCCTGTTCCGTTCATATGTGTTGTACCGTTTGGCAGTACTTGTAAAAAATGCTAAATATCCTTGTGTATTTTGATTAATTTAGAGTTTATGATAATTGGAAAACATTATTATATTAATACATAATTTTTAAACAATTTTGTTTTTAACATCTAATTGTCAATTACACAAAATATTATTTTAAGCAAAAACGATAACAGACATTTTTTGGACAGTTCTATCTGTTCAAAAATACTGTAGAGACGTGGCTCAATCTGATTTAAAATTGCGAGTTCCGCAGCTCTCCTTAAAGACGAACTCGTTTTTATTTTGATCAGGAAACTGAGCGAATCTGCTAACGAGCAGCCGCTCCAAATTAGAGGTTTAGATGCTCCGGTTTCGTTCCATAAGTTTCACAGCCACGCAAGGAACAATATTTGTCGATTCCGACTGCAGTTAGAGTTGGCGCTATTAGCGTCGCAGGAGCGTGTAGGTACGAGGTCATAAAATTTAATAGAAGATGGTTAATGAACCCTTACTACATTTGGGCATAAAGCGCCCTCCTGCACTAATGGCCGTTCTATAATTGAGATGGTATGAACGCGAATTCACAATTTAACTGCCTAGAACAAAGAGTCCCGTAATAATGCTTTGGAGGTTCGAATATGAGCAATTATCTGCAATTACTAAACCGCGAATGCATCGCATCCTGCTTCCTGAGCGGATGGAATTTATATGTATAATGCAACGTAATAAGGTATAAGAGGGTAATTGTCGACATAAGTTGTCATTAGTATTAAAAGTAGCAAATATTTTACTGAGTTATAAGTAATCGTTTTAACGGCTTAGCATGTTAAGTGTTTTTATTTATATATATATATATATATTACTTTCACTTTGCAATCTTACGTTTGGTACGCTGCTTGAAGCCTAAAAAATCAGAATTAACTAAAATCAAAAATATTTCAAAGATGCATAAGACGTCCTAAACACGTACAATTATATATATATATATTTTGAGAAAATTCTCGACGCTTTGGCATCGGCTCTGATGGCATTTTCAAGAGTTTAGCTCTTCACTCGAGGTTTCAATCGGCCTACTCCCCAAAAAGAGCTGAGTCTTTGAATAAGACTGACCTTTCGTGTGACCTGCTTGGTCTTTTATAGAGCTGGAAGTGAAAGTTTGTTTGGCGGGAGATGCCTTGGGTTGGGGAAAGTTTGTAGGATTATTGCATAATTGGCGGTGAAGGGTAATAAGGGATTTTCATAAGACGAGTAAACGTTGGCTGTCATCTTTTATGTTGAGGCTCTGTGGCATTTTTCTATTTCAATTGCCTCACGTATATCATGCTGGTGAAATGGGGACAATGTTTTTAGCCCCAGAGAAATGAATTTTGTGGCCTGTTTCTTTGTTGTGTTTGGCAAGTGCCGAATCATTATCGCCTTTCCGTACGGCTAGAGAATACTCATATATTCGCCTAGATGTTTGCCGATTTGTTTGACCTATGTAGGTCCTTTGGCAGTCTCCACAAGGTATTTCATACATTTCTTGGGATTCATTGGGGCAGTGATCCTTTGCTGAGCGACTAATCCCAGATATTTGGTTGTTGGTCGTAAAGACCGTGCGGATATTTTGCCGCATTAGTATGCGGCTTATTCTATTGGCGATGTCTCTGATGTAAGGTACGAATGTTTTTTGTTGGTCAGGAGGGTTTTGGGATTGGGAGTTAATAGTTTTATTTATATTTTTGATTATATTAGTTAAGGATTTGTTGGAATATCTATTCTGCAGTAGGGTGGTGGTAATGGATTTAATTTCTGTTTGGCGATTTTTCGTATCGGAAAGTCTGATGGATCTGGTTATGAGGGATTTTGCAACTGAATGGATTTGGACAGGGTGGTGATGTGATTTGCATTTAGGTAGCGGTTAGTGTGAGTGGGTTTTCTGTAGACAGTGTAATAAAAGCTGTCGTTAGAAGGATTTCTTGTTATGGGAGTATCTAGGAGGGCAAGGGAATTGTTATGTTCATTTTCCATGTTAAATTTGATATTGGTGTGGATTTGGTTGAGGTGCGAAAGGAATTCTGGAAGGGTATCATGTCGATGAGGCCAGATAACAAAACTGTCATCGACATATCGTATCCAGCAGGTAGGTTTAAGGTGAAAAGAGGCGAGGCCTTTTGTTTCAAAATCGGTCATAAAAAGGTTAGCAATGACAGGTGAAAGTGGGGAATCCATGGGAGCACCATTAGTTTGGCGGTAAAATTGATTTTGGAAGGTAAAGTAAGTATTGGATAGGCAACGGTTTATTAGGGAGAGGATATTGTTATTTATATTATAGGGTTGACTTTAATAACTGTAGGGTACCAGGAATTAGAATGTTTGTAAACATAGAAACGACATCAAAGCTGACCATGATGACAAATTTGCGTATAGGGAAGGTTTATAGGAGTTTCGGACGTATGATGATGCCTGCTCTGTAAGAGGTTAGAGAGTCTTGGAAAGGTATTTGGCTAGGTTGTCGATGGAAAAATCGAACGCACTAACTGTAGGGCGTAAACGAATATTCTCTTTGTGAATTTTTGGGAGACCATACAATGTGGGAATTATGGAAGATTTTTCTCGGGGTATGAAGAGTTTCTTGATATCGGATGATAGGTTGGAGTTATAGTGGGGTTATTGGGTACATGGCGATATCAGAGGATTTAAGTAAATTGTGCATCTTACCGATGTAGTGTGCCGTATTTAGGGTCACTGTAGCGTTGCCCTTATCTGCCTGTAAAGTTGTAATATTATTATTTTCTTTTAGAGCTTTTAAGGCGAGTAATTCGGAGGCTTTGATATTTGGTTTTAGTAATTTGGCTGTACGTAGCACTTTGGCTACATCTTGCCTGGCTTCATTTGCCACATTTTCGAGAAGGGTCGAAATGGGGGATTCTATTTGGGATATAATTTGTTCAGCGGAAATGCGGTTTGGTGTAACAGCAAAGTTAAAACCTTTTTCTAGAGCCTGAATAACTAAGTTGCTTACAGACTAGCCAGAAAGATTATGTACCGTCGTATTGGTCAGGGATGGATGGGTATTTGGAAGTTTACTTTGGCACAACTTAGAAAGTTTGCGTTTCTGGGTGTCGGTTTTCCTTTCGGATATGCACGACGCTTTGTCATGTGTAATCCTAGATAAAAGCATCCCAGATATTATACGTCTTTACGACCAATAACCAAATATCTAGGCTTATTCGCTCAGCAAATGATCACTGCCCCAATGAATCCCAAGGAAACTGTCAAAGACCTACATAGGTCAAACAAATCGGTAAATATCTAGCCGAATATATGAGCATTCTATGACCGCACGTAAAGGCGATAATAGTTCGGCACTTGCCAAACACAACAAAAAACCGGCCACAAAATTAATTTCTGGGGCTAAACTTTTGCCCCCATTTCCGATTTCACCAGCAGAATAATATGTGAGGCAATTGAAATAGAAAAACGCCCACAGTCTCAACACAATAGATGACAGCCAACGTTTACCCGTCTTACGGAAATCCCTTATTACCCCACACCACCAATTACGCAATAATCCTACAAACTTTCCCCAACCCAACACATCTCCCGCCAAACAAACGTTTACTTCCAGCCATATAAAAGATCAAGCAGGTCACACGAAAGTTCAGTTTTATTCAAAGACTCATAGCTTTCCTTGGGGAGTAGGCAGATTGAGACCCCGAGTGAAAAATTAAACTCTTGAAAATGGCATCAAAGCCGATGCCGAAACGGTTAGAATTTTCTGAAAATAGACGTGGTTCATCCCGTGAAATAAGTTGTTTAAACATAGTTAATCGCGGAAACATTATTTTTAAGCAATAATTAAAATTGGAAGTAACAAATAGTAAAGTACATAATTATGTAACTTAACAAATAAAGGCACACAGATAGTAAATAATAAATAAACAAAAGATTTTTATAGAAAAAGCTGAATTACGTGGTGTACCTTCTATTTGAAAATCATATTTTTATATATTATGAAAAATGATAGATATAAAGTAAATGTACATTAGTAAAGCTAATCTTTATAATGTTTTCTTAATTTGGTACGAGTCAATAATGAGCAGCTGTTTCTATAATATGTAAGATATATCATCTGAAATGCTCCAAATCACTGCTCGTGCTTTAAAAAAAGTTAAATGAAGAATACTTTTGTCATATGTATACAGTAAGACCAATTGACTTGATAAATTTGTCTCGTTTTCTACAAATATTAAAAAAAATATTATGATAAACGTATTTAATTAATAGCCCAAAAAGAGTAGCAAATATTGAATATTATATTATACGTAAATAGTATATTTTACGTACTGTGATATTAGTGGCAGTTTAGTCGTCTAATTAAGGATTTTGGCTTCAATGCAGACAGACTGGGGTTCGATTCTGAGCTCTAAATGCTTGGTGAATGGTCTGCGCAACCATTAAATATAATTGAGTACCTGCGTTCTATTCAACAAGGGGCAGGATGCTTGCTACATCACCCCTTATGAATGATGTGCGCTACAATCAAGCAATGAAGGCGAACGTATGAACGGCTTTACTTTTCAGTTTACTCTTTTACGGAGTTTTTATCATTATTATTATTATTTGTTTTTTCTTCGTGAATGTGTGGAAATGATTTTATTTATGCAAAAGGAGCGGTCGGCTCTCCCCCAAGTGTGGGATTCCTAGCTTAAACTAACCACTATCGGCCTTGTGTTTATCTTACCATAGGTACCCCCTTGTTTAGTCCTGTATTTTCACTTGTGGTTGATTCGTTCAGTAGTCTATGCGTCCGTCCGTTTTACAAATCTCGATATCGCGTTTTACCGTTCTTTCCTAGATATCGCATCGTCTACGATATTTACGTTATTATGTATCTGCCACCGCGATTTTGTCTACCGAGGGTATACGAAAAACGTGTGCTTAGCGTCGTCCCGGTCGTCTCCGCAGTACGCCCAAACCTGTGTCCGAATCTTTCCCATTTTGCATAGGTAATATTTGAAATATTCATGTCCAGAAAGGAGTTGTGTTAGATAGAAATTAATCTTTCCAAAGCGCTTCTCAATTCAGAGTGGCCAGTCTAACATATAACCTAAACGTCCATCGTCCGTTCGTCTCGCCTCTTCATCTTGCCACTCGAGCACGATCCTACTACGTTTTTCCTTTGCCGCTTGTGTCCTGCCGGCCTCAGACCGAGTAAGTCCACGAAGATGACGCCGAAGATCACCAGGATCGCTGCCTTGGAGACCGTCCTGTAGGTATATGCCACTCTGAAAGTTTTTCTACTCTACAGTATTATGATGCACTTTCTATATTTGCTTTTCTGGGGTACCCTAGTCCACACCTCCGTTCCATAAAGGAGTACAGAGTGGGTCGCCACCATAAACAGGTTTATCGCCATCTATCTTGGGCCTCTCACATTCGCCATGATCTGGCTAAGCTCCTCTGCTCTAACTGTCGCTTTATCCGATGCGTTCTTCAGGCGAGTCCAGTACATCAATTTCATATCTAAAGTCACCTCCAGGTACTCAGCCGTCGGTTTCGTTATCACGTTTACAATTTCCGTCTTTGCTAGCTCCAGTTGCAGTTTGTGTTCCGTCATCTATCGATGCACGTTCCACGTGACTAGATTCAATTTCATCTGGGCTATATCCGTATTACAGGTAGTGATAACAGCGGCTTGAGCCTGTCAAAAAGGCATTATCTCTCATCTCCAGTCTGAGTAAGCTGTCGTACAGCGTATTCCAGAAATCTGGATCGAGAATAGACTTGTACATCACCCCATTCGTGATAGATCTCGTTTTCTATCCCTCTTTAGCTTCACATGGAAGCTGTTAGTCACTCAGGTAGTCGTCCACTACCTTAAGAAGATAGCTGGACACTCCGTAGGCTCCAGGGCTCCTAGTATATTCGTCCATCTCGCCAAGTTGAAAGCGTACTTGACATCTAGCGTAAACAACAGCACCATCGATCTTGTTGCGTCACATGACTCCTCAATCATCTGTACCGCATGCGTCACTCCTTGTATCGCGACTATCGTCGATCATCCATTTTTAAAGCCGTGCTGCCTGTCAAAAAGTTTAGGATTATGATCTTTAAATCTTCACAGATCTGCCATCAGAGGAGCTTGTAGCCAATTTTCTTTAAAAATACTTGAATGTTCTCATATTTTTCCTGCATTATAGTCGAGTGAGCTATTGGCATAGTAGCATAGATGTTAGTATTATGAAGTAACATTGCCTTAATACTTCTTTTTGATGAATCGATAAAAAGTCGTCAATCTGTAGCTTTGTAGCAATTTTCTTTCATTTTTTCATGAGTCGGTTAATGTTAGTGTAATATACCAGATCTTTATTCTTAGAAAAATATTTCCAAATGCTGACTCTCGATTTCGATACACGGAAACCTTTGTACGTGGTTCTAGAAAATTTCTCAACTTAAAAAAATAAGCTAAGAACTCCGCACTATCTTTTGGCAAGCCTAAATCGCTTATGAGGAAGTTCAATACAGGCTGTGATACTAGCATTGGGACTGGTTTTTTAGTATCTACGTAAGAGTCGGTTTCATCATCGATATAACCTCTCTCAGGCTCATATTCAACAACTTGTATCATTTCGGTATGTCCAATGACGTTCATATTCTTTTCTGTCTTAGTTTAATGAAATTCAAGCCTTTACTGATGACACTATCTTATAAACGATGTTATGTTTGTTCTTAACAGTAAAATTCTTACTTACTTTATTCGAACAAAAAAGCAATCTTATTTACGAAAAGGTTCATTCCATTCTGCTGGACTAGAATGTTTGATTGCTTTTTGTCTTCTTTCCAACGATTTAACATTAATCTACAAGAATTATAAATTATATTAAAAACCCATCGGATGTTCACCAATATGCAAATCAAAAATGCACTGTTTCTTTTTCTTGTAGTATTGTACTCTACATTAGCTAAGTCACCAACCAATGCAGAGCTGCGGTTGCATGATGACGCCTGCGGGCCCGCTTTCGCACTCTGACCAGTCGCCGATACTGGGGTTCCGAGTCCCTGCATTGTAACACGTTTCCTAAGTGTATCGGCCACGAACCCCGCATCACGGAATAGTTCCGTTGCCCACCGTCACTACGTGGAGGTGTCCTGGATGCAGACACACGAAGGTTTGGATAGTAAAACACAATTTTTTGGGGTGCTTGTGCCAAGACGAAATTTGTGCGATACAAGGTGCAATGACCAGAGTTTTTTAAGATTATGACAGAATCTTGATGTGATGAGGTTCAACAGATCCGGGATTCGGATTCAGCGACCCCAAAAACATATAATAAACATGGTCAGACCCCTAGATTAGAACAAAAATCGTGTCATTGTCATTGTCATGTTGTTATTATTGTTATTAATTATTATTTATTATTATTATTATTATTATTGTCGTCGTTTTTAGAAATTATATACAATTATTACAAATTGTTTCCTTAGCTGCGTGTCTCTAGCTTGTGGCGTAGCTCATCTAAATATTTTATTAATAGAGTCCGGATAGTTAGACACAAACATTGTCAAAAATAGGCACAGAAATAAAGCAAAAAGGCATAAAAAAATCACACAAAGCAGCAAAATTTTAAGAAAAGACACAAAAAGGCCTTTTAATTTTAGGTGAAAATACATAAAACTACAAAAAAACATTTATACATTTTGATTTGATTCTCAAGCGGTAATTAAATATTTTTCCGCATTAGAAGATTTTGTCTTTATACAGTCTTATTCCTTATAGGTACGATGCGTAGGTACTCTCTGATCGTCTGAATGTGAGTGGGTCGACCTCTTGTTTATTTCCCTTGTCGGTTAGCTTAGAGCATGCAATTTTTATTCTTAATGACAAACTTCTTAACCTCTAAAGTTTCTATTTAATAGTTATTTAGTTCACATTTTCGATCCGGATTCGTCTCATTTCTTACTCATGTGCTCTATGTAGTTGCTTTCTTCACAATATGCCATTGTTCTTGTAATTATTTTAGCTCGATATGGTTCGAAAATGGACTTAAATATCGGAGCAGCACACAACACACATGCAGTATATTCAAAAGCACCCGATATATATACACATTTGAACAGAAAGTAAACAGAAATGTGGCGAGATTCTAGGCTCTTAATTTCCACGAGATAGTTCGTACACTGCAAAACCTTTTACGGAAAGTAAACAAAGACGGCTGACATGTAATTTGGCCTACCGCGCTTAATTTACACGAGCAGGTCCGTGTGTTCGTGCATGCACGTCATTGCTACAGCAATTTGATTTGCTTCCGCCGAGCTAAGTTTTGATTGTAATGCACGTAAGCCTTATGTAAACATTTAAAAGCTGCGTATGCCCAAACACAGTAGCGGCAGCAATGTCTTTCCATAGACTTTGTATAATTATGTGATATTTTTATCGTTTAAGGCGCAAAACTTGTCACATGGCTAGGTATCAAAGATAGTGAGCAAACTTCTTATTTCAAAGGCAATACTCCCAGGTTATTAGAGCCTCACCACGACTACTTTTGTTTAAATAATTAACACAACTAACATATTTTTCATATATTTTTATCAAAAACATTAACTTTAATTTTTACAAATTATATAGAAACATATAGTGTGTTACAGGTGTTATCCGCAAAATACAATGTATTGACCTCACAAATGCAGAACTTGAAATTAATTTAGACTTGTCATTCTTGTTCCTGTTATTCCTTGATAAAAGTTGTATATTTTCTTATTTATATTTTTTTTCCATTTCTTTCATTTTGCTTTTCATAATCTGTTAAACCTGTCTGAAACATCCTTTTCTTTGCTTTTGGCTTTTTTGTAATTACAGGCTAAATTCTTCCTAAACCAAACGTTCTTTTTGTGTTATTTCTTTCTATTGTAACTTTTAGCTCATCATTATTTTTTCCGTTTGTTTCTATACTTCCCCACTGTCCCTTTGCCTGCTCCTGTGTAAATTCTTCTTCTATTTTTTTTTGAATTTTATTCTTTTTTCTAATTTTTGTAAATCCTTTATGTTCCATGTCGTTCACCGTTTCATTTTATATTCTGCCCTTTTTATATCCACATTAACCAGCATTTGTACTAGATAATGCTCTGTCTGTGATTTTTTGTATGTTTACTATACTTGCAAAACGTTTGTGTCAGGATATGATCTATCTAATTGATTTTATTCTTCTTTGTTATGATCTGCGTTTTCTGATAAATCTCTTTATGCTTGAAGTATGTGGTATAATTTTTATTTTTTTTTCTGCAGTAAAACTTATCAGCTTTTGGATCAATAACACTATCTTTCTCATGCTTGCTACGTCTTGTTATTGTCGGAGGTTATACCTTCTCTTTCCTTTATTTTGATATGGCAATCTCCTAGAATTTTACTGTATTTCTAAATTGGTGGTTTATTGTAATTTTGTTTTAATTCTCCGTAAAATCCATTATTTTCCTCTTTTGCTGCCTCCGTGTGTGCATGTACGTTTACAACGTCAACCAGTTCTTGATTTATTTCTATTTGTAAGCGACAAATGGTTTGAATTTTGTAACGGCGTGTTTTCAGTTCTTTATTAATTAAAATCTGCCCCGAAAATGTATATATATATATATATATATATATATATATATATATATATATATATATATATATATATATATATATTCTTACTCCACCTATTAAACATTTTAGTTCTTTCTCATAGATAGTTCTTCTTACGTTAAATATTTCTATAACCAAGGTCTTCTTTTTTTGTGTTTTTACCTTTTTACTTATATACTATTTTCTTGAGTTTTTACTATCTTTCATATAGCCAAATCTCTATTTGTCACTAGTTGTCTCGCTTGCCTTCGTTCGGCTGACGTACAGGCTTTGCCCGGAAAGTAATGAAATTGTCAGAACGCTTTCTATTTGGAATGGCCTCTATATTTTCGTATACAATTTTTGCACAACAAGAATATTATATATTTACGAATGTATTTTATACATATGTATATATTATATATTGACAAACTTAAGTTATAAAGGAAGTAATCAAAAAAATTAAATTTTTCTTATTTTAAAAAATAATGAAATAGGAAATAATTTTAATCAAATTTGCACAATCCTTTTGTATAAAAGTAAACAATTGTTAATAAAAATAAATGTTAGAGAAGAGCAAGTGTAGGTGATTATATAGGTTACTTAATTACGCACGATAATTTTTTGCCGAGTATCGAAAAGTCCATAATCACAATATGCAAGTGTGCTGCTTTTATTGTATTAAATATTATAATCAGTTAGCTTGTGCATGGAAGTCAAGCGGACGTGTTTACATGCCAGCCTGTCCATATCTGCATTTTCATCTCGGTAGTGACCGCAGTATTGCTTAAGGTCAGTCCCATTTACCTGCTATTTACCTAATATTTACATCTAGAACATGTCTTATGATTACAATCAAGCTGCACATTTACAAAACACCCAGCATTCCCGCCCTGTAAGTTGATCCAAAAAACACATTCAACGCATTCTACAAAATTGCAAATACTCACAGAAAATATCATTAAGCAATTTATATCCTATCACCGAATTTAAAATAAGATTTTATAAAATAATATGTTTCCTCGACAATCTTAACAAATTAAAAGGTAATATGTATAAACCACTATTTAAACGAACAAAAACGTCAAGCTACTAGCTTAATCATACAAACGACTACCAACTCTTTATCTGAAATCGAGTGAGATGAGAATCAAAATGCTATTTTGAATACCCACTACCCCCTTTATTTTTGGTGTAACATATACTCAACCAGTTATACAACTTATGGAACTAATAGCAAAAGATAAATACGACGTAAAAACAACAAATAAAGACAAAACTAAAGTACTATTAAAGTTTTTATGTAAGTACTTAGAAATAATTGAATACAGGACAAAAACTAAATTTTTACATGCCAAAACAAAGAGAAGCTTAGCTTTAAGATTGTTTTTCGAATAATACGTGCTTCTACTACCCTAGAAGAATTAAAACAAGAATTACAAGTAAAGGGGCATATAGTAATAAAGAATCCAAAATTCTAATACTTCCATTCTTTGTAGAATGAAAAAAGGAAAACACGAATTATTATAATCATAAAACAAATAGATTAATTTATGTCAAACATCTAAATATTTATGCAATAGAAACCTAATATGTGCAATGTGTACCGGTAATCATACAATATCTGAAAGCTAACATAAAGCAAAATACAATAATTATTATTATAAGAGTTATCTAGTTATCTAGTATAAAGAACTATCAGCATAACCAGTACATTACAGTATTACCACTATCTAGAATAGCCAATAATATTAATTACTAGAATACTCAATAACAACGACAACAATCAAAGCCAACAAGTAGAATCAGTGCTATAAATAAATCGTTAAGGACTTTAATGGAACAAAGTGAAACCATATTAACCTTATTAACTACTAAAGTTTTAAAAATAATAATGGTTTAGTTGGTTGCAGTGCTAATGTTCTGACAAATCACAAAGAAGAAATAATCTCCTTTATCTCAAGCCATTTCTTGTATATATAGTAATGCTAATGTCCGAATTGCATTCCACAAATACAAACCACAGAAAAATATCCAAATATGCAATTCATAAAACAGCATCCGTATGGTAAAGCACATGGTGACAAAAATTTCCGAGACACCTTTGAACCCATTCAAGCTACATCAGAAACTACTGAAAACTAAAATTGTTTTCCTAGCCATTTTGGCTGTTTATTTTTCTCTACAGCATAATAAACAGTAGTACTAAAAACACTGTGTAGGTCTATTGGGAAACAAATTATCCCCAATGGCCACAATGTCCAGCATGTCAGTTGGGGTTTAAAGCTGAGTACTACCTAAAGTTAATGTTTTAAAAGTAAGAATCATTAATAAATCTCAATACATATTTACAGGTGAACCAAACGCATTGACCCTTTGATTTAACAAAAATGGCAGATTTGCTTCATTTCTGCATAGTTAAAAACATCGGTACAAATAATCTTAAAGCAAAATTCTATTAAGAGCTTATTGGTTGGCATTTTCAATTACAATAACAATGTCTACATAAGTGCTACTTAAAACCAACCCTCCTACTCTTAATACCAAATATATAAATTGAAAGCTCTTTTAGGATTTAGTTGGCGAATTCATCATGGAAGTAGCTTTAGAAACCGAAATATTTTGCCAGGCTACATTTAAAAAAGCTAAGAATAATGGAAATTTGGATTATCCTATCATAATTGAAAAAACACAAGAAATAGCAAAGCACACATAACCCAGACGCACAAATAAAGTTCTTAATAGTACAACTTAAAAAATCATAAGATCTTAATTCCGTCAACATCAAATTATGTAGGATTCCTTATTACATCTATTAGCTTCAAAAGTCTCTGACGACTTGCTTTGGAAAGCTATCGAAAACTAAAAAGACTACAGCTGTGCAATACACCCATTCGTCTAGAAGATAACTTATAGGCTGGAAGTGATAAAGACAGTTAAGTGAAGCATATCAACTATTCTCAGTTAAAATTAATTTTTAAATTTAAATCTTTTAAAGTGAATAAAATTAAGACTGCAACATCAAAACGATTGAATTTTTACAAAGCACTGGGCTACAATTTATTAACCGTAAAAGTACTACTTAAGAAGCGTTAGTGATGTATTATTTATACAGTATGATCCTTACACTAAAATGTTTTTTCGAACAATGGAAGGTAGTTACGATTATCCTAACCCTAAAAGCAGGAAAGTTTATTACAAATAAGTCATTTCATAGAATAATTAGTCTGCTGCCAGACCAGTAAAAATTTTATAAAATTACTTTTTACAAAACTTACATTAATAGACAATTAGCTCATAGTAAACTGTTCGTTTGGTTTTTATAACCGTTACTCCGCATTAGAACACTGTTTTTGCTAAGCATGGTAAAGCTTAAATAACTTTACGTCTTATAAACTCAGGCGTTATCCAAGGTAGTGCTGTGGTCTCAATTTTGTATTTGCTTTTTGCATCAAATCTTTGGACCTTGCAGGCAACTTCTGTTGCTGTTATTGGCGACAATACCATTTTAATGTCATCATACTTACAATTAGACTTCAATACATCTGAATTCAGGAACATCGGCATCAATTAGAGGGCTGGTGTAAAAATTGGGCATTGAAGTAAAAGAAGCTCATGTGACTTTTATTATCTAAAAGGGCACTTGCCTATTAGTCTACAGGGTTTGTATAAAAAGTATAGGAAAAAGTTACGAAAAATAGATTTGTTTGAGATATTGCTGCAATACCTCAAAAGACTTCAAACTATATCTTTTGAGCGTCGATAGACTTTTACCAGCGGATTTTCCACAACTCGCAGGCTCGCGAATTCCGAAACGTCCTTAAGGGTACGACTGCAAGCTTGTTTGAAGGCACTTAGAGTTCCATGGTGATGTCCTTTGAGGAGGAATTCGCTTTTTGGAAATAGGAAATAGGCTGCTTGTGCCACAGTTGGAACTGTAAGGAGGTTGTAAAATTGTCCAAAAATCGGGGGTCTTCTTCAATACGTTGCGGGTCTTCGCAAGCAGAGACACGCTTCTGCTTTGGTCATTCTGTGTACTGTTATGCCAATTTTATCTGCGACCATACGCACACTCAACCGATTATCTGAATTCAGCACTTCACGCATACGTTGCACGTTGTTGTCGGTTTTTGAGGTCGACGGCCGTCCAGCACGGGGCTCGTCCTCCACGCTCTCTCGGTTATCTTTGAAGAACTTGTGCCACTTAAAAACTGCAGCTTGTGACATGCTTTCATAAGTGAACACTTGGCGAATTATGCCCAAAGTCTTCGTACCCGATTTTCCTTTCCAGTCCAACACAAAATTTGATGGCCTAACGCTGTTCAATCGTTCGTTGCATTTTGCGCTTACACCGAGTCACTCGACAGAGGTTCACTAAAAACACGATCTAGCCTGAACGAACGCTCGCAGCCGACTGTCAGGTCATATCCTGCGCGACTTCGATATAACCTTTATCCAATGACAGTATGCTGTAGTGCGCAAGCGTAAGCTAGTTTATATCAAATTTTGTGGGAAAATTTAGTATTCTTCTACAGAAAT
This sequence comes from Sinelater perroti, assembly GCA_036346155.1. Classification (NCBI taxonomy): domain Eukaryota; kingdom Metazoa; phylum Arthropoda; class Insecta; order Coleoptera; family Elateridae; genus Sinelater; species Sinelater perroti. The sequence goes on along the minus strand of JARFIY010000337.1, from coordinate 7,766,208 downwards.
CAAACAAGTGATTTAGAAGGATCTTGACAGGAATAAAGGTAACTGGCGGGTGACCGAAAAATTGGCATGGAAGCAGACTAGCTTATTCATCACATATCGTGTAGAACTTTGTATATTATATTATATACCATTTTTATTAAATATATAACTATTTGTTAAATCAATTATTGTTTTTTCACCATACGGCTACACACTTTTGGGATAATCCCCATATATTTTAAGTAAAATAAACAAACTATAATTTTGATTTGTATATTAGATAAAATAAACTTTCAAATAAAGACGAGAAAGGCCCAAAAAGAAAAAAGATCTACGCAGTAAAAGAAAATGTTGGTTAAGGGGTAATATAAACAGGGGAGTTTTAAGCGACCGGTAATAATTGGACAAATTTAACTTTTACCGTAAATAAGAATTTCTCGCTTCTGAAATAAAATAATGTAATGATTATTATGCACAGAACTTTATTGTAAAAGTCTTTGTGGTGATAACTGAACACAAAGTTCGTCTTGCAAAGCATGCTCATAAATATATCAGAATTCATTCATTATATGAATGCTGAATTAAATAGCATTGTGTAAACCTATTTTAAATTTTTTTGTAATTTACCTTAATAGGTGTGGAATGTTCAACATTTATTTTTTCCGACAATTCTAAACTTTTAACTATTTTTTTTATTTAAATGGAACCATCAACATAACTAGTCATATTGTGTAAAGTAACTAATTTTGCTTCTTGATTTAGTTAACTAGTTATTTTTTCATTTTTAGAATAACTTTAAGCCAGAATTAACATAAAACAATATAAGAAAAAAGTAAAACATCTAACTAAATGTACCAGTTTCTACTTTAGGAAAGCATAATAGGGTAGCGGCAATAATATGTTTAATTATCAGTATATGAAAAATTAGTCAACTGTCTGATTTATAATAAATAACCAGACTTGAAATAAAAAGAAAGAAGCTAACATAAACGCTAGCTAAATATAAGTTGAGCAAAATATACTAAATGTATCTATACATGGCGTACATGTACTAAGAGCTAACAATGCTGCTGCTGGTGCTATTCATGCAACATTCTGTCAGCTAGCACTGTCCATACAAGTTCGCATTGCATTTATGACATGTTACGTTTCATAATATGTTAATGTCTCGTCGGAGTCGATGTTCCCTATTTTCTCACTATATATGCATACTTCAACATTGCTATCTATTCCACCAACTAATACATGTTTAGCTTTAAACTAAAACAATGTTTTTTAAATTTGTTTAATAGAAAACTTTTAATTACACCAAGATAAGTATCAAATATCTATTAAAATAAAATTATTTACATTTAAAACACGTCTTATGAGTAACAATATTTAAATTTAATTGACCAGCACAGCTTGCAGCGCGACACATATTCTAACTCACTTACTTGTTAGTAATGGTGCAAAAGCGCAACAAGTATGTAGATTAGTATACTTGCTACTAACTAAACTGATCAAATTTGCTTAGTAAGTAGCTAATTGTAGTAGTAACTGGACTTATCCTATTAGTAACACTTACATTTCTGTAAGTTGAACTGTTAGTGTCGATCAAAAAACTTGTGATAAAGAAAATTGTAAGCTTAGCTTGTTTTCGTGAAATTTGTCACCTAAAACATAATTTTGGTACTCCAATGTTATTCGAATAAGTACTTATTGAGACGCTTTTTCAAAGTTTATGAATTATTACAAGAAAAAAGATATAAAATTGAAAAGCCTTTAGCTGTAGGTAGATTTTGTAGAAATACTATCTGTTTTAAACGCCATCATACTACGACTTTCAAAAAATTTCACTGCGGTTTTTTGTTTCAATCCCACTAGACTTTAAAACCTAGCCTTGTTTAAAACTCAATTCAACGAAATCTCCGCCTAGATTTGCACCTTTTTCAGAACCTTGTCGCCATGATTCTATGGCTGCTGATAACATTTTTTAAGAGTGCGATTTGTCTACTGGAAAATCGCTAATGTCTTTCATGGGCGGAAATTCATGGCAGCATTATGTGCCAACATGTCCTGAGACATTTGTCTCACTCAACTGGAGATAAGTTATGACGGGCGTTTCATCACGCAAGGAAAGAAAATGGATGATTACACGTTGTTCTTGAACACTAAATATTGTTATTTAAAGTATGAAAAACAACACTCACTGCAATGGCGGTAATTCGACGTGTGTAAATTGTAACAGGCTGCAATCTTACAAATTTAAAATTACTTTTCGGGTCTTTTAAAATTAACCGAATCTTTCCACTTACTTTCACTGCTGAGAAGAAAATTTTGAGACCTTAAAACTTTAACGTACTTTTTAACAAAGCTAATGAACAACAGAGTTAGTCGAATTCTTAGTAGTTTTAACTGAAATGTTGCACACATTTATTGCGTCAATGCTTAGGCAAAGTGATGATACCGGTGGGGAAAATGACCTTTAAATATTTTTAATTTTTTGTAACTCCTGTTGCCTCCAGATTTAGTTCAAATTTCATACGTATGTTTCGTGAGCATAAATCTAGATATAGAATAAGTGATTTTTACGCCTAACTTGCATTAAATTCGAATTCACTTTACAGAATTGTCTAGGTAAATTAGAAAAAGAAACAAACAATGAAAATGATATTAAAAAATACGAAAAATTAAATTTATTTGCATAAAACTTTAGACAATTAAAGTAAGTAGGATTAAGAATTATATTATTTAATACAATATCCAACAGCGTCCACGACCTTCTCGAGCCAGGATTTAAACCTGCTGCAGGTCAACACAACTTCCTTCTTGTCCATATGTGTTATCTCCTCTATAATGGTTGCTTCGACCACGTCCCACAAGTAGTAGTCAAGGGGACTGCAGTGGGAGCTGGAGGGTAGTCACAAATTAAAGGATTAATGGTAATAGAAATTGTTGTACAGTCATGCCTGTTGGAGAGTAATCTTTGCAGATCGAACGGTCTTTTTAGTACTTCACCTTTTTGTTCGGCAGTGTTTGAGACTTGTTTTTCTCACTCAAAAATTAAAGATTTCTCATTACGGAAGACTTGTATTGCAAAATTTAGTGCACTGATACACTAACCCTCGAATTCGCCACGCCTATTTCTTTGGCAGATCAGTCATGCTTCGCTCAGAATTATTCTCTTGAAATGAGATTGTTTGCTGTAAGATGCCCCGCTCTGCTCTTCCTTTTAGGGGTCAGATTCTTTGTAATTGTTAGCCATGCAATAATTTTTGAAGACGATGTTCCGGTGTGAAGGTATTCGTGTATAGCAGATCTGTCATTGTATCCTCGGCTCATTTTGTCGACTAATATAGGTTCTTAATTATATAAAGTTAATCTATTGTGTTACGTAATAGGTGATTGTTCATGCGCATAAGAGGTCCTTTCGTCTTTCTCGCAATAAAATCTAAAAAAATTTTCAATTTACCTCAATATTATGAAATCCATCTATATGTTGGAAGCTTTATCACAAAGGATTCTTTTATAATGTTAATGTGTGTTGGATATATATATATATATATATATATATATATTGCATATCAAAAACATGGGGCCGGCGAATTGCTCTGTAAGCAATCCCAGAACGAACTTCAAAATTCGAAATCGAATATCTCGAAAATTATTCGACATAGAATTTTTTCGAATTCAGCGTAAAATTTCCTATAAGAATCACATTTAAAATCGTAATGTCAAAAATTTTCCCGAAATTCGAAGTAGAATATCTCGAAAACTATTCGAGATAGAAATTTTTTAATTTCGAATTCGAAATCAGCGTAAAATTTCCTATAAAAATCTATTTTGAAATTTTAAAAAATCTCAAATTTTATGACAGACCGACAGACCGACCGACAGACAGACATATAAAATTCAGCAACGAACTTTTTAAGTTCGTTGAAAAAAACATCTATTATTAGAAATTACTTTTTATAATTTAACAAAGTGATTTTACAAAAATGAATGTTTAAAATTATAAAAATGCATAATCTACATTAGCACCATGTTTTTAAAGAATAATTATTACATTGTAATATTGCTATTAGTTTGTAATGGATATGAGATATGTATTGAATTTTGTCTTGCGCTATCAACACATGTGTAATTAATAAGGGTTCGTATTGACGACGCCAAGCAAAACGGGCGAATAGCTATTTCTCTACATTACTAATACTAACACTAATTGGACAGCATCAGGAGTTCGCCTGCCTGAGCGCAAGGCGACCTCGATAGCAGTGACGTCTCGTCGACTTGTTATAAGTCTTTATCTAAGTTTATATTATTTGACAAAAAATAATTTTCCGTTATACTTATCAGACTTACAAGATTAGCCAAATTCGAATCTTCGACCAGTACTGTTGCTGATAAAAAATGTGGTCATTTACTATCCCGCTTTTTCAATGTATTTACTTATAACTATAGCTCAATATTAACAATAACAATTTTATGATTTCATAAATATGAATTAAATCTCCGGGTGGTAATCCACACCTTGCAAAGAGGGAACCCCATAGCATACGAGGGCGAGCAGTTCTGCGTGAAACTCTAAGAATCTAATTGAGAAAATCCCAGAAGAGAGAAGAAAAAAAAGCGAAACAAAGTACACCGAGGAGACGAACCATAACCGTTGGTAGCTAGAATGTTAAAGAAGTCAGTAGAAAGATGCAGGAAGCTATGAATAAAATCATGTCAATAAATATAGACATTATAGTGCTCACAGAGTTCAAAACGAAAGGAAAAGTAATCGAAAATATGGAATCATATATACACATATGAAGTGGAGTGAAAAAAGAGAAACGAGCAAAACGAAAAGTCTCCATAATGATTAAAAGAGAATATCTGAAACAAATAGTAAGCTGGGAACCAATTCACAATCGGATATAGAAATACAAAAACAAAGAATGACAATCCCAATGATGACGAAGCAATAACAGGAAACAAAATTACTACTAGTGGGAGATATCAACGGGAAAGTATGGGGGGAAAATCAACAATAATGTAGTAGGCCCATATGGAAAAGGGGAAAGAAATTATAACGCAAACAGAAGCATAGGTATGTGCGAAGTGCACCAACTAAAGATATCAAATGGATACTATAATCACAAAAATACACATGACGGGAAGAAGCAAGAAAAAAATAATCAATAATCGATTACATCATCGCTCGACAGGATTTGAGATTGAGAATCGAAAATATAAAAGCTTACAAAGGATCAACATGTGGGACGAATCGTTACTTTTTGAAGATCAAGACAGTGTTTCTACATGTACACATAAACAACAGAGCAAACCAAGAAGATGATGAAAGGCAAGAGAAGAAGAAATATAATCTGAAAAGTCTGGAACAGCCACGCATATACTTACCTGTACCGAAACAGATTAGACCTAGAGCCAAAAGAAAAATTAGAGATAAAAGGTATAGAAATATATGAAAATATCAAGCGGCATTTGAGGCGATAGGGTATCAACCTAAAAAAAAGGAGGTACTATATTGGGAAAGCAAGAAGATTGAGCAGGAGATAAAATACAAACAAAAAATATGTAGGAAATGGTTAAATACAAAGAACGCAGGAGACAGGAAAGCATATATAGAATAACAAAACGGAAAAAACGTTAAAAACGCAAAATAAAATACTTGGAAATCGAAATATAAGAGTTAGAGACGTATATAGGAGAAAAAAGGACGAGTGAAGTCTGGAGATTCATAAGACAATAAAATGCCCCTGCAGAGGGAAGATAAAGATCCAACTAATCACGGAAAAACAGTGGAGTCAATACTACACAGAATTATTAACGAAAGATCGTCCATAGTTCCAAACTAAAAAAAATTGCAAAGCAAAAACAACATAAAAATAGAAATAATTCAAAGCACAATAAAAGAAACAGTGAACTCATTAAACAACAACGCACCAGGACCACGGAAAATCCCAAATTACCTGGTAAAATGTGGAACAGAAGAGGTGTTTAAACTACTTACGAAATTAATAAATCAATGGATAAATGAAAACAAAATCCCCCATGCACAAAAAAAAGAAGAGACACATGTAACAACTATAAAGGAATTGCGGTCCTAAACAGTTTTAGTAAAGTATACAGCAGAATAATAAGGAACCTAGTCAAAGAACAATATAAAGATAAAGAATCAAAGGAACAGAGTGGGTTCAGAGCGGGTAGATCCTGTCTAGACAAACTATTTACATTGTCACGAATAATACAAAGGAAACAAGGCACAGGAAGAAAATTGCGCCTAATAATGATTGACCTAGCAAAAGCGGACGATAGCGTACCAATACAGAAAATGTGGGAGACTTTGGAAATGAACCTAGATGATACGTTAGTTAATGCTGACAGATAGTCAAGGTCAAAATAGGAACAGTGCTAAGCCATTTGGAGTTACGAAGGATTGAGGCAGGGATACCCGCTGTCACCAACTTCATTCAAAGTGTACAAAAGTAGGAGGACAAAGCATTACAAGAGTGGAAAAGAAAGTGTGGTGGTATGGATATACCACTAGGGAAGAGAAATATATATACATTACAATTTTCGGACTACAAAGTAGCTATTGCTCAACAGAAAGACTATGCTGAGTATATGATTAGGAAACTAAGGGAGAAATACGAAAAATAAGGATTAACACTAAACAGATAAAACAAAATATTTACCGATAGGAGTATAGTCAGAAAGGTTACAATTGGACATGCGAAAAATAATAGAAACACACATATTTAGGAACGAAAATAGGAGAATAAAGTAGAAATAAAATCGAAATAAATGAAAGGATTAAAATAGTAAAAAAATGGAACAATAAACAGCATACTGTGGGATAAGGATCCATTAAGAAAAACAAAAATACAAATATATAATACAATGGTAAAAAGCATAGCACTATATGGAGCGGAGGTATGGCAAGTGAAAGAACAAAACAAAAGTAAACTGAGAGTACTAGAAATACACTTCCTGGGAAGGGCAGCCGGGATATCAAGAATGGACAGTATAAGAAATGAAACGATAAGGAAAATTATGGGGATCAACAGCGACATAGTAAAAGAGACAGAAAGGGAGCAACTGATTTGGTGTGGACATGTTTAAAAAATGATCGAAAGACGAATACCAAAAATGGCTATGGAATATACTTCCGGAAAGGGAAAAAGGGAAAGGCCCAGAAAGAGCTGAAATGGAGGGATACGAACGGCAATGAAGAGAAGAAATATACAAGAAGAAAAGTGGCGGAAAAATATTTGGGGACAGGAAGGAACATATATGACTGGTGAAACCGGCTTTATTTCTTATTTTATGTTCTTTCCTCTTCCGTGTCATCGCTCTTAAAAATTTCATCTTACCTGCCTGTATACGTTGTTTAATCCCTAAAATAGTGTTTGCAGATAGATCGTTTTGTACAACTGCACCTTTATTTACTGAGTCACTTTCCTTTTGATTCAAAGAAGCATTGTGACAAAATTTATATCCGTGGATGATTTTATAATATAATTTTGGTTAATGTGCACGAACTAACAGAGGAAGGCAATGCGTATATAGTAATATAAATAAATAATATGAGCAATAAGCAGTAGCCCAAATAAACAAAGCAAGAGTTTATATCATAATATAAGACAACGAAATGCCTTGTTGATTATGTTGTGTAACTTTAGAAAAAACTATTGAAGGATCCCCAATAATATCAAAGCCAAAAACTCTAATATCAGTAGTGTCAAATATTTAAATTGATATAAAAATGTCGAGAAAGTCAATTACGTCATAAAAAGGAAAATTTTAAATATTTAGGTTATAACAAACAATACGTTCAATAATAACGTGACAATTATAACTTTGAAAATACAAAAATATAGATAATTGTTTTGCTGTTATTGAAGTATATATTATGGGCAATTACGCAATTACTTTCAATTATGTAAAGCTACACACCTTTTTACATGGTTTCAATAAGGCCTTTTGTGTAACTGTTTGCCAGAAATTGCCGTATCTTCTTAATTTTAAATGACAGTTGCCTCTCCGTGTACACTAGCTTTGCTGTGAACTTCATTTTTATGTATGATCACACATTTCCAAATGGGAACATTGCCACTCATTCTATTACAGAAACATCTGTAAACGCCTTACTGTGCTCTTCGCTAACCACGCTTTTGATAAGGAAGACCATGATCAGAAAGAAGATTCGTCCGTGAAGATAACATTGTCCTAATATTTTGCCCACGCCAGCCGTCTGTCTCCGCGTTCTTTTGATAATAAGGGTTTCTTTAAAGTTGATTGAAAATAAACTTTTTTTAATGAAGCAACTTTAAATCGCAGCGCAGTTTTATTTAGATGCACTGCAGTGAAAGGCCTAACGTCTTTAAAGAGACACAATAACGCTTTATCCTTCTTAGTTATTGTGGCATGTTCTCTTCTCCGATAAATAGTTTAAATTTTCAACCTCCAAAAATTGTTTTATCCTATTTTCAACAAATGTCTCCGACTTTTTCTTATGCTTTGCAGCCCTTTTATATATTATTTTCGGTCCTTTCACATTGTTCACTAAAAACACTAATTCATATTGGTTCAGGAATTTTGCACTCATTAATAAATTAACATATATGGCGCTGCGGTGCCTCCTTACCAAATGACGACGGTCACCTTCTTGTCATACAGACCGTATATTAACAAAGTGAAAGTTGGAAACGCGGTATGGAATATACTGAACAGATAACTTGCAAGAGAAATAAGTAGTGTTACAAAATAAACTAGGAAATAAGAGAAGGTACTTAAGGAAAGCTGAGGTCACAGAAAGTAACTAATAGAAAGAAATGTATATCAATAACGTTAAAAAATCGAAGAAATATCGTAAGTTGAAAAATAAATGGCCACCTCTCTAAAAATGTCTAATAAGTTAAAACACAAGCGACAATATAATAACTTATCAAGCAAATGATTGACTCGAAAAGCACTAGAAAAGTTTTCGCTTTTAAATTTATTTATAATTTTTTATTTCACTATTTTAATTTTATTTATGTAGTACGCATTTTTTTGTTTTGATCCTTTATTGCACTTTTTTATCGCGCCTACTTTAATGTAATTTTTTAACTTCTAGTTAAGATTTATAAAAAAAATAGCAATTTAAAGCAAAACAATACTAAGAAAATTACCCATTTTAATGCTCCCCCATTGTAAAAGCCATGACATTCAAAAAACTTCAGCATCAAAGTTTTCTAATTCTGCGATGTCACTTTGCTGGGGATTTTATAATATGCAATTTCGCCTTGTCAGAGCGTGTGTTATATTGCTCACCATCTACATATTTTACGGCTCCATATTTCAGTATGTTTACATTCCCCTTAAGTACCATCTTAACCTGCCCTAAGATGAGTAAGAGTCCTTCCTGTCGCGATCCGGATATTACACCCGCTATATTCCATTTCCCGCCCGCTCACCCGACGAGTACATCGTGAGTGGGTGTGAAGCTGAGGATAATCAGGGTACTTTGTTATTGATGTAGGGCGAGGTGATGGTTATTATTTTAACTTTCGCTTAAGAACCCGGGGGCCAATCGGCAAGTAGATTTTAAGGTGCCGTAATCTGCGATACCCAAGGTATCATCCGCTTTCGTGCAAAGCTTAGAGGTTTTTATAAATCTGCTTTAAAGCGTGCGCCTTCTTAAAAACAAACAAGACCAATTTAAATCTTTTGCAAAGAAGCCTGCAAGAGTGGCGGTAAGATTAAAGCGGATGCCCGCAAGAAATGTTTTATAAATCGCTGCTTTTACCTATAAAATATTTGGGTAAATTCAAATGATATGCATGCTGTGCGAGGCGAAGAGCGCCCCGATATGGGATATCACGAGGAAATTTCGGCTACCGTAACTGTTATCTATAAAACAGCTTATTTCATGGTCATTTACCAACCCGCACGCTTAAAAGCGTTTGTTCAGAATTTGCCGCCTTCCTGGAGAAGAAAGAGAATTCAATTCAGTGTGGTGTTATTTACTGTTACTGTTCCCATTTGCTATCTGAATTGCAAAACGTAAAATAAGTTATAAGGGAACCCCTTGGTAAGGTGCTTGCAGAGGATTTTTTAATATTAAGTTTTAATTGAATTTTGCGACTTTAAAAAGGTATTTAAATATTTACGTGACCTTCTATAACTTAATGCCAAAGTATTTTTAGCTCTGTTTAAATTGAAGCTCTACCTTAATTCTCAGTACAATTTTTAGATGTGCAGCAAAAGCAAAGTATTCTTGCTAATCACTGATCTACAAGGATTTAAAAAAAGGAATAATTTTGAATGTAGCAATAAAAACTTACAACTTGCACTACACGAGCAATTAGGATTAGGTAAATTAATCAAATAACTATTAAACATTTTAATGATAAGTTCTTACGGGTTTTTTAAATGTAATAGTAATATTAATCTAGCTTACAATTAAAACTTTTGACTATAAATTTATCACTGTATAATTTGTTACTTTAAAAGATTTATTGCATCTACAAGGATACCATGTTACTAAGTCTGCATATATTTAATGTGTCTAGGATAATTGAACGGGGTTATTTGTTTGGATAGGGTTCTTTAGACACGGAAACATTTTGGTGTAGATATATTCGGAGATAGAAACGGGCAGATAAAAACAGACACCCAAAAGGAACGTAATAAAAATATATGAATAATACATTGACATTACAAGTGCCTTACATTTACATTAAGTAGTTGTCTGGTATTTGTCCTAAATATACAACTGTAATGTAATCATTATTTAATTTAATTTAGAACAATATTTGATTTTGTGTGCCTCTTGCATAATATATACGAGCCCTATCGCAAAATGATTTCGTTTAATGGAAGATGCCAAAAAAACTAATTCACCTACGCAAAAAATTACAAAATAATTTTTTTTATTCGTTATAAGCAAATTAGCAATCAGAACGTAATAAAATAATACAATATTTGTGAGTTAATGTGATGACATTTGACGTGAGAGGAAATCCATACAGCGATGTTATCCCGTTTCAGTAGAGTTACACACCTTTAATATTACTGGGCCACTTCTTTAGTTTTAATCTTTTCGGTGGGAGATCCTGATGTAGGCTGGATACAAGGATGTTGGTATGGACTTGCAGCCGTGTAAAGTGGGTGTTGCTTTGTTTGGTACGCTCTTCTTCTACCGTTGTAACTTGTAAGTCCATATGCAAGGTCAAGTTGCTGTCATACCACGGAGCATTAGCTAGCAGTCTGATGGGTTTGATTGTTGTTTTGTAAAGTAGGACCTGTTTTCGAGGGAAAGACACGACTTTTTACCAAGTGACCACTACATTTTCTTGATTCGCAGATCAATCTCTATTCGCTTCTTCAGTATATGAGGCTTCGCCGGTCTAAATGAAGACCTAAATACCGGGCTTCTGTTGCTTGAAAAATGGGTATGCTGTTCAGAAAGACTGGGGGGGAGTCGGTATGATTTAGAGCGAAGATAACGTGAGTGCTTTTTGTTTTATTGACCTTGATTTTCCATTTGGCAAGGCAGGTCTAGAGATGGATTTGTAGGTTAGAAGATGCCATATGAGGATTGGTATGACTGGAGAGGAAGATAGTGTCATCTGTATATGTGTCTAAGTGTGTATCATTTGTTGTGGCAACATCTAAGGTATGTAGTAGATATAGCAGCGGTCCAAGGACACTGCTTTGAGGCACACCTGAGGTGATTGGTCGGAGGTCAAAGTATTGATTTAAAAGAAAACAGTTTTAAAATCTAAACATTTTTGTAAGGTTACGTTATGGGACTGTGCTTGCGTAGTGTTTGTATTTTCTTGCACGGCCTGACTATATGTTTGTGAGTTGTGAGGATTAGGGTTGATTGGGTGAATTTGATAAAGTCGTTGTTGGAACATGTTTGATGCTGTGAATCGAGTTTATAAGGATGTGTTGGGTCTTAACTTATTTTGAAGTTCCTTATGTACGGTACAACCTCGATAATTAACCAGGTGATCACCGTCACAGAGAGCACACTTGGCAGGTAAGCATTTTGTTTTCTTACAAAATTGAGTATCATGTGAGCCGCCGCATTTTACACATATGAACGGGCGGTTGCAGTAGGTCTAAATATGATTATACTGTTGGCATCTCACACATTGTACGATTGTTGTATTTTTGTGGTGGTTCCACCTTTATAATTTGGTTTTATAAAAACTTGGGGTTATAAATGACTTTTTTATTTGGCGCACGTTCCAAATCTGCAAAAAACATTGGCAGGAGTTTTTTTGTTATCGGTGTTTAATGTTGGTTACAGATCTCACTTTGTGACCGTTCTCCTCTGATAAATCGGATATTTCTTTTGTGGAAACAGAGTGGTGTAAGTTACGGATGACAACGCGGTACGCTTTATTTTCTTTTATATGATTTCATGTGATACGTGACGTTAGATTCTTTCATAAATGTGATTAGTTTACGATATGTATCAGTCGTGTTGGCAGAGATTATAATTACGTTATCAGCCAGTGCTTTAGTTTTGGATTGTTCTAATTCTACAACATCTGTTAGCGCTGTGATCACTTTATAAAAGTCCGTAACACAGTGTACATATTTTGGTGGTGGTTTGGGCATCTTAGTTTGTTGTGTGTTTGTTGTATTATCTACTTCAGCAGCATCAGTAAGATTTGTGAGGTCCGAGTATCTGTTATTATGTATAGTAAGTGTCATAATGTTCGCTGATGCTGGTTGTTTAGATATTTTTAGATACTTTTATGATTGCTGACACATTGCCAATTGTTACTTGGTGTATTAGAAGTTTCAATATCTTTCAGAGTCTGAGAAATTCATGTTATTTGTTGTGTTATTATTAGGCGTGTTATTTGATTGTGTTGATGTGACAAGATTATATGTCTGTAATAGTATTTGGAAGAATGCGTTTGGAATTTGCGTGTGTGGTATGTATTGCTGGTTAATAGGTACATAATGTGCATTTATAACAAGAGATAATGGTATTACCTGCTTGTCGTTTGATTTAAGTTAATGGGAAGCTGGAAGCCCAGTTGAGAGGTTACTGGCTGTTGATAGTAATAATTACAGCTATTGCAATTCATGTTGGTGACTTGCTATTAGTTCGCTGGTGTAAAATATAAAAATAGTTTATATCAGTTGAAGTATACTGATTATAAGTGACTCGAAGGTCAACGATATCTGTGTGTTGCACTCACTTATTACTACGAATTATGAATACTCCCTTACTGCGTGAAAGTAAAACGCGGACTCAAAAAATAATTTGTTTAGAAAATTAACACCAAACGTTAATAAATATTTGAGCTACATTAAGAAATGAAATTTTATTATATATTCTTTAGTTTTAAATAAAGTGGTGCGATAGAAAATGATTTGTGATAAACTAATACGTGTAACCTTTGAGAATGTATTATAAGCTAAGAACCTGATATTAACGCAAGCATTATTATTACCTTACATTCATCTCTATTCTCCGATTTATTTCTCTATTAAGTTATTGCCTTGTTTTGCAAATTCTTTTGCACTTTTTCCAACCGTTGGTTTCCAGGTTTTCTCCTTTTTCTTAATCCTTCTAAATTTTTCCAAGCGGTATTTTTTACGACTCACGAGTCTCCCATTTTTCCTACGATATCATATGTGTTAAATCAGTAAAATAATATTACAAGTCGTCAAAAAAGTTTAATCTGCCTCGACAAAAAAAAAGCAATAACGCGGACAACTTAGTACCACAGCCAAAAACGAGCAGTCTAAAAGTTAAAAACGCCAAGAGCGGAACAATATTCTTTCTGAGCTAGGAAAGTGATTGTAAAATCTCGCAAAGACATAAATTCGCAAGTTTCTGGAAATGCCAGAAAAAAAATATTACTACTGATGGGATATGGCTTTTATACAATAAAACAAAATTATTTGTAATAAGAACGATTTATTCTTAATCTATCTCTAAGAGACAAAGAACGACTAGATTCTGCAAATCTACATAGGTGCTGAACTAATGAGGAACAATAGCAATTTATAATTGTAAGTAATAAATTCAGAATGGAGTTGTGTGCAGGCGATATTAACAATGAAACAATGATTTAAAACATTGTAAAATTTCTTTCTTCAATTATGGTATGGAGCTGTATATCTTCTCATGGTGTTGCTAATTTAAAAGAGGAGGATGATACTATAAACGCTTTTATATATGTCTTTATAAGAGAAGTGGTTGCTGCTAACCATTTTTTTAATACACACTTCAGATATAAAATACATATTTCAGCAAATTTAAGAAAAATTTTCTCGAAAGACATAATATGCGTATGATAATATAGCCTGCAAGTAGTCCAAACTTGTCATTTATATAAATTTTGTAGTAAAACATTCTTTTTATTATCACTTAAAAGCTACATCTGCTCTAGAGGAGTATTAACTAAATATATTATTCAAACATAAGGCACTGAATAAGATATAAAATACTTAGCCTAATATATTTTGTATATAAAGAGAGCGTTTATTTGTTTCATTAACTTTCTACAGCGGAGCTTATAGAAAGTTAATGAGATTATCATCCTGTCTGTATGTCTGTGTGCCTGGAGATACTATAACTTCCGTTCTATTCAACGGATTTACTTCAAACTTGGCATACACACATCTTAGGTCAGTACCTTTCATGGGATTGATTTTCAGCCAAACCGGTTAACGGCAACCGGAAGTGATCGTTACTATTTCGCACCGCTGTAGAAAGTTTCCTTTACAGTATTACACCGTTCTTGTTTAAATATTGCAGATTCAAAAAATGGACTCTTGTTTTTCAATAAAGTTATTCTGACTGATGGAGCCCATTTTCACTTCACCACAACTTGTGGTTTAAAAATATAAGAGAAATAGTTACAGTTTGGTGCGGTTTTTTGGGTTGCTGGCATTGGTCTCAATTTGTTTGCGAATAAGACTGGTAAGACCGTTTGAACAGAAATATGTTAAATAGAATGATGCTGCAAGCGAAAAAATTGTATTATTGTACGAGACATTCTTTAGATCAGTAATTTCTTGAAATAAAGTCCTCAATTGGTCGCCTAGATTATGCGATCTGACATTATACTTTTTTATTTGGATCTATAGCAAACACAATGCTATTGCAACGATTTAGGCACTTAAAAACAACATCTAGCAAAATTAAACAGCATTTATTTGTGTGAAAACATTAATAACATTTTTCTTAAATGAATGGCTATCTCCGAGAAGAGTCAAGGCAAGCGCTGTAAAGATATTGTATTGCATGACTAATAGCAAGTTTTGTGACCTACATTTAAATAAAAATATCTCTATGTATCTCAAAAACAACTTTTTTATAACCCAAATTTCTTAGTGGAAAGATCTGGTAGAGATGCTCCAATTTCTTAATTATCCTGATTTGATAGGTATGGCTTTTCTTTGTTCGATCTGATTTATATGTTTACCATCTTCGCTTATAATTGCTCTCTAATTGGAGTAGCTTTTTTTACTTAGGTTGGCAATATAGTTTTGAAACGTATATTTTTGTGATCTTAGAGAGTTGCTCTAGGTTTAGAGTTAATCTGCTGTAGATTTTGTCAGTTGCAGTTTTGCGATCTTTTCGGACTTATCCGAACTCAATATATTTCTGCTACCATTTTTTTATGTATAGAAAGGTATTGTTACTCTGCACTAATAAATATAATGCTATATTTCGGAGTTTAATAGTTTTATTTATAGCAAATTATAGCTCTATTTTTTTATGTTTTTTTTAATGCATTTGTTTTATAGTATATTTTGTTTTGTTTTTTTTTTAATTAGCAGACCGTCGTGTTATCTTATCGTTAATGCCTTATTTGACAAATTTTTGTTATTAAATAACATACCAAAAAAATCACTAAAACTAGTAATTTATATTAGTGCAGATGTATTGATCGTAATTATTAGTGTTATTATCCCTTTTGTGAAATAAATTTTTAAATGATATGCTAAGTAAAATTTTAATTTTGTAAGCAGCTGATCGGTTCCAGGCTTCCAATTTTATAAAAATGTTGTAACCTTCTTCCTTACATATAAAATAAAATATTCCGCTTTAATGTTCAAATATAACAAAGAAATATAAGATTTGCCTATTTGTTTTTTATGACTTCTTATAAATTATTCACAATACCTGCACCTTTGAGTAGATCTCAGATCTCAGGCTATTACTTAAATTTGCGGTTGGCGGTTACTATTGAGATCTTGTAACATATAAATTTTTTTATACCAGTGATGATAAAACATTTTCTAATGTAACGTCATTCCGTCGAATCTTTATTTATGTATTATTTATATTATTTTTTTTGTAATAAGTTAACTGTTAAGGTCTTCCATAAGGTATTAACTTCGATTAAGCCCGTAATTTAATATTAAAAGGTAATCAAAATATAGTAAAACAAAGTATACAAAAAATAATAGTTTTATAAAATGACAGTAAGACAGTTTACTGTTAATTAAGCGGCTATCTTCTTAACCTAAAATTAAATTTCTAAGGTTTTTATTTAGCATATTTTTCTTAGTTATTGAACCAAATCATTCTTGTTGCCTAGGAGTCTATTAAGGTAATTTTGAGAAAATCTGTTTGTATCTTCAGCAACAAAAGTAATCCAAAAGGATTTGTAGCTGGTTTATTCTATAACGTGGTATATTCAGAAAAGTACGGACTACTTTTTATTAAAGCTGTTGTAATGGTTTTATCCGAATTATTTAATATATTTTACATTATGTAACCTATAAGTCTATAAGCCTATTGATGGCTTATAGAAAGTTATATTTTATATTCTATTATAATATTATAATATTATAAGTTTTTTAAATTTCTGAACCATTATTACTCATCTATACTTGTATATAATGGGGTAACAAGGCATTTTTAACATGTAATTATATACGTCCAGAAATTTTTCTATGTCTGTTTTTAATTGATTTCGATTCCATAAGTTTTAGAATACATTTAGTTTAGATTTCTATTTTTATGTAGGTAGCGTAAGAGCTTATGACCTTTTATTTTTTCTTGAAGCTCTTCAGATAATATGATACTCGCATTTAAGGTTTTTAAAATTAAAATTAAAATAGGAATTATTCAGTACAATCACGCGGAGTCTTCGTATTAATCTATTAAAATTAAGTTTGTTAATTGTTTGTGCAAGAAAATAAAAATATGAAAAGCATAAGAAGATCATTAGGTAGAGCAAATATCACAGCATTTAAAGACAATGAGGGAAAAGAAGTAAGAGATAAAAACGAAATTTTAAGGACCATAGAACTATACTATGAAAAGCTATACAAACAAAAAAACGAAACGCCGAAAGATGTGGAACAGGAATTAAAAAAGAAAATAATAAATGTAAATTCAGAAGATATCCCAGAAATTACTAATGAGGAGATTAAATTCAACATAAAGTCCATCAAAAATCACAAGTGCCCAGGACAAGATGGCGTAATAGGCGAGTTAATAAAAGAAGGAGGAGATACGATAATTCAAGCATTACAAATATTCTTTAATAAATGTCTGGAGGAAGGAAGGATTCCTGATGATTGGAGCAACACTAATTATCCTCATATACAAAAGGAGACAAAACAATACTTGATAATTATAGGCCAATATCTCTATTGCCCCAAATATACAAACTCTTCACAAAAATCATAGTAAACAGATTAGATGCAAAACTAGAATTCTACCAGACGATCGAACAGGCTGGATTTAGGAAAAATTTCATCACAAACGACCACATCCTCACAATAAGAACATTAATAGAAAGAGCCATCGAATACAATTTACCTTTATATATGGCACTGGTCGATTTTGAAAAAACTTTCGACTCGATTGAATTGTGGGCGATAGAAAAAGCCCTGCAAAACAGTAGAATAGACTATAGATACACTAAAATGATCCACTCCATCTATGAAAAATCAACAATGACAGTGAGGTTACACGAAAACACTAATAAAATCCCGGTCGGTAGAGGAGTAAGGCAAGGAGACTCGATGAGTCCTAAGTTGTTTATAACAGCACTAGAAGATATGATAAAGTCACTTAACTGGGAAAACAAAGGAGTGAATATAAATGGCAAAATGCTCAATCACCTGGCCTATGCAGATGATCTAATCATCATATCAAAATCAGCAGTGGACTTACAAAACATGCTCGAAGAACTCAAGAACAAATCAGCAAAAGTTGGGCTAAAAATAAATAAACAAAAAACAAAAATAATGACTAACCAACAAGACAACATAAACATAAAATTGACAACCAAACTGTAGAGACAGTACAAGAATATGTTTATTTAGGTCAATTGATAACATGCAAAAATTTAACCAAAATCTGGAAATTGATAGACGCATACGCCAAGCATGGTCAGCCTTTGGGAAACAAAATAAAATACTAAAAAACCAAACAATCCCCTTAAAACTGAGAAAAGCTGTGTATGACCAATGCGTACTCCCAGTACTTACTTACGCGGCACAAACTTGGACATTAAACAAAACATTAATGGGAAAACTTACCAAAGCCCAGCGAGCAATGGAAAGGCAAATGCTAAATATAAAGTTGAAAGATAGAATAAGAAATGAGAATATAAGGGAAAAAACAAAAGTAATAGACGTCAAGAGATATGTAGCATCATTGAAATGGAGATGGGCAGGCCACACCATGAGGCAAAAAGATGAACGATGGAACAAGGAAATACAGGAATGGAGACCATGGACGGGCAGAAGGAGTGTGGGCCGCCCACAAACCAGATGGAAAGATGACATAAAATTAATAGCAGGATTAACATGGATAAAGACAGCTCAAGACAGAAACAAATGGAGATTTAAAGGGGAGGCCTATGTCCAACATTGGATAGATACAGGCTGATAAAGAAGAAGAAGAAGAAGAAGAATTTCATTGTGCATTTTGTGCTATTTTTGCATGTTTTTACCTCTTTCATTGGTGAAATCAGAGATTCCTGAGTTTAACCTCTAACCTCTTGATGTGACCTAGAGTTGGTTAACCCTCTTGGGCGCTGTGGAAAAAGTATTTCTAGAGTGTTGAGATGTTCACATCACTATGGAGCACTAAAGAGCTTATTGATATGTGACTTGGTGACCCATCCAAAAAACGGAAGTCGCATACATGATAGAGCGGATGATTTTCTTTTTGATACTCAGCTTCTTGGTGATAGATAGTCAGCTTCTTAAGTGAATAAGGAAGCCGAAAGTAATTTTAGCTGCCTTCACCTTATTAGTTTTTGACCTTGAAGGTCATTTTGAGGTAGGTAGTTTTTTTTCTTTAAAGTACCTTATTTCCGAAGATCCTAATACTCTCCGGATTGTTTTGGCAATGAAGTGGTATTCTGGTGGAGAACAAGACAGCTAAAACTCTTCTTCGTGTTGACGTTCATTCTCCACCATTCGCACCAGTCTTCATTTTCTCCTGCGATTTTCTTGTGGCTAAAGATATTCCCATCACCGCCCTAGTAAAAAGTGTCAATGGCATGTCGCGAACATAGATATTTAAGAGCATAAGGGATAGAACGGTGCCTTCAAGAGCGCCGGTTTTCAGTCACCCCTCCTATAACATTACAATTTATTTTTTAACGATTTCAGCCTCAGGTCAAAGCAAAGCGGAAAATAAATAATTAATGAAAATAACATTAAAAGACCATAAAAATTAAATTTATTTTCAAAACACGTACAATTGAAGTAATTAGTATTAAAAATCATATTACTCAATAAAATTTCCATTAGCGGCTACAATTTTCTAGAGCTGGGACCTAAACCTGCTACAGAAAAACAAATTCTTTGTTACCCATATGCATCACCATGATCATGATTGACGCCCTCAAGTTGTCCTTCGTGTTATGATGCCTATCATTAATCGTTGTCTCGACCAAGCTCCATGTATAGTACTCAAAGTCGGAGTAAAGAGTGACTATAATCTGGTGGTCTAGTGGCAATAAAAAAAGTTGTATAGGTGTGTCTAAGTTTTCTTGTTTTACTGGATAAATCGAAAACTTATTGGAACACATACTCTATCCAGGTCTTTACAACTATTTCACGCTCATTGATATAGCTGTCGACAATCATATTCAAGCGTTTTTCAATTATGTGGGGCGCTATGACATCTTTTTCCAGCTCCAGCACTATTAAACATGGAAAAGGCTTTTTATTTTTTTTTTGTCCGAAAAGAATCTCACAAAACCAGCGCTGCCGTGCTTGATATTGTTCAGCAGTGCTTGGGTTTTAATTATCTATCTATCTTGTTGTTGTCTTAGACATCAGTTCTCCGGGGAAATGTTGTATCAATTTTTGTAACAATGTTTACGGAAATTAACACTTCCGGGGCCCGAAATATCATCTTCAAACTTTGCAGTCTGAAATTCTATGATAGTCTGCAGACCGTAATTTGTCAAGATAGGTTAATATACAGTTTTGTTGGTTCTATTAGATTGAGACCAGCAAGACAGTTGTTCATTGTCTTCTTACATGTCCTCAACAGTTTTAAATCAAACCTACGAGATGCTGTTTATGGTCAGTGTGCACTTGGAAGGAAAAATTAATTCTACCAATTGAGGGAAATATCTAGCTGCGGCAGAGGTGAACCAACACATTGGGTTTGGCCACTACTTCGGCTATGGATAATGTACTTTGGAAAACAGGGTATAAATCATGAATAAGGATCTCCTGTACAGTATCACTGAAGATCGCACCGGTTTGCTGTGTTGACGTCTCCTTATGGGGCTCCGTGGCAGCTGGTGTGTATACTAAAATTATATATGGATATGAACAATTTTTCCCTCATTTTCACGGGAGTTAAACGGTCTCAGATCAACATTCTTAAGATTTTTTTACGCAAAATACAATAAAACGCACTGAAAAGTTTATAATAGTCAAACGAAAAGACAGCACGACTTTCAGATAAATGTCACCGTTCTTTATCAGCAAGGGTATAGAAATGATCAGTAGTAACATGAATACTACAAAGAAACTACGAGATGGTACATTATTAATTAAAACCTGTATAAAAATCAATTAAACAAATTCGAAGTAGAGCTTTATAAAACACTTAACTCGTCCAAAGGTGTCGTGTCCTGCTTCGATTTGCTAAACTGTAAAATAAATGAGATCAAAAAAGAATTAGCTCTACAAGGTGTAACCGACATGCGTAGGATCACTAGAAAGAGGAACGGGAATAGTGTCCTTTTCTTATATTAATTTTCAATACTCCTGTTGTACCCTTTAGTATACAGCAGTGTACCTCTTTATAGTAAGACCTTACATTCCGAGTCCATTACGATGCTTCAACTGTCAACGTTTCAACCATACGACTTAGAACTTGGGTAATCCACACAAATTTTCGGTTTATGTGGCAGCTAAACTCACCGAACTATGTCAATTGCCAAAGGAACATAGTCCCAGATGCAGAGATTGTCCCACTTTCAGGATGAAAACCAAAATCTAAAAGCTTAAAATCTCGGAACAACTTTGGTATAGCAAAGCTCATAAGAAATGTTAAACCATTGCTCAGTCAGCATTCAGTGTATCCTAGCTGCAAAAGTTGTGCATTTCAAGCAGATGTCCTCTATTGTTTAATGCAACATGATTGACCCCAGTTGCCAAACGAAGTTTACCTTAGAAATCAGTACACCAACATCAATACTAAATAAAGACGCAAATAAAAGGTGGTGAAGAAATCACCACCACAACCAAAAATCCCATTTAACTTCCTGACTTTACCAAAAACCAAAAGTCCCATTAAAAAACCTGTTGTTTCTCCCTCTGTTGAATTTAAACCAATATCAAAAGAGATCGACAAGCTCTATTGGGTCATCGAAATCAAGCTTTTCCCGAAGAACAGAATTCCGAAGGCTCCAAAATTAATAAGTCACAAAGTGATATTGACTGACATGGTGCTGAATGGAATGGTCGATGCAGAACCCGAAAACCCTTTAGACTCGAAGTTAGCAAAACTTGCTCAAATCAATAATTATGAATACTTTTCTCCAGTGGAACCGAAACGGTTAATTTGCTCATATAGCTGAAATGTGCCTTTTGATTTAAAAATACTAACCAACAGTTATTCTTATACAAGAAATCTATTTTAAGAATACTCACACCATCTTTACGGAATTACTCTATATTCTGAAAAGATAGCACAGGTGAGCGTGCAAGTCATTCTCGTTAAGAATACTGTGCTTCACTTTAATGCATCTGTTCAATCAGATCTGCAATGTATAGCGATTAAAATTCACACTAGCTAATTAGTAACGGATTGTTCTATTTACGTTCTACCCGGCGAATATCTCAATTTCAAGGAATTGGAGAATGTAATATCTGCCCTTCCACGTCCTTTATTATTGGCGAAGATTTTAATGGTCGTAATATCCTTTGAGGTTCTACTAACACTGACCGTAGAGGTCAAGCAAATGAAAACTTTTTAGAAACCAGTGAAATATCTCTAACTCCAAAGGGACGTCGTAATATTAGACTCGCTTAGTGTCCTGAAAGCAATTCAGGATACGGTTTTTATTCATTTGCTTGTTATAAAAATCTATCAACGAATATAACATATAATTTTTATCGTCGAAAATTACGAATCCAATAGGTCTGGGTTCTAAGTCACATAGGAATGAATCAGAAGCAATTATGAACAAGCAGACGATGCAGCGAAGCGTGCTGCTCAAAACGGAACTGACCTGGAATATTATAATAGCTGACGATATGAAATCCCACCTCAAAAGCAGAATATTGAAAAAATGGGCGAATTATTGAAAAGACCCCCAAAACAACATGCTCAAAGCTATTAAAAATTTATTGCAGTATAGGGTTTTTTAAAGGTGAGTTTCGCAGACAGGAGGTCGTTCTGGTCCCAATTCGCATTGGTCATTGCCGAATGATACATAGATATCTACTTTTTGGAAAAGACCAACTATTTTGCGACACCTGAGATACGCTACTGACGGTATATATACTTTTAGAACGTGTGCAGTTTAGGGAGGAAGGTTGGAAAGTTGGCTTGGCTCAGAGTACCTCATCAATTTTGAGGAATAATTTAGATGGTGTTGGCAATCTATTACGCTTTTTGGATAGGACCAAGCTCACCCGCTTCATCTAGCCATAATTTTATATATTTTTTAAAAGCCTATTTCTATCTGCATATATTTATTTTAACGGGTCAGACTAACCACCTGCCCGGGGTACGCCCAACATGGCTCATAGTACTACACGAAATGTGTAGTTAGAAACAGGCTAATAGCCTATTTAAGAGTAGAAGAAGAAGATATATTTATTTTAAAATTGAACATTATTGTTGTCTGTTTTTCACCGAGTATCTACGGAAATTTGAGGAGTGGCTTGATAACGTCTGTTACAATTCAAGCATCATCTTTGTTTTTATTTCGTTCTGTAAACATATACATAGCTGTAAGCACTTTTTTGTAGAGTATGCAGACTTGGCAACTACATTTTTATAATTTATTGAAGATTAAAAATTTTTTTCCCCATTAGCCATCAGAATACATTGTATTTCTATAAGCTAATATTTTGGTTTATAAATTGACTGATGAGGGCCCGTCCAGTGACTGGTCCTCGTTCTAGAAAATAGTGCTAAGGTGTTGGGCCCATGTGGGGTCCTCTTCAGTGGAGGTTTGTAGACCAGCGGCACTTGAGGCGTCTGATGACTTGATGGTGTGGAAGCTCTTGGAGAAGAAGGTTGTCATGGGTGGTAAGTTTTTCAAGATGTTTCTTGGTTCTGACCTGTATTACCGTATTGAGCATCGGGATGCTGAAGTCGTCGTGTATCATCTGATTGGTGATGTACCAGGGAGCATCAAGGAGAGATCTTAAGATTTTAGATTGACTTCGTTGCAGGATTGCGAGGTTAGTCTTGCTAGCACAGCCCCAAAGTTCTAATCCATAGGACCAGATTGGTATAATGATGGTTTTGTAGATAAGGATTTTGTTAGAGAGGGATAATGGGGAGTGTCGGTCTAGTAGCCAGTAAAGGGTTTTAAATCTGAGCTCTATGTTTTTCTTTCTTAGTAATGTGCTCCTTCCTGGTGAGCTTGCTGTCCAGGTGTAGACCCAAGTATTTCATTGATGGGGATTGTGGTATATCGATGTTATTAAGATGTAGTGGACGACAAATCCCTTTGCGAAGAGTGAAGGTCACATGAGTAGATTTGGACTCATTTACCTTAATGTTGCAGCGCTAAAGCCAGTCTTCAAGTAAGCGGAGGTGAGTTTAGACATATTCCACAGCGAGGTTTATGTCGGTGTGTCTCGCAAGTATAATTGTGTCATCGGCATATGCTCCTATAGTAGTGGTTGAGGAGGTTGGAAGGTCTGAGGTATATAACGTATAAAGTAAGTGACCCAGAACGCTACCCTGTGGGACCCCAGATTAAATTGGGTGCACTGGAGAGACTTCGTCGTTAACGCGTGTACGAAATTTTCTGTCTGTTAGATAGGAGTCCAAAAGTTTATGAAATTGAGGAGGTAAGGTTTGATGTATTTTGAGTTTGAGTCCTTTGTGCCAGACTTTATCAAACGCCTGGCGAATCTCCAAAAGAACAGCTATACAGTAGACTTGACTGTTCGAATGCTGTGTTAATTTCTTGCGTGATGCGATGGCACTGTTGTATGCTAGAATGGTGTCGGCGAAAGCCAAATTGATAATCAGGGATCCAGTTAGTTGCCGTGAAGTCTAGGTCTAAGGTTTGTAAGACATACTTTACAAGGAGTTTAGAGCAAACTGGTAGCAGGCTTATGGGGCGCTTTGATGACGCATAGGTGGGATTTTTACCTGGTTTAGGGATGAGTATTATCTCTGCGATTTTAAATTCTTTCGGACAATATTGAAGTCGGAGTATAGAATAAAATATGTACGTCAGCAGAACTATTCCTTTTCGTGGAAGCTTACGGAGCATTTTCGGTGGAATTTTATCTGGTCCCGGTGCTTTCTTGAGGTTTAATCTCTGAATTTCAGATTTTACAATCTTCGGTGTTATTAGTTGTGTGGGAGGTATATTCGGTTCAGGTGCTGGTTGGCCTGGGAGGTTAACGTTGGTTGGTTTATTATGTGGTTGGAATACTCCAGATAGGTGAATAGCGAACAAATCCGCCTTTTCTTTGTCACTCTTGGCCCGTCCTAGAGCTGGAGGTAGTTTTCGTATTGGTGGGGATGTAGTTTGTGGTTTTAAAGATGATTTGACTGGTCTCCATATTGAGTTGTCATATCGGTTTATGGTTGAGAGGTAGGTATTCAACGAGTCTTCCCTCCAGGATTTGAGTTTCGCCTTAAGCTGATTTCCAAGGTTATTGAGGGTTGTTTTGTCTGCTGGATGATGGCTCTTTTGCCATTTGGCTCTGGCTTTCCTCTTTTGGGCAACTGGAAGTTTAATTTATAGAGGAACATGTGTGTATGAATTGACTTTTCTCTGCACCTTAGGCGTGGTAGCTTGCTGTGCTGTGTTTCGAGAGGGGGTTTTAAACTGACTTTTAAGTCAATACCTTCATGAAGAATTTGGCGATATAAATCCTAGTCAGTTGAAGCGTTATGGATCTGTGCTGGGGGATTTTTGATTAGGACACTTGCGCTTATAGTTCCTATGATCGGGGAGTGGTCCGAGGAAAGGTCGTAGCTTGGGGAGATGCCCATGTAGTTTGGTGATATTCCATTAATGACGAAGAAATCGAGAAAACCGGGGATTTTGCTCTGATCGGATGGCCAGTATGTCGGGGTCCCTGTTGAAAGGTAGTCGTATTTATTGTCTTGTATAGTTTTATATAGCTCTCTGCCTTTTGTAGTAACTAAGTGGGAGCCCCACGCAGTATGTTTACTGTTATAGTCGCCGCATAATACGAATTTGGGACCCAGGGTGTGAAAGAACTGGTCAAAGTCACATTTTTTGGTATTGTGTTTTGGGGGGCAGTAGACAGCGGCAATGGTTATTTCATAGGGGAAGGTGAGCACCTTGATGGAAGTAGCCTAGATAGATTCCTTCTCGTAGTTGGGGAGAGCGTAATGTTTTAAATTTTGTTTGATTAGTATAGCGGTTCCAGCGTGTCCTCTTTTGTCTGGATGGTTAGTGTAATATAAATGGTAGTTAGAAATTTTGATGTACGATTTTTCCGTGAAATGCGTTTCACTAATTAGCATTATGTCGATGTAGTTATGTTTTAGAAATAGTATTACTTTGTCTTTGTAATTTAAGAGGCCGTTGGCGTTCCATTGTGCAATGCGGAGGAATTTGTCAATTATTTATTTTGCTTATTAACATTGTCAGCATGTTAAGGACCATGCTGTTCTGCTGAATGAGTTGGGAGAACATGGATTTGAATTCTTCTAGGAATTTGTCTAAGGTAAGGTTAAGAGACTGGTCAGAAGGGATTTGATGTTGGGATTCTTGGTGACTGATAATACTAGCGTATGTAGGTGAATGCGGGAGGTTGGATATATAACTTTGTCAATTTATGATTGGGGATTGGGTTGTTGGCGGTTTGAATTGATACTTCTACTTTTGTAGAAGTTGTGGTAATGAGTACATCCTCGGTAGTTAGCCGGATGATTTCCTCCGCACAGTGCACACGTTGCTGGCGTGTCCTTGCTCTTCTTGCAGCTGGCTGTGCTGTGATTACCGCTGCATTTGACGCACATAAAGGGACAGGAGCAATATGCTTTTGTATGACCATACATTTGGCATCGCATGCACTGGACAGCATTTCGGTTTGTTCTTGGCGGTTCAATTGTTATGCGATTGTGTAGTAAAGATTGAATGGAATATATCTCTTTATTATTATTAGATGGTTTTAAGTCCATGAAGAATTGATTCATTGGCTTCTTTGTGTGGTTCTTCGAGTGGAATCGAGTGATGAAGATTTTTGATGACTACTCTAAACGCTCGTTCGTCTTCTAATTGGTAGGTGTGATGTATAATTTTATTTTCGCGCATGTACTCAACTAGTTTACGGAATATATCAGGAGTATTTGGTGAGATTTTAATTGTGTTATTTGCCAGGCTTTTAGTGACACATTGCTCTTCTTCTGCTACATCTGCTAGTGTGCTATTTTTGATAGATCTAGGGCTCCATAAACAAATATAGGCGGGGGTTTGGGGATTTTAACAGATTATATTGTTTTATCTTTGGGAGTATTGTTTTTATTTGTTGAATTGTCGATGGGGGTTGGATTTTGGGAATTAGCTAGTGCAGAAAAACTGTTGCAAAGGGGTAAAGTGTTTAAGGATACCGTGTCATAATTTTCGGACTTTCTTTCGTTTAGTAGTCTTACATACTTGCCAGGGGTTTTCTTTCGATGCGATGTCCTCTTTTGAGGAGGGGTCGTCTCCCATTTCGTCGTCAGACGTTGAGGTTAACCTGTATAGTTGCCGGGAATTTCGAGGCTGATAGAGTCCTGAAGATTGCATTGCTAAGTATTGTTCCTGGTTAGGGGGAAAGGGATTACTTGGTCTTTGTGAAGGTTGACTAGTTGGTGCAATGTAGGGTAATGATAGTTGATTGTTTATCATAGGTTGATTTTGGTAGGTATTTGGAAATTGTGTGAAGTGTACGTTTGGCGAAGGATGGCCCTGCGTATTATGAGGTAGGGGTTGGCTTAAATTGTAGTTAAAGCCAGTTTCGTGTCCTGATGATAACATTGTCGTATTTGTTAAATAAAAATTACTTGTTGTTAAATATGTTTCTTTCTTGATTATAATAACTTAAGCAAACTCGGGTTCTCGATACGATATAAGGCGGCCGCAGCCGCTTTATCGAACAATGCACTTGAATTTGAACTCTTAGCGCGTGTATCTGCGATGTTTACGCTTCGAAATTCAATCGCGTACTAGTTTAAAAATTAAACATTATTTTTTATCTGTTTCTTGTTATGGGGTTATCTATGAAATAGTAAGCAACGTTGAATGTGGTGTCTGTAGATAAAATGCCTGGGTTGCTAATATATATTGGAATTAAAATAAGTATTTTGTCTATTTTTACCGTGCAAGTATAGACATTTATTAGCACATTAACTGTGGAGACTACAAACAGAACGGTTGAGTGGTTAAAGCATCTTAAAATTATTTTTGTCTATTTTTAATAGTACGGGTATTTACAAACCCAAACTTAATAGATAATTTTTGTCTTTCTGGCGTTAATAGCCCTAAGGGTTTAAAGCGTTCTTAAACAAATCTAAATTCTCTCTTTCAGACAACAGTTGCTAGTTTCTCAAAACGAAATACTTGTAGTGCAGGTCCTGCTTCACTTCTAGACTGACGGTCGATTACGCTAATTTATTTCATCAAATTATTCACCCACCGTCCAAGATCCTAATCGATTTTCTGTTTCAACTCGCGAACAAATTCATCACTTTTCTTGCGATCAGATTGTTTACTGTGAGTTGTCCTGTTAGCAGTTACCTTCTCCTAGCAGCCGAATTTCGTATATCGCTTGGCTACTTGTTAACTTGGGTTTTGTTGTAGTTATTTTTTGTTAACTAAAAAACTAATAAACATTATAACTTTAAAATTCTATTATATATATATATATATATCTGTTTTTAAAAGTTTGAAAGCAGGGGATTAAAAAGTATTTAATACTAAACCTATAACGCTATATTTTAATTTCATCCACGGCTGTGTCATTTACGTAGACAGGAAATTGTATAGTTTGTAGCACTCATTTAACGAGCATGAAAATTAGCTATCACTGTACCAATATTGACTTTGGGTGATTCACTGTTGTAATAATAACAGCAAATTAACCTGTCATTGCTGCTATAAGTCACACCATATTCAAATAAGCTCCGTTTATATGCAAACACGGCTATGATGCGTTGCATTTTCCTTTTTAGTTGCGTAATAAGTTGTAAATAGTTATTGGGCTTCTATAAATAACTTTAAAATATCTAATAGAAGCTTTTTTGTCTAAAATTTAAACTATAAAATAATCTGTAAGCTTTTGCTGGTAGTCCAACGGTTAAAACGTTTTAATATTACGTAATCAGTAAGCTACTGTTAAAAATTTTATTTAAGTTCCACAATATTACTTTTTTGCTTACTACAAGTGAATTTCAATTAAAAGTACTGTAATGTATTATTATTTAGAAATTAAGTAATTATAAATAAAGGTTTTATATAAATTTGCCAATTAATAAATTAAAGTTTCGAGACCAGAAACTGCCAGTTCCGAAACATTTCCATCGACCCTCATAGTTGCATAATGTATGCATAATAAAGAAGTACGAACAGAGTAGCTGGAAACTGCAGTCTCGACATTGTTCCGATTCTGCTCCTAGAGCGCTAAAATTTAATTTGCAATTTCTAGCGTTGTTTTCGGTGTCAGGAATTAATTGCAATAATCCCGGTACACCGCACGAATACAATTTTCGAGAATTGCTACGTAAACTTACTGAGATTGTCGTGCATACTTCTGTATAAATTTTGGAGCAACCTAATTTCATTACGATTTCTCTCCTAAGCGTGAGAGTTAATCTAATCAGAATTACTCCACGGATTAAATCTGCAGCGTAGTTGGCCCTTCTCCCATGTATTAGAAGCAATTTATTTGTCGAAGCGTATCGGCTATTGCAACCGATCGAGCTGCTACCTAATTTGAACAACAATAAACGATTATAGCTCTCAGGGAAAAATAAGAATTTTTAAATGATTAGATTATGTATATATATATATATATGTAATGGAGTTTAAAACTTTTCCTTTAGAAAAACTTATTAAATATTTCAGTAAAAGCAGTTGCAGAGTGACTTCAAACCTCTCGAATAATAACGAGTAGCAAACAATTCTACAGGCTTTATTACTTAAACGAATTTATGAAATGTGCGTCAAGTCTGAGCCATCCCTACTAAATGATGATTAATTTCAAAGAGCTCTGGGATTTATACTTTTCCCACTAGTTTCAACGTAATGGTTTATGTAGAAAAACTTAAATAAGTGGTTTTAAGTAAAGCACCTACTGAGATTTCAACGTCATACGACAAAACTGCTCAATTGTACAAGTAAATTAAACATTTGCATATTTGATGTTCCACTTAAATCATGTTAATTATATTTGCATGTATTTCTTGTTTTCTAAAAATACACTTCAAGACTGCAGAGTTACTACAAAAACATAATCTAGTTTTGAAAAAATATCTTATATATATTATTATATATTAAATCATACATTAAAAAACAAAAATGTCTGAGTATTCTCATTGATAATTCTTACATCAGCAGTAGTACGGTTTCGAAGTATATTTAATGTTGTCACCATTGATAGTATATAAACCAAATTTTTAGTGCATTTCAAAAGAAAAAACTACGCAAATCACTGTAATGGGAGACTTGGGAGGCAGGCTGAACAATACCATATCCTTTCTAGCACATTGCCAAATACAGCGGTAAGGGACTTCCTCATTTAGATAGTTACGCACTTCACTATACCAATGAGGTGCAGACCCTTCTTGTTGAAATGCTCTGTCAATTACGAAAACAGCTACAACTGCAAAATACCTAGCTGTGTTATACCCATCACAGTCTTTTTAGTGAACGAAAAGGATCCGTACATTTTTGTTTTGAAAACAGCACAAAATACATTTTCATATAAGAAAATTGTAAACATTTATCTTTTTAGTTACATATGTCTTTTCGTCGTTTTCTACTTCATCATCGGCATTTTGTGCTGCCACCTGGACGTTTAAAATTAAGTTTGTAAGCCCACATTATAAACATGGGCTTTTCTCTTTGTTGTAACATGGTATATTTATAACACTGTGTTTTAAAACATGATGATTCTTTTATAGTAACTCTGTATTATAAAAAATGTTGAACTTCTCCACTGAAAGGTAAGATCCAAACTGTGTAATGCTGGCAAATTAAATAAAACTAAAAATTTATATAAATGATTTAAAACTTCTTAATTTATTATTAGGTGACAGAACATTTTTTGTCTATTTTGCTATGAGTAATTTTCCATCTAGCCCCTGCTTCTTGTTTTTCGTTTACAACTTTTATATTCTTATTTGGCATATTGAAATTGTTAGTTATAATATTTGTTGGTTGAGTTGTAGAGTTTCAACTCGCGGTCTGTATCGTAGCTATAAAATTGCTTCTAGTATATTCTAGTTCTTCTGCATTTTTTAGCTGTATATATCTATCGACGTGCTGCTCAACCTTGAAATTATTCCAATTTTATTGTTACTATTCGAAAGAGTAGATTTTTTGTCGGTAATTCTTGTATTAATTCTAGCTACTATCTGAGAAATTAGGTCATAATTGAAAGTGACGTACATGTAAGTTAACGAAAATCCTTTTGTAATAAAAAAAACTGTAAGGGTTATGTTATTTTATTTAGATGAGACGGTTATTTTAGCTGCTTAAGGTGTATTAAATTGTCCCGGAGATAGTGAATGTTTTAAGCGATTAGTGGAGTTTTGAGCTTTTAATTATGATTTTTGTAGCTTGTAAGAAGTCTATTTCATATTCGGGTTATTCAAAATAGAAAAAAGCTGTAGATAAATATAGCTAATCACCATATGCAATACCATCAATGTGTTCCATTTGTATGTAAGCTCTAACAATAAAATAACTCTTTGAGATGAGCAAAATATTTATATAAAAGAAGCTTTAGATCTTCAGTTTCTTTGTATTGCAATATATTAGCATTTTAGGAAATTATTTCAAGAAAGTTGACTATTATTAAGTTATTTTATTAATACTGATATTTAGCATTTTAAAATTATCTTAATGAAGGAGTAGATTTAATAGGTGTCCAATTTGCCAGGCAATTCTCACAAGATCCAATTTTGGTTCGGAAAGAACCAATTCGGTACTTTTTATGAATAGGTTAAGTTGAATAGATGCAATTGGCAAAAGAGTTATTAAAAATTCTGTTGACAGTGTCGCTACAGGAAGTTCCGTTCTGTTGATTATTTAGCTAATGTTTTTTTTATAATTTCTGGTAAACTGAACATGCTTAGCCTAGCCGGGTATTCGCCTTTGTATAGTGCATATATTGCCGTATTTTAATGAAAATCCCAGTATTACAAAGTCTTCTGCATTTTATTCTCACATATGGCTTATTACAATGTTTGTGTAACCGAAATTTTAACATATTGTACTGTTTTGTATTTTTCTTTAGGTTTTCAAAACTATCAACTATGTTTTCAAAAAATTTATTGTTGATTTTTTTATTATTTCCGAGCGATTCAAGACCATTGAAGATTATTAGATGTGATAATTGTGTTCATTGATTCTTAAATTTGTTTTCTTACTTTGTGTGTTAAATTTTGTAAGCGAATTTCTTTTTACTTTAGTGGGAGTGGAATGATGGTGGCACGTTTCAAGGCTAACTTTATAGCGAATATAATAAACCTAAAGCCAGATGTTCACAAGTTACAATAAAATGTGCGTTATAAGACGAATCAAGGTTGAAAATGTAATGGACGTGCATCCCGCTCACATCAGCAAGATCAAACAATGTTCGGATTTGCAAGAATATTGATGCCAACGGCTGATAACATATATGGATCAAAATAGCTACGTAATTTGAGATCTTTCAGGAGATTGTCCTTCACCACAAAAAAGCAAAAAAAAAATTGAGTTTATCATTAAACTCCAGAGTCCAAACAAACGAGCACGTAGTAGCGAGCGGAAGCTATAACTGCACTCACTAACCTTAAAGCGGCATTGTTGGCCAGCAAAGTTTTTATCTCTGTTTTCGGTGTGTAATTTATTTCATAACCCCCTCCTCTTCCTCTCCGTAGGAGCAACGTCGTCTGTGGCCGTAGTTATCGTTGAACCAAGCCGTCATGTTGAACATAATGGCAAAGAATATTTACATTACTGAACAAGAAGCGTCACTCACGTAGGTGGAGAATCACGTTTTCCAGTGCGCAGGTTCGCCAGTCATTTTCAAATTTTGTTAACCTCAAAAGTTAGCATACGAACGTTAACATTCAGTAGTAAATATTCGTATTTATACATCAAGATTCCATCTGATATTACTTATTATACATAGATATTGGGGCGGTTTTGCGTCGTGTTGAAATTTTTGTATATTATTTCATGTAACTGTAAGTGGTGTGTTGTAAGACATTCGTCATTACACAAAATGAGCAAAACACCTAAATGCGGTTATAGCTGTGCAGTTAGGGTGTTGTTCAACAGAAACGAATGTAAAAACGCCACATATGAGATAAAACAATTAAAAAATAATATATCAGCATTTATATGATTGAATATTTCATAAAACACGTGCTTCTCCAATGACTAGTGCAGTTGTGACACAAACCTCACAATATCTGAGTAATAATTTTAAAAGTCTGTCTAGAAAACAGAAAAAAAATTCTGATATTTTACATTTGTAATCCCTTGTTTTGTAATTTTTCCTTCAATAAACATTTCGCTTTCCAAAAATCGTTTTTTCTTAGTACGTTTACGTTGTGTAAAATTAGTATACCAACATCATGCGAGACAATACTTGACAAAAATATTTTATATGCTACTCAAATGACAAAACTAAATTATAATAATGCTTTTGAGTTCTGGTGACTTCCTATCTTAACAATGTATTAATAATACGAACAAAATTTGATAATAGTTAATTTTATTTCTCTGTGTAATTTTTGAATTTACGAACCTGAAATTTATGCGGAGACGTTTTTTTTAAATCAATATAAACTTGCCGGATAAGTTTCAAGTTTAGTTTTGTCTTATGAATTTACTTACAAATTGCTACTTTAGTCCATGTTACACGAAATAACCAAACCAGAAGATTAGATTAAAACATCCTAAAAACATGTCTACTTTGTTCATAAAATATTTGCATCAAAGTATATAAAGCTAATTTACCAGTAACATACTGTACACGACAGGAAAATTGGATTTGAGATTTTTAAGCAAAAAATCTAACCTGTTATCATATGGAATTAAATCGCACGATAAGTATTTTCATGTAATACAAATTGTATTTGCCCTTAGGGGAAATTATATATAAGAATTTTTTGTGACAAGATAATATTGAATGTATTCAAGTATCAACATACTTAGTAATGCAAATTAAAAACTTAGGAATAAAATTTACATAAAGAATTTTTAAACCCGCGTACTAATTGATTAATTACTCTAAGAAAAATATAGTGTTACAGTTTTACGAACTTTAATGTTGGTGTTGTTTGATTTGCAACGGAAATTGAATGCTGAATTTTAAAATTGTCTTTTGTAGAAACATTCTGAAGTACCACTAGCATTAACTAAATTGGGGAAACAAGTATAGCAGGAGTACATTTACAAAAGTGGTTTATATGCGAAGGAAACTTTCAGCACTGTGATAGTGTCTTTTAGAGCACTATAGATAGTCAACGAGTGTTCTGTGTACATTATTAGCGTGGTTTGGTTTCATAGATATATGAAACGAGACCATGTTAACTTTTAGGACAGTAGATACTACTGTCGTGAAAGTTAAATCGCTAATTGGCAGGAGTAAAATAAAAATAGCTAAGATCTGCTTGCTGTTTTGTAATGAAATTGATACGAATTTTCTCTTCTTTTGAATGGCAGCTCTTTATCGACCGTTTTAAAAAGTTTAGGTATTTGAATGGACAAGTACATGCCGACTCATTTTTGGATATGTATGCTATGCTTGTCCTTTAGTTATTTTTATGGTTAAAAGTGAAAATTCCATTATATTCGACTACTAAGGATATTGTGTATCTCAAAATTATTTTAAATTAAATTTTTATGTTTATTTTACTCACCATCTAGCGCTACTTCTTCCAAACCTCATATCTAGGAAACGATATAACCAATTCTCAATCAGATAAAAAAGTATGGCTATGAATTTTTACTCATTTTCAAATAAAGTATCTTTATATACTACAATGCTATATAATTTTATTTCAATAGGGTTGCAATTCTAATAATTAGTATATATGAACTACGAGCCAAAACTAAAGAATAAGACAGTTTTCTTCTTTTACCATTAATTCTTCTCGGGGGGTAGGTAGATTGAGATCCCGAGTAAAGAACTAAACCCCTTGAAAATGACATCAAAGGGGCGTCAAAACGTCGGTAATTTTCCAATAATTGATGCGGTTCAATTGTTTATTTATTATTGATTGTGGAGAAAAAGCAGAGGAAAAGCACACTTGTATTAAAGTATTTCTTACTATTGAAAACTCTTAAAACGATTGAAGCTGTGCACTGTTTAAAGCGGCGAGGCTTCAATTTGTAGTGTGTTAGTACGAGACAAAACACCTTTGTATTAATACAAAAACTTTTACAAATCTTTATTTGTCACAACTGCCAAACCTTCCCCCAATTTTGAACCTTGTTATGACAGTGTATGTTATGCCATTAAAAGTTATTAGGAAAAGGCAAGTGTTGACAGCAATAAGCAGGGTAAGAAGTTCGTACAAATTGATTTTCTACTGCTTCTTATAATAACTTTTATTTAAAAAAAGATTTGTTTTTCTGAAAAATAATTATAAAACGTAGTATTAAATATATAAACAATAATCCTTTGTGCTATTATTAAAATATTTACCCAATAAATTTATTTTTAGAACGTCTCATTTTTGCTTCGTAGTTATTATGAAACAGAGATCGGATGAAACTCGCTTTGTCAATTACTTTGCAACTGTCGCACAACTTTTTTTCGTATCCATTGTAATATTTTGCGATACTGCAGTATCTCTAGATGGAGAAATTTTAACAGAGATTATTGGTTTTAAAAAACACGGCAAATGCTAAAAATAATAAGAACGCGTTAAAATTAAAAACGACTTATAATGTGCTTTAATGTAACGCCCTGTAATATTATGATATAAAAAGGTTAATTAAGATAATAGCGTTACCTGAATGTCTTGTTTCCCTAACAATCTAGAAGATACTAAATTTCATACTATACAACTAAAATAAAACAGCTAAAAATATTTTATGTAACACAAAGAATAGCATTATTGTGTTGCCTTAGATCTAATTAAAACTATATAAACATGTACACAGTCTTATTTTAGCTATTTAAGTTTTTGATTATATTGCACAATGTGTATAGAAGGAATTTATCCATTATTCTTAGATTTCATATTCTAGAAGTTGCGCATTTGCTTTAAAAAACATTTTGAAATGTATTTTTTAAAAATTATTATTTACACCTGTCATTTAATCTCAACAGACATTCAAAATAGCTTTATATATTTGTTATTACTATTAATTTTTTTTCTGCTAATAATTTTGTGATATTTGCTTCGAAGGTTTTAAGATTTGCCATGTAATATGAACAATATAACATATAAAATTACTAAAGAGTACTCCTTTGGATCCCAAAATTTATAACTGTAATCAAAATAAGGTTTTTACACCTCCTTACCTATTTACTGCTGCCAATTGATTAGGGTTGTAAAAAGTTCTGCATTTTTACAAATTAGTAACATTAAAATGCGCAGAGTTTTATTTAAAAATAAAGAAGTTCTAAATGCCTTGCTAATTCGTGATAATTGCATTAACATCTAGTACACATTCATATAAATTTCAAATCAATTAACAAATATTTTTATTTATAAACCTAGTATTTTTATTACATCTATAATTATATAAATTATATTGATGTTAAATTTATTTTAAAATAACAACTATAAAATTAATATGGCAGTCTAAAGTTGAAAAATTGTTGTTTCGGACAAGAAAGTTGCTATAACCTTTAAAGAATTCACCAAGAGATACCATCATCAAAATTACATCTATATCATTCATTTATCGTCGGATGCATTTTTACTGTTGTCGGTCTCTGGCCTTTTGCATCTAGTCTATACCTACGAATTTCTTAACGTCATCAGTTGACTTTATTTGTGGCTCTCTTTATTCCTGTTGTGACTTAGTGACTTTCATTTAATTATTCGATGTGTCTCTATCTATTATCATTCATCTTGGTCATGTCGCCTGCCCAATTCTATCTAAGTTATACTACGTCTGTCACTTTTGATATTTTTCGTATTTTATCATTAGGTATATGATCACGGAGTGTAATTCTTATCATGTGTCTTTCCATTGCACGTTGTGCAACTTGGAGCTTATTTATTATGCTGTTATTAAGAGCCCAAGACTCCATATCATGAGTTAATGTCGGAAGTATGTGTTGGTCAAAGATTCTTGCTTTTAATGTGTTCAGTATTTGAGATTTTAAAAGTTTTTGCACGTGGCTCATGCTAGTGATATGCGTCTATCTAGATTAGCTTTTAAGTTATCTTTCGATAATATGAGTTTTGTCTTAGGTAAATGTATGAATCCATCTTCTCTATTTTGTGATCATCAAGTTTCAGATTTTCATTTTATTTATCCTGTCATTTATGGTTGTTGGTTATGTATTTCGTTTTTATTGTATTTACTTTTAGGCCAATTTATTTTAATTGTTGATGTAATTCTTGTAGCATTCCCCACAATTCTTCTCTACCGATGCCTATTATAACAATATTATCAGTAAAGCGCAGATGGTTTAACTTCTCTCCGTCGATATTGACGTCTTAGTCGTCGTTTTTTGAACATGTCTTCCATCGTAGATGTAAATAACTTTGACGAAATCGAATCTCTCTGAAGTACCCCTCTATGGATTTTAATCTTCTTGGTTTTCTCATGTAAGATAATTTGAAATGTAGCATTTTTTATATGTGTTTTCTATTAAAGATGTAGATTTGTGATATACTCGGCTATTGCTTAATGGATATAAAACTGCTGAAGTTTCTATAGAGTCGAAAGCTTTTTCGTAGTCTACGAAAGCCAACCGTAGTACTATATTGTATTTATTTGCTTTTTCCTATTAGCGTTCTAATTACTTGTAGATGGTCTAAAACTCTGAAGCCTTTTCAAAACCCGGCTTGTTCTCGTGGTTGATAGCTATGAAGCTTGTTAGTCAATCTATCTGTAATTATCTTAGTAAAAAGTTTGTTTAAAACTGACAGGAGACTGATGAGCCTGTATTTTGTCAATTCATATTTATTTCTTTTTTTAAAAAGTAGAATCATTCAAGAATTGTTTGAATCACCGGGTATTCTATTTTAAATTAAGCATACATTATATAGCTTTTCTAATAGTTTTGATACTGGGCCTTCTTTGTATATTAATATTTAAGCTATAACAGTGTCTTCACTGATGTTCGGCCGTTGGATAGTTTTCTTAATCATCTGGTGATTTATTTGACTGTTATATTGGGTATTTCTTCAGATCCTATGTTTTTAACTATATTTCTGTTGTTTTTATTATTTGCTTGTTTTTGAGTAATTATTTTATAGTAATCATTTATTAACTTTGTTATATTGAGCTCTTCTTTTGATTAAGTTTTTTAATTTCTTTCTTTTTTTTGATACTTGTTTAATTATTATAAATTTAAATGTCTGCTCTTATCTTTTCTTAGTCATTCTGTTGATTTATGTAACTTCAATCATATTTATTTTCTTATTGCTTTTATTTTTCTACGTTTTTTATCAATATAATAGAGTCTTTACTAGGACGTTATATTTTATTGGTTTTTGTTCCTGCCACTGTTTCAAACGTTTTTACTATGCATTCTGTTATTGATTTATTTAAAGTATTTAGATTTTTATTAATGTCTGTAGTTTGTGCTTGTTCTAGGATCTTTTTGATATTCGTGTTTAGCTGTTTTCAGCTTCTCTACGTCGATTTTGTGCTAGTAATAAACCTATTTCTCTTTTTTTCTCTTCGCCCTTACCATGCAATGATCGCTTCCTTTATTTACATCTAAGAGTATCGACAATAAATTCAGGAGCTCATGAGAAGCTTAGTTCTATACGTTGTCGTGTTGTTCTTTGACCTTTTTGCAGATTACCGGAAACATTTGCTTAAAAACCGTAAATTTAATGTGCACAGTAAATATAGTCCAAATTTTATTTCGTTAATTACTACTCATAATACGTAAAACAGGTGGATGCAAAACAGTGAACAGTTTCTCGGTGTACATCATTAATTTTTAAGTTTGCTGGTATAATAACAAGTTTAGATATTAAAGATATAAATCGGCAATAATTCTTTTTTAGAACCGTATGAAGAGAAAAGCTTGTGATTTATACATATAATTTAGTTATGATTTGCCACGACATTTGGTTTCTTATACTTTTGACTGTTTTAGGTTTTCTAAAATAAAAACCAAGTTCAAGAAAATTATTTAACACAACATATCTGATATAGTGTGACACGATGTGCTAATGGGAAAAACCCTCTACAACATAAATTATGATTGCGTTAAAGCAAGTAGTCAACTGCTTAGCTTTTTTTATTATTACATAATAATATAGTTAATTTTATTAAATGTTTTACATTTTGTAGTGCTCAAGGTAAGATTTAATCTGTTAAATGTGATTAGCTTAATGCTAGCATATTTAATATCGAAAAAAAACTTTGCGAAGTTAATGAAGTTAAAATAAAGGGTCACAATTAAATGATACTTCTGAAATTAATAGAATCGTCTAATAATTCAGAGAAAATACCGGAAACATCCTCAGATAATCAAGAAGAATTTGAATAACCTTCTGTCGATTCTGAGCCACATACAAACTAATGCATGAGTCATGAGAAACCAGTAAATTTTGAATACAAAAGAAATGCTATAAAATATTGGAGAAGTGGGAAAAAATATCTCTTACAACAGTTCAACACAAGTTTAGAAAAGTTTTGTTTGAACAGTTACGACGTTAGGCCTATAAAATTAATGAAGGTGGTAGATACAGAGAAAAAATGACAAAAATTTGCAAATACGCTTTTAAAAATTTTAAAGCTGTAACTTTTGTCAGAAGTGAAACAGATAATTAGTAAAGTAGGTGCTTAGAATGCATTTAATTCCAATCAAAATAGATTCTAACTAGAGTTGTCTTCTAGTCGGAGACTAACTATCGAAGAAGAGAACCACTGCAATGTACAATGTATCTCCTTTGCTATATTTAGGTGCACAGTGCAACTAACAATTTCAACTAAAGATAAATTATTATCATCTTTATTTTTGGTTTTGGAGGAACTAAGTGTAGAAATAAAACAAAGAGTGAGACAGAGATGCATGTTATCGCCAACCTTGTTCAGCTTATACTCAGAGCATATAATGATGAATGCGATTTTACAGGAAAGAGGAAGAAATTAAAGTAAATAGTGCAATAATAAATAATATTCGAAAAGTCGACGACACCATTATGGTTGCATCAACTCAAAAAGATATACAAGTCTTATTAGACAGAGTGAATGAAGAAAGTGAAAAGTTAGGCCTCAATATTGAAGATCCAGAAGACGAAGTTTATGGTAGTAAGGAAAAAAAGAGATCTAAATGTGGAACTTACGGTAGCAGGTAACAACATAGAGCGAGTACAGAAATATATATGTACTTAGGTACATGGGTAAGAGAAGAATGGGATAGTGACATGAAAGTTAAGACAAGAATATAAACGGCCAGAAACGAATTTAGAAAGATGGAAGTAATGTTATGTGATAAAGAATTGAGCATCGATCTACGACTGAAAGTAGTTAACTGTTACATATGGCTAATATTACTGTACGGCTCAGAAGCATGGACTCTAAAGAAAGACACAAGCGCAAGAATAAAAGCATTTAAAATGTGGGTCTTCTAGCGATTATTAAAAATCTCTTGGACAGAGCAATGTACCAATGAAGAGGTCTTAAATA
The DNA here is from genome assembly GCA_036346155.1 of Sinelater perroti. NCBI lineage: Eukaryota > Metazoa > Arthropoda > Insecta > Coleoptera > Elateridae > Sinelater > Sinelater perroti. The sequence continues at coordinate 7,725,562 of JARFIY010000337.1, read as the reverse complement.
GAATAGGAAGAGATAGAGAACTTTTGCACATAGTAAAAAGAATTGAATATCTGGGACACGTACTGAGACATGATAGAAAAAGATAAAAGGTAGAAGGGAAGAAGTGGGAAGAAAAAAGATACCATGGCTCAGAAACATAAGAGGATAATAGCTGAATAATTAACATTTTTACTAAATATTTGTTAACACAAATTACGATATCACATTTTTGAGATTTAATATAAGACTATTTGTAAAGTATAAATTTGTTTGGTTCTGTAATATATGAACTTTTTATGGAGAATAGGTATTTAAATCTCTTGATTAACAACAAAAATACATTTTTTTAAAATTTACTATACGAAGGTAATATGCTTTTTATAGAAAGTATATTAATTTCTTATTCTGAAAAGAAATTTAAATTTATTTAAACATTTATCAACTTGAAGAAAAGCTTTACTATGAGCATGAATATATAAATCTTTAATAAGTGTACTTTATTTAACAAGGTTGAGAATGTTTGTTTATTTAGAGCAACGTAAAACATTGTTTATTCTTTGTGAATCAAATAAACTTTTCACGAGTAAAATTTGTTATACAAAAGTTGTGATTGTGGCACTTTGTAATATGTAAAATTTATCTTAAAAATAGTTATGCATGCTTGCTTGACAAAAATTAATTATGTGTAAATTATATCATATTAAACAAAACAAAGCTAAGCATATAGTAAATTTCTGCTTTGTTACTTCCTGCTAATAACTTGCTCGCTGGAGCGTAAAGGGCCATTAGTATAAAATGAAAACACAACGACGATATTTTTACTGCGCTCCCAATAATATCAACTTAGACCGTTATCAGAAGCGCTTCCATGGGAGACAGATGCTCTCATTCCCAGAATTTACATTTATATTTTAATAAGGTCGGACCTAATTTTCCCCAACAAAAAAGGGGCTTCTAAATTTAGTCAGAAAGTTGCGGAAACTCGAGGGTGCTGCCTCCGTAGCGAAGAAAGTTATACACACCTTCAATTACCGTACACTTATACTACAAAGTTATTAACTACACCGCAATCTAATCGAACAAGGCAGAGGAATATATTAAAATTTTAGCTAAATACATTTGTCGACAAGTTAAATATACTGCAAGCGACTTCACTCAGCGTCCAAATTTATTGGAAAAGTTTAAGATTTACGACGCTGTCGCATTTCCTTCGAAACTCGTTAATTACTTTTATCGTGTGCTTTCACTAAGGCGATGTACATAACCATTATAAAGTCGGCATTGTTATAAACTTGCTTACAGCTGACGTTAGGTCTATCATCAGTGCAGATCGCAAAAAACATAGTTTTTTTATCTCTTCAAGTTCACGACAAGTAGTTTTAAAAATATTATATTTTGTAACAATTAAGGTATTGATTGATAAATATATATTTTAGCAGAAAAATGTTTCTTATATATGGCATAGTTTTGTTCTTGTATAAATTGAATTTCAAAATTATTTTTTTTTAATTTATTTGTAGCTTACAATCTGTCATAAAATTGACATTTAGTAATTTTTTTAACAGTATATATTACAGGACATGATGAAAAACGTTCCAGCGAACATTTTTCCGAAGTTAACCGTTACAGTTTGATTGCACTACACTTCACTTTTACGGGAATCGTGTTGGTAAATCGAGAGGCTTGAATCTCTTAAGCCGTGGCTCGTCATCGTCGGGATCCAGGAGGTGTTCTACTAATGCGTTTGGGTGAGCACTAAGTTTGTCATGATAACTAACACTACACTTGTGTATTTCTTCAGTCACAGTTGATAGTCCTAAATCTTGCCGAATTATTTCATTTGGTACAAACCATGGGGCGTTGACTAAGCATCGCAGTACCTTTGACTGGAACCGCCTTATAATGTCGATGTTCGATCTACTAGCTGTATCCCATATGACCAAATTGGACGAATAATTGTCTTATAGAGTAGTATTTTGCTCTCCAGTAACAATTGTGATTTCTGCCCCAGGAGCCAATACATTTTTTGGAGTTTTAGACCCAAGTGTTTACGCTTTGTAAATATATGCTTTCTCCACGTTAGCCGTCTGTCAAGTTGCATACCTAGGTACTTAACTGTTTCGTTCTGTGGGATTTGTTTGTTGTTTATGATTACAGTGGGGCAATTTCCTCTTCTAGTTGTAAACGTTACTTGGGTTGATTTTGATTCATTTATATGAATACGCCATTTTTTAAACCATTCAGTTAGATTATTTAAATGGGACTGTAACTTCTCGGATGCTATGTTTGGGTCTACATGTGATGATAATATTGCTGTGTCGTCAGCGAATGTGGCAACTGTAGTACTTGTTGAGGTCGGAAGGTCAGCTGTAAATATGATGTACAACAGCGGTCCCAACACGCTTCCCTGAGGGACACCAGCTTTGACAGGAGATAGCGATGTGTGAGCGTCTCCGTACCTAACTAGGAAATGCCTGTTGGTGAGATATGACTTCAGTACTTCATAGTGGTCAGGAGGTAGTGCCTTCTTGATTTTAAATAACAATCCGTCGTGCCAGACTTTGTCAAAGGCTTTCTCGACGTCAAGAAATACAGCTGAACAGTATTTTTTATCTTGAAAGCTCTTCAGAATTCTGTCAACTAATCTATGGACTTGTTCAATGGTGGAATGGTGTTTGCGAAATCCAAACTGATGGTCGGGTAGTAAATTACTTTCCATAATTATTGGTGTTAGTTTCTGAAGTAGAAGTTTTTCGAAAACTTTTGATAGAATTGGTAGCAGGCTTATTGGCCTGTAAGATGACAGTTCTCCGTTTGGCTTTCCGGGCTTATGAATCATAATGATTATGGCTACTTTCCACTGCTCTGGTACATGTCTCAGTCTCAACACCGCGTTGAATAATTGGGTAATATACTTAAACCCTTTCTCTGGCAACTCTTTAAGAACTTTACACGTAGTTAAGTCATACCCTGGGGATTTGCGTGGATTTAAGTTCGTCAGGATTGTAGCCTTGACTTCACTGGATTTAAAGGGCTTGATCGGTAGATTTAATTGAAATGGCGCTTCAAGGTGTTGATAGATTTCTTGCTCCACGTCTGGTGTGGTTTGGGTGTCAAGTGGACTAAAAACCTTTGTTAGATGTCTTGCGAAGGCACAAGCTTTATCATAGTCATTTCTAGCCCAGGTGTTGTCTTCAAGTCTGCTAGGTGGTATGTGTTGTTGCGGTTGTTTCAATTTTTTTGTTGCTCTCCAGCGTGAATAATCCGTGTTTTCCGTATGTGTCAAGTGCCTCAGATAGTTTTGAATCGATTTGTTTTTAGTACTGCACAGTAGTTTTTTGAGTTGGCCTGTTAGTTTATTGAGCTTCTTTTTGTCTTCAGGATGTTTAGTGTTTCGCCACCTTCTGCGTTGTCGTCGTTTCTCAGCTATTTTCTTTTTGACCTTCTGGGGGAGAGTTGAATTATTTTCTACTAAACTTTTCGGTGGTGTTGATTGCCAAGCCGCTTTTTGGATCGCTTGATTAAAAACTTCTACTGCAGAGACGAGTTCTTCCTTGGATTTTAGAGGTATCTCGAGTGTTAACGATTCTTCAATTATTTCTCTGAAGTGGTTCCAATTTGTGAATCTGTTACTAAGGCTAGGAGAACTTTTTTTGGATAATACTTGTGTACTTATTGTAACTATTATTGGAGAATGGTCGGAGGAGAGGTCTAGGCAGGATTCTACTTTGAGGTAATTTGGATGAATGCTTTTTGAAATACAGAAGTGCAATAGATCAGGTGTTTTAGTCAGATCTGAGGGCCAATATGTGGGTTCGCCTGTGGATAAGAAGTGAAATCCGTTGCTGGTGATTGCCTTATTTAATTCTCTGCCTTTCGTAGTAGTTGTTCTTGACCCCCAGTGTTCATGTTTGCTGTTATAATCTCCGCCTGATATAAACCTGCTTCCCAGTGTTTGAAAATAATCTTCGAAGTGGGCCTGTTTAATGTTATGTCTTGGGGGGCAGTATACCGCTGATACTTTAAGAGGTCCTTCCCAGTCCTCGATTGTAATTGTGGTAGACTGAAGGTGTTGTGGGTTGTATTTGGGAAGTTCGTTGTGTTTTATCCTAGAATTAACTATAAGTGCTGTGCCAGCATGCGCCGTACCATCCGGATGTTGTGTGGCATAAATGGTATACTTTGGGATTTTATATAGCTCCTGTCTGTGTAATGGGATTCAGATATTAACATAATGTCTATGGAGTGATTAATGAGAAAGGCGGCCAACTCGTCCCTATGGTTTGTTAGGCCGTTGGCGTTCCATACTGCTAGCTTAAGCTGTAGTGCCATGATTGGTCTTCGTGACGAGAGCCGTTAATAGATTTAGCATCGTTCCCATCTGCTCCATTAAGGTTTTGAGCATTTTCTTAAGTTCAGCCAAGTCGTTTGATTCATTTAGTGATGTTGCAGGGTGTTGGGTGTTTATGTTGCTATTATTTTGATTATGACTGCCGCTGGCTACTTGGGAGTATGAGATATTCTCTTGAATTTGTTGGCCTGGAATTTCAAAATTAGATTTTTAAATTGTTAAATTTTATGTAGTTTTCGTTTTACTTTCGAATCGTAAGGTCGTACTCTATTCGCTCATCGCAAAAAAGTGTAAAAGTGTGGTCGTTTATCGGGCGCAATAAATGTGAGGCCGCTGGACTTCGTATCTATTATAAAAGGACATTTATTAAATTTAATGTATAATTCAAATACAATCTACATTAATGGATAAGCATGAATCCATCTCAATTTCGGCCAAATCAAAAACCTGGATTGACACCTAATATACCGAACTTTCAAAATCCAGTATTCTTTCAACATACAGGTGTACCATACGGTTACTCGCAACATCAGGCAGCAAATGCAGCCATTCAAAATCAGTTCACTAATCAAGTCACTATACCGAACACTTTACATCTAAATAATCAGAATACTTTTCCAACTCCTCAAAACACCAATGAAATTCCTAACGCAGAGGGCGAAGATGAAATGAACGACAGCTCTCCGAATACAATCACATAAATGGCAATCGGCAAAAAAACGTAAAATTAGCCATAAACTAACAAATCACCATTCTTTGACTCAAGCAAGTCTTCACAATCGATTCAAACCGCTTAAAACTGACCCCGAAAATCCTACAACTAGTCAGAATGTTATTACGGAACCAGCAACCGATATTTATATATGAAGTTAAAAATTATCATAGTATGATCAATAATTTAGCGACAATTACGGAAAACGAAATATACCACACAAAAGCTTTAGCTAATGACACAGTAAAAATAAATGCTCACAGAATTGATATTTACAGAAAACTAGTAAAGCACCTACGAGAAGAAAAAATTATTCACCACACATACCAAGCGAAAGAAGACCGTGCCTATGGAATTGTGATTACTAACTTACATCACCCTGTACCATCTAAAGAAATTACAGAGGAGCTTGCAAAAACAGGACATACAGTGCGAAACATAATGAACATTAAACACAGAACAACTAAAAACCACTTTCCTTGTTTTTCATGAACCTTGAACTTTAGGTTCAAGGCAAATAACAAAGCAATATTTCACTTAAAATACATCTACAACACTAAAATAACCGTTGAAGCACCAAGAAAAGAACGCGACATAATTCAATGCATGCGATGCCAGGACACTCTAAATGTATCGACACTGTAAACAGACCATACAACTGTGTAAAATGTGGTAACCAAGATGACTCAAAAACATACCAAAAAGCTAGACACCCCGAAAAATGTGCTTTATGCGCAGGTGAGCACCCTGCAAACTACAAGAGCTGTAGAGTCTACAAAAATTTAATTACCCAAAGACATGGAGCCAGAAGCTCCCCCGCTAACCCTACATTAATTAATAACCGCCTGCCGCAGATACAGTCAGCTACCTACATTCCGGCCATTACACGCACTCCCCAAAGTGCAAACCTAACTTACGCCCGAGCTGTACAAAATAACAACAATATGATACCTGCCCAACCTACAACCACCATAGTGAATCAATGAATCAAAAATTCATTTCTAAACGAATTCAAAAACATGTTTGCACAGTTTGTTAACCAAAACAGCATGATCTTAAATCTGTTACTGTGATCAGTAAATTAAGTTCATAATGGCTAAAATACGCAGAATCGTAACGTTGAATGCCAATGGGCTTCTCAAACATAAGCAAGAGATAATAAACATTCCTCCATCTAAACAAAATTGACATCCTTCTAGTATCTGAAACCCACTTTACCGATCGAACCGTTTTTCTTTTACCACACTATTCAACCTACAGTTGTGTACATCCTGATGGTGCAGAACATGACGGATCAGCAATTCTAATCAAAGATTCTATTTTACATCACAAATTGGTCAAATACCAAACTAATGGATCCAAGTTACCAATGTCCACATGTTTGCAGTTACTTAACAAAGACAGCATGATCTTAATCATGCATGTTACTGTCATCATGTAATATCATAATGTGCTAAAGGTATACTCAAATTTGCTACGTGAATCCGTGTTTTCCGTAGGTCAAGTGCCTCAATAGTTTTGAATCGATTTGTTTCTAGTACTGCACAGTAGTTTTTGAGTTGGTCTGTTAGTTTATTGAGCTTCTTTTTGTCTTCAGGATGTTTAGTGTTTCGCCACCTTCTGCGTTGTCGTCGTTTCTCAGCTATTTTCTTTTGACCTCCTGAGGGAGAGTTGAATTATTTTCTACTAAACTTTTCGGTGGTGTTGATTGCCAAGCCGCTTTTTGGATCGCTTGATTAAAACTTCTACTGCAGAGACGAGTTCTTCCTTGGATTTCAGAGGTATCTCGAGTGTTAACGATTCTTCAATTATTTCTCTGAAGTGGTTCCAATTTGTGAATCTGTTACTAAGGCTAGGAGAACTTTTTGGATAATACTTGTGTACTTATTGTAACTATTATTGAGAATGGTCGGAGGAGAGGTCTAGGCAGGATTCTACTTTGAGGTAATTTGGATGAATGCTTTTGAAATACAGAAGTGCAATAGATCAGGTGTTTTAGTCAGATCTGAGGGCCAATATGTGGGTTCGCCTGTGGATAAGAAGTGAAATCCATTGCTGGTGATTGCCTTCTTTAATTCTCTGCCTTTGGTAGTAGTTGTTCTTGACCCCAGTGTTCATGTTTGCTTTATAATCTCCGCCTGATATAAACCTGCTTCCCAGTGTTTGAAAATAATCTTCGAAGTGGGCCTGTTTAATGTTATGTCTTGGGGGCAGTATACCGCTGATACTTTAAGAGGTCCTTCCCAGTCCTCGATTGTAATTGTGGTAGACTGAATGTGTTGTGGGTTGTATTTGGGAAGTTCGTTGTGTTTTATCCTAGAATTAACTATAAGTGCTGTGCCAGCATGCGCCGTACCATCCGGATGTTGTGTGGCATAAATGGTATACTTTGGGATTTTTATATAGCTCCTGTCTGTGTAATGGGATTCAGATATTAACATAATGTCTATGGAGTGATTAATGAGAAAGGCGGCCTTATTCAAGAAGCTGCGTGGGAATAAACACCTAGAACTGAACAGCAAACAATAACTCCTATGACTACCTCGTTAGTGAAAAACGGCGAGCCAAGGGCAGATGGCAAAGATCACGTAATCTGGATGACCTACACTGTTACAGAAGACTATCCAGACAACTTACCACAGCACTCAATAAAGATTGTAACTCAACCTTTAAAGCATACATCTAGAATCTATCCTCTAATGACCACAGTTTATGGAAAGTTACTAAAAAAATTTAAAAACCAACACCACCACAATCATCAATAAGGAAACTTAACAATGAGTGGTCCGTTCCGACCACAAAAAGGCTGACACCTTTGCAACGTACTTATCTTACGTTTTTCAACCGGTAGAACCAATACCTGGCGTCCCAAATGATGACATTAAAAACTTCCTTGACACACCATGTCAAATGTCGCCACTAGCAAGAGCCGTTAGCTTGTCAGAAGCTAAAGAAAAATAACCAAGTTAAACAAACATAAAGCTCCGGAGTATGATCAAATAACCGGACAAGTACTAAAAATGCTGCCCCAAAAAGCTCTGATTCTCCTCACAACAATTTTCAACCGCATCCTAAGCCTCTGCTATTTTCCTATTATATAGAAATACGCAGTAATAATAAGGATACACAAAAATGACAAACCCCCACAAGAAACCTCTTCATACAGGTCTATCAGTTTACTGCTTATTATTTCTAAAATATTTGAGATGTTGCTACTTAAACGCATCCAGGAAGACAACCAATTAACACATATAGTGCCCAACTATCAGTTTGGCTTTCGCGAAAATACGTCAACATTACGTCAAGACCACACGATAGTCAACCACATATCTAAAAGCATAGAGGAAAAGGAATACTGCAACCTGGTATTCTTGGATGCATCCCAAGTGCTTAACAAAGTGTGGCATGAGGGCCTCCTGTACAAACTCAAAAATATGGTTAACAATAATTATCATAATATATCCTCCCAAAAATTTTATCTCGCCGATAGGAATTTCTCCATAAAGCATAATGATGCTGTCTTCCCCCACTACTTTATACGACGTGTGTACCGCAAGAAAGCGTAATTGGCCCGCTCCTGTACGTTATATATACAGCTGACTTACCTGAAATGGAAAACACTATTATTTCTGCATTTGCGGATGACGTTGCTATCCTATCATCAGATAACGATCCTGCAACTTCTTCCCAAAACATGCAAACCCACCTAAATCTACTTAGTGAATGGTACAATAAGTGGAGAATCACGATAAACCAATCTAAATCTGTCCAAATAACATTCACCACTCGCACTCAAATCTGCCTTCCCGTAGCAGCTAAAGGAGCCCCTGTAGAAATCAGATGTTAAATATCTAGGGTTACATCTTGACCAACGCTTAACGTGGCAGAAACACATACAAACAAAACCAAGACAGCTGGACCTCAAATTCAGAGAGATGTACTGGCTCATGGGTCGCAGACCAAAACTATTCTGAACAAGATGATGCTAAAACCTGTCTGGTCATACGGCATAGATCTTTGGAGATGTGCCAAAATGTGTTAAAAGCATTACAAATCTTTCAGAACAAAGCATTTCGTGCGATTGTTAACGCGCCATGGTACATCAGAAACCTAATGCTGGACCAAGATCTGCAAGTCCCATACATCACAGAAATAATTGATACTGTTGCCAGCAATTATCAAAACAAACTAGCAGGAAATCCAAACACTCTCATAGATAACTTATACAGGGATAGACCGCGCAGCAGAAGATTACACAAAACCTGGCCTGCAGACCTACCTCAACAACACTAAGCCGCTGTATAGTGACATATAAGGAGAAATGTCAGTGAACATTTCCCTTTCAAGCCATAAACTTTCATTACATTTATTTAATACTTTGTGTAAAGTAGATTGCAAATTCAAATAAACACCAAAAAAAATTTATATACTTGTGTAGTGGTGTGGCTTTAGGTAAACCAATTTGTAAAAATAAGTAATAATTAATTTAGTTTGTTGTGGTTGGATTTAAAAGTGGAACTTGTTATCAATTGAATAAGTAAAAAATGATTATATATGTAAATATAGCCATGTCTACAAAATAAGGGCTATGTTATTGAAATTGGAACATATTGGGCCATTTGCCCAAGGGGGTTAGCATAAATCACTATCAACACCACATCTTTAAGTAATATGAACAGTTTATATATTGTTGAAAACATCAATAATTTGCCCATTTTACTAATTGTTTATGAGCGTAATGAAATCTGTTTCACAGTGCGTTATCATACTGCGGTTGACATTATAACTACATATTAAAAGGCTATGGTGAGTTTCAGCATTTGTAAACATACTTTAAATTACCAAGTAATATTAGCTAACATTTCAGACAAGGATAAATTATTTGAAGAAAAATGCGGTCACATTGCTGAAAAATGGTCTCCTTGAAAATCGACAATAAAGAGCTCTACGAAATTTAATTAAGAGCACCCAAATAGTTATTTATAAGTAAAGACATCACACTACTAGCTTGAACTAGCAAAGTTGGGAATGCATAGAGTGATGAATGTTAATTCAGTGTCTATGAGTGTAGAGGAAATTTTTATACATATCTCTAATGAAAACTTCATAAGAAATGGGTAAAATCATAATTTTTAAAATTATGCAAAACCATCGGAAAGTGTGAATTAAGAAATTAAAGATAACAATCGTGAAATATTTGTGGCATTTTCGCATTTTATAACTATAAAAAAGTCAAGAATGAAATTGTAAGCCGTAGTATTAATAATGAAAATGATTTACCGATACAATCAAAAATCAGAGATATTGTTCTTAAAATGGCAAAACAAATAGATAAACCATTACATAATTTACGGTCATTATTAATTGTGCTAGTTAACCTTGCGATGATTAAGTGACATTTTGTAACATAGAAGACCAGATCTAACCTTTTATTAGTTCCACTTATAACATTTTTAACTTACTATATAAGATAAAAGCTTAAAATTTTTCTAAATACATTTACCAATCTCTTATAAAAGCCTTTTATAATTGTAAGCTACTTAAAAACAAATAATAGTGCAAAACAAAACAAACATTTCTCAACGACGAGTTTTTGTTTCGATCAGTAGGTTTCGTTTAGTTCGCAGAAAATTCGTTTTCGGTGTCGGTAGATAAATCAAATAAATTATAATTTTTAGCGACATTATTTCCTTCTAATAATGTGTCTTTTACTTCTGATATGTCTTCAGGAGAAATATCATCGAAATGTTCATTAACTGGTTAACATATCACATATTATACATAAAATAGCAGCAGTTGAAGACTGGAAGAAATATAAGGCTCCAGTACTTGCAAATTCTAAAAAACATTAGCAACGTTTACGTATAGGTGTGTTAGAACAATTGTGATAAATAATTAACCCGGAATGAGATGAATATGCATCACATAGCACTATAAAATTGTTTCATTCACAACCTAGCTAAATACCTTGCCAGTACTCTCCAACCTCTCACAGAGCAGGCATCATCCTACGTCCGAAACTCCTATCATTTCCTAGAAATACTGAAAACCTTCCCTATACGCAAAGGTGATATCATGGTCAGCTTTGATGTCGTTTCTTTGTTTAAAAATATCCCAATTCCTGATTCCCTACAGTTATTAAAGTCAACCTATAATATAAATAACAATATCCTCTCCCTAATAAATTATTGCCTATCTAGTACTAACTTTACCTTCCAAAATAATTTTTTGCGCCAAACTAATTGTGTTCCCATGGGTTCCCCACTTTCACCTGTCATTGCTAATATTTTTATGATCGATTTTGAAACAAAAACCCTCACCTCCTTTCACCTTAAACGTACCTGCTGGATACGATATTTCGATGACAATTTTGTTATCTGGCCTGGACATGATACCCTTCCAGAATTCCTTTTCCACCTAAACCAAATCCATATCAATATTAAATTTACCATGGCAACCAACCATAACAATTTCCTTTCCTTTCTAGATACTCTCATAACAAGAAATCCTTCTAATAACAGCTTTTATTACACTGTCTACAGAAAAACCACTTACACTAAGCGCTATCTTAACGCCAAATCCCATTACCACCCTGCCCAAATTAATTCACTTGCAAAATCCCCATCACCAGATCCATCAGACTTTCTGATGCCAAAAAACCGTCAAACAGAAATTAAAGGCATTACGACCACCCTACTGCATAATGAGTATTCCAACAAATCCTTAACTAATATAATCAAAAATATAAATAAAAACACTGACTCCCAATTTCAAAATCCCCCTGACCAACAAAAATCATTTCTTCCTTACATCGGAGGCATCACCGATAAAATAAGCCGCATTTTAATACTGCAAAATAAACGCACGGTCTTTACGACCAATAACAAATATCTGGGATTATTCGCTCAGCAAAGAAGTATATGAAATACCTCGTGGAGCAATATACCTTATCCAGCAGGTAGGTGAGGGCTTTTGTTTCAATATCGGTCAGAAAAAGGTTAGCGTGGTGAAAGGGAACTCATGGGAGCAGCATTAGTTTGGCGGCAACTTTGGGGTATGAGGAATTTGGATATTTGTAAACAAAGAAACGGCATTAAAGCTGACCATGATATCATCTTTGCGAATATAAAAGGTTTTCAGTATTTATAGAAAATGGTAGGAGTTTCGGACGTAGGATGATATGCCTGCTCTGTAAGAAAACAACATTCCCGCCAATTTTTACTTCTAGCCCTATATATTACAAATCAGAATACACGAAAGATCAGTCTTACCCAAAGACTCGTAGCTTTTCTTAGGGAGTAGACATATTGAGACCTCGAGTGAAGAGCAAAAATTAAAAATTTCATCAAAGCCGATGCCGAAACGTCGAAAATTGTCTCAAATAAGACGCGGTTCAATCGGTGAACTAAGTTGTTTAAGTGTATATATATATATACTTTATGTATGGTAAATTTTTAATGAAGATGTATCCTGTTAGCTATGATCGTTATTACAATTTCAATATATATCAAAATGTTACAAAAGTATGACTTCGACACAAAACACCGAGTTGGTATCATTTACCACAACCTCATCAAAGAGACAATTTTTAAAAACCTACATTTACTACTCTTGGATAAAAAAGAAAGTTTAAGATTAACAATGATCAATAGCACTCGAAGGAGTTATCGTGAGAACAAAAACTACCCGAAATAAACAGATGGATTTAAAACCCCAACGAAGAAGGTTATAATAAAAAGAAATAGGCATATTGTGTCGAAAGTCTTAGGTCACTTATAAAACTGCCGTTAGGAAAGCACTTTAAAATTAAGAACGGAGTGTAAGAGTTTTCAGAATGATTTTATTAGACTGTTATAAAATCTGTGAGTGTCATCTATTTTAGCATTGATCTAAAAATAATAGAGGGGTCCATAAGAAGTTACCAATAATATAAATTACACCATACACTACATTACAATTATAACCAAGGCTAAGTCAAATAAGGTGCATATTAACCGTCATTTGCCATATGCGAAAATAGAAACAAAGCCCTCGAGTGAACAAATAACATGGTTAGCCATCAGAGGATGTGAGCATGAGAACTAATCAAGCTCCGAAAATCTCATAAATCTTCTGGTCAATATAACGATCGAGATGTAACAAAACTTGGTTAATAACCTTTTAATACTTTAATAGCGTAGAGTTAGACTTTTTTATGAACAAGAGAATATGCAGTTTTTGTCTTCAGAATTTGATCATCTAAATAAATGACAGGTCGAGAAATACTACATATATTATTAGGAGGCTAAATAACTTTTAACATAAACCAAGTTATCCGAGAATGTAAGAACCACATCATGCTTGAAATCAGGAAGATTTAATGTAGTTTGGATCTATAAAATTAAAAGGCGATAAAGAATATCTTAGAGTACAGTTTAAAAGAGCAAATATACATATATTTATACATATTTTTAACTGCAGTATATTAGCATTGGTATTTTTGGGTAATGACAGCCTCAATTGCAGAAAAACGTGTCGATTCCACCGCGAGCAGTTTTATAAATGTAAAGAGTTCTTATCTTTTATTTTAAATAGGGCGGTTTTAAATAATAGAGATTGTAATGGTCCGCTTTTGAGAACTGAAATATTGTGATAGCTCAATGTAAAACACTTTTAAAGTAACCGAGAAATATATCTATGTGTTTGGACGCAGCACGACCCACAAGAGCACAAAAGTTTTAGAATTACACGGCTCTAGAACCATTTTAAAAGTATTTAAGAGCATGTGCGCGGCTGGGCACATAGACAGCTAGTGCACTTGCTCTAACATTTTTCCAGATTTTCGGTTTCTCTGCAGAAGTGTATTTATTTAAGATAGTCATACTATTTATGTACGCTCTACATCACCTTTTTGTTTGACACAAATTTTTTTCCAACCAGAAAAAATGTTGTTTTAAGTATAGATATTAATTTTAAAGTACTAGTTTTGGTTATGGATAAATGTTTAATAACATCAAACCTTAATTTGGTTAATTTTTATTCAGCAGTGGCACAACAGGTAGATTTTTGCGAGCATTGCTTTCAATCTCTCTAAAGGTATTCCGTGAAATTTTCCAATAATGTTTTTTCCTTTCCAATGTTGTTAATTAAAAGATTTTCTTTGTATACCAAAAATTTGATGTTATTATCTTTTCTGAGGATCATAATTTTTTTTCTTTTTGGAGCCGGTCCATTGTGTTGCATTCTGTTACTGGTTCTCGGGTTGTTAGCCGAGGTTGGAGCTTGGAAACTCTTGACGTTTCATTCACAATTGCGGCGAACATATTCAAAAAACATTTCTACAAATTAAGTTAATGTCCCGTGTGCTTTTGCTTTTATACTGTGCCCGTGTGGCAGATATAATGGCGAGCGGTTGTCGTTAACGTCGCCGGATTAGTAGCTGACGATATTATATCAACTGCTAATGTAAGTAGAGTAATTGTAGGTAATATCTAGACATTTGTTAATATCACTAGCGCTTTCACTTCATAGCGGTCTATTTTTTGCTACTTAAGAGCGGCGAACAAGATTTATGCAGATATATAAATAAACATATAAATTTCCATCTGTTATGTTTTCTTATCTATGTCATGGGATCGTATTTCAGCACCGTATAGGTATTCTAATAAAACAGTTCGCTCATTTTCTTTGTATAATCCACTCGTGACAATATAACTGTGGCATTACCTTTATAATTTGGTAAGATAATGGTGGTTTTGTTATTTCTAAGTTCACGAAAAGCATTTATTTCCTGAGTAGGTTTTCCGTAGGCAGCTTAGCACAGCGCAGGATGCGAATATCCTCTACTTCATTCGTTGAAAGGTTTCGTATGGCTGCATCTACATCGACTATGATGTCCTCAATCGCAATAGATTTAGGTGCTATTACAAACTTTTCTCCTTTTCTGAGAGCACCTACGCCTCAATGAAGCCGAAAAATCAATTGTTGCTGAATATGCCTTGGAAATTCGAGGCCACGAGGTAGAGTTCGCGCAAATACAAGATTTTATAGGAACTATTAACCCAGGTTATACAGAGAGGCAGTAAAAATTTATAAAATAAAAATAATTTTTAGACACGATTTAGTTTAGCATCGAAGCATAATGAACGTGTGCATGCCAATTTTTACCTGCGGTGGCGTAGCTTTACTCAAGTGTAAGTTTGTAAACATGGAGTATCGAGAGTGATACAAACGCTATCCAGTTTGGTGATATTATTTTAATATTTACATTAATTATTTTTCGACAAGAAATAATAGCTTTCAATCGACAAACTATTTTACGGAACAAACACAACAGCAGCAAATACCACACCAATTAATGTACATCGTGTCCCAACAATTGTATTCTACACATAATCAAGGATTACAATTCCTAACATATTCATACTCGCAACCTATGACAAAATTTCAACCGACAAATCAGTTTCCCATCTACATGGAGCAATCATATCCCAACTTGCAAACCAACGACTGGCAAACTGTATCCAGCAAGAAATAAAAAAAAACAAAATAACAAGCAACCAAAAACAATAAGTACTGGCTTGGAGATACAATATAAACCAACAATAGATTCGATTCGTTTTTTAAAGATGTCGACGTAGTACAAGAATATAATGAACTCACTGCCAAGAACCCGCTATTACCTATAATTTTCCAAGTTGAGGTGAAAAATGTACAACCATTAACAACACTTAAATGAGATCGCTAAAAACAACTACGTTTTGAAAACCCTATGTAATGATCAAGTTAAAATAAAAAGCAAAATAAGTAAAATATACTCCACTAGTATGAAACAGCTTGCTGAAAGAAATACACAATTCCATACATTAAAACGGAACAAGATAGGAGCCTTAAAATGGCCATTAAAAATATACACCACTCAACAGGTATGACCGAAATCAAGTAAAGATTAGCAAAACTAGGACATATCGTAGTTAACATTTGGAATATTAAACTTGGGAATATCAAAAAAACCACACCCAATGTTTGTCGTGAAGCTAAAATGAACAAAACGATAACAATAAAGAAATATACAAAAGAAAACATTGATGAACACAAGCGTTGTAGTAGAACCTTCACATACCAAGCAAACAATTCCACAATACGTATAATTCCAGGTGTGTTATATGTCACATGTACACAACTTTATTCCACCGAAGAATAATTAAAGATGATCAAGTCCAATGTGTGAATTGCAACAGCAACTACCCGGCAAATTACTGCAGCTCTTTAGTCCACAAACAATTACACGAAAAACTATATCCATGACTAAGTAAAGATAATATAAAATTGTATAAATACAAAATATTTGACAAAATATATAGAGATTTAAAAAACAACTATAGTTTTACCGTGTTTTCTAGGTAAAGAAAGCAGTTAACAGGGTATAGCATCAAGGATACAAAATAAAAACATATTTACTCTACTAGGTATATCGACTTTGGGATCTTACACATCAAATCGGTATTTCTTAATAAAATACAAAGACAAAACCACGACTCTAACCCATCTCCTCTGACGTTCCACAAAGTAGTACCTTAGGTCCCATATTATATTTATTATATACAGCTGACCTACTCGTCGACTAATAATAATAGCTACTTATGTAAATGATAATGCTATTTTGGCCTTCCATCTAAATCCATAAGCTGCATCAAGATATCTTCAAGCCCACCTCAACAAAATTTAACACTGGACTTAGAATGAACGAATTCAACTTCCACCATGTTATTTTTACTATAAAATAGGAAATACCTGGGACTGCATCTCGATAGCAGACTAACTTGAAGAACTCTCATATTTAATAAGAAAAAACAACTTGGACTACAACTTTGTAAATTGTATTGGCTAATTAGAAGAAAATCCAGACTGTCACTGAAAATAAGCTATTAATTTATAAAATAGTTTTCAAACCAATATGGACTTGTGGGATTTTCCTGTGGGAAACTGCAGCTATATCAAACTTCGAATCCTTGAGAAATTCCAAAATAAAGTGCTACAAACAATCGTCAACTCACCATGGTACGTTCAAAATATAGTGATTTTAAGTGACCCGAGCGTATCTACAGTAAAATACAAAATTCAGAATTACAGCACGCAATATAAAGACAGACTTAGTGTTCACCTAAATAATACTGTGGATTACCTAATGGACAATGATAACGAGGAATCAAAAAGACTAAGACGATTTAAACCATTCAAGCTACGCACACGGTCATGTCAAATGGTATTAAGATAATGTAAGAAGAGGATTCGCTGGAACTCTACCTCACATGCCTAATTGCTATCAGCAGTGATACTGCATTTACCGTTACTTATTGCCCAATTGTATAGGGAAGATTGTATAATAATTGGAAATATTAAAAGAAAATGGCGATAAAAATGGAGATGAGGTTTTTAGAATTTTTATATATATATATATATATATATATATATATATATATATATATATATATATATATATATATATATATATATATATATTAATGTATTGATTGGAGTGTACTACAACGAATTTTAGTTGCTTAAATCTTGATGTACCTCTCTTAAAGGGCAAAAAAAAGACCGATATGCAACGAAGAAGCAAGTGACATTAGCATAGCCGAGGATATTACCTAAAATACCACGATTTACGTCAGCAGCTTGCCCAATTACATCAGCTACTTACCCGATGACTTCAATGATCGCCCCTATCACCAACCCTGCAACACGCGCACAAGTGTAAAAGAGAAAAAAAAGAGAAAGTGACATTCATTTAATTTTAGTCTTTGTACAGATTGTTTTTGAAAAATAGGGTGGAATTATATTATAAATTGAAATGTTATCTATTTTGCCCTATTATCTACAGGGTGTGCCAAAAATCAACGTCAAGGCGAAAATGGGTGATAGACCAGGTAGTGACAGTTATCAGAAAAATAATAAAAACAATCTTAGTCGTGTACTTTTAAAATTATACGCATTCAAAAAAAAATGAGAATATTGACACCCTATGATGATCTTTCATGTACTGTGACTACAAATCTTTATTGTTCTTCATTTTTTTGTATTGCTGTAACCCTGAATAACACTTCTATAAGTACAGTATAAAATTAAAACACAACTGTCTCAGGTTTAAAGAAAATATCACTTTGTTGCCCAACCGTGCACTAAAAATTATTACATCGCCCAACTTTAACCGACCGTACTGAAAGAAAATGTACAACGCTATTTTGGCAAGTGACTGTAAAAGATGGTGCATTTAGTCCAGATTCAAAAAGGGTATAACACTTGCTAAATTAATTCTTAAATAAGGAAGAAATATTTTTTTTCTAAAGAAACCCAATCTCAAGCTAATTCTTTTTACTTAGTTAACATGCTTCTAATGCACGCTAGGCTTTCTCTAAGTCCCCAGTTTTAAAGTACAAGTTTCATTGAGACGAATAGTGACGCTATTTTGCCAAGTGTGAGCGACATAGATAGTGATGCCACTTTCACCAAGATGAATGAGACGGATAGACACGCCATTTCGACTAGTGTGAGTGAAACGGATAGCAACGCTATCCTAGCCAAATAGTGACGCAGAGGTACAATGTGCAATACTGCAGTACGTTACGTTTCTTCGTTTACTGAACATCTTTCCGTATTCGTATTGAATTCGTGCTTACAACGTTGGCTTTGATTGCGGTGTGACTTGGATTTGTTATTTGACTATTTCTGACGAACCTGACTTTCTTCTGAACTAAAGTGTCAATCGTTGATCACGTGATTGTGTACTGTGAATACCACCATGCCATCTCTGTGCACTGCACAGAAATATGCTAACATGCACCTCATTTATGAAGAATGCAAATGCAATGGTAGTGCTGCAGCTGAACTTTATAGTGAGATATATCACCGAGTGTTTACAAATCTGCATCAGTCACTCTCAGAGGGTCGATTTCCAAATCAAATGACTAGTGAGGAAAGACTACGAGGATGAAATGTTACAAGAAGTCACACATAACCCGAGCACCTCAGTACGTGGAATTGAAGCAAGGATAGGAGTGCCCGAAAGTACGGCACACCGAATTTTACAGAAGATGTAGAACTTGAATTGTGGCTGAAGACAAACAATTTGAACATTTGTTATGAATTAAATAAAATTTTGATTCCAGTAATTGAATTTTATTTAAAACTTAAAAGGAAAAATGAATCACTACTTGATGACCCATAGTACCCTTATCCTGGTAATGGTTACTTTATTAATTTTAACTTATATCTTAGAACTAGGGACGCAGAGAAAGCCTAGCGTGCATGAGAAGCATGTTAATTGAGTAAAAAGAATTAGCTTGAGATCGGGTTTCTTTAGAAAAAATTTTTTACCTTATTTAAGAATTAATTTAGCAAGTGTTATAGCATTTTGGAATCTCGACTAAATGCGCCATCTTTTAAAGTCACTTGCCAAAATAGCGTTGTACATTTTCTTTCAGTACGGTCAATTAAAGTTGGGCGATGTAATAATTTTAAGTGCACGTTTGGGTAACAAAGTGATACTTTTTTTTAAATCTGAGGCAGTTGTGTTTTAATTTTAGACTGCAATTACAGAAGGGTTATTCAGGGTTACATCATACACACAAAAAAAAGAACAATAAAGATTTTTAGTCACAGTACATGAAAGTTATCGATATTCTCAATTTTTTTTTGAATGCTTATAATTTTAAAAGTACACGACTAAGATATTTTTTATTATTTTTCTGATAACTGTCACTACCTGGTCTATCACCCGTTTTCGACTTGGCGTTGATTTTTGGGACACCCTGTATAACGTTTGTGTCTAGAGAATTAGTTTCAAAGTAAATTTGTAACTATAGAATATTCATTCATAAAAGGGAAACTATGATTACACGTCAAGTTGTTGCTGTCGCTATATAAATTTTGGAATCATATTACTTATTACACCATCCACGTATGTGACTCCATTGAAAGAAACAAGAGTTGAAAGCAAACGGTATGAGAAAAGTAAATGAATATGTAGAAGAGCATGAGCACATTTGCAACAATTAAGTAGTAACACTAATTTACTGCTTTTATTGTTATTATTACTAGCGAAAATTAAAAATAAGGAAATCAATTAGGACCTAAAATAATGTACACAATTCTTACAACGAACATTAATTACTACATTAAAAAAGCATCAGCTTATAGATTAGGGTAACAACTTCAATAAAAATTTTATAAACAAAATTGGTTCTTCGCTAAAATAGGATTACTAAACGAAGCAATTTTAAAATGATATTAAAATAGATGAAACATAATTTAGTAGCTTTATTCTTGCTCATTCCATTTAAGTTGATATTTTGTGATCAGTGAAATTCATAACATGTATATGGCATTTATTTACTTCATCTAATATACTCAAATTATTTACTTGAATGACTTTACTTTTGTTGTTTTACTTAGTATCTTGTTTCAACCAATAAAAATTTGGAACATTTCAAACAAATAAAATTCAGAAATGTTAAGGAACAAAATAACATTTAATAAGATGTTGGTAAAAATTGAAAATATGGTATTATTAGTAATAAAAAGGTACTACATCGATTATTACATTAATTACACTATATTATGATGAAGTTATACAATATCTGATGCTTACACTACATTTATTATGAATACATCAAATTAAATATGTATTTTAACTAAAAGAGGATGTCAAGGTAAATTATGTTTAAGGTTGATATACATAGGAATGCACATATGTGAGCAAATATAATAAAAATATTGAAATACTTCCTTATACACAAAATGTTGTACTCATAAATAATAACAACGTGTGGTGGCTATATGTTGCATATATAGTGAAGCATAATTTTACATGAGGTATTGCAGATGGATCGTAATTAAAATTAATAGCAATGACCTACATAGCCATTATTAACACAAAACAAGTGCTTTAATCCTGCTGTAGCAGCATTCGGCTGGCTAATCCTTTTTCCAGGTGGTTAGAGCGGGCGGTTTTCAATTTATCGTCTGGTGCGTATCGTTAACCTTTCAGATGTTCGTGTAATGGAAACAAATGTTCGTAGTAGGCATTTAATGAACAAGTATTTTCTTAATGTCAAGTGTAACGTACTACATACGCCATTTTGCATATTAGAAGTAAAATTTAAAACGTAGGTTAATTGACATTGAAACGAAATAAAGAATTTTCGACGGGAGATGGACGGGAAATAGAAAATAATAGTGCACGCACAAATAAAAGCTAATATGTGTTTGATTGTGTGTAATAAGATCAAAATATAATTTACAAGATACAAAATTTTTTGCGTTGTGCAACAAGATCCGTACTTTTCAATAAATGTCAATTTTTACCCGACTACGCCAAAGCTAAAACAGGACTATGATTTGATCAGTCTATATATGTCAGTATATTCACCTGTTCCTTCGTAGCTCTTAAACTACTTATTATATTTTGACAGACGAGATGTCGTTGGATACGTCTTTAATGTTCTGCGTGTTATAGTCTGTATCTAAATAAAATCTAATATGGTGGATAGAAAACAAAAATGCGCATAGCAAAAAAATTAATTTAGACCAATGTATCGATTGAAGGGTTTCAATGTACACATTCCAATAATATCTAATTTATATTGTCGTGGACTCAAAAATGGTTTGAATGAAAATAAAGTTAAGAAAATAAAGCTTTTGTAAAGTTGTAAATAAGACACGTTGTATCTCAAACAAAAAATAAGACAAACTAATGATGACATGTGGCTACACTTACTACTGGAACTAAATATGCAGATTTTGAACCATTTACAATTTCTGGTAATTTGTTTTGAATGTAGTGCTGGAAACTGGACTAGAGTGGACAAAAGACTGTACGGTTTGTGCATAAAGAAGTAATTATTCTATTTATCAAAGGATACAATTTCCTTAAGTTACTATATTCTTATGTGTGCTTATTTTATTGAATATTGGAATTTACCCTGGTGACCAGATACATACATATATATTTAGTGACGTGGGTAGCGGAAGGTACTTTACGAATCCCGTTAAAAACAGACGTTCTCAGGGGGTGGCGACTTGAAAGTCCTTTTTTATCACTGGAGGACAATACAAGAATCAAATTTCTTTCTCAAAACCGCAAGATGGAAATCAAAAGTCAATAATATAAAAACTCCCCCCGAAATCAAATGTGGAAATGATCATAAACTTTTGCTATCAGAAGTCAGAATTCATATAAAAATAAAGAAAACAGAAAAAAGGACTCCCTCTTTTAAACATAATATCAAACAAAAACTGAAGCAAAACTTAATAATCATATCGGATAACTTAAGTCAGACGAAACAACTGTATTAACTACCAAAGAACAAGTATTACAACATAACAAAAAAGAAACAAAAAACAAACAACGGATGATTGACGAAAGTTAGAGCGTAGTAAAAGTAAGGAAGAGTTTCAGACAGACAGGTCTGAACACAGAGAAACAAAGAACAGAATATAAGAGTCTAAGCGGAGACATATAACAGTATGTAGACGTGTCAAAAATCATCACAAACAAAGCATGTGTCAAGAAATTGAAAGACAAGCTAATACCAACGAAACCTGAGACCTCTTTATACGCATCAAAAAAATTACAAGGGAATTTAAAGCTGAAACGTAGTGGGGATATGGCAAAAATTCTGTGAAATCTTATACATAAACAAAGCAAACGACGAAAAATCAGCACACTTTCCTTCTATCACGGAAATTGAACAAAAACCTGATATATTAGGAGAAAAGGACAAGCAAGCTATCCGTTATTTAAAGGAAAGCACAGGTGTAGATAATGTAAAATTCTAAAGCAATTTTGACGTTCTGGCACCTGCTTTGATGCTTATTTTTATGATAATTTAGGTCTTTACTCGGAGATCCAATCTACCTATTTCCTAAAAATAACTATGAGTCTTTGACTAAGGTTGACCTTATTTTTTATGAGACTAGAAGAGAAAGTTTTATAGGAGATGACCGCGGAGATTATGTTCTTCTGAAAGCGCTATGTTACTGATGAGGTGTGGTAATGAAGAGATTTCATATGATAGGTAAGCGGTGGCTATAATTTTTTGTATTCAATTACCTCAAGAGTAATTCTGCTGATAGTATGAGAAATGTAAATGATAGTTTTTGCATAGATGAAGTTAATGTTATGGCTTATTTCTAAATAACGTTTCATCGAAGAGGAACATTTATCGCCTATCCATGTGGCAAAAATATGTTCGGCTAGTTATTTGTCAGTTTTTTTAGCCTACAAAAGTTCTTCGGCAGTATTCATAAAATATTTTATGTACTTCTTGGGATTCATTGGAGTACTGATTTTTGATTTGTTGAATAAAATTAGTTGTCTTATTATTAGTGGTGAAGACCATATATATGTTTTGCTTCATTAATATGCGTCTTATTTTACCGACAATTGTTTTAATATAAGGCAAAAACACTTTTCCTTATCTATAAGATCTCGGATTGGGAGTTGCTATTTTTGTTATTATTTTTAATTATATAAAATAAAGGTTTGTTGCAATACACGTTTTTTCATAGTAATGGTGTTACTTTCGTTTTTCGATTTTATGTTGGAAAATCTCATCGATCCAGATTTTGCAACCGAATGTATCTGGGTAAGATAAAGATAGAACTTTGCATTTAGGTAGCGGTTAGTGCAGATAGATTTTCTATAAATAGCGACAAAGTTGCTTTGTTTAGCTTCTGTAATTTAATGTTAATGTGGAATTGGTATAGATGAAAAATAATTCGAGAAGCGTATAATGTCCAAAAGACCAGATAACAAAAACCTCACCGACATATCATATCTAATAGGTAGATTTAAGGTAAAAATATTTACCAGTACACATGAAAGTAAGAAATTTATAGAAGCACCGTTAGTTCGGCGGTAAAATTTGTTGTGAAAAGTAAAGTAGTTGCTAGATAAACAATAGCCAATTGAGCTTTTTTATATTTTTATACATAGCCTCGGAAACTGGGATATTCGTCAACAAGAAAACGACACCAAAGCTACATTTATGTTATATTTACGTATGGGAAAGTACTTTAAAAGTGGTTTCAAATGTAAGATGAGGTTTGCTCTGTAATAGGTTCAAAAAGTATTTAGCTAAGTTATGGATGGCAGAACCGAGTGCTCTAACTGAAAGAGTTATAAAAACCTTTTCTTTATTTATCTGAAAGAGGCCATATAATTCTGGAATTCTGAAAAATTTCCTCGACCTATAAAGAACGTAGGTGGTAGGTTTCGATTAGTAATAAAAGTTTTGCTTTTCTTTTCAAAGTAAGAGGTAGGATTATTAAATACGTGACGATAGTCGGATGATCTTGGTGAACTTTTCTTATTTTACCGGTGTAGTCTGGTGTGTTCAAAACTACTATAATGTTTCATTTGTTTAGTTGGAGAATTATAATATTATTATTTGGTTTTTGAAATTTTAAGGTAATTGTTTTGGGAACTTTAATAGTTGATTTTGTTAATACGCCTAAACGTAGCGCTTTAGTTACGTCTTTTCTGGTTTGATTTGCCCCGTTTTAGGGACACTGGAAATGAAGTTTTATATTTGGGATATGATGTTGGTACACGATTTGGGATAACAACAAAATTAATATATATATATATATTTATATATATATATATATATATATATATATATATATATACTATCAAGACCTTTCCTACCATACAGTGTAAAGGTATGTATTTACAAAATAAAACTAAACTAATTCTTGACATAATATTTAAAACTAAAATTAATTGGTACTTCTATTCCCAGTTTCTCTTTGAATACATTCAATATGCCTTCTTTCAAAACCTTAGGGTCATCGTTATCAATTTCTAAGCCTTGTATTACTAAATTATTTCTCCTTTTTTCGTTTTCTAATCTCTCAACTTTTCCTTTTATTTCTTTTAGTTCCCTTGCCATATGTTCATTTTCACGTTTGATGCTTTCGTTTTGTTCTTGTAAAATTTTGATCTCGTCTTTATATTCCTGTTGGTTCTTACGAATTTCTTTGACTTCTGTAGTGAGGTTCTGCATCATAACAAACATTTTTTGTAATGTATCGTCTTGATTTCCTTTTTTTTCTGGCGATCTCTTTGTTAATTTACTTCTACTGAATACGTCTATTTGTCCCGATGGTTTCCTTTTCTTTGTTCCATCTTCCGATGTATTAAACTCATTCTCAGAACTATCCATATTTTAGGTTTGGTTTTAGGAATTCTGAGTGCGGCTCTTTTCCGTATTTACTATTTACAATATTGTACGTACAGCTGTGCTCAGCGATAAGAGCCTTGCCCGAATCTACTTCTCGGAGGTCAAGTCTCCTCTGATGCACGTACTTAAATATTAAACTGAGAAATTAGCAGTTTTCTCTTACTTTAATTGGCACACTTATTTTTATTATTTCCACCTTCACCGTTATGCTTTAAATAGTATTATTATTTGCTCGAAACCTCCCAAAATGGGTAAATTGCTTCGGAGCGATTTATAAACGTCAATGTCACTTTTCACTTGTTCTGCATATTCAGCAAAATTAATACTCTTTGAAAAGCCCAAATAACCGAATCGTTTGTAGATCGGTCGAAAAGTTTACGTATAATGATTCTGAAAAATTAAAATCCTCGATCCTTATTTTAGCTAATAGTTTGTGCTGTTTGTTGATGTACTTTATAACTATGCCTAACTTTACGCTATTTGGATGTATTTTAGCAAATAAGAATTGTCTGGTTTTTATATAAAAATTTCAAGGCCTTTATAAGAAACTGAAGTAACTTGTCTTTGTAACTGATAGAGCATAGTTAAATTGGATCTACTTCAAGCTTCGATTCAGTTTTATCATTTTAGAAAGAAGCCATTTGGAAATTGACATGATCGTAAAAAAATAACAAAAGAATAGTTTTGGAGCTTAACTTAATATGTAAATACATTTTTAGTTGTTGAATAATCGTAATGTCCAGAATATCAACTTAATAGTTATTTCGATGAGTCTAGTGTGTATATATTTGAGAATATTATTTTGTGTTAATGTTTGGCAGCTAAGTTATTTAATTTGTTACCGATGGAGTTATTTAAGCGACAGCTACAGAGAATACAAACATGTATTTAGTATCAATTAAGAACGTATTTACATTGTTTTTAAAATTAGTTACTTGAATGCTTGTGTAGTGTATACAATAATTTAACTTAATAGAAATCAAAACATCGTGTTGCAATTAATGCTTATAATCTCGAGAATATCGGTAGATCCTTTAATAAGAGTGTTATACTCTAGGTGTCATTAAAAAAATTTATGCATTTGCCTGTTGCTCTGAATCACATGCTTTTCTATATAGACAATAACCGTTAATTCTAAATACCTTATTTTCCTCTTTGGTGCAAACTTTACTGGTGTTGTTAAATCTTGAAAAAAATAAAACAATTATAAATGCTTTAATGTTACTTTATTAATATTATAGTTAAGTATAGGGCTGATTATCAACTAATAATCTAATAAATAAATACGCAGTTAGAACAATTTAAGGGGTAACACCACTGTAGATTCCCCTAAAAAAGCGGTTACTGCCATTTTTTGCATGGAAGAAAAAGCAATAAGAAACTGTTAAAGTATTAGACATATATTGAAGTATACAAAAATATATACAAATTTAAGGCGAAGGATATTGATAGAAAATATTATACAGCTATCTAAACCAAAAAAAAAAAAAAATTATAAAAATTTTCCACTGGAAGCAATAGCCTTGCCCAATAAAAGTAAAAACTGGCCAGAACTGCCTTATCTTGTATTGCGAACTATGGTACAGCAAGAAAGAAACACTCTTAACAACTGGTAGTTTTACTTTAAAATTACCACAATATTTCCATCAGTAAATAGACTTCGCTTTAACTATTCTTTAAACCGGCCCATGCATCATAATATACAAAGCCAACTTCAAGCAAATGCCCAACTTACCCAATTTCCAAACATTTTACAAAACCAATGCTTTATAAATAATCAAATACCATTACCTTACACCACACAAGCAAGTCATCCTCTATCAGCGCCAAGCAATTACTTTCCCCCAAATCAGGAACAATTTATAGCAATGCAGTCTATAGGGATCTACCCGCCTCACAACTCCCAGCATCTCATTAGATTGGTCTAAACGACAGATGACGAAATGGATGTCGATATCCCTACTAAAGAGAACTCCTGACAAGTTACTGAGACCACGAAACAAAGAAGAAAAGAAGAAGAAAAGAAGAAAAACACAAGACAATAAATTCTCAGATACCCTACCATTTTCCAGCAAATACAATGTACTAGATAATTTCTAAGTTTAAACCTTTAGCAACAAATTACTAAAACCTCCTCCAATATTTGTTTACGGAGTTCAGAACCCACCTAAAATAATGAAAAAACTTGATGAAGTAGCGAGGAGCAATATGTCACCAAAATTTTGATAAAAACGCAACTAAAACCACAAGTGATACTCCAGAAACGTAGAGGCAACTAGCGCGTTTTATGCGCGATAACAACATTACTCATAACTCTCATCTACCAAAAGATAAACGGGTGTTTAGGGTGGTCATTAAAAATCTTCACCAATCGATTCCATTCAGGGAATAAAAAAATAACAGCAGAAATCACCAAACACGGACACAAAATTAGAAACATCATCAACGCAAAAACAGAACCACAAAGGAATCGATAAACCTGTTCTTCGCAGATCTTGAACCATGTGATAACAATAAAGATATATAGGTATACCATTACACACATACTCTACAATCGCATAACAATAGAGCTGTAAAGAACAAGCAGAAATATAGTACAGAGCATGCGCTGCCAAATGTATGTTCATACCAAGACATATTATTCCCGCCCATTCGTGTACGTCAAATGGAGCAGCGATCACAGCACAGCCAGCTGTAAAAAGAGAAGAGACATGCCAGTAACGTGTGCACTATGTGGAGGTAACCACCCGACCAATTATCGAGGATGTACACACTACCACAACTTATACAAAATTAGAAATACCATCACTGGATCATCTACTTTCAACTCTCCATCCGTAAACAGACAAACTCACATATCCAATCTTCTGCATTCACCTACTTACGCTAGCATTACACGGCACCGCGAACCCCTCCCCGAACACTCCTCTGAACAGTCCCTTAGCCTTAATCTTAACAAATTCCTTAAATAATTCGAATTCGAATTCATGCTAAAAATGCTAATTAACAAACAAAACAATGAATAAATTCTTCCCCATCGCACAGTGGAACGCCAATGGCCTGTTAAACCATCGTAATGAAGTAATTCTATTCCTAAAACACAACTTTATCGACATACTGCTAATTAGAGAAACACATTTCACGGAAAAATCGTATCTCAAAATTCCAAGCGACAAACTATATAACCCTGACCATCCAAATAAAACTGGACATGCAGGGACTGCTATATTAATAAAACAAAGCATAAAACACTACGCTCTCCCCAAATATGAGGTAAAATCAATTTATGCCACCTCCAACAAAGTGCTCACACTTCCTTATAAACTAACTATCGCGACTGTTTACTATCCCCTAAAACGTAACATCAAAAAGGAAGACTTTAAACAACTATTTTGCACCCTGGGTCCCAAATTCATATCAGGTGGCGACCACAACAGCAAGCAAAACACGTAGGACTCCTGCTTAATCACCACAAAAAGCATAGTACTGTACAAAGTTATACCAGACAACAAATACTTTTACCTATCAATGGAGACCCCGACATACTGGTCATCGGATCCCGACAAAACCCCCGACCTCCTAGACCTCTTTATTATTAACGGCATATTACCAAACTACCAAACATCTCTACAAGCTATAACTTATTATCTGATCACACTACAATCATAAGAACTATCAGCGCAAGTGTCCTACTCAAAGAGTCTCCCAAACAGATTCACAACGCAACAACAGACTGGGACAAATATCGCCAAATTTTGCATGAAAACATGACCTGAAAGTTAGCCTAAAATATCCATTCAAGGTAAAAGCTGTCCTAAACAACTTTAATATTCTGCTAGCACTCTAAGGTAGAAGTTAAAATCCTAGTTGCTCAAAAGATCATCCATCAGATAAAACGAAACTCAACAACTTCGGTAATCAGCTGAAGCATAAAACTAAAAACCCGGGGACCCTTCTAATAGCAACAAACCCCAAACTTTATCCCCATCCATACGAAACTTTTTCAGCACTTGGGTGGGCCAAGAGCGATAAAGAAAGGGCAAAATTGTTCGCACTACACGATGATCTACCCTATGTTGAATTTCCTGACCTTCAACCACCACCTGAAATACTTATTTTTCCCATACCATTACTCACACCGAAGACAATTAAATCTAAGATGCAACGATTAACTCTCAAGAAATCACTGAGTCGGACCAAATTATACCTAAATTTGAGTGTTTCAATACCCTAGGAGGTGGTATCGTGTTTTTTTTGGAAAATGTTAATTATCTCATGTTGTCAGTTACATAATTCATCCAAACAAACAAATTTTTCTAACCAAGTGCATTTCTAGAAAAACTTTAATTTCTGGATGGTAAATATCCAAATAGAGTTCAATGTAAACAGCAAGTGAGTGCGGATGTGTGTACTGCGATCACTGCAAGTTA
Source organism: Sinelater perroti (assembly GCA_036346155.1). Classification (NCBI taxonomy): domain Eukaryota; kingdom Metazoa; phylum Arthropoda; class Insecta; order Coleoptera; family Elateridae; genus Sinelater; species Sinelater perroti. The sequence continues at coordinate 7,695,862 of JARFIY010000337.1, read as the reverse complement.
TCATCAGTGCACGTTTAACATCTGACCCGCTATTATTGATATCAGTTGACATGCATATACCAAAAGTGTAAATTAAAAACATTTAAACTACTTCTAATCTTTAATCGTAACTACCAGTTTTGCAAATTCGAAAATTATGCAGAATTTACAAAATAACCGCCTAAATATGTAATTACCTCAACCGCAAGTATTTTACAATTCAAAACCGGCATACGGGAGTCAGCAATCATACCAGTATGGATTTATGCCATATGCTCAAAATAATACCTCTACATCAGAAACTCAACATTATAATTATTTACCTACACACCAAACCTACCCTAATGCAAACATAGCTCTTCCTGGTCCATCACTAAATCAAGCACCTGGCACTCAAAAATCGGATACATCACTGAACATAATCATCGATGAATCCGACGACGAAACACAACATCCGTGGCAACAAATTAAAAAACGCAAGAGAATCACTCCAAAAAGTATAATACAACAAGACATTGAAAATTAAACAAACATTCAGAATAGAGACAAATGAGACAACACAAAAATCTAGTGAAAGTTCCTAACAGAGAATGCACAAGCACCTCCTATCTTTGTATATGGAGTTACAAATTACTATAAAATGATTGAAGATCTAACTCAAGTTCTATAAAGAGAACAATACAGTACTAAGACACTGTCTAACAACATAATCAAGATTAACGTAAATACCCCGGACTCCTACAGAACGCTAATCTTACATCTAAAAAATGTAAAGATTGTATACCATACTTACCAGATAAAAGATGAAAGAGCCTACAGGGTGGTAATTAGAAACTTGCATCATACTATAAACATTGAAGAAATCAAGGACGAATTATTCAAGCATAGCCACACTGCCCGTAACATTACTAACATCAGACATATAATATCAAAGGACCCTCTACCTATGTTCTTTGTCGATCTCGAGCATGCCCAGAACAATAAAAAAGTCTACGAAATAAAATACCTAAACTATCAACAGATAAAAATAGAACCTCCAAGAAAGAAAACTACAATTATTCAGTGCACAAGATGTCAAACCTATGGACGAAACAAAGGCTACTGTGCTAAACCGTTCCTATGCGTTAAATGTGGAGATGAACACCAAACGTCTACACAAAATCTAAAGACAGTCCCGCCACTTGCGCGTTGTTCCAAGGCCCGCACCCTGCAAACTATAAAGGTTGCCGGATTTATCAACAAACACAACTTAACAGAAGCAAAACAGTACCTCTTCAACCTGCGCAAGCCATAAAGAATATGAACAAGCCAATATTTGAACAAAAAGCATATACTTCCAACTTAAACAATTTATCTTACGCTCAGGTTACATCACCCCACTTCATAAACACCAAACCCAGAATACAAACACCAATGACATATCCTTATCACAATTCTTGTCCAAATTCGAAACAATGTTTAGTCAATTAATGAACCAGAACAGCACGATGCTAACTGTGCTAACCAGGCTAGTAAACAAATTAAAATAATGGATACCCTACGCATTGGTCTATGGAATGCAAACGGGCTAATCGCGTACTAGTCGAGCTATTTCTTAAACAGCAGAAAACGGATATCCTGTTAATTTCTGAAACCCATTTCACCGAATACAGTTACTTCAAAATACCTCACTATTCGACTTATTGTACCAACCACTCGGATGGTACAGCCCATGCCGGTTCAGCTATCATCATTAGTAATCAGATATCACATCACGCAATGGAAGAGTTTTCTACTTAATTTATACAAGACACCATTGTAAATGTCAAAGGCTTCAATGGCTCCTTAGTGATAGCAGCTATCTACAGCCCACCCAGACATACAAAACGGCAACATCAATATGAAATGTTCTTTTAAAAGCTAGGAAATAAATTTATTGCTGGTGGGGATTACAATACAAAAGATCCAATATGGGGATTTAGAACTACTACTACTAAAGGCCGAGATCATCAAGGCGATGCAGGCAAACAACTATGGCCACTTAGCAACAGGTGAGCCCACATATTGGCCATCTGATTTAAACAAAATTCCAGATGTTATGGACTTCGTCACCAAGGCCATATGTCCTAGGTACTGTAAAGTAGAAACCTGTTTTGATCTCTTCTCTGACCATTTATCTATATTCGTCACGATGAGTACGTCGATCATCACTAAATAAAAAAGACCTTCACTTTACAATAAACACACAAACTGGGAAGCATTCAAAGAGTATCTAACCAGTAATTTAGTTATTCAGGTATCTCTAAAATAGAAGACGAAATAGACACGGCGGTTCAAAGATTAACGAACATCATACACCACGCAGCCTATTACTCTACATCATCTAGCGGTGATAACTCCGTCATCATCGATAACTATCCACTACACATCAAAAATAAGCTTGCGGAAAAAAGAAGAGCCAGAAATACTTGCCAACGAACTAAACAAAACCAGATTAAATAGGTTAACACGGGAACTAAAACAAGCACTACAGGATTGGAGAAATGAAACATTCGATGTTTATGTCAGAAACTTCTCCCTACGCACATGGTGAGTACACTTTGTGGAAGGTCACTAGCGGATTCAAACGCCCAAATAATCCTATTCCTCCATTGCGTAAAAACGGCTCGTGGGCAAGATCAGACGATGAAAGGCCGAATTATTTGTAAATCATCTATTAACCATTTTTCAATCTCATCTTATGGCTACTACAGCTGCAGAAGAAAGTGAAACACTAAATTACCTACAGACTCCTTATCAACTAAGCCCACCTATTAAACCATTCCCGCCCTCAGAAATAAAACGTGATGAAATATCTAAAAAATGCCAAAGCAACCGGATATGATCTCATTACCGCTAAAGTCGTAAAAGAACTACCCCACAATGCTATAATGGCTCTCACTTAAATATGTAATGCAGTCATAAGGCTTCATTATTTTCCTATACAATGGAAGTTTAGTCAAATAATTCTTTTTCCTAAACCGGGCAAACCTGCACATGAAATCACATCATACAGACCAATAACTCTATTACCTATTCTATCTAAAGTACTAGAGAAACTAATACTAAAAAGAATGCTACCTATAATTGAAAAACAAGGACTAATTCCCCAACATCAGTTTAGGTTCCGACAACAACATTCCACCATAGAACAGGTACATAGGGTGGTTCACGTTATAGAACAGGATTTCAAAGAAACAAGATACTGTGTAGGCGTTTTTCTAGATGTCAGTCAAGCATTTGATAGAGTTTGGCATCCCGGTCTACTCTACAAAATTAAACAATCTCTGCCTCACCAATATCACCATCTCATTAGAACCTACTTAAGTGAAAGATACTATCAGGTCAAACACGCAGAAAGCCTGTCTAACCTCCACATTATTGAAACTGATGTCCCCCAGGGCAGCGTCATGGGACCTGTGCTATCTAATCTTAACAGCTGACCTTCCTCAAAAAGAACAAGTTGTTACTGCATGCGGATGATACTGCTCTATTAGTATCTGACACCGATCCTGAGTAAGCATCGTCTATACTTCAAAGCTACCTCAACAATTTGCAAGAATGGCTTAACAAATGGCGCATAAAAATAAATGCAACAAAATCGACAGCCATAACATTTACGACCAAACACGGTATCATGCCTCCGCTCTACCTGAAAGGCGCTCAAATATCAACCAAGGACGAAGTGAGATATCTTGGCATGCATTTGGATAAGCAGCTCAAATGGAAAGTTCACATCACTAAGAAGAGAAACGAATTAGATCTCAAAATTAAAAAAATGAACTGGTTCCTAGGGCGAAAATATTGCAATCTTACAGAGATTTCAAAATAAAACTCTGGACACTATAGCCAATGCGGAATGGTTAATCTCAAACCTTACTCTGTACAACGACCTAAAGATAGCATGGATTAGAGATGAAATCGATAGATATAAAACTAACTATGTTACCAGAATTCATTCTCACACAAATGTGCTAGCACTCAACCTATTAGATAACACAAATGTAATTAGAAGATTAAATAGATGTAAGATTTTAGACTAAGATAACTAGCATTAAGCAGCATGCGGGGCCCGCCGCTGGGCAGTTTCCCCTACATGTCATATATAGTCTTAGATCACATTTGCTTGTTAGCTCCTAGGCTAGTTGTAAATCGGCAATAATATTAATACAAAAATCCAAATAAAAGACTAGTTTTCTTCTATGACTTATAGTTTTCCTCAGAGAGTAGATAGATTGATAAAGTGGAAGCCAAAACGTTAATAATATTATAAAAATGAACGTAATTTATATATCTCGACGTCTTACTAATAAGCCTGATCTACAGTAATACTACAAATTTCAATAAAAAGTGTACAGTAGTGAAATGAAGTAACTGTTTTCAAATAAGCAGCCACTGCCCCTGTGAGTGGGCAATAATTTTAAATTTTATTATAACGCAGTAGAAGCTCTTAACGACTTTACCGTTAATATCCAAACGTAGATTTACTGAAATTACAACAAAACTTTTGATTGAACCACTGCTTAACATATATTTATACACTAACGAAATGTGTTTTGTCTATATTTTTAATAAATTGTTGAAATAAGTAAACAGAGCCACCCAATTTATAACGACATACTATATATTAGCTCAACTTTCTTTTCACAAATGTTGTACGGTAGAGAGACAAGCAATTATTTTTTGAATAGCTTCACTTTGTTCGCTAAGTATCACTTATGTAAAAAATTATGTAAATGGAAGCGAAGTTGATATTCAATTTTAGGTTTTGCATTTATGATGAACTGTGGGTGGCTAAAATAATTTTTCTTGTTATAACTTAAAAGCGAATACTTTATAAGAATTTTTTTAACCTGTTATACTACTTTAACAACTTCATTAACTTTTAAATTAGTAAGCTTATTACGATAATACCTGGTACTTACGGCGAAGGATGTGTTTATCTCGATTATAAACATTTCGTATTGTTGAGTTCTCTTAACCTTTTTTTTTTAATTTGACGTAGATTTGTAGTAATATCTTATCCTCTTTCCATAAAACTACATTATAGTAGATTTTCTTCTAAATTAAATTAGTAACATAATTCTATTTAGTTTTTAGATATTAACATTATTATGACAACATTTCTACTATTTTTTAATATTCTTTTTTAAGTTATACCAGTATTATTATATAGTTTTTTATTAATACCATATTAAGTATTTCTCCAAATGTTGCCTATCCCTTCAGTAGGATTGTAGTCGCAAAGCTTGACAGATGACACTGCTGCCGTATGTTTACGCTGCATTGTTCTAAAATTTTGAGCTTCCTAATTTTAGTCACAATTCTATTCAATTAAACAAATAGTCAGCATTATAATCTGATATATTTCACTTTCTTAGATTATGTAGTTTTAGCTGTAGAAGCTATGTTGTAGCTTCGCTGAATTTTCTACATGTGCTGAATGATGTTCGCCTTGTGTCAAATAATTTACATCTATGCATGTTAGCAACTTATCGCAAATAAACACAATTTTCCCCCTTCAAATAAAATTTGTAGTATTGCTTTTCATTATAAACCTTAAATTATTGTAAAAAATATATAGCCACTGATTCCCGGTTTGCCAGACAATATTTGCGGCAGATCTAGTATTTTTATTGTTGAATAATTGAATCAATTGTTAATATATAATCTTTATACAACAGAAAAGTAAGTCTATGCATAATGTATACGAAAACAAATTGTTGTAACTGTTTTCTTTAGGTCAGCTTATCCTTAGGTCAGCAATCCTTACATTAACCAAAAATTATATATATATATATATATATATATATATATATATATATATATATATATATATATATATATATATATATATATATATTTAGTTTGACAGTCAATCAAGTTCCAGTAGTACATTGGCTGCTTGTAAAAACTTCTATTTAATTTAGGCAATTGGTAATGTTTAACTCGCTACCTATTTTTTAAGCGACTTACGATTTTGACCTAGAGTACAAATATATCTGTACATATACAAAAGATATTTGAGAAGTAATAAATCTATTTAGGAAATTGTCGTCGCATTAGACTGAGAGTTTACCATTGTGTATCAAAACTCGTACCGTATAATTTTCTTACCCAGCAATTAGATCGGTGCCCTTCAAAAATTATAATGGATAAAAAATGTTATTGAGTGCAGGTGTGCGACGGAATTTATTAATACCCTGTATCGCTCCATCATTCGGAATACAAATTAGATTTATTTTTTTAGTTTGAGTCTAATGGAAAATTTAATAAGATATTATTACAAGAAATTTTATAGGCGGGTGTGAGTACCAAGACAGATCGGTTTTCATCAATGAGGTGTAGCACTGGAGTATTGTTTAAGAAAAGCACACCACTTAAGCGGACTATACACAGATATTCTATTATGTACTAAATGGAAATTGTAATTTCCACTACAATAACATTTGATCTGACGAGAATTGTCAATCCAATAGCGTTTCAGATGAAATATATGATTAGGCATAGTAGGACGTAGTTTAATAAGACCGATTACTACTCCACAGCGCTTCTCACGTCTTACATAATTTGCAAAACCGAGCGCTACCACATTTTATGCTTGCCGTTAGGAAACATCTAAATGACACATCTGCTAGAAAATGGACTAAAGAAAGGATCCTATTGTACGACTTCTAAGATATTCCGATTTAACTTCTTTACAGTTTGGTATTTGAAATTATTTAAAATTTCTTTTATTATTATTATTTAGTTTACGCAACACCTGTAAACAATATTCGAGGTTTGCACAAATAAATAAAATATTGTTGTTAGATAATTAAAAAAAATTTGGTGTGAACATCACACGACTTTCCTTATCCTATTATTATATATCATGCCGGGTCCATCGTCTCGGCTCTGCGCTGCTCTTGTCCCGAAACTTGTTATTTTAAAAAAGGACGAGGCGCAAGTCCATCGTCTTTGCCTTGCGCTGCTCTCTTCTAAAAATTTGTTACTTTAAAAAAAGATGAGGCGCGAGACCAACACTCGAAAGCTGATTAAAATAAATAGTACAAGACAATAATTGACCCGTACTTAAAATTTTGCTACGTCACTGAAGGTAACGGTGCGAGCTCGGTCACACAGCCTTCCCCATTATCGCCTACGAGCTCCCTCCTAGCGGCCAAGCGCTCCCCCCGTCCTCCCGCAGTCGACCCGGTAGCTCTCCGAGAGCGTTGTGATTGGTCCGTTTAATTATTTTTTAATCGGCTATAACTTATTTATTTTTTGTTCGTCTCGGTCTGATCTATCCGGTAATATAAATTTCCCGAAACATTTTATGAACACCCGGTATATTAAAAATCCTGAGCTTCAATTTTTTTTCGAGTTCTTATTTTACCAACTTTTATTTTAAATTCATGTTTATCTTATGATAACAAATCATTTTTATTCTCATGAATTTTTTGTATCTTCAACCGTTTAGATTCGCGACCGCTTTGCGACCGATTTTGCGACCTTGCGAACAAACGGCTATGGCGATTTTTACCAAAACCTTCGCACTGCGTCCCCTACCTACAAGTAACTTGCATATGAAATTTGAAGTTCCTAGCTCTTATGGTTCTCGAGATATCCTGTTTACTGGCAGACCGACAGGCACACCCACACACATATACGAACCAATGGCCCAAACCAACTTTTTTGGTGTCCTGGGGCTATAATTCGTCCATAAATGTGAAAAACTGGGTAGGTCAAATTTCCGCCGATTACATTACTTTCCTTATTATAGGATAAAGAAAGTAAAAATCTGTTTTTTTAAAGGTGCGGGATTTCTTTAAACGCAAATGTAGATTCTCTGCGGATATGGAAGAACGACATTGCAAACATCTTCTTTAATTGTAATTCTTATTATTGTAAAAATCAATAAAACTGTACTACAAACAAATTATTATACTATTGCAATTGCAATTCTATTTAGAATTGCTGTTATCTTAAAAACAGTTGATTTTCAGACTGTACTACATGCCTTGTAAATCTTCAAACATTTTTTTACCCTTCATAGCCAATGTGTACGTTAAAATTGATTATCGTTATGTAAATAAAATGTTTCTTCTGTTGATATAAAATTTAAAATTTAATTAGAAAAGTTGTAAAGTTAGGACTTTTATTTACAGACTTGTCATGCGACTGTTTCTTTGATTTGAGAAAATTGAGATACAAGTATCAGTTAAACATTTTTTCAATTTATATATTGAGCATCGCCAGCGTGGTCCAGTGATTGAGGGGCAGGCTGCCATGTGAACCGTCCGAGGTTCAATTCCCGAAGCTCTTTGATTTGGGTGACCAGCTCAGTCACTAAAAATAATTGAGTACCTACGGTCACTCGAACAATGAGTAATAATGGCGTTCGTCTAAGGCGCGGTGCTTGCCACATCGGGCAAAGATAACAAAGATATAAGAGCCTAAACCTCTTAATTGGCAGGCCGTGCTTTTACGCGAGGCTTTTGGAGCTTTACCATTATTATTGCTATTATATTAAGTAACGGGTATTTATACTTGTAAATTAAATTGGTGAGTTATATGTATTTGAATTGATCTATATACATAAAAGTTATTCTAAGCTAAAAGACGTGTTTTAAGATCTTCTGGTTTATCTTAAAAAGTTTATTCTAGAAAGCTGAAAATGTAGTTACTATAGATGTACATAAAGCTGACGCCACAACTGCATAGCCGCTATAAACACACGTTTGGTACCTTTAGCAGTGAAATGATCACTGAAAAATGTGAGACTACGGAAAGTATTTTTTTGTGTTAAAAACATCCAAATAGATAGAAAAAAACTAGGAATAACTTCGAAGTCGTCGAAAAACTTCTCAATACGGACCTCCATAAGAGAAGTATTGTTTTGGTAGAAGAGAACAACCGTAGTCTCTTCTAGTAAATTTTCCTACAGTGCTAGAAAAAACTTAATCCACAATGCATCTTAATATGTTTTATACACTATTGTGTTACTCTTGCAAATAAATAAGTGATACGCCTTTGTTGTCACAAGATTTAGTTACTATCATTTTTTCAGCACTGGAAAATGCTTCGATCGAAGCATAACACCACCATCTTATTAATTTGCTAAAATTTTTATTGGAACTCCGTTACGCATCTGTATTGATCTAATAATCATCTTGTTTGGTGCTCATCTCTAAATCCCCCTTATCCCGATTCCCATTTCTACCTGTAACCTTGATTGTCCGCTACCCACCCTAGTCACAACTAAACGGGATTTTTACCGCCGCCCGGCATTCCGATTTGAACCCTCGTGAGCGACAGAGTAGAGCCAGCCGACCAGGTGCTCTATTGCGCTGGGCTTGCACGCTGTCGCTACCTTTTGTACGTTCCGCCCCGTCTGTGGTGCCCCAGTACATTTGGTCAAGGAAAACTCACCCCCGGTTTGAAGCCGCCAACGACGAGCACGTTGAAATCCGCCGTCCAGGTTACCAGAGACCATTACTTGCGGTAAGTCTCATTTTAGTTGTTCCGTCGTGCATTTGTTCCAACAGCACTTTTTTCCGCAGTCTGGAGAGTGCACAACTGACCTGCCGCCCACCATATTTGAAGTTATTCAATCATAGTTGTATTATTTTTTGTTTTTTTCTCAATTCTTTTTTTTTACTTAATTGTTACTTTGTTATTAATTTCGTTTTGCCCAATACACAGCTCTGTTTTGTTTTCTTCCTGCTTTGTTTATCGAGTTACTTTAACTGTGCTTAATTATCGAACACATCTGCTGTTTCTCGAATATATTCATGGCCATGTAAATGATGTTTTTAAAATGTACTAAATATATATTTTGCTTTAATTTTGGAAAGACAACATTTTGTTGCTTATAAACTAGGTCTACGCGGACAGTCTCTCAGTCGATATGTACGCTATCGCGTCCGAGCCAAGAAAGTCCTTTTGTTTTTAACAGCGCTGCCTTGATACCTCGAGGCGCCGTTAAAACTATTCCGAAGCCAAATCGATCCGTGATTCTGTGCGGTCAATTGCTTCGGAACCGAAGGTCCAGCGCATAATTTTGTCCGGCCACCCGAAACATCTTGACCATTTTTATTCTTAAGCGACCAATCCCTAGGACCAACTAGACCATCTATTGCTCGAACAAGGAGCTTACAGCTGCAGGTGCACGGACAGAGACTACACGCAATTGCAACGTACGAAGTGTGTGTTTCATGTTTTCTCGTTCAAACAATCATTAAAAATGCTTACAAAAAAAAAGAATTCTATAAACTTAGGTTCAAAATTGCTAGATAACAGCTCTTCAAATAAACATGTCTTTTAATTAAACACTGTATAAACGTTTAAACTAAAATTATAAAATTTAAAATATTGAATAAACTTAATGCTGCAATTAAACTTGTAATAATTCATTTAAAAAAGTTTTTGTTAGAGTTGATTTTGAGTAAAAATAATGAAAACACAAAACTTCTTCACATAAAAAGCTGCCTTTCTTAAAAATCAATTCAAATTGCCACACATTGCTTATAATGCATGTACATATTATTAATTTGTTGTACAAAGGATTGCTCAATCTTTCTCATATTTGTGAATTGTTCATTGTTCCTGCAATATTCCAAACAATTTGTTGTTGGAAATTTTTAACATTACCAACAACACCTGTACTCCTGAAAATGATAACAACTGATCAATTGTTTAAATAATTTTGTCAAGTAAATATCAAACAGTTGAGTTTAAAATGCTTAATTCTCCACGGTTTTTTCTAAACAAAATCAAAAACCGCTTTTTGAAAGCTATTTTGAATATTTCTGTTTAACTTTGTATACATGTAAGCACGTATATTGATCAAAAAAGACTAAAACATTCTAGATTACTCTTTCCACTTAAATGCCGGTCGATGCGTGTAAATATTGAATACAGCAGACGATGATGTGAAAAAGCTTCAATAGAGTCGTTTATAAATTACCGCTGTTAGATTTATTAAAGAAAATTAAGGTCGGTTTACTTTGTTACGATTTCTGTAAAACAATTAGGCAAAAATTGTTGAAACACTTATTTTTTTATAAAAATTAATTTTTACATGCTACCAAAATGCAAAATGTTTTAAGACTTTAGAACCAAAAATAAAATAAACTTTGATGAACTGTGCAAACGATAAACTTTGTAATTGGAATTAGGAATGTGGCAGCCTAACATATCGAAAAATATTTTTTTTTGCAAGAATTATATATTTTAATGCATTAAGAGTTAAAATTTAACTCTTATTTTCAGAACTTTGCAAAGTGCTTCACATCGCAAAATTTTGCAAACGTTATAAGATATCACCTTTGAACAAAAGTATCTTTTGATATGGGGTGTTTAAAATTTTTATAATTGAGTATTGTTGTATTTACGAACAAAATAATGCAACATTGTATTATTTTATGTTCAAATTAAAGAGTGTATATTGCGATGTAAAAATGAACAAATGTAAATATAATATCGCAGCCTTAGAATGTGGAGGCTCTTAGTACAAGCTTCAATTCAAAATATAATTAAATCTTTGATAATCTCGTGAGATTGAATTAGACAATTTGATACTAAAAGTGCAGTTTTTCCAATTTAAACAACAAATAGTGTCATAAAATATAGTTACAATCACCTAGCACTCTGTATGGCGCAAATCCATTTCTCTAATTATCAACTAGTGTCAATCCCACCGGTAATGCCCCTAAATGCCAATGAATTTACAACTTTATGCAAGTCAGCAGTAAACCATTTCACAAAACCTAAACTGTTAGTATTCATCACATTCTAACCCAGCTAGAATTTGAAAGCATTTTATCATGAATCAGCAGGAATAAAAATAATCCTAGAGAATTTTCATAGGTTTACACTTATGAAAGATCAAAGTAAAAATAATGACTTAACAAAAAATTCGCATTCAGGGTAAATAATAAAGAAGAAGAAAAGATCAGACAAACATTTATTATATTAACAGTACACATTTATGTATGAATATGTAACCGATTATTAATATTCAAATTCCACTACAACCTACTTCGCCAAAATCCCAAAACCACTGCCATTGGGGTTATGAGGTAACTAAAAATGATTCAAAATTTTATGCAAACTATATAATAAAAAAAGATTTTATTTTAACAAAACCGTAACAATAAATGCAATCTTCCTGTATCAACATAGTAAATTATATAAAATTTGCCATATTCATCAATCAAAAGAAGCTAAATTATACAGAGTTGTTATAAGAAATTTCTATTAAAATGTTTTAATATTTTGAAAAAAAATTATTTAGGACAAATAGGTTATACTGTCAGAAATGTCGTAAACATCAGTTATGGAACCATATGTAGAACTAAACAAATGTTCATGCTTTTCTATATGAATATATGAATATAAATTTAGAAATGAATTCAAACAACAAAGACACAATCTGAAGTCACCCAATAAATTCCATACAGAGGTTGCAATGTCTAACAACTTTGAAAATACTAAAAAAAAATTTTAGTTCGCCCAGAGAAACACACTTACACACCACTTGTACAACCATAAAATGCCATAAAATGTGACATACTCCGAAACTTTAAGAAAACCAAACACAAATAAAACGGCAATTTCACTAACCAGTTTAGTTCTCATTTAGTTTGAAAATATGTTTAATCAGCTGAAAATTCAATAATAGCATGATAATAAATATGCTCTCAACTAGTAGATATTTCGTCCTTTTATGCATTGGCCTCTAAAATGCCGCAATCATACAACCAAATTTATGCATTTTGTTCAAATTATTATTTAATAAATAATTTCCGAAACAAATTGTAATGGCTGTCCAGCGTTAAAAATACTATATAATATACATAACACCATACTCTCACTATTCATCCCGATGGCGCATTCCACATCGGGGCAGCTATAATAATTCTCTGTGTATTGTCGTATTATAAACTACCCCTATTACAAACAAATTCCAAGCAACAACAATTTATGTCGACGCTCAATGAAATCCACTGATAGTAACTTCAATTTCAGTCTTTGTGTTCATGCGACCACCAATAAAGAAAACGAGAATTTGTTTAAATTAATAGAAAACCAATTCAAACCTGGAGGAGATTTCAGGTATAACTGTGGGGTTATAGTAAACCGTGAAATGCCAAAATTATCAAACGCGTTCACTCAAAAATCCTGCACAAAAGCCCTATGGTATATAAATAATAAAACCATACGCAAAATCTCCATATTCTTATGGTTAAAGAAGAAATTCATTTCTTAAACACCAACTACTTTTGTACTACCGGGTCATTAAATAGCGACATAAGTTAACTAGATGAGTCTATATCAGTACATAGACGGCTGAAAAGTAACGGTAGAATAATGTATGAAGTGTCATAAATCCATGCCTTTTTCTTTCTAATTAATTTTTAATCAACAAATTTATTGTTCTTAAAAAGTAAATAGTAAATAACTTTATCGATAACAAAAATGAGTATATATTTTTCCTCAAAAATTGGAAAAATTTTGGAATTCTAACTCAAAATAAATTAAGCTGGCGTACTCGTAAAGGAACTGCTTCTCCTTAACAATTATTTATGATTTATGTGTTTTACTGTTTTTGATGAACGCAATCAGCACCCAGTATATTCAGGTATACATTTTTTATTAACTACCAAAAAATATTACTACTGTTCAACGCTACGAGCATTAGATTAGATAGATAGTATTTTCAAATGTTCTCATTCAATTTGATTAGTCGAGACCGTTCAAATAGCCGTTATGTTTCTTCTTGCTCCCATTTCTGAAAAAATTAGGAAATTTTAACACTCGATTGTATTTATTTTTCAACTTCTCTGGCCAGTGGATGGAGCATGCTAACACAAAACACATTCTATGAACATAGAATTTTTAACAAATCAGACAAATGAAGTGGATTTACAGAATATGGTCGAGAACACAAGCGTCTAACCATTTTTTAATTTTACGTATAAAATTATGAGACATATAAGAAATTATAAATTTACATTTTGACAAAATCAAGTTTATAACGGCATTTTCTAAAGCGTTAAACCAAATATAAGTGGCAATGTCAATTATAAAATGGGAAACATACATTACTACATTTACAATGTATGATAATATAATAATTACAAGTATTATATAGGAAATAAAAGATAGATCAGAAAAGAGATCAATAAATAAAAATCTGGTGTAAACATTACACGACTTTCCTTATTCTATCATTTGGGTAATTCTAGCAAAAATCCTGGTCTTAAATTTTTTTTCGAGTTCCTATTTTACCAACTTTTACTTTAAATTCATGTTTATCTCGTGATAACAAATCATTTTTATTCCCATGAATTTTTTATATCTTCAACTGTTTAGATTCGCGACAGCTTTGAGACCGATTTTGCGACCTTGCGACCAAACGGCTCGGCACTGCGTTCCCTACTCACAAGTAACTTGCATACCAAATTTCAAGTCTAGCTCTTACGGTTCTCGAGATATCCTGTTTACTGACAGACCGACAGACAAACAGACACACACGAACCAATGGCCCAAACCAACTTTTTTGGTGTCCTGAGGCTATAACTCGTCCAGAAATGTGAAAACTGGGTAGGTCAAATTTCCTCCGATTACATTACTTTCCTTATTATAGGATAAGGAAAGTAAAAACTATGGTACTAATTGAATTAATAAAGTAATGTGTTTTTTGTATATCCTTACATTTAATATTATTAAAATTCTTCCAGCAAACATTTTTACAACGGTAAACCTTTAAGTAAGCTTTAAAATTAGAAATAGTAACGGCAATTTCATTTAGCCACAATTTGTGAACCAGTTAATGATTAAACTTTAGAGTTTACATTAATAAAGGAATCCACCATACCGGACTGAATATATTCTTTAATTTATCTGAATATTTAAAATTATAATGAAAAAATTTATGCAAGGACTTTTTGGACAATTGTTTATTTTAAGTAAGCATTGAGGAAGTTTCGATAATTTGTTATTCCCAAATTTATAAATTACAAAATGCTGACTTAAATAACGCTACTCTTACATTTTCGTCAAATAATTCACACTTTTAGACTGTGTTTCAAAGTGAATGGACGTGTGGCCATGCTGCGAAATATCAGTGCCCGGACCGCTCAGAATTTTGCCTGCTGCTTAAGGTTAGGCTTATACTTTTGTTATTATTATTATTTAATTTGAACCAATTTGATTTTCGGTGTGTAAACGTGTACGGTCTAATTTTTCGAAATATTAAATGATCGATACACGCGTTGGCCTGGGGTCGAGCGTATACATATATTTTAATCAGTGTATGTCTACATTTGTAGACAAACCTTATTTTACTTTAAAATAAAGTAAATTTAATAACAAAACCGTGTGTTATGTCTCCTATACAAACGAGTAACATAACGAACCTACCCGGAACATGATAGTCAGCAAAGAGTACAACCCAATTTAATATTCCTAGACACTATGGTTAATCAATCTTGTGTAAATACCTACATTATTTTTTCTAATCAAGACTATAACTTATCAACCCTTTATCTATCTATGCCAATAAATAAACAAGCGTCTAATAAACAAAATAAGATTAAGAAAGCACAAGCTAATAAATTCACTTAGCAAATTGCTAAAAAAATGCAAAGACTAAATAGATCAACTTAGGGCATTGATCAACCCATTATCATTACCAATATTAGATACTATCTTATAGCAAGCCAACCTAACAAAGAATCAAATGCATATAAAATAGTAATGTCAATACTAGCAAGTTACCAAAACTATATATAGTTTTGGTATATGGCGTTACCAATCATAATCCAATGATGGAGGATATCTTAGAAGTTGCTGCAAATAAAAATTTTTACACACAATTGTCATGGAATAACACAGTCATAATCGATGGACTTATCCTACACACATACAGACATAGTTAGACACTAAAAAGAAAAATAAGTAAACCATCATACATATCAAACTAAAGATGAACGAGCATATAGGGTAGTTATTAAACACATCTATCATTCAATATTCACCAAAGAAGTTAAAACTGAATTAGAAAAGTTAGATCATTAAGTACGTAACATAATGAACAAGACATAAGGCAACCAAAGATTCCATTATTCTATATTGATCTTAAACCAGGAGAAAATATTAAGAAAATATTTAAAACAGAAGTCTTGTGCAATAGTAAAGTTAAGGATAAGTCACCACACAAAATAGCAGGCATAATTTAATGTACTGTATGTCAAAACTATGGACATTCGAAAACTTACTGTACCAAACAAGACATGTGACAAATGTGGAAAATAACATGACCCAGAAACATGCACAAAATCTAAAACTATATCATCAAAATATGACTTATGTGAGAAAAACCACCCTATGAATTATAAAGGCTTTTCTGTTTATCAAGAAACTCCAAAAATAGAACATCAAATAAACTGACTCCAAGTCTATAATTCCTATTCTAACAATTACACCTAATACTGTAAAGTCAACACAGAAGACAAATTAACTGCCTTTCTAAACGAGATTAAGAACATGTTCGCACAGCTAATGAACCAGAATAACATTATGCTAGACTTACTGTCAACCCTAGTACAACCAACATATTAACAATAACCACATTTAACGCAAATAATTTATTAAACCATAAGCAAGAGATAATCGCTTATCTAAATTTAAACAAAATAAATATAATGCTAGTATCCGAAATGCATTTTACAACCAGGACAATGCTTTGCATACCCAATTACTCTATATATAATACAAACCATCTAGATGGAATTGCGCATGCATTATTAAAAAGTCCATATCACATCAGCAGCTAAACTCTTTTTAAACTACTAAAATACAAGGTGCAAATGTTAAAGTAAATATATCTCTTTGGTCACTCACAGTGTCAGTTATTTATTTCCCTCCTTGACATACAATTGGTGCTTGTGATTATAGTAAATACTTTTATACTTTGGGAAATAGATTTATTGATAGAGGAGACTGAGACTCCAAACATACATATTACGGATTTAGAATCATCAAAACAAAAGATAGAAACCGACACATTGGCCAACTGATATAACCAAGTTCCTTGATCTATTGGATTTGTATGTTTGCTACGGGATAGATACAAATTAATCCTGGTTGAACCAAATAACAAAAATCTGGTGTGAACATCACGCGACTTTCCTTATCCTATTATTATGTATTATACCGGGTCCATCGTCTCGGCCCTGCGCTGCTCTCGTCCCGGAACTTGTTACTTTAAAAAAGGACGAGGCGCGAGTCCATCGTCTCTGCCCTGCGCTGCTCTCGTCTAAAAATTTGTTATTTTAAAAAAGGACGAGGCGCGAGTCCAACACTCGAAAGCTGATTAAAATAAACAGTACATGACAATAATTGACTCATAGTTAAAATTTTGCTACGCCACTGAAGGTAACAGTGCGAGCTCGGTCGCACGGCCTTCCCCATTATCGCCTGCGTGCTCCCACCAAGCGGCCACGCCCCCCCCCCGTCCTCCCTCAGTCGGTCAGGAAGCTCTATGAGCGCGCTGTGATTGATCCGTTTAATTATTTTTTAATCGGCCGTAACTTATTTATTTGACCTCATATCAAAAAATTTCATTGTAATTTTTTGTTCGTCTCGGTCTGATCTATCCGGTAATATAAATTTCGCGAAACATTTATGAACACCCGAAATATTAAAAATTCTGAGCTTCAATTTTTTTTGTACGAGTTTCTATTTTACCAACTTTTACTTTAAATTCATGTTTATCTCATGATAACAAATCATTTTTATTCTCATAAATGTTTTGTATCTTCAACCGTTTAGATTCGCGACCGCTTTGCGACCGATTTTGCAACCTTGCGACCAAACGACTCGGCCGATTTTTACCAAAAGCTTCGCACTGCGTCGCATATCTACAAGTAACTTGCACACCAAATGTCAAGTCTCTAGCTCTTACGGTTCTCGAGATATCCTGTTTACTGACAGACCGACAGACAGACACACACACACACACACACGAACCAATGGCTCAAACCAACTTTTTTGGTGTCCTGAGGCTATATTTCGTCCAGAAATGTGAAAAACTGGGTAGGTCAAATTTTTGCCCAGGCATTTGACGAAGTCTGGTACACTGGGTTACTATACACACTAAAAAAGGCCTCTTCCAAATTATTAGTACCTTTTCCTTAAATCCTATTTTTCTGACAGATATTTTACAGTTAAGTGCAACAGCAAACTCTCCAGTTACCATTCTATAACATCTGATGTCCCACAACGTAGTGTCTTTGTCTTTCTCCTATACCTCATTTATACTACTGACCTACCAGAAAATTGAAACACGGTTATCGATACTTTTACTGACTACACCGCAGTTCTATCTACAAATGAAGGCCCTTTGTTAGCATCTGAAAACCCCCAATCTAATTAACGAATAACTTAATAAATGGGACATCAAAATTAATGTAACCAACTCATTTCAAATAACTTTTAGAACTAGATTTAACACGTGTTCATCAGTTAGTCTAAATAATATTCCAGTACCTGTTAAAACATAACCAACTATCTAGGATTACATCTTGATCAACGACTTATTTGGAAAAAAAACACATTTAAGCTAAGTGGCAACTGCTGAACCTAAAGTTTTAGTCAATGTACTGGCTGTTTGGAAGAAGATCGAAACTGACCCTATCCAACAAAGTATTACTATAGAACACCACACTAAACCCAATTTGAACGTACGGAGTAAAACTACGGAGATGCCTTAAATTAATACAATAAAATTAAATTGAAAATTAATGAATCGACTAAATGTGAAGATAACCGCATTATTATATTAATTAAAAGGTTTTGTAATGGCCAGAAACAATCAAAAAAAGCGATACGTAATATAAAGATAAAATAAAGGCTTTCTATTCTAGAGGATTAAATTACAGTAATTGAATCCACGAATGCGCTCATGCACACACACACACATACACACACACACACACACACTTGTATATTTTTGGACAAAAGATACGTTTGAACTGTTAATAAGGGTCTTGTACACATAGTTATTTGTTTATATATATATATATATATATATATATATATATATATATATATATATATATATATATGTTTTACTAAATAACAAAATATGTAGGGCAGTCAAAACAAGTCGGCAATGTGTGTGTGTCTGTAAAACAAAACTAACTTTGTTTAGACAGTCTATTTGGTCAAATCGAAGACATGGGACATTTTCCAGAACTACAGCTTCTTTCATGTTGATCCTGTTATTTATGATTTTTTTAATGTATAACAAAGAATCATATATGTATATTAGAAGAGGAAACCAAAACCCAAATTCAAAAGCTACACCAGAACCATTTATCTATCAAAAATCATTCCAATTATTTATTAAGCAAACCAGCTATCCAAGTTATTCGAAATCAACTTTTTTGTGACTCAAAATTATGCTCTTATTGTGCATATCATATCCCAAATAATACTATCTATTGCCAAATTCCCCAAAGACATAGCCACTGAAACCAGGGAATATGTAGCAAGTACAAAACAATCCAACAACCTACCTCGAAAAGAAAATCAAGACTGTTATTAACAGTTCAATCCTATCTCTCGATACGAAAAATCGTACACTCTAAGAAAAATTGTTAAGCATACTGGCTAAAATTATACGTTTTTTTCAAAAATTCAAAAGTAAAACACTCTTTTTTGATCTCTCAATCAATTGCAGTTGATTTTAGTTCCCCGTCACTTATGTTAGTCAAATAGCTGGCGACAACCCCTTAGCTCCTTATAAAATAAATCTCATCATATGTCCGAAACTCCTACAACTTCTTAGAAATTGTAAAATCCTTTTTCATTAATAAATATTACATAATAGTCAGTTTTAAATTAATAAACCATCACTTGGGGACGCGGTGGCT
The DNA here is from genome assembly GCA_036346155.1 of Sinelater perroti. Classification (NCBI taxonomy): domain Eukaryota; kingdom Metazoa; phylum Arthropoda; class Insecta; order Coleoptera; family Elateridae; genus Sinelater; species Sinelater perroti. The sequence continues at coordinate 7,675,937 of JARFIY010000337.1, read as the reverse complement.
CAGATGGTTCAACCAGTTGGCTCTGCCCTCTGGCCGGCTCGCGCGAGTTCGAGTCTCGCTCAATCCATGGGTGTGTGTGAATGTACTTGCGTTAAGTGCATGTTAGTGGGCACAATTAGGCCTTGAGGCTGCAGTGCCTGTAAGTGCGCCATCGCTTATTCAATTTACAGCCAAACCAATGATATTCCGATGGACTTTTCCATTCACTCGTTGTGCCAAACTTGTGTATAACCATTTTAAAATAAAAACTCTTGTTTTCTTTTCTTTAAAACCTACTTGTTAGATAAGTAACCTTGGCGATACCTTTGTTATATGGCGTCATGAAATTTAATTTTCTCTATGCCTAAATAAACTTTACACGACATCACCTTTACAATGAAAGTCAAACGAAACAATTTCCTTCATTTTTAGACACCTTCATTACGAAAAATCCTTTCAATGCAGTTTTTATCATACTTGCACAAGTCCAGTGGCGATGTCCCTTATTATCAGATCCCAGAAACTTCCCGACACTGAACATTAACTAAAATGAGTGCAATTACAAAAATCCCAATATAGAAAATATATTTAGAAAATCTTCAATTTACATTAACAATAGTAACAAAAACAAAAATTACATAGCTCACAACCTTTTCGACCAAGTAAAAGCCTTCTAGCCTTACAATGATAAAAATTGATAAAACAAGTCGTACACTAAGTAAACAAAATACCCTATGTCTGTGCCAGAACCTACATAGGGCAAACGAACAGACAAATATCAAACTGCATATACGAACATTCGTAGATACTTGCGAATGTTTGTATAAATGTGTATAAAATGATAAAATTTCTACAAAGTTTACCTTTGGTATCATCTAAACAAGAGGCCTAAGCCACTACAATATTTTTGACATTTACTTGTTTGTATGATTATTCTTGTTAATAATTCAAGAATGACTAAGAATGTAAATTTATTTTTTTAGTAATCAAATTCTTATATTCAGCAGCTGAATTATAATTCACCCCAACTGGTGGTAGCAAGAAATTCAAATCGGAATTTAGAACGGATTTGGAGTATGTATGAGGGAACTTGACACGTTAATGTCAAATATGAAAATATCCCTTACCCTATTTTATTTTACAAGCTGCTGTATATCTTTTCAGCAAAAAGTAGATAAAATTTGTCGGTTAAATTACAATTTAGTTAACGTACAAGTAATATAAATATTCAATGGTAAACGAAAGTTAATTTGTTATTTGATGTGTGCAATTAATATTTATAAAATTAAATAAGAAATTAACAAACAGAATGTTCCAACGCCATTTATAATTTACTTTGAGTTATTCAATATGCATGAGCCGCTTTGTGGAGTTTTACGGCTTGTTATTTCTATTGGAGTCGCGTTACCACTCCTTGTGTATTTTAAAATGTAAATCGACAAAAGAGGCTAAACAATGCAAATGTGTAGTTCCAAATTAAATGTTGACGTTTCTATTTGAGAGTGAAAATTAAGCAAACGACGCGATCAAGCCATCGAGCGCCCCACCGCGCAGTTTTTATTTCGCTATCGTTGCGGAACGAGCTTTCTATGGCGCCGGTGGCGCTGTGTCAACAAAGTCCGAAGTGCTTCTTAAATTTTCCAGAACCCGCAAAGTAAAGTAAGCCCGAAACATATTTACATAAAAAGCTTTGAAGTTTAAATTTGCTATGAACGGCAGCTGGCGACACACTCATTCAATTAGGGCGCGTCCGCACAGCGCGAGCCCCATGAAGGCTCTAGTAATATTCATCCTTAGGACGTTATTTTACTATCTGTTCCACGCCTAAGCAATTGTGGGTGATGTACAGTTGTCGGCGTTGTGGTCTTGAACTGCGAACTTTTTATTTTGAGTAGAGCAGTGTTTTGTCCCTGGGCCTCATTCAACGCAGTACCCCACATCTTCATTACAAATAAGAACAACTTGGAAAATCAAACGAATATTAGTTTTGGAATAAAACGAAAACTAACAAAATTGTAGTTTATTTGTATTTATTTGTTTTATTATTCGTTTTATTTATTTGTAGTTTATTTTTACCAGAAAACATGTTTAGGTGGTCTACATCTTAATTCAAATAATTAATTGGAATTCTCTTAAAACAAGGCAATATCATGTGTAAACAACAAATTAAGCAAAAGTAGTAACAGGTAATATTAAATAATAAACATATAATTAAAACAGCACAAAGAAAATGAGTAAAACTTTCTAATATTTAAAATATGAAAAGAAATTGCACTTAGTCAAAATAACACTAAAGAAGGCCTGCCATTTTAGGTAAAGTATTGAATGCCAGAAGATGTAAATAGAGAAGATTATAAAGTAATATTGTAAGGTTAGAGAAAAGCACAATAGTGAGGAATAGGTTTTTTCAGATGTGCCACCTAAGTCAAACTTTGTAACTTGCAGACTTACTTGTGTCTGTTAAAGTATAGACAGTATAGCATTATTAATTATTATTTATTCTATTCTTTAGTCAAAATTTAATTACAAAAAAATAATTATTTTCAAATAAGCATAATTTTGTCTTAGAGACACCTATCTATACAAAAAACAATATTTAAAATATTATGAACGCATTTAAGAGAATATACATTGTTTACCAAAAAAATAGGAAAAAAATGACTTAATAATATCTGAAGAATGTGATAGGTATGTTTAAAAGTATCTCAACCAGTCAATGGAAGTGCGGGTGATAAAGTACAAGATCACAAAAAAAACGATAAAGGTAATGAAGATAAGAGGGACCTATTAAAGTGAGTGAACTAAATAAAGAATTATTTAGAAAATGTGAGAAAATGATAAATTAAATTTATAGAAAAAAATGGAAAAATTTATACCAAGAAATGAAAAAAGAAAATGAAGAAATACGAACTGAATAACCACGTCGAGTAAAAATATAGAGTGCCTTGAGAAAGAATACAGAAATAAGGTAATCATAAGCGGACGGAAAATAGATTTAACAATCAATAAATAAAATACTAAGAAAATAGATAAATTTATTAAAAAAAATTGGGAGTGAAAGTACAACTCCAAATAGTTAACAAAGCTGGATCAAAACTTATGTTTAATAGAACTAGAAAACTTAGAAGACAAAGGACAGATAATAAAAAATAAATGGAAATTAAGAAATATAAAAAGAGAAACCGTATATATGTAAGCAATGATTCGGCTATCGGAGAGATGTACATGCAAGAACAAATAACAAAATCTAACAAAAAAAGTGAAGCAGAAAGTCAGAGTAGGATTTAATAAGTTAAGGATAGAAAAAAGTATGGATTTAGAACAAAAACACGAGTAAATTATAGGAGATAGAAAAATAATAAAAACAAATAAGAACGAAACAGAACAAAGACAACCAAGCAGTGAAAATGGATAGGAAAAAGTTTATAATAAAAAAACAAATATAAGAAAAACCAAAAATGTGGAAAACGGAAACCTAAAATATGCGGGAAATTGAAGGAAATCAATAAGAACTAATCGAAGAGTTTGAAAGAGTAGGTCTTGAAATACTAGCAACATCGAAAACGAAGAAGGAAAACTGAGAACTGATAATGCAAAATAGTCAGATTTTAACTTATAGTGGAGTGGCACAAGAAATGCAGCTGCAGGAGTAGAATATATTACTGATAAAAAAATTAATAAACAACATACACAGTTAAAAAGAAGTATCTTAACAAATCTTGGTAATTGAATTTTATCAAATACACAATAAACGCACAACTATAATAATAGTCTATGGACCGAACGAAAACGACTCTGTTAAAAATAAAGAACACTTTTGGGAAGCTTACGTAACAGAAGACATTAGGTCGGCAAAATAAATGGAGCAGCAATATATATGATTGGAATACATGGATAATGTACAAGGAACAATAACGGAAAACGTTTGCTATGCTATTACGTATTAAATAACCTGAGAGTGGCTAATACATTTTACGAACATCGCGACATACACAGGTACACAAGGGTTTCCGAAAACAAAAATAAAAGATTAATAATTAGTTACTAATTGTTTAAATAAATAATAGGAAATTAATAAAATATGTCAAAGTCAGAAGTGCAGAAATATTTAGTCAGCACTACCTAGCAGTAGAAAAGATTAAGCTAAGAAAAGAAACACAACAAGATAATAGTGAAGACAACAAACCAAGAAGAACAGCATCAAATCGCTTGCTGAATAATGAATCGCTGTTATTGCTAAAAGAGTATACAGTAGTTTGTAAAATAAAATAGAGTAAGGATATTTTCATATTTGACATTAGTGTGTTAAGTTCTCATACTCCAAATCTGTTCTAAATCCCTAATTCATTTCCTTCCTACTGTCAGTTGGAGTGACTTTACATATTTTACATATTTAGTCGTTTTTTAATCATTAACAAGGATAATCATACAAAGAAATAAATGTCAAAAATATTTTAATAAGGGTTAGGCTTGTTCTTTACATGATACCAAAGGTAAGACACAAATAACCAACTGTAGGAATTTTATCATTTTATACACATTTATACAAACATTCGCAGGTATGCATGAATGTTCGTACATGCAGTTTGATATTTGTCTGTTCGTTTGCCCTGTGTTCTGATACAGTCACAGCGTATTTGGTTTAGTCAATATATGACTTGATTTGTTACTATTGTCAGACAAGAACGCCTTTACTTTGTTGGGAAGGTGATGAGGTTTGTAATTTCTGTTTTTGCTACTAATGTTACCGATGTAAGTTTAGAAATTTTGAAAATAACTGTTTATATAAGATTTTTATGGTAATATTAATTTTAGTTAATTCTTAGTGTCGGGTAGTGTCTGGAATCTGGTAATAAGCGATATTGCTGCTGAACTTGAGCAAGTAACATAAAAACAGTATTAAAAGGATTTTTCGTAATGAAGATGTCAAAAATGAAGGAAATTGTTTCGTTTGACTTTCATTGTAAAGTTGATGTAGTGTAAAGTTTATTCAAGCGTGAAGAAAATTGAATTTTATGATCCCATAAAACAAACGTGTCGCCAAAGTTACTTATCCAACAAGTAGGATTTAAGAAAAGAAAGCAAGAGTTTTTATTTCAAAATCGGTCATAAACAAGTTTGATACAACAAGTAAAAGTGGAAAGTCCATTAGAGCATCATTGATTTGGCTGTAAAAATTGTTTTAAAAAGTAAAATGTGTATTTAATAGGTGATAGCTTATTAAATTAAAATTGACTAGCATATAATCTTTAGGGATGAGAAAGAATATGACAATTTCTTAAAAGTTGTAGGAAGTTCGTACATATAATGAGGCTTATGTGATAAGGAGCTAAGGAATTTTGGCCAGGTACGTGGCTAATATATGTATAAGTGAACTAAAGTCACTGGCAATAAATTAAAAAATAATGTTTTTTTTTAATTTTAGTAGAACGTCTAACTTTAGTTAATATATTTTAAAAAAATTCTTGGGTTTCAAGAAGATTTTTCGTATCAAGAGTTTCGTATCAAGGTTTGAGCTGTTAATAAGAGTCTTGATATTGATATTGATAAGATAGGTTGTTGAATTGTGTTGTACTTGTTTATAGTCCAGAGGTTTTAGTAAATCGTCTATACTAGCGATGTAGTCTAAGTTGTTAAAGATATTAATTGAGTATTAAGGCTTTGTAGTTTAAAAGGTTTAATATTGACTTTAAACAACACGACTAAGCATAGCACTTTAGCTACATATTCCTTGATTTCACTGTCTATGTTTTTGGGGAGTTTAGCAACAGATGGTACTATCTGGGATATGACATGCTTGATAAGAGCACAATTTTGAATAACAGAAAAGTTGATGTGTTTACTTGAGGCATAAGTGTTGCGACTGGGTTTTGGTTTTCCCTTCTAATATATGCGACGAACTGTCGCGTCAACTGCCCCAGCGTACCGCACGTTTGTGCAACCGCCAAACACGACGCTTTCATCTCGTCGTTTTGATCTTAAAACATTAATGAAAAAATGATTTGAAAATACAATCTTACGTATTCTTTTCTCAGCTTTTTAATGGTAACATTATTTTGTGCGAATTTTTATTGTATAACCTCAAAAAATGCAATAGTTTGAAAAATGTTATATTTTTTCATCTTCAATATTTTTAATTTTTTGGACCACTTAGATCGAAAGATCAGACATTTTAAATATAGATAATAGAAAAATAGGGTTTTTTTGAGCATTCAAACGACGAACACAAAGGTGCGTATGTGTACCAAACCCTTATTAATGTGCCTGTAAAGTAATTTAATCCTTTAGAATAAAAATCGTTTATTTTTTAATAGTGACATTGTAATATATTTTCATTACACATTGTATTTTTTACAATTTTTTGGCCATTGAAAAACATTGTAAATAATATAACAATACGGTTATCTCCCCATTTAGCCGATTCAATAGTTTGCGGTTTGCATTTTGTTTTATTTTTAAATTTACCATCAACCCTACAAGTAGTGTTAAGTAAATATGATAACAGAAGTAGGCGTTTTTATAAGAAACCACTCGTTAGTAATACTCCTTCAGGAATCCTTTTACAGTAGGATGCTTGAAGGTCCTAAGATTAGGTTCTATTTAATCTTTTTATAGGTAGATAGGTGATGAACAACTGATGAGTCAAATCGTTGTAATCCTGGAGTCCACTGCATTAGTTCGCTTTGTTACATTCTACAGTGGATCTCCCATAGCATAGAATATGTCGCACTGAAGTTGTTAAATATATTTTGTTAAATATGGTTTAGAGCATCCCCATAAGTATAATCCGTGCGTTCAAATTGGCTTCATTACTTTCTTGGATAGCGAATGTTTCGATCTTCTTTCAAGCAGCCAGTACATTTGGTGAAACTTCAGGTTTAACCGTTTCCACTTAACTTGAATATGTTTTTTCAAAATCAGTCGTTGATCTATGTGTAATCCTAGATACTTGATTTGCGTTCTAAGAGATACTGGAATGCTATTTAGATTTACTGGCGGAGAAGAATCGAGTTCTAAAGGTTATTCGAACCGATTTGGTCATATTGATTTTGCTACGTCATTTATTAACCCATTCGTTAATTAGGTTTAGACGACGTTGAGGTTCTCAGATGTTAACGCAGGGTTTTCAGGCGATAACAGCGTTTCTATTTTCCATAGGGTATCACAGAGTCTTTGAGTTAAAGTGTTAAAATTTAATTTGTCAGCTGTATTTCTTGTTTTTTTGGCGTTATAATGAAGCTTGTCTTTCCTCAGCTATAAATTCCTTTACTTAAAAATGTGTATTATTGGCATAAGGTGCAAGTTTAGTTTGTTTGGGTGTAACTTACACAGTTTTTTGGATAAAGGTAACTAAATATTGGACTGCTCGGTCTAAGTCTTAATGTTTTTTTTCCAAATCAGTCGTTGGTCTACGTGTAATCCTAGATAGTTGGTTATGTTTTAACAGATACTGGAATATTATTTAGACTAACTGGTGGACACGTATTAAATTTAGTTCTAAAGGTTATTTTAACCGATTTGGTTATATTAATTTTGATATGTTATTTATTAAGCCAATGGTTATTTGATTTAGATGCCGTTGCAATAACAGTGTTTCCATTTTTGTGTAGGTCAGCAGTATAAATAAGATATAGGAGGGAGCTAAGTATGCTACCTTATGGGTCACCAGATTTTATAGAATGGTAACTGGAGGGTTTGGTATTGTACGTAACTGTGAAATATCTGTCAGAAAGGTAAAAGTTAAGAAAAAGGTAATAATAATTTGGGAGTAGCCTTTTTAGTTTGTAGAGTAATTCAATGTACCAGACTTGGACAATGTTTAAAAACACAGCTGTGCAGCATATTTTTCCTTTAGGGCTACGTGCTAATTTTATTAACTGTCCTATGTAGTTGCTGTACTGTGAAACGTCTTTAAAACCCGATGTATAGGCATATGTGATGCTATGTCCGTGTTATTCAATAGTTTTCTAAGAAACAGTTCGGCTTATAAGAGATTATATTTTCTGGTGTTTTTCTTAGTTTGAGAATCATTACTATTTGGGCATACTTCACAACGTATGGTAGCGTAGTAAAACATTTACCAAGTTATATCCTGATGCTTTGTAATTGTTTGGCTTCTTTTCTTCGTTGATTAAAAATGGTTTAACCGGTAAGAAAATCTGGCACAGACTATTTAGATACTCTTTTATAGTTTTATTCTGTAAATTAGATTAAAGATGTAGGAATACATTTGACAAATTCTCAGAAATGTTTCAGGTACATTCTTGTTAGAATTAGCCCATGTGCCATTACTTTTTCATGTAGGAAGTATGATTACTTGTGGACTATTAAAATGTTTTGTAGCCCTCCAAATAATGTGATCTTTTTGCTTGAGGTTTGTCATGTAATAGTTGATGTTGGCATTAGGTGTTCTTTGGCGTCATAATAAAACTCCTTTTCTCAGCTATTAATTAGTTTATGTGTAAAGATGTGTTATTGGCATGATGAACGAATTCCGTTTCGTTGGGTGTAGCTTTTTATGCAATTTTTTGGATAAGAGTAATTGGATATTAGATTGCTGGGACCAAGTCTTAAGGTTGTTTTGTTTTTTGGATTGAGTTTAATTTTATCTTCAATACGTTGTTGGAATTAATGCCAATCAGTGTATTTTAATATAAGTAACTAGTACTTAATTTAAGTGTTATTGGAGCATAAGTTACTGATCATTTGTTATTCGGTTCAACGAGAATTAAGTTTGTATCTATCCTAGAGCAAGCATAAAAATCTAATAGATCAAAAGCTTAGTTATATTAGTTCACCAATGTGTCGGTTCCCCGATGCTGCAGCAGTTATAATTATTTGTTACAGTTGCTCAAAATAGGTTTCTATCTTTTGTTTTGATGATTCTGGATCCCTAGTGCGTATGTTTGGAGGCCCAATCTCCTCCAGCAATAAACGCAAAGTATGAAAAAATTTACTATAATCATTTTTGAAATTGTACGTCACAAAACGAAGTAAATAGCTGACACTGTAAAGGACCAAAGGAATATATTTACTTTAACATTTGCAGCTTGTATTTTAGTGGTTTGAAATTAGTTTAGCTAGTGACGTAATATGGACTTTTTAATAATCGCTGCCATCTGGATTGTTTGAATTATAAATGAAGTAATTAGGTATCCCAATTATATCTATTTCATTTAAATTTAGAAAAAGGATTATCTCTCGTTTATTAATTCTTTGATTTCAATGTGGTTATTGTTATTATGTTAATTATTGTTGGGTTATTTTAGTAACTAAGGTTGTAAGTTTAGCATGATGTTATTCTGGTTCATTAGATGTGCGAAAGTGTTCTTAATCTCGTTTAGAAAGGCAGTATTAGGTGTAATTGTTGGAACAAGAATTATAGATTTGTATCGGTTTATTTGATGTTTTATTTTTGGCGCTTTTTGCTCCTTGGTAAGTAGAACTTAACTTCTTAACTTGTAGGCCGTGCTTTCACGCGGGGCGTTAGTTCCTTACCATTATTATTATTGCAGTTGTTTTTAAGTGGGTATCTTTTAACATTTTTAACTACTTGATATGACCTGTCTTTGTTGAAAAAATTTAATTTTTTATTATTGATGGACTTTATTCACACAATTTGAAGATCGGGCTATGTTTTTGACGCATTCCCTCTAATAATTCCTGTGTTAGCGGGAAAATATCGTATCTGTTGGAAAATTGACTTTAGTATATCGTAATTAGCGGATCATTAAGCTTGTGGAAAATGAGTAGTATGACATTAAATTATATTTTGTGTATTTATTAATGATTGTATTAAATTATATAGTTATAAAATTATTTTTAAGTTTTTATGTTATTCAGACAAACATCTCCGCTGGAACATATATTATACATTTTTATTTTATTATGCATTTTTAGAATTATTACTTCTAACAATTATCACTTGAAAATCCTAAACCATATACTTTAATAGAAATAATACGTCCACTTAATATTTCATTACTGGCTGATTGTATTCTTACAGCTACACGCTTTGCGGATAATGGCATGGCCGCGCGGCCATTGATGATTTTAAGCACAAAAAATACATAGCTGCTACAAAAGATAAATTGAAAATCCAATTATTATTGTTTAAAATGTTTAAAAAATATAATGCTTTATAGTAGAGTCAGATAAAAGAAATACAATATATGTTCATTTCTTGAACCAAACTTAGTTTTAAGAATTAGAATCATAAGGAGGGATAAGAAATTATTAATGTTAATTTTAAAACCATTACTTTATTAGTTCCTAAAAAATTATTAATTATTAAAAACCGCAAGCTTTAATATTTTCTTGCATTAAATCTAATAAATGTTTATCCAATTAAAATTTCTCCTGATTGTGGCTGGTTGTTTCTGTTGTCAAAGTTATAAATTCCAGGTTTATTGCGGGCGTTAATAATATTTTTATGTATCACATTGGTTTCAAATCAAAATTTTTAAATCTAAAATGTCAAATCTAAAGCAATATATCAAAAATCAGTAAATAGGAATAATTTACGTAAAAAGCAATGTATAGTAATTTCAAATTTAAGATAAAGAGAATTCTTAGTTCAGATTTTTTTTACTACAGATCCAATATTAATTTACTACAACAGACACATATGGGTTTGGTTTAAGAATATGAGTTTTGTATAATAATAACATACCATAACACGCAACGCATAATTAAATTCACATAAAATCATTTACCTTAAGTTTACAAATTACAAATTAAAAATTAGTAACCCCAAAAGTTACCATATATAAAATTTTATATTACTTACATATTTTTTCTTGAAGTATCAAATTTAAAAGTATAAATATATAGGCAATTATTGATCCTCGTTTTGTAAGCATTTGAAATCGCTGTGCGTCACATCAAGTAGAACTGAGAATAAAGCAATACATTTTACATTTAGAAACTGCACTATAACCAACAGTACTTTAGTGACATTAAATTTATGAGCATAGTATGATATTTTGGTTTTAAATTGCGTTATTCAAGGTTTCTTGTTGTCTTTCTTATTTATTGATTAATAGGTAAATGTACTATACCACATACGGATATGGCACGTGCAAATTCACTTTCACATAGATACAAGCGTCTCTACGTGTGCATTTATATTTGTTATGAATTATAAACAGCTATTATAAAACGAGACTTTTCACATCTGGCTTTTTCTTCTTTTTATTGGATAGCCATTTTTATTTATCATTAAGAAATTAAGAAATAACACTAAAAGAATTTATTTGAAATTGGAGGTTAATTGCCTGTTTATTTATTTAATTATACGCAAAATTCAAATTGCTATTGTGTATCGAGAATATAATGTTAGGTTGGTTTAAAATTAAAGTTCAAATTAAAAATAAATTTACGAGTTACCAATGAATGAGGATCAACAAGAGTACTAAAAATATTTACTCATTTAACTTCGTGGGCTAGCATGCATTTAAATTATTTGGTATCTTGGAAAAGTATTTAGTTGCGTGTCTTTATTTTTCAAAATCCAAACGAGGATTTCCACAGCTGTCAAAGCGGATTTGAGTTGTAACAAATGACTCCTAATTTTATTTAAATTGCCTGTCATAAGTTTTAATTTAATATTTTAGTTTCGAGCTTATAAGAGCAAACTTTATCAGTTATAGAGATGCATTTAAAGCGCACTCTCTTCTTATTAACTTGCAATTTAGATATTAAATATTTCTTAAATTAATTCAGTTCAGTCCTGTCAAAGAACATTTACTTTAATTTAATTATTAACGAATAACTTATATAGACTACGCATTAGTAAATCAAATATTGATATAGTTTTGCGCTCTACCATCAAGTATATTATGCGAATTGGAATATCACTTGTTTATATATTTAACCGCAGAACTACAAATTCGGTTACATATTACATATGGTACAGTTTTTGATTTTATACTACCAATGTCATTCCCAATTTACTTTTATTTATTTTTAGTATGTTGTATACGTAGGTTGCAAAATTCTGTGTTTAATTAGAAAGACGTTTTAACTTAATTTGCGCCAATTTTAAAGAGCACCATTTTATTAGTATAATTTGTAGCAAACATTGATAGTTTGAACAATCCTTTGGATTTACTACAAACATTCAAAAAATATCTAAATAAAATTTATTAACAATTGTTAAGTAAAAAAATCTTAGAGGAGTAACAAGTTTATTCGTGCGTATGTATAAGTCTAAATGACATTTGTTAATACTTAATGAGAAAACATAATTAGTTAAATAATTGTTCCAGTACCAACCTTCAGTTTGGCACGCCTAGTTCTATTAATGTCAATGTTTGAGAACATTTATAAAAAAATTATTAAATATATATATTAAAATATTTATAAAAAATGTTCCTTTGTGTTCTGTTATAAGCATTCCTAAGAATATAAAGCTTTTTACCTTTTCTATCTCAATTTTTCCCTGTCTTCTAAATTTATTGATGTTATATTTGGTGCTGCGCTGTCCTTCCTGCCTGTTATCATATACTAGTTTTTCCTACTATAAGAAGCATTTCTTTCGGTCTTATGTAATATTCGACCTTCTTTGACATATTTGTCAGCTCTGATGCTAATATTGCTGTTAGCGTTAATTTAGCAAGTGCTAGAAACTGTTGGGTTTTGTTAACTATTGTTCTAGTAGTTATAATGCCGTTATCTCTTACTATTGTTTTTAGCATTATGTTGAGCAATACTGTCGACAGTCGATCTTCTTACCTAACTCCTTTTTTAACCTCTAAACTGTTTGATATATTTCGCATTTTTCCTTACTTTTTTTTGTACTCTCCAGTGTCAATTTTACCAGATTTATCGGTTTTATTGGTATATTGATACTTTTTATATCCTCAAATAATGTTATTCTGCTTTTTTTGTCATTCGCTTACTTAAAATTAACAAACAGCACGTGGATGACCGGTTCTGCGGTCTTAAGTGCTTGTAATTATTTTCTTGGATATAAAAATGTGTTCTGTAACAGATCGTTCTCATCATAAGATCATTGTTTATTATTTACCAATATTATATATATATATATATATATATATATATATATATATATATATATATATATCGTATCCAACAGAGCAATTTTGCTATAATTACGTACGATACTCCACTTTGTCTGTTTTCTTATAAAGAAGTACGAGTACAGCATCTTTCCATTATTTAGATGTTTTCTGGACGTTCCATATTTTCCTTATAAGATCCACTACATTTTGTTATACACTTGCTCTTCTGTAATTTATGTATTTTACATGTATATTCTTTCTTCCTGGTGTCTTTCTATTCTTATGTGTTTGTATTATTTCTAAAATTCCTTTTTTTGTGGAAATATCCAGTTCTCCTGCAAGCTGTACAAAGTTGTTATTCTCTATTAATTTGTTTCCTATTCTTGGGGTTTTGTCATAAGGCTTACTCAAAGTATTCTTACAACTTTGAGCCATTAAATTTTTATTTTGCATTGTCTCTCTTTGCTTTTTAACTTCCTTGTAAAAATTTCTAATTTTTTTATGTATTTTACATGTATATTCTTTCTTCCTGGTGTCTTTCTATTCTTATGTGTTTGTATTATTTCTAAAATTCCTTTTTTTGTGGAAATATCCAGTTCTCCTGCAAGCTGTACAAAGTTGTTTGTACAACTTTGAGCCATTAAATTTTTATTTTGCATTGTCTCTCTTCGCTTTTTAACTTCCTTGTAAAAATTTATAATTTTTTATGTATTTTTGTTCTATATCTGTAATTTCTGTTTCCACAAATTGTCTCTTAATTTGGGTAAGTACATCTTTAGTTATTCTCTTCGTCATTTTACATTCTTTTGCATGTTCCTCTTCCCAGCTTTTAGCATTTTTATTCAGGTCCGTCTTTTTCTCCGTGTCTTGTTTACACTTACAATCAAACTAATAGTTTTACTCTGTTTCTTTTTTGACATCATTTTTTCTGCTGCTTTTGTTATATTAATTTTTAGATGCCATTATATCTTTCACCTCCGTTTTCTTATTAGGACTGCAATAATTTTTGTTTAAATTACTTTGAAAATTACGTTAAGCATCTACAGTCATTAGAGTGTTTATTTATCTTTTACTTTCCATGTAATTATTTCAATTCTCATTTTAACTCGTATTATAAAACGGTATGAATTTGTTTCTGCATTCCTCTAAGTTTTTACAACTGTAATCAGCTTATCACTCTGACCTTCAATTAAAACATGATTTATCTAATTTGCAAAAGCCATATGCCTTTATACATCGTTTTCCTCTTAAAATACGTACTTATAATTTGTAATTTGTTAGTTGCTACACAACTGATAAGTTTCTCATACTATTATCGTTAGTCATCTAATGGTTACTGTGCCGGCCTATAATTGGGAAGAATATTTCTTCCTTTTTAATCATGGCATTGCAATTAGCTATGATTATTTTAATATCTTTATTCGGTATCTTGTTATATAGTTTCTCTGAGTATTTATACATTGCATAATTTTCTGCTCTTCATCTTTCTGTTCTGTATACGTATGCGTATTTACTATGGTAATATATTGGTATTTACTTTTAATTCTTTAGAAACACACTTTTTCAGATATTTTAAATTTTATTATCTAGATTTTTATTCCTTTATTAGAAGGCCTGTTTTTAACATTCTGGTATCTCCATTACTATTAAACCTATATAACTATTTTCTACTTTTACAATTCTATTTTACTTTTGTTTTGCCTTTTGGAAGTCTAAAATGTTTATTCGATATCTTCTTACTTTTAATTCTAGGTTTTTAAGTCCTCTTTCATAATAAATTTTTCTAATTTTTCATGTTAACATTAGTTTCTTCCTGTTACTATTTGTTGCGGCCGAATTGTGCCTTTTTATTTTAGTTTAAATTAGGGCATTACCCGGTCGCTGTTTGAAAATGCATACATTATTGGGTAAGATAAGTTTTAAATTTAGCCTAAAAATATTTGACGTGCGGCCAGCTCTCATCTGCGTGATCAAACGGAACAGGCGTAAAAGTTGTCAAGTTCCTGGCTTCGCGAAGTTAAGACTACTTTCGAGTATTAAAACATTCAAGTGTAACATTTCGCTTCAAATCGTCTACCCACTTTGTACGGGATCTACCATCCCGCTGTAAAACCGCATTTGTATTTGAATATTTGATTTCCGCATCGACTCGTCCACCCGTTGTGTACGGAATCTACCATCCCGCTGTAAAACCGCCATGAAGAACGCTTTCTACGAGTCGCTACCAGGTCTTCCCGTTTACCGCTAAAGAACTCGAGCAACAGCCATGTATCCTGTCTTTTCTCTATCAGCGCGTTTGTTTGTGAGAACTTGTGGGTACCATTAACGGAAACCTGAGCTCAGAGATGAGGAAAGCGTTGCTGCCCCACCCTACCGCTTTCTTCGTCTCCCGACCGTCTACAACAGCATTATCTCACGGCCTCTTGTTTAGCCGCTTGTATCTAGACCTGACCGTCGCGTCTGATGCCAGCGCTGTTAGGCTGTCCAATTTGGCTGCCCGCTCCGCCGAAAGCGTTAACTTAAACCCCAGCGTTAAGTTAGAGCAAGTTAGTTTAGGTTATGACGCACTAGTTTTAATAAATATAAATGGTTAGAACGATTTAGTCTGCTTATTTTTTATCTATTTTTTGCAACTAGCGCTTATCACGCATTACTTTTGAGCGCGCATTCAAATTTTTGGTTCATCCCAGTTGGATTTCGGATGCGTATTCAGTATCCTTTTAATTTTTGCAAGTCTAACACAGGTGCTAGAAAATAAAAATATATTGCGGGGTCCTTAAAATATCATTTGTTAGGGTTAATAAGTTTATAAAAAATACAATGTTTAATAATGAACCTTGCCAAATAGTAACTTTTTACTTTAATAAAAATTATACCTTAAAAAATAATTTCATAAGATGAAATCAGTATTTTACGATGAAACTCGTTTACCAGCTTCTGTAAAACGGTGGTACAATAAATTTTATTGTGGCTGAAACTTTTGAAAGATGACCATTATCATGATCGCATAAAAAGTTTGATTGCTAACAAAGACATTCAAACTATACTAATTTTAATAAACAAAATTGTCATGTTGCTACTCTCAAAATAAGTGGACATGGCTACGGAAACAACAAATCTTATTTTATAGAAACTATTGAATGTAGGGAAGTTTTGGGTGGGTTGGATTTAATATTAGTCAATTGGTGCAAAGATCTATTTAAATGGTTCGTTGGTAGGTTACTTGCTGCTTAAGGATTCCAAGTTCTTCAAATATTTGTAAAAAAACAGTTAAGAGGAATAGCCATTGTGTACTACAATAATGCTCATTTATGTACTGTTGTTCGAACGAGCTTTAACGGAGCAAAGCATTAAACTAACATGCTGTATAGCACGAATTTAGCAGCTAGCTTTTGTTTGTATCTAGAAATTAAACACAAATTGCAGAAAAGGCATTTTATTCGGATCTAAGTAGTTGCTTTAAAAATGATGTTAATAATATACATTCGAAAACATGTAAACATTATCATATCTAGTTAGTACGTAATCTACAGACATCAATAAATTAAATTCTTTTAAAAGTTATAATAGAGTTGAATTAAAAATAAGTTTTAAAGCCTCTAGCTTAATAATAAGAGAGTAGCTTTCGGAAAAATATTAGTCCTGTTTAAACATTTATTACAACCACTCAAGCCTAAAGCTACGCATATCCATAATATTAGCCATTTCGAGAAATTACAATTTTCTGCTTCTTCCTGTAAAGAAAATGTAAAGGTTCAAACCATCAAAGTTGTTGATCTCGTCAATGTGTTATTATAATTGTACAAAGCAAAAATAAACTATGAATATGTAATAATTTTACATTATAATTTTTTAATTATTAATTTGTTTTTAGTAGCACCCATAAAAAATTATGGCTAATCAATCGTTACCGATTTGTTAAGCATCAATATTTTACGATGATCGATTTCATAGAATATGGTTAAAATAAATTAAAATTAAAATAACATGTATCATCAAACTGTACAGCACACGACGTATTAAAGAAATAATGATAAGAAGCTAACAGCGCAAATGAGTAGTTGAAGTAGGGCGTACTTTTTATATGTGAATTATTAATGTTTTTTTTTCGTTTTCGGACAATTCGCCCCCGGATATTTCGCCCCCGTGTCTTAATTATTTACTGAGCACTAGAGAAACCAGATATTTTTCTAAGAGGCCCTGAATAGAAGTATTACTGATCATTCTCATCTAAATGTCGATAACACCAGTCCAAACACTTTTATTTACAATGAGAGATTAGCAGGTCTTAATTGCAGCACAGTTTCTGTGGTTTCCTATGTCATTATTATTAGTGTTAACTTGCGTGGACGCTTCTAAATAATTTTAAACAATGAGATTTGTAAACTCGGAAAAGGGTCACAAAAAGTTGGTGCGTGAAGACAATTTTGTGAATGTATTTTCTGAAAAGACTGCGGATGGTGACCATTGTATTTGTGGAAGAAGAGGGATATGGAAAGGTCGTGTTTGGACCACAGGTGAGTAATAACGATAAGATGATCGTTGGTTCTTAGACTACTTTAAGTAGTTGTGTAAATTTGAAAATTTTTTAGGAGATTCCGCGAATGTTAGTCGTACTGTCGTTACACACAATCACGCTGCCGATGCCACAACACCAGGTACTTAGAAGTCCTCCGCACTTTACAATAACAAATTATAACCACGTGCTTAGAAAATATCTATAACAATATTATATGCCAATTACCCAGGAAAGACACTATAAATCAAATGGTTCATCAAGCTCGGAATGAAGCATTTGATAATTCCACAAGAATATCGCACGATCACCATTAATGGTGAAGAACATCAGTTTCTAAGATATGACTCGGAAGATTACTGATTACCTGATATGATGCTTGTTTTTTTGGATAACGGCAAATTTAAATATTTTATCAAATAGTGATAAGTGGCATGCAGTTGTATACGCTACATGCAGTACGTCGAAACCGTAATACCAATTATTTACGCTTTACTGCTAAACAAAGTTCTTAGAAGAATTATGAAATATTTGTGCAGGTATACGCCCAGCTCAATTACTTATCCACTTTGAAATGGTTGCAATAGAAGCTTTTAAAATAGTTTTTCCCGAAATCCAAATATCTGGATGTTTTTTCATCTGGCACAAAATGTATGGAGAAAAGTTCAGTCTGAGGGACTACAAGTAAACCATCAGAAAAATCATGAGTTTGCATTATGGATACGAATGATGAATGCTCTTGCGTTCGTACCACCGGCAAATGTGGCAAAAGTTTTCGATATTTTTGTAGAAGAAGAAAATTTTCCTCCAGAAGCCCAGGTACTTGTTGACTACTTTGAAGACAACTGCCATGGGCGTAGACAAAGACGTTCGACCAAATTTTCTATTGATCTTTGGAATATGCACAATCGAACTGTTGAAAATACGTTTTGCACCAACAATAACGTAAAAGGCTGGCATCGACACTTTCAATGAGTTTATGATGCTTCCACAAAAGTATTGAAATTTATAAACGCCTTAAAAAAGGAGCAAGTTTTTTTTTGGTTCGAAAAGTGTCGTAATCAGTAAACGGTATTTTGCTTAATGTTTGTAATTATATGGCATCGGAATGTGTTAAAATATCAGTTTTTAGTAAGCTGTAAGTTCCATTTTTTCGACTTTTAATGTTAAATAGAAAGCCTAATGAATGTGATATGTGAGTCTTTAGAAACTTAAAAAGAGCCATGAAGGGATTTGACATATAGTTAGCGATTATTATAGGTACTTTTCTATAAGCAATCCGATAATAATTGTCGTTTAAGGAATTGTTTGTTATAAGAGTGTCTAGGAAATGAAAGGAATCTTTCTTTTTTAGTTTTCATGATAAATTAGTAGCTCGTATAGATTTGGTGTAGATGAAAAAGAAATTTGAAAAACATTTTAATGAGGCCAAATACCTAAATTGTAGTCGACATGTCGTATCCAACAAATAGGTTTAAATGAAAAGAAAGCGAAAGCCGTTGCTTCAAAAACGGTTATAAAAAGATTTGCTAAGGTGAGTGAACGTGGAACCCATGAAAAAATTATTAGTAAGGCGGTAAAATTTATTTTGAAATGTAAAAATAATATATGTAAGATATCAGGAATCGAGGTATTGATAAATAAGAAGACGATATTAAAGCTGATCTTGATATTATATTTGCTATAGAAAAATATTTAGACGTAGGCTGAGGTTTCCTCTGTGAGAAATTGAAGAATTTTTGGAAGATATTTAATTACGTTATGGGTAGAAGAACCAAATGCACTAGCTATAGGGCAAAAATAAACGTTTCATTTATAAATTTTTGGAAAACCCTACAATTTTGAAGTACTTGGTGATATTTTACTGAGTATAACAAGTCTTTTAGGATCAGATGGTAAGTTTGAAGTAGTAATTAAGGTTTCGTATTTTTTTATTTTACCTATGTAGTTTGATGTATTAAGAACTGTTAGAGCATTGTCTTTGTATGTTTGTAAAATTATTATTATGCTTTGGTGTTTTTAAGCACGAAAAATTTGAAGGCTTTAATATTTGATTTTAGTAATGTAGTTGTACTTCACATATCATGCCTAGTTTCATTTGCCATATTTTCAGCAAGAGTGGAACTGGAGGATATTATTTGAAAATGATGTGTTCGATGGATACACAGTTTGGACTAATAGCAAAATTGAAATCTCTTGCAGTAGTCTAAATAGCTTAGTCGCTTATAGGATAGTCAGAAATAGTATCTACAGTGGTACTGATTAGTGACAGATATTAGGTAGTAATTATGACACATTTTACCAAAATATCCTAAAATATTCAAAACTCTTATAACCCATTTTAAAATTTTCTTCCTTACTGTTATTTCAATATCTGAGGCTCTGCATTTGCTGTAATCAACTTATATTACATAGAACGATACCTTCTCCTTAATTAAACACTATCTAATACATATACCTTTTTAAAAATAAATTTTATCTCTAAACTTAGGATATCCTTATGGGTCCCAATATTTACCAGGTGCCGTAGCGATTTAGTGGATAGGTCGCTAGACTACGAAAAAGTTGTGGGTTCGAATCCCGATCTCGCCAATCCAATCAATGGTATTTTTACGGCCCAACTCGATTGGGCAATATTAGGCAGTCGGTACGTAGCGCTGGCCACGTTACTACCCTTGTGTACCGTAGGCTCTAGATTGTAGCAGACCTAACCTGTTACGACCCCAAAGGGCCTTCACGGCCTATTACGGGGAACTATTAATATTAACAAAAATCCTTGTAATCGGGTTGAAGCAAATACTTTTATCTCTTACCAGTTACCTGCGATATATCGATGATACTTTTGTTATTTGGTTTTATAAACAGATATTACTAATACCTGTACGCTATATAATTAAAAATATTAACAAACATTAACTCCATATCTTAAGATATTCGAAACTAACAAAAATAACCTCCATATTAGTGAGAAAAATGAAACATGTCCATATAGAAAGACAATAATTGTCAGGCAATTACAAACTATAATAAAGTAGGCCAAAAAATTAACTTTATTTAGGCAAATACTTTCATTTCACAAACTAGCAGCAGAACTATTTGTGAAATATAAAAACACCCTCACTTTCTAAATACAGTGAGTGATAGAAAAGGGTTAACTGTTATGTGAAAACCTTTCATTTCTTCCCACTTCAGGCAAAACTTCCAAACTTTCTCCGACCTATTGTATGTTTCGCCAAATAAGACTGTTGTCTAACCTTCACTATTTACTATTTATACATACACGCACAAGCACTAGTATCCGCGCACAGGTGCACATGCGCGTGCCCACACTAACACATACATACATACATGCACGCACAAATATTCAGTGTTTCAAAAAAATTATCTAATTTAAAATGTTTATATTATGAAAAATAATAAACATATACCCTTAAGATTAGGAAATCCTAGGTGCTCAATGTACACCCCTTAGTATGCATAGCATATGTCCAATAGGATCTCACCCTCTATATCTTTTATAAATATTTATATAGATTTTATCTTTCTAACAAGATTATAACCCGTGTGACCGAGTCAGAAAGTTTTTCAAAACTGGTGTTATTTCCTGTGAAATTATTAAAAGTGCAATAAATGCGTAAATAAAAGATAAAATAAAATTATAATAGAAAAATATTTTTTATTACTAAAACACATAAAATTACTACAATCAGCAGGGTAACTACTTTTTAAGGTATGTTTTTTACTGTTCGGATACAAATTTCTATGTTCTTGAACACAGCGCAACAGGAATTGCTTTTACTCTACTTCAGCTGTGATGAGTCCGTGAAAATCTTGCATTAATCTGATAGCTCTTTCAGCAGTGTCATTCACAACCTTCAAGTTACTTATTTTTCGTTTAGCTTCCAGAAAACCAGCATTATTATGCCAAGAAAACACACTTACCTGAAAAAAACTGTCGTCGATCTGTAGTCGAGTTAGAAATAATTTGCTCTTCTCTAATACGAAATCATCTAGCGTTGTATTTGAAACAAAAAAGAATTAATTAATAAAAAAACAACAAAAATAAAAGTTGTATAAAAACAAATGCTACTTACCAAACAACGTTTGACAGATTTCTCCCTCGATGGGATATAGCGTTTGCCAAAATCTGAGATTTTATCCCTGCTTAAGTTGACAATCACTTTCATTTTAGTTTGGTCACGAACTTAATTGTCAAAAAGTAATAAAACGACTACATTTCACATAAATACTACAGGTCTCGGCTAAACTTGCTTACAGCAGCTTTAGAAACTATTGTGTCAACTTTTTCCTAGTTTCTTAATGTCTTCAAGAAGCACAAATTTTGATTAGGTGCTTTTACCATCTCTGTGTTTTTGTCCTTTGTAGTCGTGCTAAACTGAGACTAAAGCAAATATATTTTTAAAGAGTAAATTGATGCATAGCTCCAGAGGGCTTAATTTTTATTTTTTTCTTTAAGTCATCATTTTTTATGGTTCGATCAATTCGCGATAATCATCTCTTATATAAGTTTTGTACAATTTCTCTTTATAATACATTGACAAAGATACAATTTTGTATCAGAAACATGTTTTTTTACAAAATCGTCGCCTAGTTCAATCTTATTTGAATTGATGTTTTCAATAGTCTCTAAACTTTTTGAAGAGTGCTATATCTGGGCTGCTAATAGTTTGCTTAATCTTGGTTTCAATTACAGTTTTTAGAACCAATTCATAATGACGACAAGCAAAAAGTAACAATTCTCTTTCTAAATTCTGTTCCAAAAGAGCAGAAGCTCCATTGAAGAGGCCAGTGTTGTGCCACAACACGTTATTTGCACCTTGTTAAAAAGGTTCCAGTCATAGAAGGCAGTTGTAACGGCTTTAGCTTAATGTTTACCAAAAGTACTGCAAGAAGTTGTTCTGTGTCATCAAATGAAACTCTAATTAACAAGCGATCTTCTTTTGAACTTTGCACATCCAAGCCTGATAATAGTGTACCATCCCAATGAACTGAACGTTAGGTAAGGTTCTGAAAGTCAGTTTTTATTGCTTCTGCCTTGGCTTTTCTCCCCTGAGTACAAATTCGCTGGATTGGGGATTTGTTTATAGAGAATTTATTGCAGCTTCTAGGATCACCTGAAGAATATATACAGAATCTCTTATACTTAGCTGATATCGGTCTAAAGCTGCGACTAGTTTAGGTGTTATTAGATTCTTTCTACCTCTTTTCGAACTTTTGTCAAACTGAAGTGCAGCGCAGCGAAACTCTTGCAAGCTGAATTCAGAATTTAGAATCCCTTCTTCGTCTGAATCGTGTGGATGTTCCAAGTCATGTGTAGAAGAAGTCTATGCAACTGCCAATAACTTTTTTTGTCTTAGTTTTCTCTTCTGTTTATCTAATATTCTTTGTTTAGTCTTTTTTTTATTGCCCGCCAACTTTTTGTCTACACTAGGTAGCAACTCGGTCGACCTGGCTCTCTCTGTTTCTTTAAAAATATTTTATTTTCTTCTATTTACATTAAACATCAGCATGTGCAACATCAAATAAGTTATCTAGGTAACTTTCAAAATTATTTTTAAGGTTCTTATTAATAGCCTTAGTTTTCTTACAATTTTTGCAGCTCTCTCCAAACATGATATAAATCAACAATTTCTTCACGCAATTAGGAAATACCTTTGTGAGAATTCTAGTTTTTTTTTTTTTCAAAATATAATACATTCCCTAATCACAAAATTTTCACTTTCACTGATAGTGAGCTTGACTTCATGAATATTGTAAAACGAAACAAAAGCAAATGGTAATTTTGCACCATTTATTTGATAGATAGGCAATCTTTCTTTATTACTCCGTGATTAAACAGAAATTATCTATAAAATAAAATACAGCGTACTAATAATCTGGCAAACCATATAAAAATGACAAATAAAACACGTAGTGTCAGGTCGCAACTTGGATTAAAACGTAAGTCGGCATGGGTTACTGTTCATACAAAGGGCTATATTGGGTCATTACGAAAATATTTAGAACGTATGCGTGAAAAAAATTCGAAATCAAAAAATAAGAGACACCCTAATGTCCATGCAATACTCAAATCCGTCCCAAACTTTTGTGAGCATGTCTATATCTACTGCTGCCAAAGCTGCTGTTATGCGGCTCCTCAGTTCGACTACCTGTAGTTAGAAGAGGAGGGACGTGGTCTTTTATAAACCCCACAAAAAAAATGCACACAGCAAGGTGCGGCGACTTTGGAGGCCAGTGATGTAAACCTAAATTGTTAATATCCCATACGGTCGAGCCATCGTTATAGAATTTAATTATTCAAAAATTCTCGAATATTCAAGTTTAAGTGCGGTTACTCACCATCATGCTGAAAAATAAAGTTATTCGAATCGGTGTATATATTTAAAAAGTAAAATTGTTATAATATCTCACGATAGAGAGCGTAAAATTCTCAGAACTTTTGATAAAACTTAAGAAACCAACATGCTTAAAAAACTCAAGTGTATCTATGTTATAAATAAATTTTTGGGAGGATGAGAATCAGGTAAAAATAAGGGGCATTGACATTCCAGAAACCACCATCATTGAAGGAAAATTCGCATTATTTGTTGTATTCTAGAAGATATGTGCTGATTGTAGAAATTATTTGTGATAACTGCAATAGTTCTCAGGCAATCTGGGGCAATATAATGGTTAAAGACAACACCCGACCTTATACAACTACTGAAATTTGATGAAAAACTGAGGATTTTAGTTTGACGACTATGTTGGTGTCGAAGCGTTTGTCTGCGATTGGTTAGTGTCGCAACCACTTCCGTTTTGCGATGGTGGGACCAAAAAATATACATTAATTGGGAAAATGTATTTTTTAGTCAGGATATTATATAGAAAAATAAATTTGTATGCTTATACTTTTTGAATTCTTTAACAAATATGGAATAATAATTTAGGTTTATATTTGCACTAAAAAACAACATGATGCTTTTAATCGGGTTTCAAATAGCCCAACTATAAGATTTTTGCCTAAATTACTCGACCATGCAATTTTTAATTTTGTTAGACATTCTTCAAGTGCTGTTTTTGTATTTTATTTGTATGCTAATATTTTCGGCTGTTAAATGTTGAGAACCATATAGTATAGCTTAACAGCAATTTCTATAAAATATTAAACAAACTGTAAATTAGATATAAATTTACTTCTTTTTTGTAATAATAGGCTTTAACACGGCTCTGAATGTTTTAGCAGATTAATTTTAGTTGTTGCATATATTATATTTATTTTTTTGTTTTATTTTACTATGTATTTATAGTCTTATAACTAATGCATTAAATAATACACTCAAATCATTTGAGATGCTACAAGATCTGGAAAAACGCCCTTGCTTTTTCGGAACAGCAATAAAAAAACCATATATTATGTTTAATGTTTTATTGTACCAGCATACGAAAAAATGTTTTTTATTTAGTCACCAACCAGTCTTGAAGACGATATCATTCGATTGTTTGTCGGCATGAGCCATATACTCCTACAGCCTCACCAAGTTCCACATTGCTTGTCAAGTCATTCCCACTGATACTGCTGAGATCCTTTGTTAGTAAATTTCTCAATAATTCGCGGCGTCAGTTAAAAAATTCAACCCCTCAAATGTCACCACAAAAAAAGTTGCAAAGGGGACAAATCTAGTAACATAGTAATGGGATGAGGTGGCCTGTAAACATTTGTCTTCAAAATATTCAAGGAATTTTTGCTGCGTATGGGATAGCGCCACCTCGTTATAACCACAGTAGTGCATTTCCACGTTTGCTGAGTTCGGGCTTAAGAAAATTGCATAACGCTGCAACATAGGGAGTACTGCTTCTTCAAAAAATACGACCCTATGATGCCAAATTCTCTTCAATGACCACTTACTTTGCAATGCTTACGAAAATCACAATCATAGAATCAAAATTTTTAAAGTAAGTCTCCAACACAAACGCACGGTATTCACCATTTGATGACATGATGGCCACTAAAATTGCCTGTTTTGTACTGTCTACCAATACATTGCGCGCAATGGTTTAAAAAGGGGAGTTTATTCTGTCAAATTGTAAAGCAAAAGAAAACTAATAATTTGCATATTACAGAAAATGCACTTCTTTAGTTACTCAATTGCACTATTGTGCGTTTGTCACTAATTCTTTATGGTCTCATGAATGATTCAGGTCCGAAGCTTGTAAAACAGGTTTTTTTGGCGCACTTACAGGCACTGCAGCCTTAAGGGCTCATTGTGCCCACTGACATGCACTTAAATGCTAGGTCATTCACACACACCTTGGGTTGAGCGAGACTCAAAATCGCGCGCGCCGGCTAGAGGATAGAACCAACTGGTTGAATCATCTGAGCCACCGCGTCCCCTGCAAAACATTTAACCATACCATAAATTTTATAAATAACAAAAAAAAAAATTAAAACTGACGTTTGGTAAATAATGTTCAAGGGGTCGTCTTAAAAACCTACTCCTAAATAATAGATTAACTTTTTTACATTGCTAATAATTAAAAACCAAATATGAAAATATTACAAAATGTAGAATATATTTATATATATTTTTTTGTTTCATTTACTTATTTTATAAAATAAACGCGATAAAAGATCTGATGCTGTTACATTTAATTTACTAGATGATCTAAAGGTTTTAAATTTCTCAAATGTATGCTTTAGCTACGGAGCAATACGATGTGTGTTTAAATCTCTTCGGTTGCCAAATTTTTTTCTGAAAAAGCACTTACCCAAAAAAGCTGAAACTTCTATTACTTCTCAACGTGATCTTTGCTTAGAGGTACACATTTTTCACAACGTCATCGCTATGATTTTATGGCTGTCGAGAACGCTTATTTAGAGTTGTGTTCTGCTCATTGGAAAATTCTTTACGTAACAACGACTCGATTGGAAAATAAGCAGCCACGGCGTTGGCGACATCACGTGTCAACATATTCTAATACATTTCCACCTGCGCAGCGTTGTGTTTGTCGGTTAGCATCCGTAGGACTTGAAGAAACTTTCTGAATTTTCAGGTCATCATGCAAAATATATTTTTCAGATCCTACGCAAATGTCAAATTTACAGGGTATATCACGCACACCTAATGAACGATGTTTTATAACAACTTGCTCTGCTCGCGCAATCATGGTTTTGGTAAAGGCTGGTTTGTGGCCGAGGCTTCTTCGTTTCATTGTCACACAACTATCAAACTTCTTTAAATTTTCGCATTTACAAACGCACTTTTTTAACATCCATAATGCTTTCGCCGCATGTCTCACTCATTGCGCGATAAATTTCGATGGGTGTTTCACCACACAGGAGGAGGAAATGGATAATTACCCGTTATTCTTGAACATTAAACGTCGTTATTTAAAATATACAAATATACAACACTCAATGCCATGACGGTAGTCCGACCTGTGAACATTGTATAGTGGTGCTACATATATTACAAATTCAAAAATATTTTTGAGATGATTTGAAGACCTTAGAATGTGAACGCACTTTGTACGCAGGTTACACGATATTTATTGCAAAAAAACAAACAAAAACAAATGCTTAATGTTGGAAACTTTCTTACTGTTTTTCAAAATATTCTCTCTGCCAGTCAATACATTGTTGCACACTCTGGAATCAATTTTTACAGCATTTCTTCCATAGCAAATCAAGTATTTCCAAAACATGGATTTTGAACGTAGCAACCGTCTCTTTTGGGGTCAAAAATCGTTGTCCACGCAGTTTGTTCTTAACGTGTGAGAATAACAAGAAATTGTTAGGTACGAATTCAGAACTATATGGCGGATGACATATCAATTGAATGTTTTGGATGCTCAAAAAGCCAGTTGTTTGCGTTGGTGTGTGTAAGTTCGCATTACTATGAAGAAAAATTACCCGGATTCGCGCGTTGGTTATTGTTTGTTTCTCTGAAGACTTCGGTCAAATAAATGGTTGCGTACTATTCAAAGTTAACCTTTTTGTGGTCTTCTAAAACCACGGCTGTGGCATGTCCAGCTTTTTAAACAGACAGGCGACCATTTGCTTCGAAGCGCGAACGACTTTTGTTAGTTACAGTTGACTGCTGTTTACATTTCAGATTAGTCACCTATGACGATATTCTAAACGGTTTTTTAAACACCGCGATCGTACGCCTTGAGCATTTCCTTCAATCAAACGACACGAGCCTATTTTTGAGCGATCATTAACTTATGTGGAATCCAACGTGTCTTTTTACGGTTAAATGTTAAAATATATGCTACTGAATACCTAAAGCTGTCTGAATTTTATGATAAGTCACATGGCGATCTTGCTATATCAGTTCGCACACGGCACCGATGTTTGCTGGCAACACAACCAATTTCGGACGGCCTTATTTAAATTCATCGGCCAGCAAACTATGACAACGATTAAATATACAGTGACTTTGTGTAGAGCTACATCATCAAATGTTGAAGTAAGTTGATCAACGCACTGTTGAAATAATCCACGTGGAAGCCGTAAAAAATCATCACACGAAAATGTTTACGAGTTCATTTAATTTTTTGGGCGAAGGGAAATTTTCAACTTAATGACTTGGTGTGAGGAAACGTTCTGAGTACGTATGCCGTCAAAAGTCAAACTATATAATGCAAACGGTAGATCGCTCCTAGCACATCAGTTACCAATTCCCAATAGATATCATGCAGACCACGTATTTAGAAAACAGAAATCCCTTAATTGAAGTTGACCATATTACATATATATTAACCGGGTTGGTTTTTTTACTAAAAATTATGTAATTTCAAGTATTATGCTCAATTTTCTACAAATTGGCCATTAATTAGATGTAAATGCTTTTATGAGCACCATTTGTAAGCCGTTTTAGAAAACCTTATAAAAATCACGAGAGTTTATGTTTATAGTTTAGCCGAAAATACCCGTGTGGAAACAATTTCAAAATGACATCGGCATCTACTGTCTATATGATTCCCGAAAGAGTACAAATCAACGAATACTGGTATAACCATGGAAAGGATGCGAATGAAACCACCAGAAAGTAGAAGCGAGAGATAGACCGGAACACAACCTTAGGAAAGTGGAAACGTATTTCCAATACATGTTATTTATATTTAAAAATTCAATTTTAGCAAGTTTGAATAAATAAAAAATA
This sequence comes from Sinelater perroti, assembly GCA_036346155.1. Classification (NCBI taxonomy): domain Eukaryota; kingdom Metazoa; phylum Arthropoda; class Insecta; order Coleoptera; family Elateridae; genus Sinelater; species Sinelater perroti. The sequence goes on along the minus strand of JARFIY010000337.1, from coordinate 7,647,249 downwards.
TTAATAAAACTTCAATAAATTTCATAGATTAACCGAAAAATGACTAATCACAGGCAATGTCCAAGATGATAGAAGAAAGAAGCCAATCGACCAATATTAGTGAGAACCAAATAAAATATCCAAGAAGACCGAAAACTCGTGGGTGAAACGGTGTCTATATCGTAGAGAAACGCTTCGAAAAACACTAGAATTAAGAGAATATCTCTTCAAGTAGACAGCGGGAGAAGGTTTGGATCTTCTCGTTTACAAAATTCAAGTACATTAACCATTAATAGATAAAGCAATCATTGAAAGACATAATTTTGCGAAAACCTTAAAACAGATAATCAAATTAAGAGAAATCGATTATCGAAAGATATGGTTCTCGGGTGAGTCTCATTATGAATTAAAGGGCTATGTCAAAGCTCAAAATTGCAGGACGTAGGGAATCAGAAAACCGAAAATGACAATCGCACACCCCATATACTCAAACCGGATAACTGTTTGGCGTGCCATTAACATAGTTGGCTCATATTTCCCGATAAAAACAATTACTGACGAAATTTATAAGAATCTAAATTGGACAAAATTTTCCTTTGCAGTCGAAATCAAATGAAGCAAGGATTTTGGTTTATGCAAGACGGTCCCAGAATCTATCAAACTCAGGAAAACATATCAGCTGCCATATCACGTGTCATTGAGTTGAATATCTTTGCCTTGGACGTAAAAACGAAGACAGGCAAAGAAATTGAGTAGCCACCATATTCTCTCGATTTAAACTCCTGTGACTATTCAAGAAGTAATAGAGAATATCAAGGACCTTAAAATTCTCATTAAAGATGCCTTTAATTCAATAGAAGAGGAATAATATTATTGATCACTTTTTGAAACGTCTAGGACGCATGACCAAGTGCAGAAGAAGACATTTTAAAATTATTATTATTTAGTTTTTTATTTAATCAATTGCAATTTACGTGGTCTGATTATCTTTTGTAGTTTTACTGTAATTTAATCTCAACTATCAGTATCCAATTAATAGCCACCTTGTATAAATTAATTATTCATTCATTCATTAGTTTAGTTATGTCCTGTAAGTTATAAAATAAAAATTGTTATCTAATGGAAAATTAAATTTTTCACATAATTATTCTGGGTGCTTGCAACACAGATTGGTATATACATATAAGTGCTTAATTTATACAATAAGTAGGGTAGATTCTAGATTACTTTTGGTATTAAAAAGTGTTACTTGATAACGCAAAACCAATTTTCAAAAAATAGTTTCCAAACTCCTACCACTTCCTAATAATGATCATTCTATGCACATAAAATAATACACATTTATTTGTTGCTAGTTATTTTTGTAAGTTTCTTTTTATACTCAAGATTTAAATATGCATTTTATAGTATGTAAGGCAAAGTAATGTGAATAAAAAAATAATAACAACTTAATTAAAATAACTTTCTGCATATAACATGACTTTCAAATAATTCATTAATATTGCCTCAAATATTTGATTTTTCATTCATACATATTTAGGTTTACTAATTTTTCTTTATCTTACAGAGTTGGTCAGCAATGCACGCACAGGTTCCATGGTGTAACGGTTAGCACTCTGGACTTTGAATCCAGCGATCCGAGTTCAAATCTCGGTGGAACCTTCTACTTTTTCCTGAAAGTAATTTAGGTTTAATACATACATTCGCTACTAATATGCAAGACAATAGCAATCAATTTTTCTCTTTTCGCTAATTATTTGATGGCCTTAAAATAATTAAATAATATGTCTTTTAAAATAAATATTTAGTTTTATATATTTTTGGAAAATTATTATACCAACCAAAAATACCTCTTCGATTTATCGTGACATATATTTTATGACATTGATTTTGTTTTACATATTTTTGAGCCCGGCTGGTGCATTGAAGCAGGATAGACGTGTGTGAGCCAAATATATGTGCGCTAACGGCGGAGCCGCAGCCTTGCTTAAAGCCAGGCGTATTTATTTACCAAATTAATTTTAAATTTATTATTCAAGTGCTTTGTCCCATAACGCGGCCACGACTACCTTATCGTTAATCAAGTTTAATGGCCCTTTAAATTTAAATAGTTCCACGAAACCTCGAAATCACAGGTATGTTCTTACTAAATTATCACAAGGTTACCGACAGATAACGGACCGATCTTCAAATGCACATTTGTCCATCTATTAACTGAAAATTTATAGGGTCAATCCCAACCTAATATACAAATATTACCAATTCCAAACCCTTGCCATATCTAATCCTTCACAACCAGCGAAATCCTAGTAAACTATAACACACAAATTAGTCAGATTATACCAAAACCCAGCAATTATTTCCCGCCAAATCATACAGTAACAATACGTCGTACCGCAGCCTTCGGTGGCTCATCCAACTTCATCAACTTTTTAGAATGGTTTCTACTAGCGACAACGAACTAGATTTTACGATTTCACCTCAACAATACTCTTAGCAAACGGTTATGTTCACAAATCGCAGAAAAATAAGACAAATAAAAAAGGTGCAAGAAAACCCAAACTCTATTGCAATACCACTCTCTAACATGACGCATTAACTAATTTGCAATAACACAACTCCAGTAATACCATAAAGAAGTTAGAGAAAATGCCCAAACGTCCTCCCATATTTGTTTACGGAGTTACAAACTTACTGAAAATGAAGGAAAACCTTGCTAAAGCAGTAGCCGTTGAGCAATACATTAACAGAAGTTTAATAAATAACCCAGTAAAAAATTCAAGTGATATTCCGGATACATTCAGAAAATTAGCGCTATAGAGTGATTATTAAACATCTACATAATTCGATTCCAATAGATGAAATATCAGAACTCACCGAACATCGACACACAGTCAGGTACATTATCAATGCAAGACACAAAACCACAAAAAACCAATGAACCATCCGAAAACAACAAATACAACACCTTTAATATAACCGTATATTTATAGAACCACCACAAACCAGCAGAACCTCAGTACAATGCATGCGCTGCCAAGTGTTTGACCACACTAGAACATACTATTCTCGACCATTTGTTTGTGTCAAATGTGGAGGCGAATACAGCTGTAGGAAGAGCAAAGACACGCCAGCAACTTGCGTCTTATGTAGTGGAAATCATCTAGCCAACTATCGTGGATCTGTTTACTTACCACATACCAAAACTATCAACAAAAGACGTCACATCCCATACATAAACTTCTAAAGTCAATTTCCAAACCTTTACCGTCCGACAAGCTACGCTAACATAGTCCAAATTGCAGAAACCAAACCTTCAAACACTACTGAATAATTTACTTAGTCTCACTTTTAGAAAGTTTTTGGATTACTTTAAATACATATTTTCTCAATTGCTTTAACAAAACAACATAATCTTAAACATGCTTGCAATATTACCCAGTAAATTAACCGACAGATACATTTTTTATAATTACACAACGGAACGCCAATGGCTTACTAAGACATAAAAATAAACTTACCTTGTGTTTTAAGCAAAACTTCATCAACATAGTGCTAATAAATGAAACGCACTTTACAGAAAAATCTTATTTTAAAATTCCAAATTATAACTTGTCACACTAATCAGAAACCTTCACTTTAATAAAACAAAGCATTAAATATTACGATCTCTTCAATTATGAGAAAGTCGCACTTCAGGCCGTATCCATTAAAGCGCTCACTTTATCCTTTAAACTTACGATAGCGGCGCTTTATTGTTCTTCTCGATAAATATCAAAAAAGAGGACTTGAAAAAATTGTTTCACACTATGGGGCCAAAATTTATCTCTGGAGGCGATTTCAATAGCAAACACACCACATAGGGCTCTCGATTAATCATTACCAAAGGTAGAAAGTTGCTCAAAGTTTTAACAAAACAATTAGGACTACCTGCCGATGAGAACCCCAACATACTGGTCCACAACCCTACTCAATATTTTTATCATCACTGGCATATGAAAATCTTATACAGACATCTCCGCTAGTCTTGACTTAATTTCAGATCACAAACCCATTGTAGCTTCAATTAGTGTATCAATTATCCACAAACAGCTTCTCAAAAGATTCCATAATAACAAAGCTAATTAGGATCATCATCGTTATATCTTACACGAAAACATATATCTGAAACACAGACTCAAAAATTTAAAGTAAGTAGGCGATGCCGTCAACCAACTAAAGCTACTAACAATAGCAGTTCAACAAAGTACGCCCTCTACTGATTACAAAAATTCAACAATATCTCTCTTGAAATTAAACAGTTAGTCTTCCAAAAAGAGAAAGCCAGTGCAGAATGGCAAAAACAAAACTCAATAATCTAAGTAATAATCTAAAGGCAAAGCTTAAGAATCTAAAAAAAAACTCCTTTAAAACCTACGAATCAAACCTTAATGGGTGCGACAATTCAAACTCAATATCAATTAAATCCTCCCCAAAACTTCAAACAACGTCTCCATTCATAATAAAATTACCACCAGGATGGGCTAAAAGCATCAAGGAAGGAGCGGACTTATTTGCACACTATCGCTCTGGTGTCTTTCAACCATACGAATATATACTTGACGATCCAAACTCAGAAAATCTTATACCACCTGAAACTCCCCCATTTCCATTCCGCCAGTTACACCTAAAGACATCAAATACGAGGTACAACAACTAAATTCCAATGAAACGTCAGGAATTGATCAAATTACAATCAAAATGTTACGTGAACTCCTAAAAATGGAAATCGTACTCCTGGCCTACATTTTCAACGCTATCCTGAAACTTCAGTGTTGGCCTACAAAAGTAAAAAAAAAATAAATAATCCTCATCCTGACCTACGTAACATTTTATCGTTTAATAAGCTTGCTATCGGTGACCTTCAAATTGAATTTACACTGCCAAACTGGGTACCAAACTATCAATTTGTTTTCGTAAAATCCACTTAACAATCTTTTAGTGTCACCGGATCACATGAGTAATAAACACAGCTTTCGATACAAAAATCCAACTGCATTGCTAGCCTGGATGTCAACCAAGCCTTCGATAAGGTCTGGCATAAAGAAATCACTCATAAAATATAACAAATCCTACTCTCTTCCTTTTATAAACTGCTACAATCCTACCTAACTCATTAACAATTTCAAAGAGGAGTCAACGACGCTGCTTCAGCACTATACCCAATCAATTTTGGTGTACCTCAAGGCAGTATCTTGGCTCCCTTCCTCTACCTATTATACACTTCAGACCTTCCAATTACTACCATAACGATAGGAACTTTTTCCGACGATACCACTATACTTGCGAAACACAATGATGTAAGTACCACTTTACGTCAAGTTCAAAGCCATCTTATTCTTCTAGGAGACTGGCTTATGAAATGAAAGTTGAGAGTCAACGAAAGGAAATTAAATCACGTGACGTTTAACCTGAGAAAATAACATTGTCTACCAATTTATCTAAGCAAAATAGAAATCCCAAACTGCATTCATAAAATATGTAAGTTTTCACCTAGGCAACAAACTTACCTGGAAGAACTATGTTAACAAAATAAAGAACACATAGAACTACAACTCAAACCCTTGGTTACTTGCAACAAATCACCCCTATCACTGGATAATAAACTTCTAATATACAAAACCATTACCAAGCCTATATAGACTTACGGTGTAAAGCTGTGAGGCTGTTCCAGCAAGTAAAACATCGCCACCATGCAACAATGCCAGTCTAAAATACTACGGGTATTAACCAACGCATCGTGGTACACAATTAACCAGATATTGTATGTAGATCTTGGTATCCCGTTCATAACACAAGTCATACAGGATATAACAACAAAAAATCTTTACAAAAATCGCAGTCCATATCAGTCCCCTGCTGTCTGACCTGTTACATCAAAAAGTGATAAAAAAAAACTTAAACATTGGCCCACTGACTTTCACTAAAGAAGGCCCATTTGTTGTACCACACTGAAACTTGGATTTACATAAGTTTTAAATTGCGTGATTTTATGACAAAATGTGATTAATTATATTTGGTTAACATTTTAAATATGGTCTGTTGTATTAAGCTTTTGCCACTTATAAATTCTTTTAAGCAGCGTTAATAACTAATTAACAAATAATTGTTTTTCGTAAAGTTTTCAATTATCACAGTTTGTCATAAAGTTTATGTCATAGCAGAACTAATTTTCATAATAAAATCAAAGATTACTTAAAGTGCTTTTAATTATTGATTCTATTAATATCTATATTTCTTGTTTTAAATAACTATAAAAATGATAAGTTTTGTGTTTGTGCATTTTTGATTTTTACTTTTTTATAACATTAAAAAATTAATCGAATTTTGTGAATGATTAATTCAATATTTAAAATGTCTCTGATTAGCTTTAATGCATTTAATATATATCACCCCTAATTAATTATGTTGGCAGATGCCTTAGATTATTTGATTTAAAGTTGTTATTCCAAATATGCAAAGTTAAAATTCTTTGCAGACTCTTGCTATTTATGGCGCGCCAAATTGTTGAAGGATTGTTCTCCATAAGATTTGTCAGGTTAAATGAAACTATTTGTGTTAATGTAACATTGTATAAAACTTCTTATTGTTTTTTTTAACTGAATAGTATAGAACGTTATTGTTTCACAACAAGAAATTTATATATTTAATTTTACAATTTTTTATTCTGACTTTTACATTAGCGCTTATGATAATTCTATCATTAACTGTATTCTATTATAATGTACAACGACTAATTATATATATCTGCGCAATTCGGAGCAATGCAGAGTGGAAGAGAATGTTGTTACAGGAAATTCCTCTAGATGTAAAATGCGTACAGTACTACAATTTCTGTGTGCGAAAATCCTTTCAGCAGCTACAATTTATCGCACACTGCGTAATGTTTACAGACCAAATGGACAATGGTGACGCATGTTTAAAGATGAACACACTAACGTACATGATCGTAAAAGAAGTGGCCGCTTATCTGAAGTCAACGATGAAAAATTGAGAAGGTGCATTATGCACATAAAATAGTATCTCATTTACTAGAACATTCCGCTTCAAAGTAGTTTGACAAGGTGGCTTCATTCCCAAGCGGGAGAGTTTTTGGAGAAAAATTTTAGATCTTGTAAGACGTTATAATAAGTGCTTCAACTTGCATAATGATTGTGTGGGAAACTAATTTAAAATTAAAGATTTCTAATGTGTATAATAAATGTTCTGTATCTACGCATATTTCTCACTGGTAAGGGGTTTACCCGAATTAAAAACAAACATTTATAAAAAGTTCTTTAGTAATGTATAAAAAATAAATATCGTAATTTAAGTCGCAGGGCAACTTTGTATAAAAATTATTTATGGCAAATCCCTCAAGAGCCAAGAAACTTTAATAATGTAGCCTTTTGATTTATATCTATCAGAATTCAATATGAGTTTAGCCTAGGAGTCAAAAATATTTACAGCCATATCTCCCCTACGCCACAGCCAGTTTACTTCATTCTTGAACTATCTCTAGGTATATAAATAAGGAATGTGTGTGATGAACTGGACCTAAATTTAGCGAGAACTGTAGAAATTCAATAAAATTTCATACATCTGAACGTCGCTTTTCCCCATTCCTTGCTCAATTTGGTAGTTTTGAGCCCGCTTCTCTAGTTTCTCTACGAATGTGACATTCTAAAATTAATAATACTATAGTTACCTTTAATACTGTTCTACCGGTAGTAGGAAAGAGTAGCACAAAAGCAGCAAACACGCCACTAGTAAATTTTGAATTTGGACACAAAAATGCGAAAGTGGAACTAAATGAAAAACGGTTAGTTCATATTATTGAGTCACTAATAGATATATCTAACACATCAAAAAATTTGAATAGACAAGTGATGCCTGTAGATACGCAGAGAAAAACAATAAATTAGGTAATAACATAAAAAAATGTATTGGATTTGGAAAAGAAACCTAAGTTTTTGTATAAACATTAAAATCCATGTGGATATATAATGCAAATTTGAAAATTATACAAATCTTCCAAAATAAATTACTAACAATAAGAAAAATTGTAGATACGCCATAGCACATTAGAAACATAAATCTCAATAGGGGCCTGAAAGTGGAATATAAGGAGAAAGAAATTTAAAACATTGTAAGTAACTAAGTAAAAATACTACAATAAGAGGATATCGAAGTCATCCAGTTTATTGCTAACTTTAACTAAATAAGAATATTTAAAAGGCTTACATCTAATGAGTAAAAAAGTAATTTACTTATAATGGAATAGTTTGTTATCCTCAATTCTTTACAATTTAAACGAAACTTTACCGTTCCTTTTCTTATTTATTGCTCTGATAATTGCATTTTCAATATATCTATCTATAGAATTTCTTGTATCATTTTTTTTATTTCATAGTTTTACTATATCATTGATAACGATTACATTTTTTATTGTTAACTTACTTAAAATGGCTTTGTCAAAAATACTTTAAGTGCATTATTATTTAGTTTGTCAAATGGAATATTTACAAAAGTAAAAACTTTACATAAATCCATAAAATTAAGATTTCCATAAACTAGCACTACTACTGCACTGTCCAAAAAATATCTATTGCATTATGTTTGTCCCTTTGTTTTAATTTTTTGTGTTTTTTTTATTCACACGTTACTCGAGAAAGTCTTTCCTCTGCTGCCTTTAAATCTATAGATTTTTTAATAGTTATTTAACATAATAATAAAAAACGCAGCTTTAATATAGTTCGAAGCAAAATATCAAATTTTATACAAACTATTGCCTTTGGCGTATTTAGACATATAATTTGGTATATGAGTATATTCAAATATAATATACAAAATATAAGTAACACATTTTCTTAACAACGTTTTTAATCTTTGATGCAATTTATCAACTAAAGTTTTACAACACTAAAGGGCTGTAAAAAGGTCGCTAGAAGGTCTTTCATTGCCCTGCAGCCAAAGTTAATCGGTTGTTAAAGTAGAAGAGCTTACCTCAAAATAATTCCTATTAAATAAATGGTTAGCTTGTTAAGGGTGTTTAAAAAGGTCGAACTTTAATGCGGGCGAGGAATGGGGGTGGAAATGTTCTCCGAGTGATAATAAATATTTTGGTATTATAGCTGCTTCAAAAGCATCGAAGTACTAAACAATTACAGACTTTACATTCAACAGCATGGTTAAAATTATACTAAATTAATAATGTATATTTAAGAATGTTATTTAACTGTAAACAGTTTAATTTTTTTTTGTAAGTTTTAGTTTATTTATTAAAATTGTCACCTCTTACTTTACTAGTATTTATTTTATATTACCCTAGTATATCAATATATGGATTGTGGAAAAACGAATTTAACTGACTGAATAATGAGACTGTGCTTTACAATATTTCTAAAAAATCACACGACTTTCCTTATCCCATTATTTGAGTAATTCTGGCAAAAACCCTGGGCTTCAATTTTTGTTCGAGTTTCTATTTTACCAACTTTTACTTTAAATTCATGTGTATCTCGTGATAACAAATCATTTTTATTCTCATGAATCTTTTGTATCTTCAACTGTTTAGATTCGCGACCGCTTTGAGACCGATTTTGCGACCTTGCGACCAAACGACTCGGCCGCACTGCGTGCCCTACCTACAAGTAACTTGCATACCAAATTTAAAGTCTCTAGCTCTTACGGTTCTCGAGATATCCTGTTTACTGACAGACCGACAGACACACACACACACACACGAACCAATGGCTGAAACTAACTTTTTTGGTTTCCTGAGGCTATATTTTGTCCAGAAATGTGAAAAACTGCGTAGGTCAAATTTCCGCCGATTACATTACTTTCCTTATTATAGGATAAGGAAAGTAAAAAAGGCAGTTTCGACAAGTGGCCTCGTAATTTAAGTATATACACTATTTGATTTATTTGTCTTTTCCAAGTTAACCATAGTGATAAACACTTATTAACGAGCCGGTTCAAATTTAAAAGAAATTTTAACAAAGAAGTGGGACATGTCACAGATTTCCAAAAATTTAAACTTTGCTTTGCTTTTTAATAATATTTTAAGAATGAAAATCATTCAAATTATCAAAACTTAATATTACCTAAAAATTCAGCAGTTGTTAACTATGACCTATATATTTCAATTTAATCACCCGTGATATAATACTTACTTTTATTACTCAATTGGCCTAATATTACAAAAAAAATACAAAGCCCAAGAAATTTCTATTATTACTATTTAACATATATTCCAAGTCTTCAATCTTTTTAGTTGCTTTGTTGCACAACTGCCTTCCAATTTTGTCTACGCTATGCTAATCTTTTTAAATATGTAAATATTTAATGTATAAATATATAAATATGTTCGTTAATTCATCTCTCATCATCTGATGCCTATAGTGTAATCTTGATCTTCCTGGTGCTTTTTTCTTCTTTCATGCCTTTTATAATTGTTTTTCGTATCTCTTTATGCCTTAGTATAAGTCCCGTTAAGGTGTTTTTTTATTATATTCTTTAAAGTGTTTGTTCTTCTTGCATTCTTGCTAGTACTTTTTTGTTGCTGAATCGGTTCGCCCATCTAACTTTTAGTATTCGCCGGAAGGACCATATGTCAAAAACATTCAATTTTCTATTTTTTGGTTGGGATATTGTCTAGGTTTCGCACTCATATTTCATCCAAGTAGCTTTGAAAATCGTTTTCTGCTGTTTAGTGAAATCCTATTAGATATTAGTAATTCTTTGTTTGTGTTAAAAGTCATTTTTGCATGCCTGATTCTGTTTTTATCTTTGTTACTTTTTCTGACTTTGTGCTTATGTTTTGTAAATAAGATCAGGTTCAGATACAAGAGGTATAATTAATTTTGAAGGTAAAAAAGTATTCATAACTTTAGTAAAAATTAAAAAAACTTAAGTAAAAATACATTGACCATAATTAAGGTACGAGATCAATTTAGCAGAAAGTCTAAGTTAAATCAAATTCTACATTGCAACACATACAACGCAGTGAGACCACAAATTGTGAAAGATGTAGAGCTTCCGGTTATATAGCCGGAAAAAGCAGGTATTTAAATATTGATAGTAAAACGAAGATCTATAAGACTATGACCATAAATCTGCAATTTTGCAATTTTGTTCTGTTGATTTTAAATGAAAAATTGTGCCGGAATAAATTATTTCGGCAGATTGCAAAAATGATTTTTAAAATTCCGTATCACACCAGATTTTTTCACAAATCACGCAAATGTGGTAATTAAAAAAACCTAATTTTTTAATAACTGATATATGACAACGTTTGTAATATATGGACATGTTTTCTGGAGAAATGCATGTGTAGAGGACAGATATACATAAATATACAGCTGATAACAAAAATCAAAGTAGAAAGCGTGCAGTACAAGTTTTATGAATGGTCTGTGTGCGAGGACTTTAAAATGATTGGAATCTTTCCCGCCAACAAGCAGACAACAACAAATTTCCTTTGCTTTTTGTGTGAATGGGATTCCAGAGTTAGAACAGAACATTGAATTTGAAAGCAGTGGCGAGTCAGAAGTACATTCACACCTGGCGAAAAAACATTGTTTCACGTTAATTGGTTGATCTCTCAAAAATGTTGTTGCCACCTTTACACAACACACTCGGCTTAATGAAGCAATTTGCGATAGCTTTAAGCAAGGACAGTAAATGCTTTCAGTGTCTTGGTGTTAAATTTCTATTAATCACGTCTGCAAAAATTAAAGCTGGAATTTTTATAGGTCCACAAATACGAAAATTAATGGCAGACAACATATTCGAGAAAACCATAAGCGACTGCATTTAGAAATGCGATACAAAACTTTTTAGAAAACACGAAGGTTGTAAATTACACCATTTTAGTTGAGGAAACGTTAGAATTCTATAAACTGCTTAGTTGCAACATGAGCGTCAAAAAGCACTTTCTTCGTGCTCATCTAAATTACTTTCTTGGCAATCTTATTGATTTGCGGAAAAACATCAGAATATTAAAATGATGGAAAAGAAATACAATGGAAAGTGGACTGTACATGTAATGGCCGACTATTGTTTGATGTTAAAAGGGGACTGTAGGGACAAACACCAAACACAATTCAAGAAGAAGAAATTTGATGGGAAGCCTAGTGGTAAATATTAGGTATGTTTGCTTTTAAATATGTATTTATGTTTATCTATTTCTTACACATTTATCCCGTTCTTCCAGAGAACATTTCCACAAACGTTGCTATATATCAGTCATTAAAAATTGCGTTTTTTTAAATTTTTATATTGTGATTTATTGAAAAGCCAGATATAATATGGAATTTTAAACGTTATTTTCGGAATCTATAAAAAAAAATTTTAGTAAATTTTTCATTTCAAAACAACAAAACCTTGTATACTAGTATTATGATCGATTGAGTGGAAACCCGCACCAACACTACGAAAACCAAGCAGATGCTGTGTACTACAAAAATGAATATATTATGAGCATTAGTGAGGAGAGTTAGAACCATAAATATAATGGATGAGTATAATATCATAAATGTAGCCTGGTTTGTAAAAATAAGAGAAGAATGGAATAAACACATTAGGTGGATTGCAACACCGGCGGAAATTTTATATTTAATTTGTCAAGATATTTGTTAGTTTTTGATAAATTTATTTTCCATGTTGTAGTTGTTCGCAACGTTCTAATTCTTCCTCACTGCTGCAGCGATTGCATACCTCACCATAGTTACTTTCCTCTTCTGTATTTTTATTCATACATCAACTCTTCCTCTAAATCGGTTCAGCAAATTTTGTGCCTTATACAGCTGTGGTGACAGACCGCAACCTTCCGAACACCCTCCCTAACTTTGTTTCTTTCTATAAATGCCTATTGGAAAATATTGGCATTGGCTTCTTATGGAAGCGCTTATTATTCTTATGTCCTTTTATCTGATAACAATTCTTGATACCACTAAACAATTTAGAACATCTGATAAACCTGATTTTTTTCTCGGTAATTTATATATGTATTAGTAAACGTAGTATTAATATTGCTTTTACAGTTCCTAAGTTTTTTCTAATCCGAATTAATTTTTTGTAAGGTATCTAACTTATGGTTTATATAAAATATATTTACATTAAATTAATTAACATCATTGTACAAATTATGCCATAAATTTTGCACATATAAAAGTTATAAAAAAATAAAATAAAACAAAATAGCATACAAACTTACTTTAAAAATGATATTTTATTTATTTAATTTTTAGGAAATATGTTAGCAAAATAATAATGTTTACAAAATAGAAAGTTAGAAAGGCTCATCTGTTTGAATACTATTCAATGTTCATATGTATTATTTGTTCAATTTATTAAAGTCTTGGTAAAATTTGGCACGGAAAGTAAGCACTTTGGGGTAATGTAGCATTCAAAATTTTATTAGTTGGCTGTAGGCGTTAGTTTTGTATGTGCTGAACACATCAATATAAGTTTTCTCCATATTTCTAAGATAGAGTCGATTTGAAACAATTTTGTACTTTCTGTTTGTATTTTCGTCATATATAAGGTAAAAGGGTACGTTTAAAATAATGGGACTGTTCAAATGGCTTTAGAACAATTATCTCCTTCATTTGGTGTGACAACACTTTATTCATACCGGAATCATTTTTCAAGAAAAGTTTTACTTTAGATTTATTTGGAACTCACTCGCAATCACTGATATCTGAAAATGTTAGATAATAATTACTTATTACCATGACAAGTTTCTGAACTCTTCATTCTTTTTCTGTCACTTATTGGTATCACTCATATAAATAACAAAGCATTGCTTATTGTAAATTGACCACAATGTTTTTTAGTTTTCTGCATTAAGTGTGTTGGCAGTTTCTACATGAAATTTTAAAAAGCAACGTAATGAAATCGGTCAATGAAAATTATATTTTTGAAATTGTACTCTAACAATCTACGAGGGCACGTTTTTGGTCTGTTGTTGTCTCTCTTATTTTATTAAATATTTAAATAAAATATTGTATACTTCGTTGACGATCAATTATCTAAATTAATTTTCTTCTTAATTAGTTCAGCGCTATTTAGAGTTGCTTTGCTGCATAATACATACATATTTTTACTGTATAACATATACTTTACATTCGGCTAGTATTATATCATTTTTTTATTATACCTAATTTTACATTGTTGCTGTCTTTTCCTCTTAATGCTTCGCGTTTATTTTTGTGGCTTAAAAGCTGTAAAAAATAATTTATTTTACTTTGAATTAGTTTACAGTTTTTGTTAGTTGTTATCTGCTAACAATTATTTTTTTAATTTAAATGATTTAAAAGCAATATAATGTATAGAATTATTCTTCTTTATGTGGTATTTTTATAGTTTAACCTGTTAGTATTAGGCTGCAAAATTCTAATGAATCCTTGGTGATTTAAAACCTCGTATATATAAAGTACTGCCTAATACGAAAGCTAACATGTGGTTAATTTTAAAGCACAATGCAACTAATGTGGTTTTAAATCATAGATAATAACACTAAATAGAAATCGTGGCTCAATTATAAAAAATAACAATGCTATTAATAATATATATAAACAAATACATTAGTATTGCGAATTATCCTTGAATAAGACTTGTATAACATTCTTCTCTATTTAGTAATTGTTAGAATTTGGAGTTAATTGTGCATTATGTTATAACTGTAAAAAAGATTGATATATATATATATATATCAATCTATTTTAAATTTAAAATTTTTTTTAGTATTTATAACAAGCATAATATGTACTTTTATATGCATTATAAATTATGACATAATGGCCTTTCAATTCAAAAAACATAGCATAATCCATTTTTAAGTACATGAATGTTGAGGTTATGATTGATTATATAATTTAGTATCTTTTGAAGTGCTTATCATTAACGACAAAATTGTGTATATACTGACATAGATATTTATATCTATATATATATATTATATATTAATTATGTAAATGCGCAGCTTATTGTTATTTTTAAAAGAGTAAGTACACTTTTCGACCAATATGAAAGCTGAAAAGCCTAATAGTCCTACTGGGAGGCATTAAGCCAACCCAACGAGATAGAATCTGGGTACATATTCATTTCCCCACGTGTTGGTCTAGTAGAAATTATCCGGAGAGTGTGGGCTTCAGCAGCTAAAGACATTCGCATGAAAATGTTTGCTTATAAGATATTGTTATTAGTTCAAGAAGCAATCGCAGCTTTGTTGGGTTTGCAAACTGTGGAGGCCGCTGACGATGAATAATAAATAAACAAAGATTGTTCAACGTGCCAGTGTTCGCATTAAAGCTCTTGCCTCAAGCGGTATATGTTCACACAGAATTAAGTCCGCCATAAAGGCACTTTCACCTAATCGCAGAACGAACGCAACCTTGGACCGAAGTTTGCCTCCGCAGCCCCAGCAAACAAAGACAAACTGCACATAAAAACGCGTATTACCTACCCTCGTTACGAGCTCGAGATTAGAATGCTGGAAAATCTCAATAATCCCGAAGCAGAATGCGACAATTTGAAAAAGATTTAGCAAACTTGACGTGTACTTTGAGAACTACGGAGATTTGCAAGGACAATAAAAAAGCGCTTCGAGTTTGATTAGTTTTCGTTCTTTGAGGATGATTGTCGCATGGCAAATACGATCTTGAATTTTCAGTAACACTTGGAATTTCAATAAAGCCATTTTTATGCCTATAACATTAGACAAGATTGAAATTGAAGAAATTGTTCTATAATATTCTAAGATCATTTAATATTTATTCGGAATATTATTGTCGATAGGTAATATCTAACTCTTTATTACAATAAAGTATTTATTATTAGGTTACCGACTTACTTTTTAAATACTTGACTTTTATAATGTAATGCATAAGAGTTTACTGGTTTTATTTATTATCATTATTTTAAAGTACTCAGTTTGTTAATAAACACTGATGAACGATGTGCACAACACTTTCCTAGAGACATTCGACCATCTATCTGCACCGAATGGTTACGTCAGAGCCTTTTCTGGGAAAGCGTATAAGCAACTTCATGTAGGTTTCTAATGCTTCCTATAAAATCGAATTAAAAAGACGCCAAAAAGTATTTACATGTTTGCAATAAAATTCAAACCTTATCATCTAGAAATCTAGAACAGTGTAGGATAGAAATCTATTGCTCACTGCGTTATGCTGGTTCTTTGATATTTTTTTTATAATTTATTTTTATTAGTAACAACATAAAATATAAAGCTAATAAATACATTTGCCAATGTACATAAAATATTTTTATTATTAGTAATTCATTCGAGTAATACAGAAGTAATTTGAGCAGTTATGAGTAATTTTTTAACGTTTTCGTGTTATACGTTTTCAGTAGACTTAACTGGGTTCAATTTAAGGAGAATTAAATATTGATATTTTTGTTTGTTTCCCTAATAATTCATATATTTTAGAAACATCAGCAGATTATATATATATATATATATATCGTTATCAACAAACAAAAGTAAAATTATCGAGCGTAGCTTAGAACATCAACCTATTTTTCAAAGTGCTGGTTGTGACGTCCTCGACAACGTTGATACTTTATATATAGAATTATAACCCTTAATATTGGTGTTATATGACGATATTTATCAGTTTATCTAAACAAGTAAACTGCACAAAGTCCCAGAATTCCAGAACATTTTTAATCATAGGCTGCACTATTTAGTAACTAATTATAAAAAAAGGGATGTTACCAGCAAGATCTTTATTACAATTGTAAATAATCCATTGCAGTGAATCTTTTATTTTCTGTTATACCAATGTGCCCTAATACCCACAAGATGATAAGTTTATTGTGATGTCCAAGGACTTTAAAGTTTCGTAAACATTCTTCAGTTAAGAATTAGTCTGATAACTAGATAGAGCTTTACTACAGACTGTTTGTCAGTTAGGAGAGTAGATCTCTACTTTAAAAGTATTCACTTAAGGTTATTATAAAAACGCACTTTATAACGTGAATTTTTACTTGAAACATCGTTACATATTTTATCAAAACACATATGTATTAAACTGAGGAAATATTCAAAATATTTTAGCTATAGTCCTATTGTCTATATACGAGATAATTATGTACTGACCTTAATTTTAGGCAAGCTAGATTTTTAAATGATTATTAAAGTTTTGCCTAGTTGACATAGTATTACTATTTATTTCTGATAATTTCTGTTAATTTTGATATTATCAAAAGATGTTTTTGACTAAGATATTATAAAAAATAAATTTGGTAAAGTTTTTATGACTGTAGTTGGGAAAGTAGGACTTTTATTTCCTCAGCAGAGTACAACCAACGTACTATAAGTAGTTCTATGCTATGCATGGTGCTTGTTTGCTAAATATAAAGATTATTTTCCCATCGGTTTACAGCGTTTTATATATCTTAATTCTATATTAGCAAATTTGCACTCAAAACGATTTTCAGGTACCTGTTTTACTGCAACTAAAATATTGCTTAAAGTAAGCGAAACCGTAATTTGCAGTCGGCTGATTGATAAGATCCGTAAATTCCACTAAATACACTCAAGCTCGGATTAGAGCAGTATAAATATGAGCTTAAACCCCTATATATTAAAATAGTAGACGACTTGGTTAAACAGACGACTTTCCTTTGATAAAGAAAATTTATAAATTATTTTAAAAGTGCAATATATCTAAAATTATATGCGTGTGTGAGAAAGTTTGTGCTTGCGTGTGTAAGTGGGTGTGTGAGTAAGTGCATATATATTATGTTCTGAACTAATTACTACTAAAGTAAATTAATTTTATAAATTTCTTTAAAGCGTGCTTGTAATTTGTGAAAAGGTGCCATTCTTAAGTAATATGAACTCTTTAAAATGCCTTTAATGTGGTCAGTAATGCAATGTAGTTATATTAAATCAGATTAGTTTTTAGTTTTAGAACAATTACTTTTTAATGTCAGAAAATTGTGTAGTTATTAATGTATTTCAGATCATTATCTTCAAACAATTTTTTCTACTTCTAGTTTTGTCTGATGTCTTTTTTAATTATTGGGGAAATGCTTGCAAACTAATTTAGATGCTTTATTTTATTTCACACCCTTTTTAATTAGGCAAATTTAGTTTAATTAAATAATATGAATAATTTTAATAATAATATTGCATTCTTATAATTCAACAGAAACGATGTCTGTTATTTCGTAATTATTTTGAAACAGTACTTACCTCAAATTTAATAAACACTATGTTAGTCTATAAATGTTTAAGGTATTTATAAAACATTAAACATAAAAGTTTCTATTACTGTTAATTTAAAAGATGAATGAACCCTTACGTACAGTTTGTAAGCAGCGAAAAATTATTTTATTATTACTTTAAAAAGTTTTGTTTTTTACTAATAATAATTGTTATTTAGAATTAATTTGTTTATTTTCTACAACTAAAACAATTTAAACTTTAAGTCTGGAATAGTTTGTTGACCTTAGAAGCATATACTGTTTCCAAAGAGTAAAGCAAATATCGTGATAAACTGAGGCTAACTCACTTCCGTTGATAATAAAATACTTTGTAAATAAACAACAAACTTATTTACATAAAGTGGAGAATTATTAATTCCTGCAGCTATGCTGCCATCCGGGAACGGCTATAATGGACAGCAATATTTTACAATTATAATCAGCCCAATTACACAACCATTTCACCAGTAAATATCTCCTAAACTAATTTCTCGGGTACTGTGCTGCAATATCCTGTCTTCCAAAACGGAAAATGCTGCAATGACCGACCAACCTACACTATCAAATTCTGCAATATCAAACAACTCCGCACTCCCAGTTCAACAGCAATCATTTATACTTTCCCATGGATAAAGAACACAACATACATACTCATTGCCAAATTACGAAGAACAAACCAACTTATCTAATACAGATGAGTGCATAAAAAGCTACAAATATACAACAGCTGGAAATGAAAGAAATCATACAAGGGACGTAAAACAAATACTATCAAAACGTTAGCAAACCAAGTAACAACAATTTTAACACTAACAAACAAATATTTCTTACTAGCACAAGAGCCTTCAAATAATTCATCAGCTTCAAATACACAAGCCACAACTCCAATAGTTAATAAACTGCCACCCATTTTTTGTACAAACCATGGTAAATTATTATAAAATGATACAAAGTCTAACTCTTGTAGCAGAAATAAAACAATACACAACTAAGAGCCTAACTAATAATGTAGTAAATATAAACTCAAGAGATATCCAGAAAACTAATAAAATATATAAGCAAACATAAGGTTATATACAATTACTACCAAATGAAACAAGATCGACACTATAAGGTAAGGTGTTAAGACATGTCCATCATTCTACTTCAATCAACGAGATAAAAACAGCTCTCAACAACCTAGGACACAAAGTAGGGAAATATTATCAACATAAAAAGCAAACGATCTCAGGAACCACTTCCAATATCCTTTATCACCCTTAACCGGCCGAAAATAATAAAGAGATATTTAACGTACAATTGTTGTCAGTTTTGAACCCCCAAGAAAAAATACAGAAATGGTACAATGCACGAGATGCCAAAATTATGAACATACTCAAGCATTAGGCCACATGCATGTGCAAACTGTGGAGGACCTCACGATGCCAAGACTTTGCTAAAACCAGCAAATTACAAAGGATACTTAGTTTATCAAAAGCTTCAAAAGAAATACCAACAAAATAACCGATTGGCAGTTAGAAAACTCTTTCAATTTCAACAACAGAACAAACTGTATAGACAAGAACCTGATCAATAACTTCATAACTAACCTCTTTCATTCAATCCAACCTACTACCAAATAGCCTCAAACTACCACTATCCAAGACTTGACACTCCAAAAATTCTTTGACGAATTTAAAAACCTATTCAATCAGCTTCTTTAACAAAATAGTATAATCTTAAACATGCTAAGTACTAAGTCATAACCAAATTAACCCACTAATGGCTAACTTTATCCGTATAGCATTATGGAACACCAATGGACTGCAACATAAAAACCTTAAAATTAAAAGTTTCTTGCATATTGAAAATATGCACAACTAGCTCTTCAATCATTAATAGGAAGACAGATTGGGACACCTTAAAGCTTACATTGAGCAATACCGCAACAGTAATATAGGTCTAAAACCACAATGACCTAGAGTATGCTACAAATCATTATATAACTACGATACACGGTGCGGTCTAGACTGCCACACCCCAGCCAACAAACATTAAAATTTATAGTCCAAATATTTCTAACAAAATTATGAAAATCGCAAAAGAGAAAAGAAAAGCAAAGGCACAATGGCACCGCACACACAGTTTCGAAGATAAGAAAAGATTCAATCAACTAGATAATAAACTCCGCAAGCTGTACGGAATGAGACATTCCAAACGAATTTGAAATAGCTAACAATCACCGATAATTCAATATGGAAAGCCACCGTAGCTATGATCTGACAAAAAAAGGATGTATCTGCACATTACTTGGAAGGCGTCTTCCAATCGAATTCTGATGAAATTGATAAGGAAGTGAAAAACTAAAAACTCCACTCCAACTGTTACCACCAATACGCAAAGTACGATCTCAAGAAATTGATCAAGAGATAAAATAGCTAAAAAATAAAAAGCCCTGAGCCACGACGTCATAATGGCAATAGTACTCAAACAGTTATCTGTCCACGAAATTCATTTCTTACAAATCGTCTTTATCGTTAGTTTTACCTGGTGGCCGTTACAATTCAAATTTGCACAGATAGTTCTTATCCTTAAACTTTCCAATAAAATTACTTCTTATCGTCCTATTAACCTCCTGCTACTGGTGTCAAAGTTACTTGAAAAACTAATTCTACGGATTATTATTAATGAAAATTTGTTGCAAGACATATAGACGTCTAACCATCAATTTGGCTTCAGTGATCAGCACTCAAATGTTCTACAATGTTATAGACTAACAAACATAATTCAGACTGCATTTCAATCTAAAAAATTCTGTACTGCTGTATTCCTGGATAAACGACAAGCTTCGACAAAATGTGGTATAGAATTACTTTTAAACTCAAGAAAACGTTGCCCCACGAGTATTATCTTACTGTCACGTTCATATCTTACTTAAAGAACATTTCAAGTCAAGCATGGTAAGGAAGTATCTCAAATTAAAGACATCAATGCAGTTGTACTTCAAGGAAATGTGTTAGGGACTTTATTATACCTCCTGTACACCCATGACCTACCTACAACAGAACAAACGGAAATTTCTGATGACACTGTAGCACCAGTAGCATCAGCTTTCTTACAGATCCACTTAAATGAAATAGAACAGTGACTAACTAAGTGAAGAATCGAAGTGAATAAAGACAAATAAACACTCATTAAATTTACGACCAGACACCAAACCTGCCCACCCCTAACTATCCGTAATATATCCATTTCCCAGTCCAATAAAGTCAAATATTTAGGACTCCTCCTGGACAATAGACTAACGTGGAAAACCTATATTAGCAAAAACCGTAAAGAAATAGACTTGAAGTTTAAGAAGCTATACTAGCTCATCGGAAGAAACTCGCCGTTACTATTAGACAACAAAGTACTGCTATACAAGTGCATAATTTGACCCATATAGACCTACGTCTGTGTAAGTCAATCAATATATACCACACAACGCTTCCAATCAAAAACCATCCGCACTATGACAGCCGCTTCTTGGTATGTATCCAACCAAACTCTTTATACGGACCTTGATATCCCTTACGTAACTGAGATAATCAACCATTACGTTGCAAAGCACCAAATGACATTGGAACTTCACCCCAACGAACTTGTGACATCTCTAATAAAATACTCCCCCCACCCTCTTAAACGCCTTAAGAAAAAGTGGCCAAAGGATCTCGCAGATCAATAGCAGACTGACTCCATTAGGAGCCCCTCCACTCGCGCCTGATATAACATACTATAAGCTTATAAAACGTATACTATTCTGATTGCTTATCCAATATTTGTTAATACAAAAAAAAGTCTAGATATATATTATATCATATATAACACTTCTTTTCTTTTTGAAAAAGACGATTCTTAAAATTTTTACTTACAAACAGTCTAAAATTATATGGAAGACTTTTACTCTGAATATATGTAAAACATATTTTATAAACAGTATATGCAGAGTACGGTCCAAAAATATGAAGTCAAAATACGCAAGCGTAAACAAAAAAGATTTATCTATTCAAATTATTCAAGTTGGAAATTAAACGTCGATAGTGGTTACCACATATGCAGCAACTAAAAGAGTAGAATAACAAGTATTCAGACATTTTTGTTTGCAGAGTATCCAAAACCTTTTTCTTTGACATATACATTTTTCGGAAACAATGCAATAAATGTAGCACAAATAAAGAAATAATATAAACTATATAGAGGTTAGAAAACTCTTAAACGCCATCTACGCGGAAAATTATTAGTCAGCGACCAATACCTCAAGAATTTAAAGATTACCTCTGATTTAAAGAAACTAAATTAGGTGAATTTTAATGGAACATATTGGCATGAAAAGTGTTGCGGTAAACTATTATCAGAGCGATGGAAGCAGTTCTAGAATTGCAAATAACTTTTTTCAAACTGCTATCAATTTAAAAAGGTTATGATCGGAGACGAAATGTATGTCTACAGCTACAATCAAGAAACAAAAGCTCGGTTATGAAATTTTATGCGGCTTTAGGGTGGAACGGACAATCACAATTTCGAAAAATCGAATAATTTTCCCGTTTTTCCGAGTTTTCTCCATTCCTAATTATCGGATCGAGTCACGCAACATCTCATTTTCTGCGTAATTTAATATTTTCTATAACTTTGCTATGGTTATCTTTAAGATTTCACCGATGCTTTTAATGTTATTAACAAAAACTAAATAAAGTACGTTTTTTTTGTTATAAACGTTAATAATAAAATATTCTACACCGATTTTCGAGTAGAAAAAAGTGCCGGAATAAACTACATAATATCCTTTATATGACGGTACAATCGGCTTTCCAATAAGATGTTTGTTAAATATTACTATTACTATAGGCTACATTGCTTGGCCTAATATAATATCTTTGATCATAAACACTTGTGTTACAGATCTCATTTTCAACAGCCGTTAACACAAGTTTGCATACGTTGTAAATTATTAAAAATACCTGTTGTTTTCTTAAATAGCAAATTGTAAATGAGCTACCAATGTTTTACCATTTTTAAAATATTTTTCGTATATGCAGTTTCACGTTATGAGCAAGGTTTTATAAAAAAATGTACAAAATATAGTATCCTAGCACTAACAAATTGTAAATTTTAACTGCCCCTACAAAAAGTTAAAATAAACTTTGAGAATTTTTATTGTTTTAAGTAAAATAAAATTGTTTGTTCTGGTTTCCCATATGTTTAATTTTTTATACATTTCTTTGTACAAAGTACAAAGTTTTTTTTTTATTTATTTAATTAGCAATCAAAATACAAGGTATTCTATAAGCTAATTTGTTAACCTACAATCTAAATTTAGGATTTAGATCGATTAATAACATGATGAGATCTTATCCAGCGATGAGCTCTCTAAGTCTATTTATAGGTCAGCTGGCCACTGTCTTTTTAGTCTTCTTATTGCTGTGTCTTCTAGTAAGGGCTGTATTAAAGGATTTGTGTGAGCTTCCAATTTTTGGTGGTGGGTGATGCTTCTCTCATGGATAACTTCTTTTATAGTTGGTATCTTCAAATCTTTGTGGATCATTTCATTTGCAATATACCATGGGGCATTAACTATCGTTCTTAGTATTTTGGACTGGCACCTTTGGATTATTTCGATATTGGACTTGCTGGCACAGCCCCATAGTTCTATTCCATACGTCCATATGGGTTTGATTACTGATTTGTACAACAATAGTTTGTTTTCTATAGATAGCGGAGACTTTCTACCGATCAACCAATATAGCTCTCTCTGTTTTAGGTCCATTTGCTTTCTTTTTTTGCAGATGTGTTCTCTCCAGTTTAATTTGGAATCTAAGTGTATTCCCAGGTATTTTACTGTCACAGTTTGTGGTATTACTATGTTGTTTAGGTATATGGGTGGACACGGATCTTTTCTCAGGGTAAATGTGTTATGAGTAGATTTTGTCTCGTTTACTTTTACATTCCACTTTTGAAGCCAGTGTTCTAGAACATGTAGATAATCTTGTATTAGAGTGTGTGCTTGGAGAACTACATTGTGGCTAGCCAGTATGACAGTGTCGTCAGCAAATGTGCCCATTGTGATGTTTGGTGAAACTGGAAGATCTGATGTAAATAAGAGATAAAGTAGCGGGCCCAGGACACTGCTCTGTGGTACCCCAGAGTTGATTGAGAGTATAGTTGAGACTTCCTGTCTTACTTTTGTTCTGAAGTGTCTATCACTTAGGTATGTTTTAAGTAGTTTGTAAAACGCTGGTATGAGTTTTTTAATTTTAAACAGTAATCCTGGGTGCCAGACCCTGTCGAAAGCCTGGCTTACGTCTAGGAATACAGATACGCAGTATTCTTTGTTGTTTAAACTGGCGAGGATAGTTTGCGATATGCGATGACACTGTTGGGTGGTCGAGTGAGCCTGTCGAAATCCAAATTGATAATCGGGTATCCATTCAGTATTGATTCTTTTAAGAACTAGTTTTTCAAGCAATTTTGAAACAGCTGGTAATAAGCTGATAGGTCGATATGATTTTGCGCTATTTGGGTCTTTTCCAGGCTTAAGGATTAAAATTATCTCGGCAGTTTTAATTTTTGAGGCCAATATTGGATTCGGAGGATTGCATTAAAGATATACGTCAGTAATACTATGCCTTTTTTTGGCAGTTCTTTAAGCATTTTTGCTGTTATAAGGTCCATGCCCGGGGCTTTTTTTGCATTCAGGCGTTTTATTTCCTCCTTTATTTCTTTAGGTGTGACGGGTTTAATTGGTTGCGTTGCTAAAACGGGAGATTCTAATATTTCCATTATTTCCTCGTCCGGTCATTTTCGTGCGGCTGAAAACATCGGCAAGGTGTTTCGCAAATACTTCTGCTTTCTCCTTATCACTTTTTGCCCACTGTTCTTGTGATGGTTGTTCCATTCTTAAAGGGGGAAGAGTTATTATTGGTTTGCTTTTAGCTTTGATCGGTTTCCAAATAGAATTGTCATAACGGTTAAGGTTAGATAAATAATCTTTGAGTGACTCTTCTCTCAGAGATTTTAATTTAGATTTCAGCTTATTACTAAGTCTGTTCAATATTTTCTTGTCTGCTGGGGTGTGTTCGTTGCCCTTTGTCCCGTGCTTTTCTTTTCAGCTACCAGTTTTTAATTTCGAGAGGAATATTCGTGATATCTTTTTGTATGTTACTATTGGAGTAGCTTAGTTGGGCTGCTTCTTGAAGGGTATTTATAAGACTATATGTAGCTTCCTCAATTTCATTTGAGTTTTTAAGCCTTAGATTTAAATTTATTGTATCTGACAAATTGCGCCTATATTCGTCCCAGTCAGTTTTCGAATTATGTAGTCTAGGTACAGGTTGAATATATAATGGGTATGTGCTGTAGGTGGCTATTACCGGTGAATGATCTGAGGACAAGTCGTAGCTAGGTGTAATGTCCATATAGGTTGGCGAAATATTGTTTGTGACAAAAAGTCTAGTAAATCCGGTAACTTATCTCTGTCTGTCGGCCAATATGTTGGAGTTCCGTAGATAAGTATGTATATCTTTTGTCTTGAATGAGTTTGAATAGCTCCCTTCCTTTTGTGGTGGTTAGTCAGGATCCCCATGCCGTGTTTTTACTATTGTAATCTCCTCCTGCCAGAAATTTGGTGCCTAAAGTGCTGAAGTAGGATTCAAAGTGGTGTTTTTATATTATGTTTTGGTGGACAGTAGACTGCACTAACTGTTATTTCACATGGGGAAATGTGGACACGAATTGAGGTAGCTTGGAGATAGTCTTCAGCAAACTTTGGTAGTTCATAGTGACTTATTGTTTGTTTTATTATTATAGCTGTG
The DNA here is from genome assembly GCA_036346155.1 of Sinelater perroti. NCBI lineage: Eukaryota > Metazoa > Arthropoda > Insecta > Coleoptera > Elateridae > Sinelater > Sinelater perroti. The sequence goes on along the minus strand of JARFIY010000337.1, from coordinate 7,621,180 downwards.
CCTGCATGTGCAGTGCCATCCGGGTAATTAGTGTGATATACATTATACTTCGGTATTTTGAAATATGTCTTTTCAGTGAAATGAGTTTCACTGATCAGGAGGATATCTATTAAGTTTTGTTTTAAAAATAACTGAATTTCATCTTTGTGTTGAGCAAGGCCATTGGCATTCCATAAAGCTATTCTAAGAGCCATTGTTTTGTTTATTGATTAGCATTGTTAACATATTGAGCACCATACTATTCTGCTGTATCAGTTGGTTGAACATTATTTTAAATTCTTCTAAAAATTTATTTAGTGACATGGTCGATTCAGCGCCTTGAGTTGTATTCTGGGGTTTAGTTACGACTATAGCTTCTAGTTTGGGGTCTTGTCGATAGCGGTTGCGGTTGACTTTGTTGTGTTATGTTATTTTGATGTGTTAGGTTGTTTTGATGATTAGGATGGTAATTGTTTGTTTTAGCTTTATAATTTTTGGTAATACTCACATCCCCGGTAGTTAGCTGGATGTCCACCTCCACATAGGCCACATATAGCTGGCGTATTTTTACTTTTCTTACAACTTGATGTAATGTGTTGGCCACCGCACTTAACGCACAGGTAGGGTCTATTGCAATAGGCTTTAGTGTGGCCGTATAATTGGCATCTGGTACATTGCACTAAATTGTTGTCTTTTCTTGGTGGTTCTATTTGGATGACATTGTTTAGTAATCTGTTTATTTTGTACATATCCTTGTTATTCTCTGACGGTTCCAGGTCAACAAAGAACATATTAAGGGATATTTTGTTACACGATGTTTCATATTTATTATATTTCTCACTTTGTGTCCGTGTTGTGTGATTTCCTGTTTTATATCTTCTAGGTCAATCGAATGGTGTAGGTGTTTAATTACAACTCTGTACGACCTTTCTTCCTTCGGTTGGTAGGTGTGATGAATTATATTATTATCTTTCATGTATTTTGCTAATTTTCTAAATGTGTCTGGGCTTTGACAGGTTAACTTCACAGTATTTTTTGCCAAGCTCCTAGTTGTGTATTGTTCTAATTCAACTATTTCTGCTAGTTTATTAATCATTTGTGGTAAATTTGCAACTCCGTACACAAATATGGGAGGGGGTTTAGGTGAGCCCTTGCTTGCATTGTTATCTATCTGGCTATTTGCAAGTGCATTGAATGTGTTATTTAGTGGTATCGCTTCTTCTTCATGATTTATGGATTTCCTTTTCTTCCTTCTCTTAGTACCTTAGTACCACGGGTTCTCTTTAGTAGAGTAGGTGTTATTTTCTTCATCACTAGTTGAAGTCATTCTTGTGTATTCAGGGGTGCTATTTTGTCTATTTACATGATACATTGGATTTTCTTGCATTATAAATTGTTCTTGATTGGACGGAAAAGAGTACTGGCTCGTAGTTTATGAATGATATATTTGTTGTTGTAGTGGTTGAGAGGAATAGTGAAATTGTGATGGCATATTAGTATTGAACATTGTTTGACTCTGTGTATTATTTGATGGTTGTAATACATACGATTGACCCTGTATGTTGTTTTGTGTCATTGGATTTTGGACGAGTCCCATACCTGGGCCGTTTCCTGCTGGTAACATTTTAAAGTTCGGTTAAACCGCTCTGTTATTGAGTAACAATATTTATTTGCGTATTTATTTACTTGGAAATTTATTTATGTTTAAAATAAACTTTAATTGTACTTAAGATTAACTTTATCACTGCCCGCACGAGGCGGGAGGTCACCGAGCCCGCACTTATCTTTCGAGTTTCAGAACACACGTCTTTACGCTTCGATTTCAAATGCGAACTCGAGTTAATTAGTGATATCACTTAACATACTTGAGGATGTGCACGCTAGCCCCTGCGGCCTTGCGGTTATCGCTACGACTTGGTTGCTGCGCTCGCAGTGATGGCTCAGGTAAAACACTTCTGCTCGCGCCAACAGTCGAGCGCGGAATGTACAAAGATTTAGGGTTATATTTTTCATCCTTTACCTGTGATATACAAAAACAAGATATGGGTATTATTTAGTCACTTAATTTGTGTTCTAAATAAACATGTCTTTGAGGCGTTTCTATCTACTCCTTAGATGGTGGGGCTGTGTTTAATAATACACCGTTTTGGATTGTTGATACATTTAGTTAAAAGTTACACCAGTGATGCGATGGACGCCGATTCGAAACAGCAAGTTCATATTAAGTTTTGCGTCAAGTTAAGAAACTCCCTAATAAAATATGAAATATAGTACATTATAGTGACCAAGCATTATTGCGAGGCCGTCTACTTGAATGACTCAAAAGGATAGATATTCAGTAAAAGACAAGTCTGTCATGGGTCAACATCGCATACCGCATACTACAAATATAGAATTTGAGAGGTAGTTATTGTAAGAAGAGCATTGTATTAAATAACAGAAATAAAATATATGTATTAATCACCAAATTGCACGCAACGATTTAAAGAAACGGAAATTTAATGCAAAACTAGTCTTTACCCAAGACATTGACGAGTCAATCCAGCACGTGACTACAGTTATACAAAAAGCTGCATGACAAGCCACTCGAAAATAAAAAATATGCCCGCAATAAACAACATACTCCAGTACTTACGAAATCTCATTGCTGAAATACGGAGGGTACGTAAGCAATGGCAAAAATCTAGGAATAGACGGTACAAAACCTATTACAAGAAACTAACGCATCAACTACAAAATGCGCTAGCGGAAGTTTGCAACAAAAAATTTAGGAAATACATTACTAAGCTTTCTTATGGGGGACGCGGTGGCTCAGATGGTTCAACCAGTTGGCTCTGTCCCCTAGCCGGCGCGCGCGAGTTCAAGTCTTGCTTAACCCTTGGGTGTGTGTGAATGTCCTAGAATAAATGCATTTTAGTCGGCACAATAAGCCCTTGAGGCTGCAGTGCCTATAAGTGCGCCAAAAAAAGCTTCCTTATGATGGCAATATTATATAGGTAAGCAACAATAAAAAAATCAAGCGGCCAACTGTAACAATCCCTCCTATCAAAAATATCGATTATATCTGGCCCAGATCCGATACAGATAAAACCAACACTTTTGCGAAACACCTAACTTACATCTTTACCACACCACAACCACAAGATAATGCCGACGATAGAGAAATTAAATCCTTTCTTGATGCTGCGTGCCAACTATTACTGACAATCAAACCCTTTACACCAACAGAAGTTTCTCAACAAATAAAACTAATAAAGGTGCGAAAAGTACCCGCCTATGACCTAATTGTTGTGCTAAAAACTTTCTTGGGAAAGCCATTGTACTGCTTACCACAAAATGTAATAGCATACTACAACTCTGCTACTTCTCTATACTGTAAAAATATACCCAGATAGTAATAACTGCTGGTAAACCGCCTACCCTACCAGAATCCTACAGAGCAATAAGCCTCATTATCTCCTTTTCAACATTCTTGAACGACTCTTATTTATGCGCCTTAAGGAAGCTGTAGACCTAGATTAACGTAGACCTAGATTTGTATTCTGTGAAGGTCACTTTACCATATACCACTGAATTATTACTCACGTAATGGAAAACATAGAGAACAACACATATTTTTGAGAAAGTATGGCATAGGGGCTTGTTATACAAACTTAAATTGTACCTCCCTAGTCAACTATAATTACTACTCGAGTCATACCTTTCAAAGAAAACTTATCAAGTCAAATTGAACAACGCATTATCAGATATCAGGTCATGTTTGGAGTTTCGCAGGGCAGCGTTCTAGGACCGTTGGTATACTCTCAATTAAAATAAAGTTTTTTCAACGAACTTAAAAAGTTCGTTACTGAATTCTATGTCTGTGGGTCTGTCTGTCGCTGTCACAAAATTATGGATTTTTTAAAATTTGAAAATGGATTCTTATAGAAAATTTTACGCTGATTTCAAAATCGAAATCAAAAAGTTTCTATCTCGAATAGTTTTCGAGATATTCGACTTCGAATTTCGGGAAAATTTCGACATTGCGATTTTATGAGTAATTCTTAAAGAAAATTTTACGCTGATTTCATTAATGAAATCGAAAAAATTCTATGTCGAATAGTTTTCCAGATATTCGACTTTGAATTTCGGGAAAATTTTCGACATTAGGATTTTAAATGTGATTCTTATAGGAAATTTTACGCTGAATTCGAAAATGAGGAAAAAATTCTATGTCGAATAATTTTTCAGATATTCGATTTCGAATTTTCCCGAAATTCGAAATCGAAATCGAAAGGTTTTTTTAAGTTCGTTCTGGGATTGCTTACAGAGCAATCTCTTCGCCGGCACCATGTTTTATTATGATTCTTTATTGGAAATCAGAATGAAATACAATCTATGAGCCAGTTAGATAACTAGTACATTGGTATAAATAATGTACAATAATAATGACTTGGAGAAGCTAACATCCGGTGATGTTGCTTCAGTTTTCTTTAATGTCTATTGGCCAGCATTTTCTGAGTATTCTGTTGGGTTGTAGCAGTGGATTTGGATGGAATTTGAGTTTAGTGGCTGTTTCTCTGATTACTTCACTGACATATGGGATTTTGAGATCTGTATGTAAGGTATGCTTCGAGACATATCACGGCGCATCCTTTATGGCTCGGAGTATTTTAGATTGAGCCCTCTGGAATATTGCTGTATTGGACTTGCTGGCGCATCCCCAGAGTTCGATGCCGTAAGTCCATATCGGCTTGAGCACTATTTTATAGATCAAGATTTTGTTTTCCCTTGACGGTCGGGATTTCCTTCCAATAAGCCAGGAGAGTTCTTTAGCTTTTAAATCAAGTTGAGTTCTTTTCTTTTTAATATGTTGTTTCCAATTTAATTTACTGTTGAAGGTTAGGCCTAAGTATTTTACATTGTCGCTTTGTAGTAGTATTACTTGATTGATGTTTACAGGTGGGCATGTACCTTTTCTGAGAGTGAAGGTTACCTGTGTCGATTTGGATTCATTAGCCTTGATCTTCCATTTTTCAATCCATGTGTTTATTAAGTTTAAATGTTGTTGTAGATTTGAGGAGGCTACTACTGGATCTTCGTGAACTGAGAATATAGCGGTGTTATCCGCGAAGGTGCCTGTTAGTGTTGTTGCGGGTAAATCGTGTGTGATTAGAACATATAGTAGTGGTCCTAGGATGCTACCTTGCGGTACTCCTGATAGGACTGGTTGTCGGTTTCATGTGGCTTCGTTTACTCTCACTTCAAATTGGCGTTCGTGTAGGTATGACTTCATTAGTTTAAAACAGCTGGATGGAAAGATTCTTTTTATTTTTGATAGTAGTCCAGGGTGCCACACTTTGTCAAAAGCTCTATAAATACAGCTGTGCAGTATTGTTTGTTTCTAATGACTTGTTTATAATGTTAACAATTCGGTGACATTGTTGGGTTGTCGAGTGTGCATGTCGAAACCCGAAATGATGGTTTGGGATGCAAGCCTGTAAATTTAAGTCTGTATTCAGTCTGTTGAGAAGAGAAGACTTTCGAGTAGTTTTGAAATTGTGGGTAGTAAACTTATCGGGCGATAAGAAGTGACATCTGATGGATGTTTGCCAGGTTTTGGTGTCATTATGATTTGAGCTATTTTAAGTGACGTAAGCTAGTAGTCGAGTCTAATTATTGCGTTGAAGATGTACAGAAGTTTTACAAGTCCTCTTTTTTTGGCAATCAATTTAACATTTTCGCTGTGATAAGGTCTATGTCAGGGGCCTTTTTGGGATTTAGGGTATTTATTGCGTCCCTTATTTCTTTTGGAGTAAATAATTTTAAGGGTTGTGCTCGTGCAGGCGTACTTAGAACCTATTGGACTTCCTGTACCTAATCATTATTTTTGGATTGAAAAACCTCTGCAAGGTGCTCGGCGAAGAGGTCGGCCGTTTATTTATCATTTGTTGCCCACCTACCTGGTGGTGTTGAGTATTTCCGTATGGGGGAAGATATTGTTAAAGGTTTTCTTGTGTTTTTTATAGGCTTCCAAATAGAGTTATCTAACCTTGAAAGGTTGTTGTAGAACATTGACAAAGTTCTTATATTCCTCCTCGACTTCCTTTGGTTCTTTCAGTCGGGTGGATAGTACAATGTTGTCTTTTAGTATTTGTCAATATGTGTCCCAGTTTGTTTTGGAGTTGTACAAGTATGGTTTGTGATTCTTGTAGATTGCTGATGTGCTTGGCGTAGCTATGATTGGGCTATGGTCCGAAGACAGACTGTAACTGGGTGTAATGTTTATGTATGTTGGTGCTATGCCGTTAGTAATGAAGAAGTCCAATAAGTCTGGAACTTTGTTAGCGTCTGATGGCCAATGTTTTGGTGTACCCAACGAAATGAACTGGTAGTTCTTATCTTAAAGAACTTTTGCTAGCTGTCTACCCTTAGTTGTAGTCAGTTGCAAATCCCATAACGTATGTTTACAGTTATAATCCCCTCCTGCAATGCTTTCAATGTGTTCTTGTTTTAGGTTGTGTCGTGGGGGACTGTAGACTGTGGTGACGTTTAAATTGTGTGGAAGCGTTTATATTAGTACTGACATTGCTTGAATGTGTTCGTCTTTGTATTTGGTAGTCCATGGTGCTTAATTGTTTGTTTGCCAAGTATTGCGGTGCCCCCGTGTGCTGTTCGATCGAGGTGGTTGGTGTGGTAAAATCTATATTTTTTATTGTGAGATGAGTTTAGCTAATCAGTAATATGTCTATAAAATTATTGTCTAGAACTATTTTTATTTCGTCTTGGCGACTCGGAAGGCCGTTGGCGTTCCATTGGGCTATTAGCAGCGACTTTGCCATTTTTTATTTAATTTTATTGATTAAAATTGTAATCTTATTTTAGTTATAGTAGTTGTGTCTTCGCTTTTATTTGGTTTTGTTTTACTGTTTTTTGTTGAAAAGGTGAGGGTTGTTGTAAGTTCCTTATACAAGCATTGTTTGTAAATATCGGTGGGGCTATGTTGACCTTTCCATGGTTTCTGGTGTTCTTTCTGTAGATTCTTTGATAGTGCTCGCAACCTCTATAGTTCGCGGGGTGGTTTCCTCCACATAATGCACATTTTGCGGGGGTTTCTCTTGTTTTAGTGCATGCTGCGGTGTTGTAGTGATCTCCGTATTTCACGCATAAATATGGATTATTACAATACGATTTAGTGTGACCGTACTGTTGGTACCTGATGCATTGTATTATGTTGTTTTTGTTTGTGCGAGGAGGTTCTATTTGTGCTATCATGTTCTGAAGTCCTTTTATATTAAAAACATCTTTGTTTAAAGCGGGTTCCAAGTCTAAAAAAATAGGTTGTGGGGATGCTTTGTGATTCTGGATTGTGCGTTCATTACATTTCTGACTTTATGTCCTAGATTAAATAGTTTTTTATGTTGTCGAGGTTTGTGGAGTGGTGTAGGTATCTGATTACTATTACGTAGGCCCTCTCTTCCTTCATTTGATATGTGTGGTAGTAAATGTTTTGTTCTTTAAATTCTCGAATCAATTTCCTGTATGTTTCTGGGATTAGGTAGTTTATTTTGACAACGTTATCAGCTAACGTCTTTGTCTGACACTGTTAGGCTTCTGCGATCTTTTGAATTCGTTTTATCAATTCATTGTAATTTTTTACTCTTTGTGCAAATATAGGGGGAGGTCTTGGTGTTGTAGTGACTTCTGTGCTTTCATTGCTTGTTCCTGCGTCTTGAGTCAACAGGCCGTAGCGATTGTTAGTCTCGATTTCATTAGTAGTAGTGCTTGGTTTTGTTTTTTGAATTTTTTTCCTTTTTGTACCTTTATTTCTTGCCATTCATTATTTTTGTTTCTTCCTTTTCTTCGCTGGTCGACGCCACTGGTGGGTAGTACTGGTGTATTTACTGTGATAACGGTGGTTGTGCATTTATGAGTGGAGGTGTATTCATTGTTGGCTGCCATTGCATGTTTTGTTGTTGATAAATTGGTTGGTTTATAATATTGTTGTATTCTGGATTATTTCCGTGAGAATAATATTATTTTATTGCTTACATAGCTGTCGTACCTGCGTGTCCGTAGATACCCTTAATGTAAATTGTACTTGAATTATTCACTTATTTTAATAAATGTCTTTTTATAATAATAGATATGAAGGCCAGCGGCCTCGCATTATCGTGCCCGATAAGCGAACACACTTTTACACTTTCTTACCCTGAGCGAACCAAGTACAACTTTACGCTTCGAAAGTAAAATGTGAACTTAAAATAAAGTGAAATACCTTTGGCACGCACTTCGACTAAAAGTTTACTTTTGAGCTCGCATATTAACATAAAAGAAAGCATCTAAACTTAAAAATCAAACAAATAACATAGTTATTTGGTTGTTATTTACAACTCTCTTTAACAAACAAAATCCTACTGTATTAGGCCATTCTAAGCCAATATGGACCTATGGACTTCAATTCTGGGGATGCTCCAAAGCATCGCATACAACAGTCCTTCAGAAATTTTAATTCAAGATCCTTCTCGTGCTAAGCAATGCTCTATGATATGTAAGAAATGCAACCTTCATAACGACCTAGGATTCTTCTATGTAAATAGCGAAATTAAGAGGCTGTCAACTAAGTAGAGCAATAAATTGTCCAGATATCCTTACCAGCTCATTGATCAGCTCAACCAGACATTACAAAAAGACTCAAACGACAGTAGTCATTAGACTTTGTACTACAACCCAGCAAAAACTAAAGTGATATTTAAAAGGGCTAGCTATAATATAATATTTATTTAATACTCAGTAATGTTAAGAATATATTGTAAATGTGCCCTTAAAAATTTGTAGCTATCAGCTGTCGTTATAGCTGTGTTAATATTTAATTATGCTTCTCTCTGTATATCTACATCTAAAAATAAATTATAAAAATAACTACAATATGTCTAAATGGCAGAACAAATGAGATAACTAAAAATTTGGATGACAACCAGAGCTGGAAAAAATAATGTGGTTGTGCCGTAATAAAAATCTACAAATATTTAAAAAAATAAACCGCAGAAAAAGCATAAAGAATAAAAAGTAAATCGGAATAACCGCGTAAAGGTACACATATATACACAAAGCGAGGAAAACCCCCATAGCCACGACCCAAGAGAATTAATTGAATACGGGTAACTGTTGCTGTTCGTGAAATGCCAGTTTAGAGGCACCCAGGGAGGTCAAAGACCTTAATTGGCATTATAAGCTAAAGTTGATTTTCGCGGTATATCATTAATACAGAAAATGTTCATGCTTTAATACAAATTCTTATCTAGCAAGATTTTAACATTTTAATAATGCTTCTTTAGAATATTAATTAATATGCGAACTTATTTTACAACTTTAGTATAATAAAGTTCTTGTGTAGGTTATGTTTTGCATTTTAAACAAATGCCTAGTAATTTTTATTGATTTTAATAAGTATTAATAATAACGAATAAGTAATAGTTTTAACAAACTTTGTGAAATTAGAGAATATTTAAATAATTCTTGAACATTAAGGTTAAAATTATTACAAGTTTTATATAACCATTAATAAGAAGGTGGTCTCATATAACATTTAATATTATTGTGTCAGCAAGCGGCATGACTTCCCAATTATAAATTTATGTTGTTTATTGCGTCACTACACTTAATTATGTGTACAATGTTCTAATGGCACAGATTTCCTAGACGTCTTCAGTTTTTGCTTAGTAGTGTTTTAGTATTAGCAAGAACATCAAAGTTGAAAGTAATTCCAATGCGTTTCTGACATAGGTATAATAGATTTTCTTATAATTTAACGAAGTACGCCGTAATCTCGTCTTCGTAAAAAATAGATATATGTAAGACATTATTCGTTATGTAAAAAGTATAGGAATGTTTGTGATAATCAAATTTTATTTTTTGCATAGAATATTAAAACAGATTAACATTGTTGAATAATACAAAAATAGTTAACAGAACACACAAAATTAATTTATTAGTTTTTCAACACAAACTTGCCTTTCCTTGAACGAGCCGTTGTTCTCACAGTAGCGCAAAAGTTCGGAAGCACTGAAGTAGGACTCGCTGCGGCAGCGCTGAATCATCTCTCCTATCACGGATCGGCTTTAATATCCTGGGATATTAATTGTTTACTAAGCAACCATAACTTAGGTGTAATTAACGTGATAAGCGTAGCTTGACCGTAACTGGGTGCTCCTTAAATCAATTATCCAAGAGTTTTCTCGTTATCCGGCTCAAACAACTAAAGATAATGCCCAAGTTGCGGCAACTGTAGCTGGATTACGCAGTTTATGTTTAATGAGTTGCAGAAATGTTGGCTGCTAACCTTCTGAAGTATGAAGCAAACGAAATTTGCAACTTAATTCGAATAGCAGTGGATTTTTAGTTGTCTTTATTTTACAAGAAGTGCAATATTTGTAAGGATATATTTGGTATATAATTGCGTCAAAATTACAAAAGTTTATGTAATTTAAAACCAATTAACGCAAAATAGTCATATTTGTAGAACGCCAAAATATATTATAAGACGTTCATCTTGCACCTTGACATACACTGTAATATTAATGTATGCATTACAGATGACTGGTAAAACTAGAATCGTTAAAAATTACAAAAAATAGTAACATTGAATTAGAATGATCAATTAATATATGTAATATATATAAAAAAATAGGTGTAGTTACATAAAATAAGAATAAAAAAACAAAAAAAATATTAATATACATAAAGCACAAAAAATATAGAAATAGAAGACAAAAAATTTCGATAAATATGTTTTTATAAAGAACATAAAAAATAGAATAAATTGTTAAGGAAAAAATATGTAAAGTAAGAACTGAGATAGTTATTTTTTCTTATAAGTATATATGCTTGGACAGCCAGCGTGGTCCCGTGGTTGAGGGGCGAGCTGCGATGCTGATGGACCCGGGTTCAATTCCCGGTGCTCTCTGATGCCTGGCGGGTGGCCTACTCAGTCACTAAAAATAATTGAGTACCTGCGTTCATTCGAACAAGGGGTAACAATGGCGGTCGTCTAAGGTGCGGTGCTTGCCACATCGCCCCGCATCAGAGATGGTGCGCGACGACCGGGCAGAGAGAGCGAACGTATGAGAACCTTAACCTCTCAGTTCGCAGGCCGTGCTCCCACGCGGGGAGTAGGGCATTACCGTTATTATTATTATATAGATTATTATCTAGAAGAAACACTAAAAACTGGAAGCGGAAATGCGAGGGTATGAGAGTGCCAGTAAGAAACGAATATCTATACACGTTGTGCTACGCAGATGATCAAGTGGTTATAGCGCAAGATGATGAAGATTTGAGCTTCATGATGAGAAGACTGAGCAAGGAGTACGAAAAAGCGGGGTTACAGAAAAAATACAAGAAGACCATGTATTTAGCAACAACGGAAGAAAAGTTAAAAGACCTACAAATAGAGGATATAAGAATAAAAGCCACAAACAAATTTAAATACTTAGGATTTACAATAACAGACAAGGCAACAACGGAAGAGGAAATTAAAAATAGACTGGGACAAACAAGATCGTGTATTAGACAGTTGCATCCAGTAATATGGGATAGACAAATTACGAATAACACAAAAACGAGAATATGCACTACAATTGTATAAGTATAATGACGTATGGAGCGGAAGTCTAGGTAATAAACAAGGGAAATGAAAGAAAAATAAGAGCAAGTATAGACAGACATAATTCATAGTATCGAAAACAAGAGACTCGCATGGTACGGACATGTAAGAAGATCGGATGACAACAGATGGATCAAACGAGTAACAGATTGGAGTCCTGCAGGAACGAGAAAGAGAGGAAGACCGAGGAAATCGTGGAGGGATGAAGTGGATGAAGCGATGGAAAGGAGAGGTTTAGAGAAGAATGACTGGCAAGAAAGAGAAGCGGGCAGAACCTGGGTGAAGGAAGGAAAACGGCGACAGCTGTAGAATCCTTATATATATATATATATATATATATATATATATATATATATATATATATATATATATATATATATATATATATATATATATATATACACATATATATTTAAACAACTTAGTTCACGGGATGAACCGCGTCTATTTTGAGAAAATTCTCGACGTTTCGGTATCGGCCTCGATGCCATTTTCAAGAGGTTAGCTGTTCACTCGGTGTCTCAATCTGCCTGCTCCCTAAGGAGAGCTATGAGTCTTTGAATAAGACTGAGCTTTTGTGTAACCTGCTTGATTTTTTATAGGGGTGGAAGTGAAAGTTTGTTTGCCGGGAGATGCGTTGGGTTGGGGAAAGTTTGTAGGGTTAAGTGTGTTGCGTAATTGGCGGTGCGGAGCAATATGGGACTGTCATGTGGAAGAAGTTCTTTCGTTTATATTAACGATAGAAAGAGTTGCAATTTTACTTTCGAAACGTAAGTTCGTACTCGGTCTGCTCCGTGTAAGAAAGTGTGGTCGCTTATCGGGCGCGATAAATGCGAGGCCATTAACTGGTCATAATCTAGAACCACCCAACCCACAAAGTTCTGAAGGTAACGAAAATACAGCAAAAATTACTAAGCCTCCTCCTATATAAATATAAGGGGTTACAAACTAAAATCGAATGATTGATAAGGTCGCTTGTTGCCGAGAAGGAGCAATACCACTGCAAAACACTTGCTAACAATACAGTAAAAATCAATCCACTTATTTCAAACACCTATAGAAAAAATATTAAACATTTACGTGGAGGAAAAATTATCCACCACACATATCAGCGGAAAGAAGAGCGGCCATACAGAGTAGTGATCCGATATCTCCATCACACCATTCCGACTGACACAATTAAAGAAGAACTCCAAAAACATAACCATAAAGTTAGAAATACAATAAACATAAGGCACAGGGTTAACAAAGATCCGCTTCTATGTAGACCTGGAACCTGACCCAAACAACAAAAACATCTTTGATGTAAAATACCTCTGCAACTGCAAAATAACTGTGGAAGCCCAGCATAAAAGAAGAGATATTATTCAATGCACAAGATGTCAAAATTACGGCCATTCGAAGGCTTATTGCCTGAGACAGTTCAAGTGTGTCAAATGTGGAGGTGGCTACGACACCAAAACATGTACAAAGCCAAGAAGCTCGCCAGCCAAGTGCGCTCTATTGTGAGGATACCCATCCTGCTAATTATAAAAGGTGTTCAATATACACAAACTTAATAAATGTGCGTAACAAAGCAAATAATCACGCAATATTAAATAGAAGATTGATATCATCACCATTATTAAGTGGCGAAGCGAAGTAGAGCCACTAACTTCATGTTGTCTGTCTGTCCGTTCGTCCGTACGTCCGTCCGACCGAGCAATAACTCGAGAACGGCTGGGAATTTCTAAATTATGTTTTCACCAATCGACAGGTGACCAAAAGGGCTTGTCTGCTAGTGATTTTGAAACTGATTGGTCAAAGGTCAACTAGAGAATTCTCAAATTTGGGAGACTGCTTCGCCACTTCGCTATGCGTTGCAAGCTTTGCAGGTTTATCTAATCCTGTCCTAGCCACTCCGCCGTGACCCAACCTTATGTCAAATATAAACCACATGCAAATTTACAGTCAAATAGTAAAAGGAAGTTCCAACAAGCAAGCCAACTTAGAAGAACAACTAACCACTTTTATAGCCGAATTTAAAAATATATTTGCTCAACTAAGAAATCAAAACAACACTATGCTCAACTTGTTAAGAACTATCATACCTAAGTTAACTCCATAATGGCCACTATACTACGAATCGGGAAAAAACAGGAATTAATAACTTTCTTATATCTGAATAAAATCGACATTATGCTAGTGAATCAAACTTATTTTACTGCAAGAACTATGTTTCGAATACCAAATTATTCTATCTACAATACAATGCATCCAGATGGCACTGCCCATACGGGATCTGCGGTTATCGTGAAAAATTCCATATCACACTATGAAGTGGAAAACTGCCAAACTGAATTTATACAGGCTATAAATGTTAAAATCAACTCTTTCTGTTGGTCTTTCGTTGTCTCAGCTGTCTACAGTCCCCCCAGAAATAACATCTCCACCAACCAATATAATAGCTTCTTCTCTACTCTGGGCAGTAACTTTCTTGCCGGTGGCGACTTGTACGTCAAGCATACCCGTTGGAGTTCCAGAATTACACTAACAAAAGGTCGTAATTTATTACATTCAACTATACAAAACAACTTCACCTGCCACTCCTCTGGAGAGCCCACTTATAGGCCGTCGGGCCCAAATAAACTTTCCCACTTACTGGATTTTTATATCTTTCACATTATAGCTACCAACTCCATAATGGTACAAGCAAATAATGACCTTTTGTCAGACTTCTAGCCAGTCATAATAAACTTAAGTACCTCTACTATCAAAAAAGAACTTAACCCCAAACTAGTGTCGACACAAATGAACTGGGAACTTTTCCACTAATACCTAGAAGATAACACAAACCTTAAACTACGAATATAGAACTCCGACGATTTAAAAGCAGCGACTTATCATTTCACTAACCTAATCCAAAAGGCCGCCTGAGAATCAACCCCTACCGAAATAAATCATGAGAAATCTACTGTTTGTATACCTCTAATAGTTAAAGAGCTGAATGCACAAAAAAGAAGAGCCAGAGGAAAGTTCCAGAGAACACACAATCCTGCTGATAAAACTATTTACAATCGTCTAGCACGTAAACTTCATAATCTGTTAAAGGAGATACAAAATGATAATTTTACTGAGTCTTTAACAAATCTGAAACAAGAGGACCATTAAATCTGAAGAGTCACGAAAAACTTTAAAAGGCCTCAAGTACCCAAAAGACCTATCAGGAGAGCAGATGGTACATGGGTAAAGATCTAACCTAGATAAAGCAGCCATCTTTGAGGAGCATTTATCCGAAGTTTTCACTCCCTTTGAAGCAACGACAACCCGTGGAGACAACGAAATAAAACCATTTCAAGACATCCCGTGTCAAATATCACTTCCAATAAAACCATTTTCTCCGACAAAGTTATATTTGAATTTCAAAAGTTGAACCAGTTTACGGCGTCAGGTCATGATTTAATAACTGGAAAAATACTAAAAATGCTGTCTAAAAACTATACTACTACTACCCACAATTTTAAACAGGGTGCTAGGTCTCTCCTATTACCCAATCACTTGGACGTATGCACATATATTAATGATACCCAAATCCGGCAAGAAACCAGGAAGTTTGACTTCGTATCGACCGATAAGTCTCTTGTCCATAATGAGCAAATTATTTGAGAAACTGTTTCCTAAAATACCACAACACCAGTTGGGATTTAGAGAGGGTCACTCAACTACATATCAAACGCATAGAATAGTAAGTTAAATCTCATTTTCTCTAAAAGAAAAGAACTATTGTGCCGCTGTGTTCTTGGACATAAAAACTAAGCGCAAACAGTTAAACATGAAATACTGTTAAATGTACTGGCTTCTCGGTAGAAAGTCAAAGTTATCGATCCGAAACAAACGATTGCTCTACAAAACGATGCTAAAACCAATTTGGACATTTGGTACACAGCTTTGGGGGTGTGGCAAACCGACCAGAATAAAAACACTGCAACAGTTTCAAGCAAAAACACCCCGCGCAATTGTCGACGCGTCCTTGTTTGTAACCAATCAAACAATACATGAAGACCTAGATGTCCTATTCGTTGCCGATAAAATTAAAAGATTTACGATAAATTATCACACAGTAATTTATTAATTCATCAGCTTTCTACGTATTTTCCATTAGTACGACGACTGAAAAAACATGACCTGAAGACCCCATCAACCTGCCGCAAATGGATCTCATTGGAAGTACCATCAATTGATGATTTCTCCTATCACTACCTCCGCTATCATCACATTTACTGAATACTTTTGTTAAGTAGATTGTAAATAACGTTATTGTCAATAAAAGAAATTCGTTCTTGATGTAATTGGTAATGTGGGTTTGCATATTCAATATAAATTAAAAAACAATTCGTATAATAAAATATAGGTAAATAAATTAGCCCCGTTAGCCATGCTGGTAGATATGATTAAAACAATATCAAAACGACAACAAAAAATACGTGTTATAGTACAATAAGTAAGAAAAATATTGTAAGATAACATTGAAATGAGAAAAACACAAAAAATATCAAATAAACAAAAAAGAGACCAGTAGAAGCTTAAATGAGGATACAACAGGGCGTAGTTTGATTCTAAATAGACTCTAAACAATATTACTGCTGCATATGTATATTAACTTTGGAAGTTGCAAATAGTACATAAAAATATTAATATTAATAAACAAATTAAATATTTTTCTTTATTTTATGCATTATGAACTAACATATGTGCTGTAAATTGAATATCTAACTTTCCAGCAAGAGACAGATGTACTAAATAAATCTTAAAATTTACCATAAAGTTTTGACCATATTTACAACCTTAGCTAACGTGGTTATATTATTTATATATTTTTCAGCATATTACTCAATTTTTAATAAGCTAATTTATACTATACATACAAATTCCACATTATTAATTACATCAAGAGCAAAAATTCATAAACTTATTAACAACAAAGAGTTGCATTAAATTGGAAAATAAGAATAATATTTTGAGTATTTTTAGAAAATGTTATAAATATAAAACGTAGGACAAAACTTACTTTGCAATAGAATAAAGGATTTAGCTACAGTATCGAACGCAAGTTTCCGGACACTTTTTGTCCTCGTTTTTCTAGGCTCTTAGACATTATACGAAGCTGAAACATGGCCATAAGATTGCTTAGTCAGGCAACATACCTCAGCTGACTTCATCCATCTCCATCTAATTTTAGAGAAATCAGAAAAATTTAATTTGGGAAAAAGCTGTGTTCTGCACTTTTTACCCTACGGGCACATACAATTTTTCCACGTCTAATCAATACTTTCACGTAAAAGAGGAATGTTTGTTTTGCAAGTTTCTGAATTTGATTATTTCTAGAATTTCTAGGTAAAGAAAATTTTTGGAATACCGTACATAACCGTGGTAAAGAAAGGTTTTCAGCATAATATGTTCGTGCATATAAGTGTTTTTAGATGCCAAAGTGGTCCTGTGAAGGATTTGGCTCAAATATTAAAAATATGCAAAGGTTTTCCGTCGAATTGGGAACAATCCAGCAATTCAGGAAGCGTCAACGCAATACAAAAGCTCTAAATACTGCTACATCTTTTTAGATTTTTCAAAAATCAACTCGAAATAGATCAAGTCAATTGAGGTATGTTCCTGTAGATTACTAAGTAACCATATACTCATATTTTAGCTTTGTACAATGTCTGAGAGCCTAGCAAGACGAGGACGAAAAAGTGCCCGAAAACTTTTGCTCGATACTGTGGGTTATATCTGAGAGAATCGAACACATCAACTGTGGGATGTAGAGTAACATGTTTTTTATGAATTTTTGGAATCCCATACAATTTTGCTGTTTTGAAGAATTTTTGTCGGGTTATGAGAAGTGTTCTAGCATCGCTAGATTTAGATTAGTAATAAAGATTTTCACTTTTTTTCAAGGTAGGTGGTGAGATTACCAAACACATGTCAACAGCAAGTTTTTTATGTTATTGATATAGTTCAATATATAATCACTCTAACGTTTTTGCTTGCAAAATTATAATATTATTATTTTGCTTTAATGTTTTCAAATCACATAATTTAGAGCCTTAATATGTTTTTTGGTAATGCAGTTGTACTTAGCTACACCTTGTTTGGTTTTGTTAGTCACAGTTCTAGAGAGAGTGGAAATTAACAATTATATTTAGGATAGGTATTTTGGTGGATGACAGCAGGAGCCTGAATAGCAGAGTCACGTGTAGAGTAATTGAAAATGTTATGTATAGTTGTACTAGATAATAGTGGTTGGGTATATGGTATTAATTTTGTCACAATTTGGAAATTTTATGATTTTGGTATTACTTTGTATTTCAAATATGCATAACGCTTTATCATTATCTTAAGAAAATAATCGCAGGCAATAGCATAAATATTTAAGAAGCTTTGGCAATGAAAAGTAACATAACGTTTGGAATTCGTTTTATTTAGATCTTTTTGAGTTGAGTATATAGAATTTCTAATCAAACATAACTCTGCTTTCTTACTAATACAGATCAAAAGGTTTTGGTAGTATTTTAGGATTATTTAGAGATCTCTGCAGGAAGGCACAGTTATATAAGAGCATGGCCTTTCGCAAACTAAACGATATAAGGGAAGAAATACACAAAGTAAAATATAACAGTATTTACTAGATATAATTAAACTAAAAGTCTGTAATACAATCCGACAAGAAAGAAGATTCTAAATTCAGTAGGTTGTATAAAGGTTTTCATTTAAAATTAGAAATTAGATTACTAGGTTTCCTCAATCGCCCAGATTTGAAATTTGTATGTTAAATCTATGGGCATCAAATAGCTGGACAACAAGAATAGATAAATTATTAAAATAATAAATAATTCCTTTGTTTACTTTGTTTTGCTAATTTTATTATAATAATTTATTAACATTGATTTCAGTTTTATTTAGAGGCATATTGATATTTAGTTTACGTTTCTTTGGGTAAATGAATAACAGAAATAAAATTTAAATAAGAGAATTAAAATTTAGCTTCATTTATTTTCTGTAAATACATTTTAATGTTGTTGAAACTCACTGTGCATACAATCCTTAAATTTCTTCAGCTCTTATGGCAAATTGTTACCATTGCCAAAAGCGGTCTATCTGTAATTCAAACAATTAATTGTATATTGACCAAGATGCAGAACCTACCGTAAAACCTAAAATTTTGAGACTAAATTTAAGACTTTACTTCTACTGAAATTATAGTGTAGTTCAACAGTTGGTTTTGAAGACAAGCAAAATACATACTTAAAACAACGATACAGTTAATCTAAATATATCTGTAAATAAATAACCCGAGATCACATAGGGCTCAAAAAAAAACGAAATAAATTGGAGAAACACAAAAAAATTAAAATTTTGTCTTATTTCACCTATAATTTTAATTTAACACTATCGCATTACCATCTTGTTCAATCAATGCTCACTTCCTAGTTGGACTTCACTTTCAGAAGGTAAAAAAGGGTGGTTTTACTTAAATAACAAAGATAGTACAAAAAGGCGTAAGACTTGTAAATAAATGGATATTATACAAAACATTTTAATTTTTAATTATATATTTGATTTAAAATATTAAATAAATGATTGTCATATTAAAATTAATGAAATTTGTATGGCATAACTTTTTTCTTTAGCCTCTTTAATCCATTTGCGATGTGGCCTCTAGTTCCTTCCATCGTGTCCTGTCTTGTGCAATTCTTCCATGCAAGACCGGCTTCATCATCTATCCATCGCATCTGTGGTCTACCTTGTTCTTGCCTGAGGCAATCCGATTCAGCGTTCCACCTGTTGTCCGTTTGGCGGATTGTGTCCAATCGCCACTTCAGCACTATTCTTACCACATCTGTGACTTTTGTCTTCTCCCTTATCCAAGTGTTTCGTTTCTGTCAGTTATTAACACAGACCTTTGCAGATACTTAAAAGCGGACTCGCCCAGAACAACAATATTACCTCCTCATCCACTCCAGCATTACCAAATCTCATTCAAACTCTCCTTAATCTTATTACGCCGTACTTACAATAAAACATTCATTATTAGCACTCTACCAATGCTTATCAATGGACCTTAACAAGCAAACCAATACAAAGTTTAACCATCCTTAACTGAATGCAAATGGAATCAACAATCAGCGCTCTATTTATGCCTTTAGCGAGATACAATGTGACATCGCCTGCATATCAGAAACGCATCTTGATGAGACCATATACAGTATATACTATCGCAAGGATCGAAACTCCAGAGTAGCAGCTGGTGGCGTAGCGATCATTATTAAAACGAAATATGAACAACTTCCAGAAATTGTTAACTTAAAATTGAATTTACCTCAATAAGGGTTAAACTTGATGATCAGAGTAGTGTAATAATTGCTTGTGTCTACAGGCAGCCAAACACAATAATTGCTGAGGAAGATATAAAAGAATTTTGACACTACTGAATCAGTACTAGTTTTAGGAGATATGAATTCTAAAAATACCCTGTGGGGATGCAGAGCCACAAACCCCGTAGGTATTAAACTGGAAAATCTTGCCATAGCAAACACCTTCCAAATCTTGGCACCTTATGATTACACCTATTACCCGTACCGAGAAGACCACCAGCCTGACATACTCGATATTGTTCTTCTGAAAAACTTTGGTAAACCTATCTTTAAAAGTGTCATTCCAGAACTAAATTCTGATCATCTACCAGTACTGGTGTCATTCACCAACACATTAATCATTAAACAATCTACTCCAAAATTAATTAATGGCAAAATAGATTGGAACATATTTCAAACTCAGCTCAATAGTAAACTCCACTGCCCAACACGATTACTAACAACCAAAGACATTGATTCGGCCGTGGACCACTTTACATCAACAATTCAAGATAGTGCTAAATTAGCTTGTACAACCATTAGATGGACTCATCCGACAAATTACAATTATCCTCCCAGATACATCATTAACTTAATCAAAAACAAAAGCCAGCTTCGGCGTGAATGGCAGAGAAACAGGAACCCACAACTTAAAAATAAATTAAACAACCTAACGCACCAAATTAAAAGAGAACTGGACGGCCTACGAATTAATACATATCAAAACACATAGCAGATTTCAGCCCAGGAGATTGGGGCCTTTGGAAAACAACTAGAAAATTCTAAATCAAAAGAAGAATTGCCAACGCTATCATCTGTATCTGATAATATCACTTACACTTCCGACTCCGAAAAAGCAGCTGCCTTTGCTGATCATCTTGAAAACACATTCACACCTGCAATCACTTGCACGCCCACTCACAACACACAAATCATAAACGATATTGAACGAAGGGTGCCAATTCAATATGAAATTCAACCAATTTCACCTAACGAACTGAAGGATATTATCGAAAAGCTCCCCGAAAGGAAATCTCCTGGCCACGACTTGATCACCAATACAATTCTTAAACACCTCACATTGATGGCTATAGCTTATCTATGTACTACCTACAATGCCTGCATGAGACTAGGGTACTTTCCAGAGTCCTGGAAACTTGCGCACATTCTAATATTCAGAAAACCAGGAAAAAACAAAAATAAAATAAGCAGCTGCAGACCCATAAGTCTGTTAACGTCGTTATCAAAAATTCTTGAAAAAATTGCTTACAACCGCTTGCTAGAACACATTGAAAATCTCAACATCTTGCCTAAATATCAATTTGGCTTTAGAAAAGGCCATTCAACAAGCCATCAACTACAAAGAATCAGCGAGCTTATCGAACTCGGATTTCATAACAAACATTACACTACAGCAGTTTTTCTTGACATAGCACATGCATTCGACAAGGTGTGGATCGAAGGCCTTAAAAAAAAGATTCTAGACATAGCCATGCCTGTGTATACCTTAAAGCATTTATTTTCTGCTTTCTAAACAATAGAACCTTTGCAGTTAAAGTTAACACAACACTGTCCGAAACCAAAATGTGTCGAGCAGGAGTCCCACAAGGGAGTATTCTGGGTCCAGTGCTTTTCAACATATTTACTTCTGACCTACTTGAGCTTAATGCAACAATTGCTACCTTTGCGAACGACACTGCCGTATTTACCCAAGCGGACAATCTTATTGACGCAATTGCGATGCTGCAGAATGCAATTAACAAGTTATCTTCCTGGTACAAACTCTGGAACATCACCATAAAGCCCGACAAATGCCAAGCGAAAATCTTCACTTTGCGAAGAATCAATAATCCTCCTTGTTTACGCATTGACAATACCTCAATTTGTTGGAATCCGAATGATGGTGCAATCAAATACCTAGGGGTATATCTCGATACCCGTTTAAGTTGGAAATACCACATAAACCAAAAACTTACCCAAGGATACACTAGATTAAAGCAGCTATACCCGCTCATTAATCGCAAGTCTCAAAATTAAATGCACAGTTTTATTGTATAAAACCTTACTACGACCTCTTATATTATACGTAATACATCGAAAACACACTTGCAAAAAATTCAACGCTTTCAAAACAAGGTGTTAAGAATTGCTGTAAACGCACCGTGGTATATACGTAACACTCAGCTACACGAAGAGCTAGGCATCCTACCCGTCGATCAGTTTGCTAAAAGATGTGCGGAAAAATTAATCTTAAACTCAAGTGCGTGTAGTGGCGCGGTTCATTATGAACTCTTTAAAACGAACATTCATACCAGGCTTCAACCCAAATTATCCCAGGATATAGTGCTAACAAATCCTATTAACGAATAAGCCAATACCAACAAGTTAAATTATTGTGACCATTATTTTGTCACACAAGTTTTGTTTAGTGTTATATTAACATTTCTATTACCAATGCTATGTATAACAAAAATGTTTGTTGATCTGGCAATATTTAAAATAAAAAAAAAACTAATACAGAAGACGATCAAAGGTAGTATTTTAGGATTATTTAGTGATCTCTGCAGGAAGGCACAGTTATATAAGAGCATGGCCTTTCGCAAACTAAACAATGTAAGAGAAGAAATATCCAAAGTAAAATATAACAGTATTTACTAGATATAATTAAACTAAAAGTCTGTTAAAATTGCAACCACAATCCGACAAAAGAGAAAGAAGGAAGATTCTAACGGATTCAGTAGGTTGTATAAAAGGAGTTTTTATTTACAATTAGTAAATTAGATTACTAGGTTTCCTCAATCACGCAGATTTGAAATTTGTATGTTAAATCTATGGGCATCAAATAGCTGGAGAAAAAAAAGAAGAATATAAATTATTAAAAATAATATAAATAATTCCTTTGTTTACTTTGTGTTTTTTGCATTAATTTTATTATAAGTAATTTATAAACATTGATTTCAGTTTTGTTTAGGTGCATATTGGAGTGTTATTTTTAGTTTGTGTTTCTTTGGGTAAATGAATAACAGAAATAAAATTTAAATAAAGAGAATTAAAAATTTAGCTTCATTTATTTTCTGTAAATACATTTTAATGTTGTTGAAACTCACTGTGTGCATACAATCGCTTGCTAATTTCTTCAGCTCTTATGGCAAATTGTTACCATTGCCAAAGAGCGGGTCTATTTTTGTAATCAAACAATCAATTGTTATATTGAGGCCAAGATGCAGAACCTATCGTAAAACCTAAGAATTTTAAGACTAAATTTAAGCTTTACTTCTACTGGAATTATAGGGGTGTAGTTTAATCTTTGTTGGTTTTTTGAAGACAAGCAAAATACATACTTAAAACCGTTGTTTTAAGTATAACCCTAGATCACATAGGGCCTAAAAAACGCGAAATAAATTGGAGAAACTCAAAAAAATTAAAATTTTGTCTTATTTCACCGATAATTTTAATTTAACACTATCGCATTACCATCTTGTTCAATCAATGCTCACTTCCTAGTTGGACTTCACTTTCAGAATGTAAAAAAAGGGTGGTATTACTTAAATAACAAAGATAGCACCAAAAAAGCATAAAACTTTTGGCTTGTAAATAAATGGATATTATACAACACATTTTAATTTTTAAATCTATATTTGATTTAAAATATTAAATAAATGATTGTCATATTAAAATTAATGAAATTTTGTAGTGGCATAATGCTTTATATATAATCGCCGCTTAGTTTTGCTATAATTAGGAACTACTTCAGGCTTTTTTGTAGACCTATCATTAATTTTGTTATCACCTTATTGTGTATTGAGTAATACTTAATGTGATAATTTTTTTCTTTTCTTTGTTTTTCGGGTTTTCATTAATTGCTAATTTGTAGCTACTAAGTTATACTACAATATATAATAAAGCAAATTCTTAAAAAGATATTTTTTAAATCCCGCTACTTGAACGTCAGAAAAGCTCCGTACTTTATTTTTAACTATAGACCAAGGTAACTAAATAATAATAATCTTCCGGGAAAACTACGATTCAACGCAATAAGAGCGTTTTGTTGGCAAAAGAAGTTAATATTGTTGCAAAGATAAAAACTGGCAGTCGTTCAAAAGCGAAGGTAAAACCAGTTAACTAAACGCAACACCAATTTACATTTAAGACGTTGGAATCTACTTGGAAATTGCTTTCCTTAACGCGTAATTGTTTAAATTTATCATTTAGTCGCATTACTTGGCTACAAAAATATAAAAATTTTATTTTTTTAAATACACTGCTGTATTTTAATTTAACATTGATTATGTTGATTGAAAATAGCGGCTCAGTTTGCATTTTGTATTGAAATTTTACTGTTAGTATATTAACTTTAATATTAAGACATAAACAATAGTTACAACTAATTTAAAATCTCACGCAGTATTTACAAATACGCATACAAATTTGGTTTTTGGTTTTAATGTAAACAAATAGTTTTATATTCCATAGCTTTATTTCTAGGCTCGCTACGTTTGCGTGCTTGTATAAGTTTAAATTGGTTTTTAGAAGTTCCCCTTATATTTCTTGCTATTCAAATAGAACTAATTTAAAGAATTAAATCCATATTATATGTAAAAGTGCTTTTTCAACTTTTAAACAATACAACTACATTGATAGATGTGTACAATAGCTAAAATGTGTTTTAATTTAATTAAACTTATAATAATTTGTTTAATGGAATAATTTGGCATTGTGGCAAAATAAAACAATATAATTAGTTAAAGTAAGTCATATATATCCCACGTACGCTCACGTTTGATGTGAAAATGCGTTGTAGTGATAAAAGCACAGTTTTCGTTAGCACTGAAGTGTATCGTGAAGGTATTACATTAGAGCCTCTACCCAGCTTTGTCATTACGTAATTGGAGGTGTAGAATACACAGCAGTTCGTCTTTAGTCTAATGGAATATTTCATTAAATTTATGAGTTGCTATTGTGAACACCTCGCTATTAATGTCTATCGTACTTGTTACGGGATTTCAATTTAGACGTATATTTACACGGACATTGTTCTTCCGCAAGAAGCGACTTACAGAGTACGACACTTAAGTACATCAGTTTGCTCATTAACATTATAGTTTTATGCAAAAGGAATTGTATTAAGGCATGTGTTTAAACAAACGAGAATTAGTTGCTTATTGAATTATTTAAAATATTTCAATTATTAAAAGTGTAAAGTAAGAATATTCCAAAAATAAAAAATCTATTAGAAATTTGCAGACGCCAAATATTAAAATGCTAAAACAAAGAAAATTGAGCTCTAAATTTGACGTAATTTTATCATCTCACAATTTAGAGGAAATTTCAAAATGCATCATAGCGCGCTATCTATCAGCGAGTTCCTTAATGAGCAGCTGTTTCCTTAGCGGATGATTACTAAGTCGATTTTTCTTTTTATATCAATTTATTGGCGGAGCAGGTTAGCTGGCATTTCAAATTTATGTGCAATGCTGTAGCACTAACGAAGGCCACGTTAACTAACAAAAAGAAAGTACTGGAAGCTCGAAGCCGCTTGGTTGCGGAGCCCGCTCCTAGATGTCCCGCCAGACAAAATCAATAGGGGCCTGAAAAAGACCATTACGCATTTGAACTGAAGATGCTCAAGCCTTCAGGGAATATAGAATTAAACTTGCTAGAGTGGCTCTGCTTCGAAATAAATAAATGTCTGCCATTAAAAGTCGGCCCGGAGGAGGAGCTGCAAACGAATAAACCCATCAAGCGGAAAAGACATGGATCGAACTAGAACTTTAAAATGATTTACTTTTTATGCACGTTATTATTAAAACGTTTTTAAAAGATGACTATAAAAATTTTAATCATTTACATAATCTATGTACTTCCAAAGATTTTTTTATGTAACATAAAACTTTCTATGGGGAATACTTCTGAATTTAATATAATCTTAAAGCTTAACTAAATATCTTTATAAATATGAAATCTAATCTTTTATTGTATGTTATTACAAATATTTTTCTTTGGTTATTGCGAATTACGTATTACATTGAATAAATTAAAGTAGTAGAGAATTTCATAAAGAAGATATTGCAATCACAATTATTATCAGATTCAACTCAATTTAAAAACACAAATTATGTTAATTTGATTTAACTTTGTGAACTTTAATATAGATTTTATTAACATACGCTCTTTAGGCACAAATCCGCTACAACCATTACGCGGCATAACAAAAATAAATAAGCGGTTCAATTATTAAAATGAACAAATGCGACACGTATTAATAACGGTTGTTGTTTAATTTCCACATTAGGATTGTGTTACATGTTTCGACCCCGATGGTTGGTATACAAAATACCTTTACGATATCGTACACTCCTCTTATGTTGTTCCGTTTAAGGCTGACGCAGTCTGGCATGTAAAGGGAAAATGTTTGCTCAGTTTAAGGCGCAATATTGTTGCCTTTGCGTATAAATTTTAACCTGCCGTCCGCATACTACGTACTATTAATTTTTTGAATGTCCATTATTTTATACATAAATTTATATCTACGATCTAATTAGTTTATTACATTTTAATTATATTATAATTAGTTATTTTATTAGATAATTTTATTAGCTTGAATAATTTACAACGTATTAATAAATAAATGATGAATACGGTCTGTGAATTGAGAAGGTTGAGGCTCTCATATGTTTACCCACTGTGCCCGGTCGTCCCGCATACCTGTGATGTGGGGCGATGTAGCAAGCATCGCGCCTTAGACGACCACTATTCCCCTTGTTCACCCTTGTTCGAAATGAACGCAGGTACACAATTATTTTTAGTGACTGATTAGGCCACCAGCCAGGCATCAAAGAGCTCCAAGAATGACCTAGGTAAGTCCGCACCATAGCTCGCACCTTAACCGCGCGACTACGTTGGAGCTTTCAGTAAATAAATATTTCATATTTCTGAATGAAATACATCAACAAGAAATCCAAAGTGCCGCTACTGTCATATTACACAACTTTTTTGTACTATTGAGCCAGCAGGGAATAGAGGAGTGTAAAACGATAAGATACCACCATGTGATGGTTCTTCGTTGATAGAGCGAGAATTTAAATGTTAAAATCCCAGACAAAAAAAAGTATATTTGAAAAAAATTGCTAAATAAAGGAAATAAGCTGGTATAAGCGTTTTTCCAGAATCAGTTAATTAGAAAAAGTAAAAATTACAATATAGATGGATTTTCTTTTATTGCAAAGACCTGGGAACCACTAAAACTGGAAAAGCGAATCAATTTTAAGTTAAACGAAACCGCTTTTGAGATAGAAGATAAACACGCCAAAGAGCAACAGCATGCCAATAGTATTAACTACAAACATACTATACAACTGCCAAAATAATTACATTGACATAATGATGGTAAGCTTTAGCCGCCGCGTTGAAGCATAGCTTGCAAACTGAGAGGTTGAAGCTCTCATATATTTTCTTCCTTTTGCCCGGTCGTCGCGTAGTATCTCTGATACGGAGCGATGTGGCAAGCACCGCGCCTTAGATGACTGCCATTATTATCCCTTGTTCGAGTGAACGCAGGTACTCAATTATTTTTAGTTGCTGACTAGGGCACCCGCCAGGCTTCAGAGAGCACCGGGAATTGAACTCGGGTCCATCAGCATCGCAGTACATTGATACAAGGTGGCTATTGGATGCTGATGGTGGAGATTAAATTACAAAAAGACCGCCAAAGATATTCAGAACGGGTAAATTGCTATTTATTAATTAGATAAAGAACTAAATAATAATATTTTTACAATGTCTTTCTTTGCTTTTGGTCATGAGTTCCAGACGTTTCAAAAAGGGACCAGTAATTTTGTGTCCTCTTTATCTTTTCATCGAAGGCAATGATATTCGAGCCAAATACACGTGATCTAGCACCATACTATATATTTCGATAATTCATTTCTTTTGATTTGATCATTTGTTTTAAAGTTTTCGCAAAATTTTGTCTCTTAATTATTGCTTTATCACTAAATGGTTAAATTTTGCAAGCGAAAAGGTCCAAATCTTCTTTTATTATCTTTTGAAAAGATGTTCTCTTAATTCTAGTGTTTTTTGAAACGTTTCTTTGTGATGTAGACACCGTTTCTTCTGCTTTGGACTTCTTCGAGGTTCTTTTCAGTATTCACTGATATTGGTCGCTTTCTCTATCATTTTGTACACTGCCCGTGGTCGACTATTTTTCGACCGATCCATCAAATTTACTAAAAATTTATAAAAAAATTTATTTGCTCAATCATGCCAAAAACTAAACAATTTCAACATGAATAACATATATACGTTTTTACTGTCCTTGGGTCTAATGCCGTCTTCCGGTCTACTTCTCCACTTTATGACGGTTTTATTCGCATCCTTTTCACAGCTATACCAATATTTGATGATTTGTACTCTTTTAGAAATCGTATACACAGTAGATGCCAATGACATTTTGAACTTTATTCCAAATGGGTATTGTTGGGAAAACTATAAGGAACAACTCACGTGATTTTCATGAGGTTTGCTCACACGGTTTAGAAATAGCCGACATAAACACTTTTATATTTATACCTTGTATAAAAAGATCAACTAGATAAATTTATCTAGGAAGAATCATACGTATGTATCAGTATAAAGCAAAAATTATGAACCACATACGGTCAAAAGATAACCATAACATACAAAGCGAATTTGAGTAGATATGTTAAAGAAATACAAAATCTGGATTTAAAAAGCATTACGTAGTGGATGCTAGTAAACCGGAGAAAGAGAGAATGGAAAAAGAAATAAACCAAAAAGTCAAGCGGTTTTGGAAAAGAAAACCACACAAATTAATATCATGGATATCAGTTGATCGATGCATTCAAAATGAAACACTATGGTGTAGATTTCCAAAATCAATCAATCAAGAAGCGAAGAGGATAGCTATACAAGAGAATCTATCAATTGTTATAAGAAAAATGTTTACGCAAGTAGAGTGTGGTTTATCCGGATACCAGTCATCCGAATCGATTTATCGACTGTTACTATTATACACACTAATGATTCTTTGGGGATTGTGACTTATATTTAGCTTTAATATACTTATTTTGAAAATGCAAATGTTATCATTTTCAATACAAAAAATGACTCTGGACAATGTTGTAAAGCACATAAAGTTGTCATCCCTTTCAATCTACCCCAACGAATACCTGCATCTTGTAAAATACATTTACGTTTTTGTCTGCTTTGAGATCGCCACCATTTCTTTAAAAAATACGAAACCTATAATACACTTTCTACACAAGACTAAAAACAATAAAAACGTAAATTGGATTTGAGTTATATATATAATAAACTACAAAATTTAGTGTAATAGTAACAGTACTTAACAAATGTTGGAATAAAACGATTGCAGTTGGTTAATTAAAAATCTAAATATCCTGTATCTGTATCTGGATTGGCATTGCGATTAATTTTAAGAAAATAGCAGCACATAAGACTTATTTTAGGCTTGCCTCGTCCACTAAATATTGAGAATTTGTTTCAAAATATGCTTTCCCTTGCCTAAATTAAGATTACAGAATTGGAACTGACCAGCTAGCTCCAAGAGGGTGGGAGACGCGCTAGCTCCTCATTATTCGGTTCTACTCTCCGTTCTTTTTCCAGTTCAGAAATGATTAATACAATCTGTAAAAGGACCAAAAAAAAAATCCTATGTATCGGTAAAACAAACAAATATACATAAACACTAAAAATATTACAATATCGCTATTAAAGATTTTTTTACACTCCATTGAAGTAACCTAGGAACTGACTGCAAAGTTATCAAATGCAATTTGCCTACGGTTAATTAAATCCTATAGGATATTCTCTGAAGTCTTAAACTTATGACAAAAAGACATATAAAAGGTATCATCACCGTTGTTGTATTTTTTATTTAATCTGCAGACTAACATAAAATTTCAATTGGTAAAGGGTGTTAATTGTGTAAATTTTAAATTTTGTTAATAAATATTAAGATCACTATATTGAAGGTAAACAAAACGAGAAATTCAGTAAGTTTTGACTAATGTCCGATAATAGTACCAAATTTTGAATACGAAAATAAAAAGAAAGAAATGTAAAGCACAAATAATTAGCAACACAAAAATGTATAGCACTTTATATATTTTTGACTCTTTTTCCTCTCAACTTATTTAATATAAGTTTTTATTAAAATTTTTGATCTACTACTATAATTTCATTTGGGCTTTTGTCAGTTTGTGTGTAATGAAATCATTACGTTGTTGAAACACGTAAGAGCGATAACGTAAACGAAAAGTTTTCAAATTTAGAAGTTCTACTCTTTTAGCGCCGGTGACAAATGTCAGAATTCAAAAGTTAAAGCTTCATAGGGTCGTGGCCTACACAGATTCTTGCTCTTCGATGTGTCATGTGGATTATATTGTTAAGGCGATTCTTAATCAACGACGTTTTACAGTGTTGGAGTCACTTTAGTGATGCTCTGACGAAGGGGTAGAATGCGTCAGAAGTATGCCACCTTAATCTTAAAATACAATTGCCATTTGTTATCGACTAAACAATTTTGGCCGTGGTTTTTGAAACGAGAGTTTTTTACGGAAACCATAATTTGTCTGTTATAACGAGATACTTAAAGAATGTCTCCAAATCCGCACTGTACAGCTGTAACATTTATACTTTTATACTTTTTTATACTTTATACTGTTATACACACGGGGCCAGATTATAGAAAATATATTATACAAAGATTATTGCCCCCAGGTCTTTATAGAAAATAAAATAAAAAATTTTGTAAGATAGACCCGTTGCAGCCGCACATCGAATTTTATTCGTCCGTTTACACTGGATGTGTTGCTTGCGTGCATTTGCTTTGTTTTTGTTTCTTTTAGCATAGTTCTTCGTGTATTCGAAACAATAACGTCCTTCCTCTATGCTTTTCCTTTTTGTCTACAATTCTGTCTGTAGTACTACACGAATAACAATATTTTTTCTTCTGTATATTCCGACAATACTATTTAGTGGCGCTTTAGATTATATTTATACACGCAATGCCAAATCTAAGTTTTGACAAGGAGTGTCAATTATTTTTAAACTCCCCCCTAATTAGTATAGAATCTTTTTTTTTACAATATATTTAATGGTGTTTAATAATTAAGCACATTTAGAATTAACTTAAAAAAGGAAACATGAAAAAAAACTAATCCGAGCTGCGTAAACTATATATTTAGCACAAATCAACATTAACAACAAAGTAACATTAAAGATGAATGAAAAAATAAAAAAATGATAAAAAACAATACAACTATGACTAAATAAATTAAATACGGTGGGCGACAGGTCAGCTGTGCAATCTCCAGACGTACGTAACGTTCTCTTGCAGCCTGGGCGGCGGATGTCAGTGTGATTTTGCTTGGCGGCTTGAACTCGGGGGGTGGGTTCTTCCTTGGCTAGATGTACTGGAGCACCACGGACGGGTGCGGAACGCACAAAAGGCAATCGACAGCGCGCAAGGAAAGCGCGCTATTGGATAGTACAGCACCTGGTCGACCTCGGCTGGCGGCTAGTTCCGTTCCGTCGTTTACAAGGGTTCAAATCGGAATGCCGGGCGGCGGTAAAAATCTCGTTTAGTTGCGAATAGGGGCGGGGAAGCGGACAAATCAAGGTTACGGGTAGAGATGGGATTAGGGACCAAGGGGGTTTAGAGATGTGCACCAAACATCAAACAATGAGGTGTTTAAGAAAAACATTTAAGCAACTTTAATAAGTAGTACGCCATCACGGAATTTTATTTATATAAATAAACGGTCCTTACTTTTATAAGGCTTGAATCTGTCATGTTTGTAGGTATGTCTCTGAAAAAGTGAAATTTTGTGAATATTTTGATCATACAAAGTTGTACAAAAAAAAATTAATATTAGTTGTGTATGTGTTCGAATTTTACATTATCATAGTTTTTTCTTATTTTATAACATTTGTTTGAAGTATTTTAATTTAATTAATTATAACAATTTGCTTTGGTGATATTATGTCATACTTATGTGTATTTTGTAGCATTGTTTAAATATAGAATAACCATATCTAACAACAACTAAGAAAACCTAAGGTAATGTACACACAAACATTGATTTTTACATTATTTCTGTATTTTTATATTTTTTATGTTAAAAGCGCCATAATAACCAATTCTAGCGTTCAAAAATGGACATGTTTGAATTAGTCTATTAGGTGGAAAATCACTCATAAAATATCAGAAACTACAACCTTTCTTTAGGAAAGTTTTTAGGTTGATTTTTTAGTTCCTTTCCTGTGATATTCAAATTCAAAAAATTGATGTTATTCAATCACTTGGTAAGGGTACTAAATAGATACGGTTTTCAAAGCAGTTCTATATAAACTCGCTAGGTGGCGGGGCTGTGTTTAGCAACCTACTTTGCGCCTTGTCAAAAATTTAGCTGGAAGTTACACTAGTGACCTGATGGTCGCGGATTCTTCTGGGGATGTGGATGTACTATTTATAAATGTATTTGGTGCGGCCGGAATAAGTGGACCGTATAGGTAATTTTGAATTTTGAATAGAAAACTTGAAACAACTCTAAAATGAAAACAATAACCTGTGGAAACGGCGCTTCCCGCAGATATCGGTTCCCTGCTGTTGGTCCTGGGGCTTCCAGAAAAAAAGGAGAAGGATATGGATAAAAATTAGGACAAGTTACCCCAATCTTCACAGCAGACGAAACGGGGGCGTCTTCTTGTTGTAAAGGTTCCCTCGTCGAGCTGATAATTTATCGGCGAAAACACAGCCAAAATTCCAAATCCAAAAAGCGAACAAAGGCAAATGCGTAATGCCGCAAACAAAAATGCAAAATGCAGGTTTTAATGAAGCAAATGTATAAAGTCGCGCGAACTAAAACGTAATTGAAATGGCAAGTTTAAAATGAATAAAGCAAAAGCTTAATGTCGCGCGAACTAAACGAAACCAACGTGCCAAAGCAAGTGCTAAAAACCAATTGCACGAGCGCGGCCTTAATCGCAACGCGTGCTTGCAGTCAATTGGGCCGACATAACAAATTTCACATATATGAGAGGGAATCAAATTATAGCCGGCCCTAATTTAAAATTTTAAAAATAAAAATAATTTGGAGATTGGCGCGAAGCCAGGACTTAACATCAGTCTTTGAGATACACTTGCTGATATACGAGTTGTACTAGTATATGGTTTAACTTTTAAATAAAAAGTAATGTCTGTTAAGAAGGGAGAAGTTATTTGCTGTAGATATGAAGGTGACTATTTTTATAATTTTATGAATAAGTCCTTTAATCCAGATTCTATCGAAGTGTTGTGGTCAATGAAGACAGTGAGATTGTGGTTCCGATTTTCAAAACTTTGTTGGATTTTTCTTCGAGTCTCAGCAGTTAATATGAAGTAGAGTGTGATGTTTTAAAGCCAAATTGGTGGATTTCACTAAACATGAGTGTATAGCTCGTTCAAGCAGTTTGGATAAACTGGATAGAAGACTAGTGGGTCGATAATTTGCCGAAAGCTTTCTTGTGTTTCAATTTCCTAATGCATTATTTGTCAACCGACAAGATGAATTTTGTTAGTCTGATATTGGCCGGGTCTGTAATTTCCAAGCAAGTTCCCTTCTATTTGTTGATAATTATCGAAAATGTTTTGGTAAACTGAGATGGTAAATGTGTTCTTTAGTTCTAAAACATTTTATTTTTGCTAACATCAGTGAGTTTATTCATTTGGTCGAAGCGAAGTAATCAGTATTGGTTTTCTGGGTATTTTTCTGGTTCCTCTGTGAATTTTGAGGCCCCTTAAGTTAACAAATTCTATGTAGTTTTTGTACATTATGACTTTAGGTTGATTTAATTCTTATTTTAAAATTTCGTTCAATTTAGTTTTAACTGCTGAGTCACAAGTGTTTTCTATTGTAAAAGGGTATTGTTTTTTCTTTAGTTAGGCTATGTATGTGTGTTAAAATGTTTCAGCTGTTAGGCTGATAATGTAGTCGCACTTTCGTTGTTGCATGTTGTGTAGCCTAAGCGGATTGTTGTGTTGAATAGTACGACGGCCTTGTCAATATCCTCGGTTGGCAGAACATGTTAGTCCGTTTTCTATTTTTTTAAATTTTTCTTGTTTAACTGGGCCATTAATTACTCTTAGTAACTTAGCTGTTTAAGATGAAAACAACAGATACGTGGTCAGAATCTAACTCTGAGTACTGTTTTATTAATTAGAAATTTGAAGCGTTCGTGCAGTATAATGTCTAATAATTAATTTTGTTTATACAGATAAGTATATTGTTAATACATGCAATTCTATATGTAAAGATAAGTTCTGGGGCTTTACGCTATATCAGTTGGTTTTTCTACAGCCCCAATTTTGGTGTTTGCTGTACAGGTCGCTTGTTAACAACGTGAGGGTTTAGTTGCCAAATAATTGTTGTAATTTGACTTAAAAAACTGTTCATTTGGTAGTTTATAACTAACTACTATTTATGGTTTACTATTGTCTTCATTCATAAGATTTACCGCTAATGACTCTTGTTGGTAGATATTTATTAATTCAATTGGGGTGACGGTTAGATTGTATTTCACAATTATTGCTGAACCTCCCCATCATATAGCATTATCTCTGTCTTTCTTAAAGATGCGATAGCTCGGTTTAATACATTTTTTAAATTGAATGAAATATGTCAGTTACGCATAACGTGCCATGAAATCTAGAAGGTTGATCGTTGTTTCTTCAATCCATTTGCGTTCCAGTTCAAAAGTATTAATTTATTTAAATTATGTTTATTTAAAGCCAGCATGGTCCCGTGGTTGAGGGGCGGGCTGCGATGCTGACGGACCCGGGTTTAATTCCCGGTGCTCTCTGATGCCTGGCGGGTGGCCTACTCAGTCACTAAAAATAATTGAGTACCTGCGTTCACTCGAACAAGGGGTAATAATGGCGGTCGTCTTGGGCGCGGTGCTTGCCACACCGCCCCGCACCAGAGATGGTGTGCAACGACCGGGCAGAGAGAGCGAATGTATGAGAGCCTTAACCTCTCAGTTCGCAGGCCGTGCTTCCACGCGGGGCGTAGAGCCTTACCGTTATTATTATTATTATGTTTATTTAGAGCCATTGTGGAAAAACAGTTTAATTAAGAATATGAGAAAGTTTTTGATTTCTTCAAAATGTGAACTGACTATTTTTAGAATTTGTTGTAGAATATTTGAGATAAAAGAATTATAAACTAGTGGTGTACGAGCGCATTCATTAGAGGTACCTTTTTGAGGATTAACATAAATATTATTTGATGTAAATGTATCAGTAATTAAAGTGTAAGGTTGAAGCGTTTAATTATGGAAAAGTATAGCTTATTGTTGTACTGATTTATATAAGGGCAGACACTTGCATTGCAACAAAAGTTCCATCCGATAATACGTGAACGAAAAATTCAATTTAGTTTGCTTTAACCGGCAGTAACATTTGATCAAGCAGCATATCAAGACTTTAACAAGACCACAATTTTATAAAATCTAACTATTTTTTATGCCATTATACAACTATCCGACAATGTAACTAAATTCCGCCAAAT
Source organism: Sinelater perroti (assembly GCA_036346155.1). Classification (NCBI taxonomy): domain Eukaryota; kingdom Metazoa; phylum Arthropoda; class Insecta; order Coleoptera; family Elateridae; genus Sinelater; species Sinelater perroti. Next base: position 7,585,580 of record JARFIY010000337.1, on the reverse strand, counting down.
GATGAAGATTCTGATGGACACCTCAAAAATGTCAACAATATGTTGCTCGCTCAAATATAACAATAAACACAATTGAGGTTCAAAAATTATTACAAACAAAAACAAGAAACTACAAAATGATATTAGAAACAATAACTTAATCAATGCAACAACACGACAACTAATATATGAGCTATCTGATTCTAAGAAAACACTTCATCTTGTTGATTTCTGTTGCAAAGAGCGTCAATTAACAAAAATCTTAGTCGAGTCATGTTTAAAACTCAACTCAGATCATACCTTACACTAGTGACCATCGGAACTTTAAAAACATGAAAACATTGCTTTTTAACTTTTTAACTACAAAATGTTAACGTCACAAATTAAAAAAAATAGAAATTTGATAAAAGAAGTTTATAGAGCAATAGAAGATACATAAAGCAATAACAAAAAACATTAACATACATAAGATAATAACTGCGAATTAAGAAAAAACAATGATAGATAAAGTAAAAGGCAGCACTAAAGAAATTGGAGTTTTGGAAAACGGCAGTTTGCAGTAACTACCTAAAAAATAATGAATTCTTATGCGGACGGACGTACACTACCAAGTAGAATTATGAATTCAGCTTGAAGTAACGCAAAAAAGGGCTAAGAATTGGCTATAATTGTAGCTTTTTACAAATAAGGTAACTCTAGGATAGGCAATGACTATAAAAATATCTTGCTACCGACTATCAAAGTTAAGAAAAATAGTAGAAACTAAATTAAAGCAATAAATAGAATACTAACTGGAAGACCGCCGGGGTAGATTTACATCAGATAGAAGTACGCACAATCTAATATATAAGTTGAGATGGTTAATAAAAAAAGAGAATTGAGCAAAATTTCTCAACACACTTAGGACATACCGGCAAGGCATTGCTAAAAAGTTTGGATATGAGGAATGCAGAACTTAAAAAGCAAAGGATAAAGGTAATTGTCCAAAAGACAAAATTAAGTATAAGGTGGGGGGGGGGGAGATTGAAATAGTCATTAATCTGCAACATTTAAATAGTAGAAGACGCGGAAATATTTTTTTAAATTCTGGATAGCTTCAAGTAGAGCTTGCCAACAGGATTAGCAAAGCGTAGAACTTATGTTATAACATTTCAAACCATTTTAGTGTAAAGAAGGAGTGATCAGACAAAACTAAATGTGCATAAAGTAGTATATGTACTATTGTAGTATTGATGTGAGGCAGTTGGGTTTTATTAGTGCAACAAAATCAAGATTACAGACAAGATTTAAAAAATATTTGAAAGAACCGGGCATAACTCGGTAAGAGACTAGTAGTTATGAGTACAGTCCCTTATTAAGAATATAAATTAAATCAACCATGATGGTATGGGCGAAAAGGTGTAAACTAAAAAAAGAACGAAAAAATGCAGAGAGCATTTTAAGAGAGAGGTGTAGACTGAAGACAAGTGGTCCGGTTAGCAGAAAACAGAAAGCTTGGAAGAGCTGTGTACATGATCTAAATCCTACACTGACTGCGGTAGAAAGAGGTTGATTATTTAGTGTTGTGTAACCCGAATATATAGATTGTTGCTTCAACATAAACAACAAAATTAACAAAAATAAAATTTTTTTACATGTTAAGAATTTGTGTATTACCTAGCATACCACAGAATTAGCAAACCTATACCAAAGAAAGAAAACATTGCCCCTATTACCTTTAAAATACAAAAGAACAGGTTTAAAATTTATAATTTTCTTTATTTTTCTTCTTATATGAATAAAAACAACTAAAAATGTTGCTATTTATAATAAGCTTAAAAAACCTTAATAGATCATATAAACTTAAATTTCCTTTCAAAATGCATAATTGTAAAGTTTATAATATTGGTGAGTTGATTACATGCTTTTATTGTAGTGCTTTTATGTTTGAGTCTTCATTTGAGCTTCCATTTGATGTTCTGTAAGATCATTTGACTGAATTGATTGATCTTGCAGTATTTCTCCCATACTTGAAGGTGGTTTTGGTGCACCATATCGTCCGTATGACGTGTAATCTTGTAGTCCATTTGAAGATGGTTTAACATTGTTTTCTTCTTTGTTATTATCGATATCTTGCAGCCCAGAGAAGAATCCGTCAAAAACTACGTAGTTGTTTTTCTGTTTTAATCCCTCATTTAGTTCGTAATGTTTGCTTAAGAAAGACAATAACTTATCGCTTGGTCTGTCCATAGCAACTTTGACTGGTTCAACCTGTTCTTTTTGGAGCATATGTTCGAAAAGTTGTTTGCCTAGACCCTTGCGCTGTTGGGAATCGTGAACATAGAAGTCCAGAACGCAAGGTGATGTCACCTGGTAATGCCGGCCGTCGCGATCGTAGATGTACAGGCTCTTCTTTCCCGTTCTTAACATTCCCGATACGACGCCCTTGCCTCCTATAGCATTTCTGTTCACCAATAAGTAAATAGTCTGATCTGAATTGCGAAGTCGCTCCGCCGTGGTGACTGATTTGTTTAAGCCTTGCGCTGCAGCTGACGCATCGCCCATTGCGTTTATTACATCTGCGACCTTTGTAACGGTGCTCCACAAGGTTCCTCTATCCCCGCAAAAACCGGGAGGTAGCAAGTTCGAGCCGAAGATCTCGCTTACCGGGAATGTGAACTCCATACGGCACACAAATTAACGTTAGAAATGATTAAGGTAAATTTCTCGAATTAACTGCACTATAAGAATAAATTGCTTGGAATATGTACCAAAGCAAGTCTCTAAACAGACACGGTAGATAGTTCAAGTTGACGTAATAGAATATTTTGTTTCTATACGGCAACTTAATCGGTATAATATCATACATTTTATTGTTAGACTTTCCGAGTTGATTACAGGGGACCGTAAAAGTGGCTTTAACATTTTTATAATTATAGTTGAAATAAGTATATTAACATAAAGTAAATTAAATCTTAAAATAGGATTACAATCCAAGAGGAAAATTTTGATGTTGCAAGACTGCACTGTTAGGTAATAAATAAAGTCAAATAAAATGTTTAAAAATGTTACGCTGCTAACGTAGGTGAACAATATGATAAAATAAGTATTAACAGGGCTAATAATTTAAAATACTACATGTATTGAGTAAGTGAAAAAAAATATACAGCTAATGCACTGTTATAAATTGTTACTGTGTTTAATGACAACTATTTGTAAATATTAAACGATGTTTAATTAAATTTTGAAATTGAAACTTGAAAAGTTTTAAATAAACGAATGACCTAATAGTTATATATGTATAAATAAATTTATTTGTTTTGCATAAAAATCCTGCAGCATTACAAAAATTCTAACGGTAAAAGTAATATTTATGTTGTTATAAAATTTTTTTTTGTATACCAAGTTACGTTAAATACGATGATATGAAAAGCTTTAATTGTTATAATTGTTACTATGTGAAAAAGATAAAATAAAATACTAAAAGGTAAGGAAAAGCAAACGTGCCATATACTTTTCTGTTGAGAGTATTTAATAACTGCTAATGTTTAAGTGTAGTTTTATATAAAAGAACTTTATTTTTCAAAGTCAATTGAGATTCACGTTCTAAAAGCTAATATATGTTGTTAATGTACTTGATTACTTTAAATTGGCCCATATACGTTTTTTTCAAGTTAGCTTTCTATTCTTAAGTATCCTTAAGTATTATTTTCAACTTCAGGAATTTGCTGGTTATTAAACGAGAGAGAAAGACCGGTACTTCTTCTTGTACCGAAGTTACGCGGATCTACTTTGACTCGTTAATTTCAATACGCCATTTTTTTAAGAAATATCTGTAATGTTTATGTAGCTTTAAAATATATTAATTTCAGTATGTACGTCTAAATAAAAGGCTTGTATTGCCCCATTGTCCGCAAATATGGCTAACACTGTACTTCTTGTAAATGGCAGGTACAGTAGCGTACTTCTAATGATTCTTCGGGAAGTCCAATGCTTACAAAAGTAAGTTTATATGGAAATCACAAATTTGACCAAGAAGTATATGTCAGTATGTTATGATTTGATAATTTGAAAAAAAATATTTATAGGTACTTGTAAAACATCACAAAATATGGTTGCGCAATATATTTTGCTTTTAAAATGGTTGACGAATTTATTAACTATTATTAATCTGTATGTTAAAAGTAATGACAATATTTTTTTATAGACTTTGAAAAGCACTAATAGTAAGCTAACTGATCTATAAAATGACATGTTCTTTTTGGTTTGCTTAGTTTGCCAATTAAGATAATTGTAGCAACTTTCCATTGCGGTTGGAAAAATAGTAGTCTCTCATAGCATTAAAAAGACATGTTACAAATCTAAAGTCTTTATTTGTCAATTTCTTCAAAATTTTACCAGGGAACAAATTGTAATCAGTAGCTTTAAAGGGATAGAAATTAGGGAGTAATTTTAAATTTGACTTAATTGATAGGAAAATCGCTTCATTGGGCAGCTTGTCCGGAAAGGAGACTCGAGGTATTATTATATTTCAGATTCTTATTTATTCGTGAAGTCTGCTGGAGAAGGTATAAATGCTTGAGCTAGATGACCGCACAAAATCTTATCTTACATGAGATTCTTTGAGCCCAATTTTCATTGTCAGTTTCATTGTCTTATTGTGGTTATTTTAGCTTTTTAGTTGCTTTCCAGATGGCTGCCGTTAGTGACAGTTTTTTAAGGTACTTTTTTTATTATTTGTTATTTGGTGTCATAAAGTATCGTTCTAAGGTTAGCAACACCTTTATTTAATCTACGTTTAACATTTGGATGCCTGGTTCTTTGCTACAGCCTGTAAGTTCCACGCTTTTCAACAATTTTTTGCTTTAAAAATTACACGGAAGTACTGTTTAAATATACGGTGTTCTGTCAGGTTGGAAGACAGCTTGCTGAACGACTTTACTAAACTACTCTACTGCTAATACTAAATTGTTTTCTGGTTTTAAAGGGCAATGATTCTTCTGTTGCATCTTTGAAATCATCCCAATTTGCGGCTTTATTGAATAGAAAAATAGTTTTCTTTGCTTATTATTACATTTGATCCTAAGTAATTATAATGTACAAATAATCAAATAATAGTAAGATTCTATCTTCAAATTGTTCGGACTAATCTCCTGGAACGTACAAAAATCAAACAGATTGCACAATTGGAATCAACCAGAAAGTAGATATATGCGGCACTTGCCTTTGGTTAATGTTAACTTGATACTCACGCTAGGTATTTAACATATAAGTCACCAGATGATACAAACCTAGCCTAAAATGTAGAAACAGCTTTTTTTTTATTGTTCTTGTTTAATATTGCGTCTTATTTGGAAATATATTACTCTGATTACAACTGGTCTCATCCAACCTTCTATTGTAGCTTTAATGTGGTGTTTTTTATATTTTTGTAGTTTATAGTACTTTTAAGAGTTACCAATAATGATTGTTGTGTTATCAGAATGTAGCGTTACATACACTGTGTAACATGAAAGTCTTATAAATCTTATATATGTGAAATGTGTTTCTGGAACCAACATAATATCTACAAGATCATCCAGGTAAATAAAAAAGATGTTAAATTCACAAAATTAGCAACGTACGATTGTTGACAAAATAAAACGAGTATACTATCACATAACTTTTACACTAAAATAATTTTGAGCCAAATAATAGTCAACAAAAAATATTTCATGGTTTGACTGCAAAAAGACCCAAGATAAGCACAAGGAATTTAACCACGAGAAGACAACTGCTGACAGAACAATCCATAGCAAATGATCTAACTGCCAGAGAAGTGATGAATTGGTTTATAAATTGAAAGAAACTTTTGATGAGTATCCTATTCGGACTGATCTAACAAAAGAAACTAGCAGTGCAACAGAATATGCACTACAACTCTTTCGTCCTGGAGAATCATCAAGTGTTGACTAAAAAAAAAAAAAATGGATAGAAAGTCAAAAGTCCAAGTACTGTTAAAGGACATTAAGAGCGATAGCGCTGGCTTTCTAAGATCCACCAAAAATAACCAATAGATCTGTTTAGATGCTTTTGAAGAACTTATTGTCATACATACAAAGTTTTCCGTTTCTGTGATAGCAAGAAGGTTTAAGTCACAAAGAGGATGTTGTGGCGCTCTGCTGTTTTTTAGAAAAGCCTGAAGGCGACCGCCGACAGTTATATCAACGTATCAACTTGTAGCCATCCTTTAGCCCCGACTACAATTCCCTTTACTACTACGACGTATGGGGCGTGGTCGAAGTAAAGGTCAATGAGAGGCATCATAACACCAGCTTAAAAGACTCCATCATGGAAGTAACGACAGATATGGATAAGAAGGAAATTGTGTTTGCCTAAAGCAGGTTCAGGTCTTGGCTTAAGAACGTCTTAGCCGTTAATGGAGCTACATTGAATAGTATAATTCTTAATAAAGTTTACGTTAATTGTGTTAAGTTTTATGTAAATAAAATTAGTTTTTCTTTCATTTTAACGTTACTTTTATTGTTTTTTTTTTCTAGATATACCTCGGCGACTCAGTTTAAGAGAAAGTATAATTACTTATTTTTGTGTTGTAACAGCTTATCACCGTTTTATTCGGCTATTCTCTATTTTCCACTTTGTTTTATTACATCTTCAACATATACATATGCTTGCTGCTTTTGTAACTGCCATATAGTATTGGAATTTATAGAGTTACTATCTATCTATACATTTAAACAGAAAGTAAAGAAACGTAATGTGGCCTTCCCTACGCCCTTTATTTACACGAGGAGATCCGTGAGTATTAAACAAAGACAGCCTACACATTTAAACGGAAAGTAAACCAAGACAGCTGACATGAAATTTAGCGTGTCGCGCTCTGAGTGTTTAATTTACACGAGGTCCATGCGTTCGTGCTCGCATCTCGGGGCCGCTCTCGCTCCTCCGGGTGGCTGCAGCTGCCTTTGTACCTGTTATCCTTTTTATGGTGTAGGAGCAGATGTATATTTACTAACTTAATTAATAGTTCCCTATCCATTGTAAAAATGAAACCAAAATGTTGACAATACTAAAGTTAGATTATGTAACTTCAAAATCAAAACAAGGATTCTGTTACTACTGCAAATTGCTGGTAACTAGCATGCTGGTGGGTTTCAAATTTTAGATGGTTTTTTATTTTTGACTATTTGATCCTAATTTACTTGTGCTAATTAAGACTGGTGATAAAAAGTTTTTTAAGTAAATTGAATTTGTAACTACGGGACTACTTTTCTTTCGTTCACATTTCTTAATGTTTAATTTTTTTTTATTTTGTGTTAAGAATGAAAGCTTAAGTTTTAAGATTATCACGCAAACTTTTGTTCTTCCGATAAATTTTTCTTTTTGTATCGCATATGTTTCCACCCTTGGATAAATATTTCTTTTGCGTTTTTCTTTATTTTGCTAAAAACGTTTCTAGCCTCTTTGTTTTTTTATGCGATGGGTTGCTATAGCCCAACTCCCTCCCAAAGAACCTTTCAATTTATCCGTCTATCATAAATCATACGTTGTTTCCACCTACTTACTTTGGATCAGATGCTGGTGCTAGTGAGAATTTCTCTATCCGTCACCTGGGGGAGTGGGCGCCTAATGGGGGACTAGCTACCCTGCACAGGCAACACCGCGCCAATGTTCAAAAAACTTGTGACAAAATGCTTCCTATTCAAAAATAGTTTTGTTGTCCTCTTCTTTATAATCCGTTTATTAACGCCTTACTATGATTCTTCTAGTCTACTCATCCATTAAACTTTATCATAAGCTTCCGTTCCTGTCCATAAACTTTTGTACTCAGTACCTAATCTAATTTAATAGAAAAGAATTTCTATTTCAGCGGGGGTCTTCATTTTCCTCGTTATTCTAAATCAAGGAAGTTTTAAATATTGTTTAACATCAAAATACTTTACTTCATCTAAACAAATATATTTTTTTTCGCTAAGGTAGAACGGTTTTAGAACTTTTTTAATTGCGTAGATGGTACTATAAGGGTCTTTTGGGGACTGACCTTAAAGTTTTTATTCAACTCACTTAGTTACCACATCCAAATGTATCTGTATATGTTCCTTAAACATGTTAATAAATTTTTCTCTTACAAGGATGACTAAGTCATTGACGTAGCTAGAGCTAGGAATGCTTTATTGCTAAGAATTTTTATCAACTAATCCCTAATAAGGTTACATAAGAGACATAAAAGAATTTTTTCCTGGGGATATCCTTCCGCCACGCAAACCGCCAGTATCTCGTTCAATAGTGATGTATATACCATCTCTCTTTTAACATGCAGTTAATATGTTTATAATCAGAATTCCCCAAGTCGAACCTCCTAATAGCTAAGCTGATGGCATTGAAAATGTATCGTCAAAGGCCTCTTGGATGTCCAAAAAGGTACCTACAGTAACTTCTATTATTTAGTGTTTTCCCCATTTCCCAAGTAAGGTGGTGGAGTGCCATTATATATTTTTTTGGCTATGCTTTGTAGATGTATTGGTTTAGGTGCTAATAGTTCACCAATGCTTCGTCCCTGATGTGGCCGTTAAGCAGTTTCTCGATTGCCTTAAGAATATATAACACTAAGTCTATTTTAGTTAGCTTTCTTATTCTCGGCAAGTAGTTAAAAGCCACGCTTGCTCTTAAAATAGAACAAATTCTTCTAAGTAGATGATTCACTCTCTCTTCTAACATAGATAAAAAATTTCATCCGCTTCTGCTGATTAAAGTAGCTCAAATTAGTTCACTGCCATCTTAGACAAAATTACCATCCTAGAAATTTCCTAATTTACTTTTGATGCATTATAACTTAAATTTTGTTGGTCAAAGGGTAAACCTTCTATAATATTTAACCTAGGAAAGTGTATCTGAAATCGTTCGGTTATTGCATTTATTCTTGTTTTGATATGAAAATAAGGGGTATAAGTTTCTGAGCTGGGTTTTTGTATCTTTATTTTTTCCTTTTCTATTCATTTTTTTGTTTGTCTTTCAATGGGGATTTGCTCTGATTAAAGCATTTATTTTCTCGGTCTTTTAAATTCTTAGTTTACAAGATTTTTGGAAAGTTCTGTTATACAATATAAAAAATTTAATATGGCAGAAGCGTGAGGGAGTCCTACGTATTAATTTGTTTTTAATATTCCAATGATTTGCTGACGTTTTGTTAGCGAAACATAAACCCTGGGGTGACCTACAGGAAGTTGGTAGCGTTCTGTGTGTCTACCATGATCTTCCAAAAAGCTTTCAAGAACGCGGAGAAGTTTGCCTTCTCAAACCAACCAACAACGATGGTCCAGCTTTAAGGGTTGTACTGCGGTGCGCTTCGAAAGGCTGGCTGAAAACTTTAAAATGACTGTATAATAATTGGGCATATCTATAAGTCGCTATAGCGTAGAAGCGACCTGGATTGTCGCAGGGTACTGGACTTGGAAACGCTAAGCATTCTTGAAGCTAGATGGATGTATCACTTAGTTTTCTTTACAAACTTCGGAGTGATGATCAGCTTCTCACCAAACGCAGTACGTTGATATCTTTGGAATTCAGGAGTTCTGAATGTTAAAGGTCCAAGCCCCTAACCTTTCTTCTCTGGAAAGCCCTGGCTTGAAAGTTGGCTTGAAAGCAGATTTAGGTACTTCTGGAGTGGCGCAAACTTAATGGGCGTTCAGGAAATCCTGAATATGTCGAGAATGGCGGTAATGTCGTTCTTGTAGAACATCAGCCTTCCAAACACATCAAGGAAGTTTGTGGCGTTCTGGATGGTCTCTATAATATTGTTGAAGGGTTCCAGTAACGTGGAGAAGTTCACATTCTGGAAAAGTTTCGCGTTGGTGGCCCAACCTTGGTATTCTAGCTGCGACAGGTTGCTCTACGGTAAGCGACGTAAAGCTGGCTACGATTATAAAGCAATTGGAGTTTTCCACTTAGTCGCTGCAGGGTCAAGATAAGTTAAGTATGGTTAAATGGTTCCTCAAGTACTTCCTTAGCAAACACAGTATCAATTACTGACTTCTACGTCAACCAATCCATCTTAATTGGGATTTCACTTTCAACAAATTACAAGAATGTCATGGGCCAGTGAAGGCGAACCAGATGACGGACAGAAAACTAATAATTTTCCATGGAAATAAGTAAAAAGTACAAAACAGAAGAAGATTACAAGATTTACAAATTATTAGGACAACAATAAAATAACTACCAATAGCAAGTTCAGCTCACTAACATTTGAAGAAAACAACCGTCAAAACACTGATTCCATTGTAATGATTAGCTCCTATCTACATATATGGTGTAACCGATTACTTAAATATGATAAAGCAAATTAGAATCTTCTTAGAGGATGAACAGTATACCACAAAGAGCTTAACTAATGACACCATTAAGATTAATAGTAATGTCATGAAAAGCTACCAAAAATTAATTAAATACTTAAAGCAAGAAAATATTATTTACCATAATATTCAACTGAAAGAGGATCGAACATATAGAGTGGTAATTACACATCTACATAAGACTATCTCAATTGCAGAAATAGTTAATGAAATAACAAAACTAGGACACAAAGTAAGAAACATCATAAATGCTAGATACAGAATTACTAAAAAAATTCTTAAATCTTTTTTTTTGTTGATCTCCAGCTAGCGAGCAATAACAAGGAGAATACAACATAGAAAGACTACAAAACGTAAACATTAAGATTAAACCACCCCACAAAACCAAAAACGATGTTGTGTATTGCATAAGATGTCAACTGTACGGACATTAAAAGTCTTATTGCAATAGACCTTATGTATGCGTAAAATGCGGAGGATCACGCAGCATTACAAAATGTAAAAAATCTAAGAAAACGCCAACTACTTGTACTTTGTGCGGACAATTATAAAGGATGCGAATATTACCACAAATTTATTCATTGTAATCAGACACAAAAAAGGTTATTGCTATAAAACTACCGACCTCAAATAATGCAAACATCAGACCCAATTTTCACCAGGGCAGTTATCAAAATCAAAATAGAACATACAGCAGTAAAGTCAACAATAATCAACCAAATAATACCAATACACCGGAACTATCAAACAATATACTATCACAATTTCTTAAAAATTTAAAGCCATGTTCAATCAATTAATTCAACAAAATACACGACTAAAAAACTGTAACCAAGTGAACTAATTTAAGTTATTGTATCCATGTTTATTTAAGTTTACACAGGTGATATCATTGGAGATCTCTCTGATCATAGAATTTTGTATTATTTTGATTACTAATAATAAATTTAAAAAAATATTTGTTTATAACTATATTTAACTGGTACTTTTCTTGATTTTCTTAAATTTTCCGGTTGATCTCCAATCTGCTATCTTGGGAAAGCGCCTCACAAGTAGATTTTTAATATTTTTCATTGATATTTGCTTTTGTCTATGCTATATTACGTTTACTCCACAATTACATCTAATTTTCTATTAATACATACCTTGAGTGACCAAGATTTTATTTTTGTTTATATTTGTTATTTTTTCTTGCAACTAATAAACATAATGATTAGCTCTGAACGCTGTAAACACATAAAGTAATAAAAATTAAAACAAATCTTTACTTAATATGTTAGTACAGATTATTAGTATATAATATTTACATCAATTTTTAGATAGTAGATGTCATAACAACAAACCCTCTGCTTGCATTATATAATGTTTAGATGTTTTTTGTTTATGTCAAAGGTAAATTTTATATATGATAATTTTGAAACACTTTTATATCTGAACAATAAGGTAGCTATAATAATAATCTACCCACAAGGACTTAAATTTGTAAACATCTGAAATGTAAACGGAAAAAGCTGTACTTAACAATCCGGAAATTTTTGTAAATTATTTCAAATTGTGTGGCGGAATTCTGAGAGCTTTATTATCTATATTTAAAGCGGCTCGACACACTTTAATTGAAACTTTTGGTGCGATGCGGCCGCCTTTGCTTTTCAACGCTCATTACTCATGCTCAGTGTTCTCATCATTAATTCTGGCAAGCGGTGCCTACCTGCATTTACCTGTCATTAGGGGTAACCGCCGCCGCAAGCCTCATTAATCTCGTTTTTGCAGATGTGCGGAAAGCTCGCAGTCGCCAGGAGGTCATTACAGGGCAGAAACGAAGCCCAAAGTTCGAGTCCGGGCTCAACGCTATATCCGCAGATCCAGATATGGCCAAAACTCCAGAGCGGCTCTTTCTAAGTCCCAATTACACGACCGTCCAGGCACAAATTGGAACCACTGCCATCCTTCATTGCGAGGTGGTGGACATTGGAGAAAGTATGGTAGGTTTCACTCTCCTATTACGAACTGCGAAAGACATATGAAACTAACAAAACTTGTTTGCTTCCACTTTTACGAGAAAAAGAATTATATTTAGCTTTTGTGGACTTTAGTTTACTGGGTTATCTGTGTAGCCTTATGTAGTTTTACTTAAATATTGCTCTGCAGGTATCTTGGATAAGAAAACGCGACTATCACTTACTAACAGTAGGACTGCAGACATACAGCAGCGATAAGAGGTTCTTCACGTCTAACGGAAAAAACGGGCAGGTAATCGCCATATTCTACACCACACGTTTTAAAATTGTATTCGAATTTGCTGCTCATGAACTGAGTGATGAGGGATGTTTGCCGGCGGGATTCTAACATCCTACTAAATCAAAACGAACTCGATATCCGTTGCAAAGGGAGTCTCCTTTCCGGGTTTTATGAACACAACCGAGTCGTACTTGTCAAATAAATCATCTGCTATAAGTTTACAGCGTGAAGTAAATCTTGAATTACACTTAGACGGGAAATTGTGTTAGAGCACTGCCAAGGGCGCAATTTTTATGCTTGCATGCTTTACAAATCTGCCACTATTTTAATTGCGTGTTTACGGCAGGATTGGACGCTGCATATAAGGTACACACAACTGAAGGATTCGGGGCTCTACGAATGTCAGGTGACCACTCATCCTGCCTCGAGCCTGTTTGTCGAACTGAAGCTAGTTGGTGAGTAAAATTTAATAGATCTAACTAGTTTATTGTAAAGAAGTTTTGCTTGAAACTGGCTTAAATTAATCTGCGAAATTGTGTTGTTTTAATCGTATTTTCGCCTATAGAGAGTAACAACGGGAAAATATAAGTAATTTAAACCACGGGGTGCGGATACGGAGACGAGCAAAAAATAAAAATAGGCTTTATGAAATGACTTAGGAACAATTGACTGTAACCTTTTGAGAAAAAGCCCATGTAGCATCAAACAAGCTATATTTCGGAAACTCTAACGTTTGCACAAAAGAATGCAACTTTATTTTTACTGTATAGCTATGTGTAAGAGAAAACAATTGATTATTTGTTTAAACAATTAAAGTTTTTCAATATCGTTACGTAATGTATGTAACTTTTTATTAAATTGAAGGTATACTAAGAGAGAAACCTGCTTTTGTCCATCAAAAAATTTCTTTTCAAGTGCTTTTTGTGATATACACGTTGCTATGCTTTATGAAGGGTCAGCCAATAGGGACGCAGGAAAGTAAAGGTCTATTTGACACAGACATTATGTTTTTTTTTGTCAACTCAGCTTCACTTTTTAGTTTAAGGTTTGCCAATTTGTACTGTGAAGTCATATTCGATTGGATTGCATTAAGATGACTAAAGAACATTATAAAAATGGTGAAAAAATAAAAAACACCTATCGAGCTCTCCGCGATTATTTCAGTCGTTATAACCGTCCAAATGAAACCACCATCGGTCGATTGGTGCAAAAATTCGAGGCCACTGGTTCTGTTAGTGATATTCCAAAGTGTTAGCACACCGCAAATATCGCTGCGGTGAAGGAGTGTGAAAAAGGACCCAAAACCCTCAATAACTCGTCGATCGCAAGAATTAGGCATTTCGTAGAATTTACACGCTTGTAAGATCTAACTAATTTGAGAACTCAAGCCAGTTGCTTATTTCAACCGACGCGTGTTCTTTGATTGGCTCCTCCAACATCGTGCAATTGATCTGAATTTTTCATCGGAAACCATCTTCAGCGATGTGGCGCATTTCACATTGAATAGGACGATAAACAAATAGAACCCGCATTTTGGGCAACGGGAATCCAAAAGAATATAAGAAACAACCAATGCATCTTCAAAAAGTAACTCTTTGCTGTGCTCTGTGGTCAAAAGATGTTATTGGAGCACGTTTTTTTCGAAAATGAAACTGAAATGAGATTACTGTGAATTCTAAGCGATACTGTGGCAAGATTAATGGTTATTTCTTCACGAAACTTGATCAAAATGACATAAATAATGTTTATTTTCAGTACGACGCAGCAACATGCCACACAACAAGTGCGAATATCAAGTTATTGCAGTTGAAGTTTGGTGAATGTTTAATTTAATGTCAATAGGCCCGCTTGTTTGTGCGATTTGACGTCTTTATACTTTTTTGCGGAGACATATGAAAAGTAAAGTCTACCTCAATAAACCAGCCACCATCCAAGACTTCAAGACCAACATAATTGCCGAGATAAATGTCATTGAAGCGACTGTATATGAAATGTCTTCAAAAATTTGGACCATCGTATCGACATCTGTAAAATCAGTCGTGGTAAACATTTGTGCAATATTATTTTTCATACATAAATGTCGTACATGAATGTCTAAAATAGAATATCCTACTTGATTATAAAATATTACTGTAGTTTTAATAAGCATTTATTTTCCTGCACTTGCAACTCAACAAGTAAGCGTAAACGCTCTGCTCAAGTTACTTCAAAAGAATAACAGCAATAATTTTTTTAAATAAAATACGAACAAGCAGTAAAAGACTTTCAGGGAGTTTTCAAACAGAAAGCGTAAAAACTTGAGAATTTGGGTCAATTATCAGTTAGACCGGAGCTTAATAAAAAAGTATGCTGTTAGTATCTAACATTACCTAACGCTATAAAATTGGAAGCAACTTGAAATTATAAATTGGCTAAGAGATTGAAGGCTATGGGATACAGTAAAATAGACCATAAACAACAAGCCGTCAGAACGGTAAAATACAGATTTATGATCAGTGTTGTAACAACAGCATGCTAGGTTTCAATTTACGTTAGCTAAAAATAAACGTATTTGGCACGAGTAGAATACTATCCACTGATAAGACTTTAGCATTCAGTCAGGGACGTTTTCCGGCCAAAGTCGGTGTAGTCGTCTTACTTCGGGCTAGTGCGAGTAGAGATCGGCAACAAGTTGGCTTTCGTGGTTTAAGGTGTGCTCCTTGCTTTTGGTAGCAGAGGTCCTGATGACTTCAGTGAGAAAAGGAATTTGGAAGTCGATGTGAGAGTTTGATTGTTTACATACCAAGGAGCGTTGGTAATAGTACAAAGTGTTTTTGACTAATAGGATTGGAGAATTTTGATGTTCGATGACTTGCTGCATCAACAGATTTCTATGCTACAGGACCAAATGGGTATTAGTATAGCCTTGTAGACCAAAAGGTTGTTTTCAACAGTCAGTTGAGATTAACGTCCTATAATCCAATACATGTTTTTTTTTCTTTTGAGGTTTAATTGTTGTTTTTTGCTTTAGTATGAGCTTTCCAGCTAAGTCGTTGATCTAAGTGGAGCCCCAAGTACTTCACCTCAGTTTTAATTGAGCTAGGGTGATCATAGATGGTAACTTGTGGACAGGTAAGGTGCTTGATGATAAAAGTAATTTAAGTTGACTTAGTGTTGTTAACTTTAATTCGCCATTTATCGAGCCAGATTTGTAGGAGATTTAGATGAGAATTGAGTTTTTCGGAGGCACGATTTGCATTAGTGCCTGATGATAAAATTGCCGTATCATCGGGAAAGTTGCCATTAATATATTATTGGTAGTTGGAAGTAGAGGAAAGGAACAAGTATGCTTCCTTGCGGCATACTAAAGTTGATAGGGTGATAGTTTGATAACATGCCCTGGAGTTAGACTTAAAAGTGTCGTTGGATAAGGTAGGATTTGAGAAGGAAAAATAATGGATGGAAAGCTTTTTTTTTATTTTATAGAGTAGGCCGGGGTGCCATATTTTATCGAAAGCTTGTATGTCTAAAAATAAAACTGAAGCGCAGTCTTTTTCGTTTCAACCAATCCATGATGTGGTTGACGAGTCTATGTAACTGCTGAATGGCCTTCACGAAAGCCAAACTGGTGTGTGAAAATTATTTCTTCTAAAGGCGTTGTTTCTATTATACGGCGTAATAATTAGGAGAAGTAATAGAGTTACGGGGTAGGTAAGATGTGAGTTTTTGTGATGGTTTTCCTGGTTTACCAATCATTGTAATTAGTGCAAATTTCCACCTAGGAAAAAAATGGGAGAAGGCAAACATACGATTATAAATTGTAACGATGAGCATTAATGACTTTTTGGGGAGGTGCTTTCGATTATTTACTACAATAAGGTCGTAGCCAGGGGCTTTGAAGGAGTTGGTTAGTTTAATTTTGTTATGGGTAATGAAATAAAAACACTTGCAAGATGTTCTCCGAAGATATTGACTTTTTCTTTATTAGCGCGGGTCTAACTTTTATTTGGTTTTCTCAGAGGTGATACTGGAGTGATGGGCCTTTTAAATTTTTTAGTAGCCTTCCATATTGTGTAGTTTTCAGGAGATAGATTAGAAATCTCGTGGTTAAATGTTGCATTTATATTATCTTCGATGACTTTTCAATGCAGTCTTAGCTCGTAGGTTCCTGGATTTTTTCGATTTGGCACGAGTTCTACGTTTTTTTGCTACAAATTGTCTTATGTGTAGCGGTATATTGTGTCTTTCGGGTGCTATCTTAGGGTTAATCGGAATGACCTGCCAAGCTTATTCCTGAATAAAAGTAGTGATGTACTCTCTTGTGTGTATTTTGTGCTTTAGAATAATGTTTTTATTGATGTATAGTTGAAAGCGCTTCCAATGCGTTTTATTAGTGCGTAGTTTGGGTGGTACGGTTTTCAGATGACCATGATGCTCAAGGTTACTACTATAGATGAATGATTTGAGCTTAGATCGGAGTTGTTTTCGGTTTTGCTATAAACATCGGAAATTTCTTTGGCGACTGCAAAGTCAAGCCGATCAGATTTTTACCAAGGTCCGTTGGCCAATAATTTGGCTCGCCGATCG
Organism: Sinelater perroti; assembly: GCA_036346155.1. Classification (NCBI taxonomy): domain Eukaryota; kingdom Metazoa; phylum Arthropoda; class Insecta; order Coleoptera; family Elateridae; genus Sinelater; species Sinelater perroti. The sequence goes on along the minus strand of JARFIY010000337.1, from coordinate 7,568,466 downwards.
ACATGTAACTTCGTTAATTCAGTTGAATAGTGCAGAATAGGACGCGTGTCTAAGCTGATATTAGTCTGGATCCCCAAGTGGTGTGCTTAGCATTTCAGTCTCTTGCTACTAGGAAGCGGGATTCAATGGGAGGAAGAAGTCTTCAAATTCATTAGTAGTAATGATATGCCTAGGTGGGCAGCAGATGGTTGCTACAATCAATGATCAGGGGGTTAGATTGAGTTTAACTAAATCACATTGAATTTTGTCGCATAGGATGGTAACTGATAGTTGTTGATTGCTGATCTAATTATGATTGCCGATCCCGCATGTGCAATTCTGTCGGGATGATTTGCGTAACGTACGTTACGATGTGGTATATGTATATGTCTATACGGTATAAAATATCTTTCGGATATTAGCAGTATATCAGTTTTGTTGTAGTTTAAAAATATGTTGACTTTACGAATGTGATTCTGTAGTCCGTTTGAATACCATGCCGTTGTTCCTAGTGAGCCAGCTATTATTTGCTATTTTGTTAATGATGGTGGTAAGCATAGTTAATATCATGCTATTCTGGTTTATCAATTGGGAGAAGATATTTTTAAATTTATTTAGGAGCATGGTAAGTTCTTCTGTAATGTCGTCATTTTTGTGAGTTCTTCTGATTGTAATTTGTGCGTAAGAGGTGGGTGGAGTGCGATTATCTAAGATTTGCTGAAGATTTGTTGTGAGTAGGTAGGATATTTCTTTAAGTATGTTGGCTGTCGTCTGATTTGGCTTGTTTTTGTTTTTTAGATCTCTGTAAACGGTGCAACCTTTGTAGTTGGCGGGATGATCGCCGTTGTATAGCGTGTATGTGGCAGGAGTCTTATTAGTCTTTTTAAAGGTTTTGCTGTCGTGAAGTTTTTCACATTTAACGCAGTTTGTAAGGCTTTGTGCAGTAACTCTTAGAACAGCCATAGGTTTGACAACGTGTGCATTGAATTATATTGTTCTTGATTCGAGGTGCTTCTGATTTTAGTATTCTAGAGAAATTCTATTTTGTAAATTCTTTTGTTGTTAGGAGTAGGTTTGAGATTGACAAAGAACATCGGCAGGGGATCTTTGCTGACTTTATGACGTATGTTTATTATGTTTCTTATGTTATGGCCCAATTTTGAAAGCTCATCTTTAATCTCCTGGAGAGGGATTGAGTAATGCAAATCTCGCATTACAACTCTTTAGGCTCTTCCTTGATTAAGCTTTTACGTATGGCGAATGATGTTTTCTTTACGTAAATGGTTAATCAGTTTTCTGTGAGCATCAACGGTTTTTGTACTTATCTTTATTGTATTATGAGATAGCGATTTAGCGCAGAATCTTTCGTTTTCAATGTCTATATTTAAGTTGTCAATCATCGCTTTCAAATTTGTGACTGTAGATGTATGCTAGAGGAGGATTTGGGTCTGGAGATTGGAATGGCGGGTTAGTGTCATTTGTTTTGTTAGTGCTCTGACCGTTACGGTTGTTTTTAGCTAATACTATAAATGGCTTTGCCGTGCTAAATAAAAGGGTACTTTCATATAAAGGCGAAGCTGTTCTTTTTCTCTTTTTGGTAACTTTTTGCCATGGGTACTTGTAGCCAATTTCTTGATTTAAGTTTGTTTCCTGGTTACCGTCGTTAGCAGTGTTATTGTTAGGACTAGTTTGTATAACTTGGGAATAGGCTACTGCATAGCTTTTATTAAAATTATAATTATTTAAAGTTGGAGTAAGTATTGTTAATAATAAAGATAAAATGGACTTTGATTTTCGAACGCTTGAGGTAACTGAGGATTGTAGTTTGGGTGGCCGGTGATAATTTTGAAATTCTGACATCGGTTGAAAATTGTTCCAGTTGTTATTTGAATGATTGTTGTATGGACCGGGTATATTCCCGGCTGGAAACATAAGAGTTTATTAATGTAGTAATATTAAACGAAATAACTTTTTTAATAAATGCGAATTATAATATCAGACGTACACGCTTAGCTAATCTTACTTGGCTGGCTCTTAACGATAAGAGAGAGTCTTTACTCCGTGATATTCAACCGAGTATTCTGCTATAACATACGCTGAAAAAATATCTCCCATATATTATACGATGGAATAGTAAAAAAATATTTATATCAATAGTTTAAAAAAATATTTGTAATTTTTAAAATTCATATTTACACATTATATTTAGTATCATCAGCAACTTGTGGAAGAAACGCAATTCCAAGCAAAGCATACATATACGAACAGTAGCAATACTTGATGTTTTAGATAATTTTTTTATAAATATTCGAACATTATAAGCATTAACAAGATGTACAAAAATATCTTTTTAAATAATAAACCAAAAAAAAAAAATCCGACAATTTGAGAAAAATATAATTTATTATTTTAAATTTATTTGTATTTTGATACGCTAGATTTAAAAATGTAATATTATGTGCTTGTTACAAGTTATTATTTAATGAGATCGGTGGTTTTGGAGGATTAATCTTAAATTTCTTTTTTATAGTTTTTATTTATCTTTATTTAAAAAAAAAAATGAGAAAAACCTGTTTGAGTACACAGATGTCTTTCTTTTCCAATAATGTCCTTAGGACTTTTCTTAAAAAAATTAATATCAAAATGTTGTTTGTATATTAAAAACTAGTTGTTGAGGAATTTAAGTATTTTAGAAAAAGACTGTATGACAAAATGTTTTGTTTTTTTAAATAATTTCAATTGTTCTTTAGTTACATAAAAACTAACAAAAACATTCCCATCCTCTGTAAGGCCAAAAAAGTAATATTTTTAACATGTTAGACTTAGATTCAACAAAAATTAAATATCTTACTTATTTTCCCTTTACCATTTTGTTAACCCTTAGTTAAAGAACCCCTTGAGCTCTAATTTTAACTGTTTTTTACATCTTACATAAAAGTAAGAGTTCTGGTTCTTCTCTCGGTTTTTGTAAGAATGCGAATGCTAATTCTGCGAGCTACTACTCTTTGTACAATTTTCAGTAAGGCTAGCAAAGAGTTATCTTTCCTAAGTCACCTCGACCACTATAAATAGTTTTAGCTTCTGTTAGTTTATGTATCTTAACCCTAATAAAGTAGTGAATGGCCGTCTAAAACAAATTATGCTTGATTGATAAAGTAGACCATTCTTCTTCTTTTGAATTTTTTTATTTTAATGCTACTATTAAAAATTTCAACTAATATTATAATACTGTGCCTATAGCTTTTAGCAAATTCTTAGCTAGGAATATTAACTTTATTTTTCAAATGAGCTATAATTGTAATTGTAAGAGGTCGTGCACTGTGCCTTACAGATATAAGATAAGACCATTATAGGCTGATTTCGTTATTATGGTACATAAAGTTGTATTTAAAACAACAAGGACTATAATTATTTTGCATAATCAATTGTAGCATTTGATGTTTAAGTTTGCTATGTCATGTATTCTAAAATAATGATAAAATCTTCTCTAGGGTAGGGAAATTAGCCTAAATAATTAAAATATTCGGTACAACACGTGCACACTGGCATCACTTTTTTATCATTAGGCAGTATTTATCATCCCATCCTTGAGTATTACACTCTTACAAATAATACTTTTATTTTATTTATTTTATGTTTGCATTAGTAACAATTTAAAAACTTTGTAACATTACTTTCTATGCAACATATTGATTTGTAGATTTTTTTGGCTTAAAAGATGCAATTTGTTATACAGCAAATACAAGTAACATTAATTTTGCAGAAATTTAGTTTTTAAGTCTTAAAATCCGTTAAAGAAAACATTATGTGCCAAATATTGTTTTACGTTTTTGTAGAAATAAATTAAAGATATAAATTAAACTAAAAAATTAGCACACACTTGTATCTGGACAATGTTTTTTTGTTATAAACTCATTTTATTAGCAATCAGAATAAATACAGTAATTCTATGAGCTAATTTTATATTACTAAACTGTTTAATAAAAGACATGAGGAGAAAGCACCCACTGGTGAATCTCATATTTTAGTTCACTAAGTGTATTGGCCACTTTTTCTTAATTTTATGGTTTCGGGTTCTTGGACTAGGACGTTGATTGTTATATTCGGGTAATTTTCAACAGTGTAATGATGTTTTTCAGCTTTTGTTTTTATAAAATCGGCTACTAATGAGATGTTAAAATAGTTGCGAATGGTTGAATTTGACGCAAACCAGGAAGCATCGGATATCATCCTCTGGGTCTTCGACTAGAAGCGTTGTATTATCTCTATTGTTGATTTGCTGACGCATCCCCATAATTCACAGCCGTAGATCCAGATGGGGCGAATTATGCTTTTGTAGATTAACAGTTTGTTATCTATTGCAAGTACTGAGCTTTTCCCAAGAAGCCTACACAATTTTTAGTCGTAGATTTATTTTTTTTTTTTTCTTATATGAGGTCTCCACGTCAAGCGTCTGACTTCCTCTGCCTGAGGGATCGGTGTATTGTATGTGTAGACTTGCGAACACGTTGTGTGTTTTGTTGTAAACGTGACTTGGACCGATTTATTCCCGTTTACCCTTACTTTCCACTTGTTTAGCCACTTTTCGAGCTGGTTTAAATGTTCTTGGAGTAGTTGGGTTGCTGTGTTCGGGTCTTTATTGCACAAAAGGCTTGCTGTGTCATCAGCAAACGTCCCTGTACTTGTTTATTCTGTGATAGGCCGGTCACTTCTATATAACAGGTACAATAGAAACCAGAGCACTACCCTGAGAAACACCCGCATTAAGTCGATATATCTGGGAGGTGTCGTTACCGAATTTGGTTTAAAAGAATCGTTTGTCCAAGTAGGAGCGCAAAAGCAGGTAGTAATAGTATGGAAATATATTTTTTTTTTTATTTTGTAAAATAAACTTGTCAAATGCACAACTCACATCTAAGAACACCGCACAACAGTAAGTTTTGTGTTCAAGTGCTCCGCATATTATGTGTGTTAATCGATGGCATTGTTGAATTGTGGAATGCTGGAATCGGAATCCAAACTGGTGATCTGGTAGCCATTTACTTTTGAAGTTCACTTTCATTAATGCGTTTTAATATTAATTTTTCTAGCAGCTTAGAGATTATCGGAAGTAAACTAATAGGTCAGTAGGATTTTATTTGGGTGAGAAGTTTGCTGGGTTTAAGGATTAAGATAATTTGGGCAAATTTGAGTAATGATGGCCAATATTCCAGGCACAGTATTTATTGAACATGATTTGGAGATAACGAAGTCTTTTCTCAGGTAAGTGCTTTAATATAATTCCTGTTGTAAGGTCATGCCCTGGAGATTTTTTGTTAGGAAGTAATTTTACTTGGGCTTCAATTTCGTGGATAGTGAAACTCTTTATTTGGGGTGATAATTTCAATGAAGTTTATAAATGTTCAACTTCCTGGTCTGGTTCATTAGAATTAGGTTCAAAGGTAGTTTGAAGGTGCAGCGCGAAGGTTCAGCCTTTTCTTTATCAGTTTTTGCCCATAATGCTGTTACATCTTGTAGTGTTGGTATGTGCTCTTTGAGACGTTTGATCCCTCTAGTTGCCCTCCATATTAACTGATCTTATACAGAGAGTGTGGTTGTGTAGAGTTGGAAAGTTTCATTGCGAATCTATTGAAGTTTTTTTCTTAGTTTGTTATTGAGTTGATTAAATATATTTCTGTCTGCAATGTTGTGGCTACGTTGCCAAGCTGCCCTAGCTTTTTCCCCTTACTATTTCCGTTATTTCAGTTCGGTGTATTGATTTCGTGGTTGTAGGGCTGAGGTGTTGATTTTCAACCGGCTTCCTGTATAGCTGGTATTTGGTGGTTAGGTGCATATTTTAAGTCTTCGTTTGTTTTGAATGCCAGGGTTATGTTAAAATTTTTATCAATATGTGTTTCAAAAGTTTCCTAGTTAGTTTTTATTGCTGAGAGTAAGTGAGGATTCTTTGTAAAGTATAGTTACTGAGACTGCCACAGGGGTATAGTCAGATGAAATGTTTGGAAACGATATCCATGTAGCTTGAGGACATACCGTGGGTAACAAAGAATTCAAGCAAAGCTGGTGTTTTATTAGCATCAGTTGGCCAATATGTTGGGCTACCCATTGATAGAAAACTATAATTGTTATCTGCCATGAGTTTGTATAGTTCTCTACCTTTTGTAGTTGTTAAACGCGAGCCCCAATATGTACTTTTAGCATTATACTCGCCACCTACTAAGAATCTAGGTCCTAGTTGCTTAAAATAAGGTTCGAACATTTGTTTGGTTATGTTGTAGCGTGGCGGGCAATAGGCGAAGGAAATTACTATTGGCATCCGAAGTTCTTCTATTTGTATTATGGTACCTTGTAAGTAGTCTGTTTAAAAGCTTGGTAATTCAATATGTTTGATAGTATTGCGAAATATTATAGTAGAGTCACCATGAAATGCGTCGTCCGGGCGTTCTGTATGATATATGGTAAAATGAGATATTTTTAAATGTGATCTCGTGATATAATGGTTTTCTGAGATCTATACTATTGATATGTAGAAAAGTTTCAACTTCTAACTTCCGTTAAAGCAGCCCGTTGGCATTCCATAACGAAATTTTTAGAAATTTAGCTATTAATTGATTAGTCAGCATGTTTAGTATAATGCTGTTTTGTTGTAGTAGTTGATTGAACATGTTTTTAAATTTATCAAGGAATTGTTTAAGACAAACGTCTGCAGCTGGCTGGTTTTGTACTATTTGCGAATAGGAGGGAGGTGGAAGATTTAGTCAGTTAATAGTGTGGTGACTTATCTTGTTGTCTTAGCGGTGCTAAGTTTTGCCTTGTTAGTTTGAGGATCTTACGTTTGTGTGTTGCTTATCAGCTTTTTGCAGCTTTTCATAAATTATGCATCCTTTATAGTTTGCTGGGTGTTGTCCTTTGCAAAGAATACATTTTGCTGGGCTTGCTTTTGTTTTTTGGAAGTTTTTTGTATTATGCAGTCCAGCACATTTTATGCAGGCAAATGATGTATTACAGTACCTCTTTGTGTGCCCGTAGTTCTGGAAACGGGCGCATTGCACTATATTTTTGTTTATTTTGGTTTTTCGAATATTACATGTTTATTTTTAAGTGATTTTATGTTGTAGATTTCCTTGTTATTAGTGGCTGGTTTAAGATCCATGTAAAACATTGGTAATCGGTCTTTAGTTAGTATATTTTTTAAATTCATAATGTTTTTAAGTGTCCTGCTTTTTTAAGGGCTTTTTTAATATTATCTGTTAAAGTAGTGTGGTGTAAATGTTTTAGAACTACTCTATATAGGTGATCATCCTTCATCTGCTACGTGTAATGAATAATTTGATTTTCCTGCATGTGTTTGATTATCTTACGGTAGGTGTTAGGGGTACTTGTGGTAATTTTGACGACGTTATTGTGCAAACTTTTGGTCGACTATTGTTCCTTTCCAGCAACAGAAAGTAAATTTTTTGTCATTTTGTTGAAATCTAGCACACCATAAACGAAAATGGGCGGGGGCTTAGGTGTAGTTGTTTGTTGCCGTTGATTATTATTCTCATCGCTTGTTTTATTCTCTGGGCTTAGGGCTGCGTATCTATTTGTATGAATTAGTGTTTCTTTTTTACTGATCGTTTGTGTATTTGACTTGTCTAATCGTTTTTGCTTAGTGACCCTTTGCAAAACGTCAGCAGGATTAGTTTCCATTTCTTCTTCATTATCTTTATAATACTCATCTGAGGTGTTATTTTGTATTAATTGAGATGGGATGTAGAAAGTTGTACCTGTGGTAACTGGGAAAATTGTTGGTATTGTGAGGACAATAATGCTGAATTAGGGGGCGGTTGATATGTGTAATGGGTTTGCTGGTGCATGTTTGGGGAACTGGATAATAGGCGAAAACAGTGATGGTTGTGGTAACATAGGATTTCCATTAATTTGCTGCTAATTATAAGTATTAAATGCGCCGTTGTAGCTATTGCCGGCCGGCAGCATTTTAATTTATGTAATATGAATTTTATTGTAGTTGAGGTTTTTAAATAATTAATTTAAAAATCACTAACAGTTTATTTCATTTTTAAAGTTGATATCACAAGTTGACCTCAAGTCGCTTTATCACTCAGTACTTGTAATTTCGCAGACCGCTCGCAGACGTCTTTATCCGCAAATGTACAATGCGACCTCGTATCTGGACAATAAAAGAGAAAAATAATTGCTGGCAATAATTTTTCAATTAGTAACAAAAATAAAGAATTGAAAATGATGCTTTGTTCGTAATAAACTTTTTAATGTTAGTATTACGTTTCGTATTCTTAAAAATAATGTATAAGTGCATTAAGTGTTTATTCTATTAAAATTGATGTAGCAAATATCTCAAATGTAGAATGCACAATATTTAGATAAATATACAAATGATAAGCTAATTAATAAGTAGCTTATAAATAAACTAAATTTATTTAAAGCAAATATATAATCTTATTTTTTATTATGCATTGCATAATATAATTCTTTTATATATAAAACAGTAGTTAATTAGAAGTTATTTTTTAAAAGGATGTTGTTTCGGTAGTTACACGGAATTCCAATATTCAAAGTCACTACCGTAAAGAAGATGCGAATTATACATACCTACTGCTCACTTTCATCGCAGTGACCTGTGTCAGAACTTCCAATATTTCCCTCCCATACGATTGAATATCGAATGTATTATAAGATTTTGTAGTACCAGGAAGCGACGCATATTTCAATAAAATTTCAACACCTTGTTAATACGCTTTCAGGAGAAAATGTTTAGAGCACAAAAGTGGCTACTTTTTGATGCAGTCACAAGAAATGAGATGTAATTAGACTTAGACGTCCCAAACCATCACATTAGAGATTTAATGGTTTTTGAATGTTTACTATCCTAATAGGCATATAAATTAGTGATTTAAAAAATGATAATGTTGCATATATATATATATATATATATATATATATATATATATATATATATGTATGTATCTTAACACCAATTTAGAATTCCATATGAATATGCCCGTTTCCATAAATAATAGCAAGCAATAATATGCCCACAGCTCATATATAATGTTCATTTTGCTAATGAAGATGATACATAACTTCCTCAATTTTATTTCGTTTTCAATTTATATATGCACCGAATGTGTGAAATAATCTTAATTAAACTGTTCTAAATTTTTCTTATACTGCTAATAGTATCGAAGGTATACTTTTAACAAACACTTTAGCAGCCACAGTAATGTAGTTATAAAAAATGTCAGTTATTAGTAGTATAATTTCAATTCTTCGTGCATTAAATTTAATTATTATTTTCATCAGCTGTTTAAATGCAGATACACCTGCAAACTAAAGCTACTAAATTGTTTATCTGATAACTAATGTATTGCTAATATGACTGTTAACATAAATTTTACTTTTTAATTGTATTATCGATTTATATTACCATAATTATTGAGATATTATTTAGCGTAGGTTTTTAAATAATATGCCAACATTAAATGACCCTATACAACACTAAAACACTAATTTATAGAGCAGTATCTTTTAATCGATTTAAAATATTTGATATCTGATTGTTTTATCTGTATTTAAATACGTTATGTTCAAATCATTTTATTAGCACCTTGCACATTAAAGAATATTACGTTTTTTGATTTATTATTATTAAGAACAACTTATTTTCTTTAACAGTATTACTTGTTTGTGATGACCAGCAAATACCTCAAACGAATAAAGTTAAATACCTTAGCCCTCATCTAAATAGAAGAATGATATGGAGGACACACATATTTAGCAAACGCAAACAACTGGGGCTTAAATTCAGACGTACTGAATGCTCTGGAGATACTTTCCAATGACGTTAGAAAGTAAACTACTCAGATATAAAATTATGTTGAAACCGATCTGGTCCTGCGGGATAAAGCTATGGGACACAGCCAGTAACTTCAATTTGGAAATTCTCCAAAGTTTCCAAAACAAAGTGCTCCGAGTTATAGTTGACGCGTCATGGTATGTATCTAATATACTAATTTAGAGTGACTTAAAAGTTCCGTTTAATGCGTGACAAAATGAAAAGATCCAGTGCGACTCCATGTTTACCCCAAAGATCTGGCAATCACATTGCAAAACAAGGAAGATAAAGACAAACGACTAAAGAGGTTTGAACCAGCTGATTTTTCTAACAGAATCACCTAATGAGTCTTTATTATACTTTTTTTCAATTATTGCTTTTTAGTTTGTAAACCTTTATAGAGATTCTTCATTGGAAGGCTCTTTGCATGTCACAGGGTTACGTTCATTTAAATAACCTTATATTCTTATCAAATAATTATTATCCGTAAGAATATATAGTATGATTAATTGGAGTTAATACATTTTTAAATGCAAAATAAGAGTTATAAATCGAAAAAATAAAATAAAAAGAAGACTTCTAAATTAAAATTTATTTGGTCGTTAAAAGAACTAACAAGGTTAAATATTATAATACAACATCAAAATACGAAAAAGTACTAATATATTCTGTAACGATAAAACAAAGCTTAGAAAACGCACTAAATGATATATTTAAAACAAACTAAAGGTAACGCAAAATTATGAACCTTAAAATATTATCCAACAAGTAAACGCAGTTAAAGAAGGCATATTTTAAAATACTGTAGATGTCGCTGCATTATAATTTACTAGTAACCATGTAATATTTTATATTATAGAAAATCATGCTGGGTTATTCATCTATCTTATCGGTAAAATTTTTTATTAACGCACAACACGAAATAAAATTTCCAAAATATCTTTAAACACATTTATTAGTCTACTAGAAAAGCCTTTTCAACTAATAAACAGCTTCAAAAGAGAGAACGAAAAATATCTTCTAACATCAGGCTTTTCTTGGTTACCAGCTTCAATTCCAGTTAAAATTTTTCTGAAATTAGCATTTGAATTCGATAAATTTGTTATCGGTATTAATAGATAGGTTAGGCAATTTAAAATATTTACCGTCGTTATTGATTTCTATTAATATATCTTCTTTCTATAATAAGTTGTTACTAAAAATATTACCAAGATATTCATTAGACAATTTTTCAAACTACGCTTATGTTAAATATTTGCGTGACATCGTTTACTCACCACTTACCGTACACAAAATAGCCTCATTAGAAGAATTTAAAAAATATGTAAGCTCCAAACCCTCAAATTATAACAGATTTATAACCAATATTTCTACATGTATATAAATTTGTTGCGTGAACAGTAAGCCTGAAGTAGCAATAGATGTATTAAATATCATTTAAAAATTCTACAGTCACATGAAATCAGTTATTGGTACCAATATAAAAATTATTTTGATTTTAGGAAAACGCCTTAATAAAAAACTACGTTTTTCCGAAATTCCCAAAAACCTGCTCGGAGGTTATATTGATACCTCACTTGGCCACCCAAAGATTAGTTTAAAATATTTATAATTTTGCTGGTTTTGTAATAATTTATATGTTCAATAAATATTTCAATCTTAGGATAAAATGAGATTAGGCAGAACAATGGTTAAGATACATCATGCATTTTTGGCATAATTCTACTTATGGTTGGATATAATCATAATTTATGCTTCTAGAAAAATTGTGTGGCGATAGAATTTAAGTGGACTACCTTAGATTTACGAATTATGAAGGCAGGCTCAGAAAAAACGTTAAACTGAAGAAAAATAAAACGTTTACACAAGCCTTAGGATCAAATACGAGGCGCATTCATAAAGTAAGGGCCGTTTGCATGTATATAAATAGTGGCGCTTCGAAGCACAGTTTTACCACTGCAGCGCCATCTACTGACTCATTGCGAAGCTACAGCGTCATTTGTTTTGATTCTGAAATTGTATTGTTGTCAGTGAATGCAAAGAACAATGGCCGCGAAAATCGTTGATCCCGCCAAGTGTGAAGTGCGTTCTGTGATTCGTTTCTTATGTGCAAAAGGATCGTCGGCTGCTGAAATTCATCGGGAGTTATGCCTGGTTTACGGACCTACAGTTATGAGTGAAGGAAAGGTTAGACAATGGTGCCGTTATTTTACAAATGGCCGAACAAATGTCCATGACGAAGAGCGGAGTGGCAGGCCCAGTATCCAGACTGATGAAATCGTTTCACAAGTGGACCAAGCACTGCGATCTGATCGTCGATTGACGATTAGTGGCCTGGCTGACAAATTTCCTCAACTTGGACGCACTACTGTTTACAATATTGTCACAGAAAACCGCGCATACAGCAAATTGTGTGCAAGGTGGTACCAAAATGCTCACCGACCACCACAAAGAGCAAATAATGTCTAGTGGACGAAAGTTTTTGGCCCGTTATCAACAAAATGGAGATGATTTGTTTTCTCACATTGTTACTGGGGACGAGACGTGGGTATCCTACGCCAACATAGAAACAAAACTGCAATCGATGCAGTGGCGACACTCATCCTCACCAAAACCGAAAAGTTTAAACAAACTCAGTACACAAGTCGAAAATTGATGGCTACAGTTTTTGGGACAAAGACGGTGTCCTTTGGTTGATTTCATGGAACGTGGGACAACAATTACAGCTGACGTGTACTGCGAAACGCTCAAACACTTGAGACGTGCGATCAAAAACAAACGCCGCGGAAACTGTCATCTGGCATAATCCTCCTCCACGATAACGCGCGTCCTCACACTGCTGCCAAAACCATTGAGAAAATTCAAGATTTTCGTTGGGAACTTTTTGACCACCCACCGTACAGTCCCGACCTTGCACCTAGCGACTACTTTCTCTTCTTGCATTTTAAACGGTGGCTGGGTGGACAACGTTTTGAAACCGAAGACGGACTCAAAAACGCCGTTGTCAACTGGTTCAACTCTCAGGCGGCAAGCTTCTATGCAGAGGGGTTAAAGAAGCTGGTGCAGCGGTACGAAAAATGCTTAGAAGTGAACGGCGATTATGTAGAGAAGTAAAGTAAGATTGTACCTAACTAAATATGACAATAAAATTTGTTTCTTATGAGTACATTTTTTTCTGTGACCAAACGGCCCTTACTTTATGAATGCGCCTCGTATCTTTATGAGAAAAGAAGTTTGCAACAAGAAATTTTGTGATTATGAAAGTATTAGGAATTACTTTTTAAAATTTTTGAATACTTAGGAATACGTCTCGAAAACTGTTTTGGCAATATATTTCTGAAACAATAACCGACATTTTTTTATACTATAGAGAATGTGATCAGGGTCACTTATTATGAGCAGTTGAGCTGGTTTTACCGACTAGTTTTTATTTTTTTTTTTGAAGGCTCTAGCAGTTATTTGTATCTCAATAACTCCAATATATGAGAAATATTAATTAGTTTGCAATTAATTAAATTCTTGTGTTGGTATTTGTAAGGTCAGCAGTTAAAGTATCGTTTTGGTACTCGTTTATTATTTTAGTTTATTGTTATATCAGATGGATTAATTCAAGTAATTACTCAATGTGATTTACTTAGTCTTTACGTTGAATTGAACGGATCACTCAGTAATGTCTTTAAGTTAATGATTACTACTTTAGAAATAACACTAAAAAGCCATTAAAAAAATTAATGTCAAAGAAAGTCATTTTTTCAGTTTATCACTTACTAGATACTTCCAGATCCGCTACTGAAAAAAATATTTTATTTTATTATTTTTTGCACGGATTCTTGCCTGCAGTTGAAAATCGGCTTATCCACAAGCAGACAAAGATATTTACCTATTTTATAATAATAAAATAGAAGTGAGTGAACATGTGCCTTGCTTTGATTTATCACTACTCTAATTTTACGTTTCTGTTTATTTGAGTTTATTTAAACTAGAGCAATAAAGTACCACATTTAAGTTAAAAATTAATATATTAACCAAAAAATTACGCGTTGTGTTTTTTATAAGTTTATATTTTAATTTTAAGAGAAGAATGGCCTATTATTATGAACCTATCCCACTAGCACTAGGTCCGTTATAAGTAACTCAAAAGTATGGTACGCAATATGTTCCCACAAAATATCGATATTTGTAACAACCTGTTAACAACAATTTATGCACACATTTTGCTATAAATACTATGCAACCTTCAATATAGTAATTTTAAATTTCTCTTGACAAAACAGTGCGTTTATATGTTACTGCATTCACCAGTTACCCCAATTCATATCGCTGAATAGCAACTAATAGGAAACCTAAAAGGTATCCGCAATTGAACCCTGCACAAAGCACCTCATCAAACCAAGAAAACAAAATCTACGACTTTCCAGTTAATTTATATGGGCTGTTAAGTACCACTAATACAGATGAAAGAGAAACCCAAAATACAAACTCATCAAAAGCCGACCCCAAATCCCCTCGCATCTCCGTAGCATCAAAATAATTTACTCTTTAATTCGTCTATTAGAAGTAATAGCTGTAATTCAATATGGGACTAAAGCACTACATAATAAAGTGGTTAAAATTCCAAAACATCAGAAAAATATACAACTATAATTAAAGAGTGTTACAATTATCAAAGAAAACAAGAAATCACTTTTAAGATAGTAATTAGAGATTCACACCAATAAAATACAACTAAAGAAAAAAATTATAAATCCGTGGACATCAAGCTACTAATCTTTGAAGCGTCAAACAAATAATTACAAAAAAGAGTTACCATTATTTTTGCATATACAATATTGACAAACTAGCTCACTCAATTGTGAAGTTGAACAACTCCTCGTTCAATGTTAAATGCCCTAATGTGCTAGATGTTTTTTAGCCATCCAAAAAATGCACTGGAAATTACACGATGTTTCGGTGCCTAAAATATGTAAATTGCAACAAGAACTGCCTTTAAAACTATATGGATGTAATATGTACAAGCAAATCTAACAAATAATTTATCCGACGTTAGAAAAGAGCGGCTTAAAGTTACTACTCATATTCTTGCACAAAGTACCTAACCGAATCTCACACATGTGTAAATCGTGGGAGGTAACATATTCGTAATTTCAAAGCTCCTTCAAATAACCAAGGGGAGGGCATATATGAGCTGAAGAGGATGATGAAAAAACTAATGCAACAAATGGTTCACGGTTACCTATGTTTAAACAACTTAGTTCACGGGAGTTTAGCTCTTCACTCAGGGTCTCAATCTGCCTACTCCCCAAAGAGAGCTACGAGTCTTTGAGTAAGACTGACCTTTTGTATGTCCAGCTTTGTCTTTTATAGGGCTAGAAGTAAAAGTTTATTGGACGAGAGTTGCGTTGAGTTGGAGAAACTTTGTTGGATTAAGGGTATTGCGTAATTGGCGGTGCGGGGTAATAAGGGATTTTCAGATGACGGGTAAACGTTGGCTGTCATCTCTTGTGTTGACGCATTGTGAGCGTTTTTCTATTTCAATTGCCTCACGTACTATTCTGCTAGTGAAATGAGAAATAGGAGCAAAATTAATTGTGTGGCATGTTTCTTTGTTATGTTTGGAAAGTGCCGAACCATTATAGCCTTTCCGTGCGGCCAGAAAATGCTCATATATCGGCTGGATATTTGCCGATTTGTTTGACCTACATAGGTCCTTTGACAGTCACCACAAGGTAGTTCATACACTTCTTGGGATTCATTGGGGCAGTGTTCCTTTGCTGAGCGAATAAGCCCAGATATTTGATTATTGGTCGTGCGTATATTTTTCCGCATTAAAATGCTGCTTATTTTATGCAATATGAAAGCAATTCTGTAGGTTGAAACGTTAAGTTTCCTAATTGCTTTGAAATGCATTTTAAAATGTGTACTTATCGGAAAGTCATCCGGAATTACCTTAAGTTGTTACTAACCTCTTAACAATAGGACAAAGTGTAAATAGATATCGAATAAACTTTCTTGAAAGCTATTATAAAGGTATTTCAACTATTTCCTATAAATATTTACTGAAAATAAAATTGATTAAACGTCATCAGGGATTTAAGGAGCCAGAACGGGGATTTTAATAATTTTTTGTAAATAAAATCAAGAAAATTAATAAAATATAGAACGTAAAATAATATTTTAAATATGCATTTATAAATAAATATGTCAAAATGTGTGTACACACAAAAATATGCATTTTGCATATACTCCCAGTTCTAGTAATTGCCAAATTAACGCAGACAAATATCTGACAGAAGTAATAACAAAATTTGTTTTTTATTGTTTGTGTGTTTCCTCAGTTATATAAAATAATGAAAATTTAACTTTTAGATTTGAATTAAGCACCCATTTGTGTTCTGTGAAATTTGCATTTGTAGAGTTCGTAACTAAACATATGATCGCCGAAAGATCACCAGAAACGCCGTATATATGTAAACTGGGTTTCAGAAAAGATAGCAGTCGATAATGGTTTTTGCAAAAAAATCTGGGGCAGTGAAAATCCATGTACTATTCACGAAAAACTAAATTGTCCCCAAAAATGTACTGTCTCATGTGCATGGAATCGGTGGTAGGTACTTTTTTAAAGATAAAGCTGGTAGCGTTGTTATAATAGTGAACGCTATCGGGAAATATTAAACAATTTTTTTAAAGAAATCAACTATTAAAATTTGAATTATATGTGGTTTGAACACGATAGAACTACATGTCATATAGTACGTTAAATCCTCACTTTACTTCAAATCTAATTTGTCACAAATAAGTGAAATCGAATTCCCACTATGGTTTTGTAATTTAATTCGATTAGACTTTTTCTTCTGGGGCTATTTGAATGAAAGGGTTTATGTTAACAAACCTTCTACAATTCCAGAGCTGAAATTTCTTAAACAGACTTGCATTTATAAAAAGGATTGGTTGCATATCAGTAGAGTCACGAAGGGCATTTGGCCATCCTATTTCATACGTAACTGCTAAGTTTGTACATTTATTTAAGAAGAACTTTCTTAAGTTTGATTTGGATTGCCTTATACATTAGATAGCTTGTGGTATGTAAGCTGCACGATATCTGTTGCAAAAAATTTTTAACGTTAAAAACTTTTTTTATTGTTTCTCAAAATGTGCTCCTTGATAGTCAATGCATCGTTGCAAACGTTAGAATTAATTTTTACAGCATTTCTGCCGTAAAAAATTAGTTGTCAAAATCGTTCTTTACGCAGTTCACAAAAGTTAGTTGTTTCCGTTCATGTGCGTGAGCTTGTATTGGCATAGTAAACGATCTGGCGTTGCGCGTTGATTTTTCTTATTTCTTCGAAGACTCCTGGCAAACAAATAATTGTGTACCATTCAAAATTGGCCATTTAACGATCTTCTGAAACCACGGTTGCGATGTGTCCAGTTGCAAACGTCAGATCACCCCTTGTACACGCAGGAGTGCCAATTAGAAATAGATACCCAGCAGCACATGCATTTATTAGTTGCAGTAAGTAATGAACTGATTAAAAGGCATGCTATTTTATATTTACTACAATTATTTAATCTATTATATCTTCTTCTTCATGTGCGTTATCCGTTCCGGGTGTTCGCGATCAATATGGCAGTCTTAACTTTGTTAACGGCTGTTCGAAAAGGTCTGCCGTTGTCATTGAGAACCAAGATCTTAAATTTCTTCGTCAAGAGATGCGCCTGCGTCCGGGTCCTCTCTTTCCTACCACTTTACCTTGTAGTATCCGTTGAAGTATCCCATAACGTTGTTCATTTCTCATAATATGTCCGAAATACTGTAACTTTCTGATTTTTATAGTTTTTACGATTTCAGTTGTTTTATTCGTTCTTAGTAGTACTTCAACATTCGTCACATGGTCGACCCAAGATATTCTCAATATTCTCCTGTACGTCCACATCTCAAAAGCCTCAAGTTTCTTCATTGATGCTTCCGTCAGCGTCCAAGTCTCAGCTCCATACAACAGGACAGAGAACACATGACATTTTAATAGTCTAATTTTTGTATTCAAGTTTATATCTCGAGAGTTAAACACTTTCTGCATGTTTACAAATGTTGATCTGGCTTTCTCATTCCTGCACTTTATTTCTTTAGGGTTGTCCCATTGACTATTTATCGACGTACCTAGGTAATTTATTGATGTTACTCTTTCAATTGGTTGAGAGTTAACTATTAAGGGTTCGGGTGGAATTGTATTCTTACTGATAACCATGTATTTTGTTTTTTGTATATTCATTTCAAGTCCGTATCGTCGACTGGCCATTTCAATGTTTGACATGAGTTCTTTTAAACCTTCGAAGCTGTCCGCAAATATAATCGCATCGTCCGCATATCTAACGTTATTCATTCTAGTTCCGTTTAATAATATACCAGCATCTATACCTTGCAGAAATTCATTAAATATTTGCTCAGAATAACAGGGGCGACAGAACACATCCCTGTCGCACGCCTCGTCTGAATAATTTCCATCTATTGTAATGTATGCATATTGATTCCAATAGAGGTTAGTTATGATTTGAAGATCTTTGTCATCTATCCCAATTTTTTCCAAAACGTTATCAATTATTTCCAAAAGCTTATCATGCTTAACTCTATCACATGCTTTATGATAATATATAAAGCAAGCGTAAATATCGACTTTCACATAACTTGTACAGCAAAGAAAGCTTCCCTAGTGCCCAAAGCGTTACGGAATCCGAATTGAGTTTCACTTAGTTGTTCTTCACATAGCTTATATATTCGTCTATGTATTATTTTTAAAAAGATTTTAAGAAGATGTGACATAATGCTAATCGTACGGTAATCGGCACAGTATTTCGCGTTTGGTTTTTTTGGTATGGCAATGAAAGTTGATTGTTATCCATGTTATAGCATAATCGTCAAAAAGTTTTAAAATTTCGGATTGGATTCTATCTGGGCCTGCCATTTTTCCATCTTTCATAATAGTTACTGTTGCACGTACTTCGTCCTTTGTTATATATGGTCCAGTTATACATGCTATTTGTTTCGGATCACCCCTCTGTCCGTCCTCGAAAAGTTTTATAGTATAGTCTTTCCATTGTTCTATTTTTACTTCTTTATCTATAATGATATTTCCTTCCTCGTCTATCAATCGTCCATCTCATTTGCGTTTGATCATACCTGCCGCTTCTTTTACCTTAAGTTGCATGTTAAAATGGTCGTGTTTCTTTTCTAATTCCTCAATTTCCTTACATTGTTCTTCTAATCACTTTCTCTTAGCTATTCTTATTTCTTTCCGGATATTTCATTGTATTTCTCTATATTTTTCTATGTTGGTTCTCTTATTTCTTCTCTCGTCCATCATATACAGAATCTCGTAGGTCATCCATTGATGTTTTTTAGACTTAGTCGGTTTCAAATGGTCTTTGTAAATTTTTTCTATTGTTCTGAATTCTGCCAGCTTTACTTCAATATTGTTACCGGTATCTTTGTTCGCAATCCCTTTCTTCAATGTAGCTGCTACTTGGATTTTGATGTTGTTGTCTTTTAATTTCGTCGTGTCGTATTGTTGGTTACGATTGTTTTTCTTTACTTTCTTCAGTCTTACGTTTATTTTGGCTACCAGGGTTATGGTCAGATCCTATGTCAGCACTTGGGTAAGTTTTCACTGATTGTATGCTATTCCTGAATCTTTTATTTATTAGTAGATAGTCAATTTGAGTTCTGACCACATTTTCAGGTTTATCTTGAGGCGATATCCAGGTATACAATCTCCTGGCAGGTAGTTTGAAGAAGGTGTTCATGATAGTCAATTGGTGTTCTTGTGCAAATGCAAGTAGTCTATCTCCTCCCTCATTTCGGTTTCCCAAATCATAATCATCTATTAGATAAATTTGCTATTACTTTGCTCCCGTTAAGTTTTGAATAGAAAATGTGAAATAATTTCCTCATTTTTTTTTGTTACTGGATGCAGAGATAACAACGTGCAAACAGCTTGGCTTGTCGAATATAAATCTTACTCAAAACAATTTATCACTTGTGTTTACTGCAGCTATTGTAACAATGTTTGCATTTGCGTATTGATGTGGTGCGTATCGTACAAGTTACTTCCATTAATTATAAACGCATTAGTAACGATTTAATTTCGAGAATTTAACAGGATTTGTAGTTAATTAAAAACAGTTGCAAAGATAATATATGTTAAAAACGTAATTAATATAACAACAGTACTGAAGCTATTAATTACAATGAGATTGAAGTTACCTATGAGGCCTTAATCAAAATAAATTACAGTTGAACTAATATTGGTATTCTTGTGTTGACTGGAAAATTATAATATATTTTCGAAAGTGTTTGAACTATCATAACAAGTGTATATAATACGAATTACAAAGTAAATACATGTTTAGAGGTAATATATACAATTGAGTATAGTGATCAATTGTACAATTAGGTCGAAACTTCTGACCACCTTTTTTGAACTGCTCATTAAAAAGTAGAATAGGAATGTCTCATAAACCCAACCCCTTGAAACACCCCTAAGGGGGGTTTTTCTGCTTTTTTTATTTTAAAGTGACATATCTCATGAACGATAATATATAGAGTGCTGACACCTTCATAGTTGATTGGTTGGTCTAAGTTTGAGTTTCCAAGGTGTTTATGAGTTTCAACATTTGTATATATTACCGTTTCGCCCCCTAATCTTGTTAGAATCAGATATAAGTGTAGCATTACCAAGTAGTGACAACTCAAAGACAAAGTTGATATAATAAAGTTCAAATTCTCCCGTATTATTAGCAAACTTAAATTTTAAGTTTTGTTAATACACAAGAATTTATAAATAAATTAATTACTAAAACATAAATAAAGGTAAATATTCGAAAGCATGATAATAAGCGGAATAAGCATGAATAATATCCGTTATGCCGACGACTTTACCATACTAGTAACAATCCTTGAAGATTTGTAGACTCTGATAGACCGAATAATAACAGTCAGCAAAAAATATGATTTTGAACTAAACACTAAAAAGACGAATTAAAAAATTATGATCAGCAAAGGAAACATTAATGCTTACATCTTTATAGAAGATAAAATCCTACAGCAGGTGGAAAACATCAATTATCTCGGCTGATATCTAAACGAAAACTGGGATCACTTAAAGAAAATCCAAATTAGGATAGAAAAAGCAAGAAGCGCATTCTATCGCCTGAAAAAAATATTATGCCGTCTCTCATTAAACATCAAAACTACATTACGGTTTTTATGCTGCTATATGTTCTGGAGACCTGAATTCTCACGAAACACGTTATGAAACACCTGGAAGCATTTGAGTAGTGATGTTACAGGCGTATGCTAAGAACTTTATGGATCTATCATGTGTTAAATGAAAGAATATTACAGAGATGTAAAACAATGTGAAATTAAGAAAGGGCCGCATTCCTCAGACACATAATGAAGAATGAAAATATAAACTTTTGCAATTAATATTACAAGGAAAAATTGAAGGAAAAAGGAAACCTGGTCGCAGGAGAATTTCATGCCTGAAAAACTTGCGGACTATCTTCAGTTGCCGTACGTAGATCGACATTTGATAACATAATATGGACCACGATGGTCGCTAACATCCACTGAAGATATGGCACAAGAAGAAGAAAAATAAAAGAAGATTATATTGCTAATTTTCAAAAAGATGAAAACTATTCTATCTTTGGGTGCTTACCAATTTTTTAAAATTATTTTAGTTAAAAATTCTTTAAAGCTAAATTCAGTAAAATGAATCTCTGAACGGAAAAAATTTATAATACAATTTAAGGAACAGTTAGAATAGTTTTATCTATGCGATTAGTTTTTAGTTCACGCATAATGCTATCACTCTCATAGCCTTTTTAAGGGTGAGCTAAAGTTTTTGTTCAATGTTCTTGAAATCAATACTATATGCAGACTAAGTGGTTGTAATTGCAAATACCAAAAATACAAAAATTAGTGAATATCAGGACTAGCGAGATAGAAAACATGGCAATAAAAGTAAATTTAAAGAAAACAAAAGAAAACAAAAATAATAAAAAATTAAATATAAAAATACTACATTAAAAAAGTAACTACTTACAAATACTTAGGTACTATAATAACCAAAGATAGGAAAATAAATGCAAAACTAGCAAACACAGCGAATAAATTAACCAAATTATATTATGTATTACACAAAGCAATACTAGGGCACAAAAACATAGACATATAAGTGAAAATGAAAATCCACAATACGATAACTATTCCAACAATAATATATTTATCTCAGAATTGGACATTAAGAAAAAATTACGAAGCAAAAGCAAACGCTATACAAATAAAATACTTAAAGAAAATTTCGGGAAAACAAGTGAGACGGGGTAAGAAACAAAGCAATAAAGAAATAACAGAAGAGGAGCCAATAACCAATAAAAAAGAAATAATTAAATTGGTATGGATATATAACAAGTATGGCATCAGAAAGAGTTACAAAACAATGAATAAAAATAGGAGAACTAAGTATAAAATAGAGAGGAAGACTAAGAATAAAATGGCTGATTCAAGTACAAGACACAAAACTAGAAAAAGGTAAAAGATTGGAGAAAATGAAAACACTAGCAAGAAATACAAAAATATGAAAAAATGGATCCTGGACACGGATTTTAAATCCGACGCCTGAAAAGACAAAAGCAAGATGATGATGAAGAAGAAATAATCCTATTATATAACAGGAGCAGTTTTCTAACTTTGCTAAACTGCTTTTACTTTTATTTCTAATTTTAAAGAATATGTTTTTAATTTTCCTATATATATTGCTTTATCCAAATTTTTCAATTTTATATTAATTACAGTTCTAATTCTTAATACTTATTTTACTGGTCTTTGAAACCCTTTTTTAATTTACGATATGTTCCACATATGGAAAATTGAAAGCTTAAATTAACATTACAGTGATTATTTGTTTGTACTTTGTTTTATTTTATTTTTCTTAGAGCAATTAAGTTTGGGTTCAGCCGCTATAGTCAAAAGTATCTTTAAAATTTAAGTACGATTAGCACCTGTGTGTAGAAGATTAAGTATAAAGAGTATTTATTTCATAGTGAAATAAAGGTCATACAGCAGTAACTTGATCACAAAGACAATAAAACTAGGTTCTTACTAGATAGACGAAAAGCGATTAGTTTCTAAAAAAACTATCTCATGTGCAATTACTTATACTATTTTTTTATTGCAAAGAAGATCACTTACATATACAAGTATTTAATTTAATGAGATATAAATCGTTTATAATTTTTACTTGTTTTCGATTTTTCTGCTACTTCTTCTTCTTCTTTGCTCTATCCCACTTTAAGTAGAGTCGGCACTCCTAACTTTACTTTGCCAAGAAATTCTGTCTAGGGTCGTTGGGTCAGATAAGTTTTCTTTCTTTAATAGTGAGGCCATGCTGGTCTACTATAAAGCTGGAGGATGGCCTCTGCGTCTTTTATTCTCTGGTAGGCTTAGAACTCTCTTTACCACATATTCTTCATCTCGCTTCATTTCGTGGCCGTACCACCTTAATCTGCTTTCCTTCAATTTGTGTTGTGTAGGTGCCACTTTGAAACTGCCCCGGATGTATTCATTTCTGATCTTGTCTATTCTAGTTACTCCCCCGGACCATCTAAGAATTTTCATTTCTACCGTGTGAAGTTTTTGTACATTAGTTTTCTTTACTGGCCAGCGTTCGGACCCATATATCATTGCTGGTCTCACTGCTGTCTTGTAAACCTTGCCCTTTGTTCGAACGGACATACGAGGGTCACACATAACGCCAGTTAGAAATTGCCACTTTTGCCAGCCAACATTAACTCTATGCGCTACATCTGCCTCTACACCCCTATTTTCCGTGATCACTGATCCGAGGTATGTAAATTGTGTTACCTTAGGTACTGGTTTACTGTCGGGATAGGTAATTCTGGCTGACTGTAGGTTGTTGCTAAATCGGCATTCTAGGTGCTTGGTTTTTGATCCGCTAACTCTAAGTCCCGCATTTTCTAGTGTTTACCCACAGGTGTAATGTGAATGCAGTTCGTTGGCTGTATTTGAGATCAGAACGATGTCGTCCGCGTAAAGGAAATTCCAGGGAGATGGGGATTGGATATCTTTTGTCGCCAGGTCTATGGCTAGAATAAAAAGAAGTGGATTAAGTGCCGAATCTTGATGAACTCCAACTCTTACTTCAAACGCCTCACTTACTTCGATTTTTCTGCTAAATTTGTATTATTATAAGTTTTCCAGTTTTTTCATTTTATTAATATATTGTACAAAAAAATGTTTAGAGTTTCTTTTTAAATTGACTACAATGGTATAAATGTTATTTTTGTACATTTTTGATAGTTGAAACAATTTTAATATATTTTTAGAAGTATACTAGAATCTTAAATAATATTTAATATACCAAACTTACATCTATTTCTCTAAAATATCAAAGCTTCTAGTAATTGTTTTAAACATTGCTGCTTTTCACTCAGAATTAATTAACCGAGAGGATCTCATACGAGAGGAAATTAATATTTCTCTTTCAGTATAATATTTAGCCAAACATAAGCGGGTACTACGTGAATTTGTATGCAACTAATTTATATATTTTATGGTGACATGAATCATGCCAAACAGCAACTTTGTTTGCCCTTGTTTGTAACTAGCAGAGGCTCCACGTTTGCTTTGTAAACTAACGTTGATGTTTAAATCTAAGGTTTTGGGGAATGTAGTTCTAAATTGTTTTGCTTGTTAGGAATATTTGGATATTAAAAATTAAAAAACAACTAAAGGTATGTAAGTTGTAAAATTTCGACAACCAGTAATCTGTGCAATTATTTGGTTTTTTATAATTGAAACCTAATAGGTGTGAAATAAATTTTATTTTAAAAATATACATTTTGTTTACTTTTTAATAAGAATGATTAAACGGAAGAGAAAATTCATAAGATGTTGGTGTTTCAGAATTAATTTATAGTATCATAAAATTCTAAAAAAGTTTAGTTTATTATACTATATATTATAGTATTAAATATATTTTTTTTTCTACAAGAACGAAACGCAAACCAAACGATTATTTACTTTTACATTTGTAATTTGTTGAGTATACACTATGCGTCTAAGGAATATTAATTTGTGTTTATGTCTCTGACGCAAAAGCATATCTGTGATATTATCAAAGGGCAAGTACAAAATTTTTTATATTTCATAAATTTACTCACGTATCACAAGATTAAATAACAAAAATTTCAAAAACACTATCAGATCCATAATAGAAACGCATTCGAGCACAAATTTTAGAACATTATTTCGAAATGTTTACGAAAAATCCACAAAAGTTTTAAGATCTTATAGAAATTTTGCTGCTCCATTATTTTGAAAAGAAAAGCAGGTTACTGAATAATGTTACACAATATATTTCTATAAACTAAAAATAGTAATTTTGAAAAAGCGCTCCAGATAGAAGTGTTGTGATAACTCACTGAACCATTTAAATGCCGTTGTTCAGAGATTATTAACAATTTTTTTCCTTTACCTTATGTAGTTTATTTGACTTTCTTAAACTCACAACTATTTTCAAAAGTCAAAATATATAATCGATTTTTATATTGTCTCTTTTGTAGACTTGATAGCGCTCATTGCTTACTTAACGTTTTTTTTTCAAGTTATTCTGAATCTTTTGTGTTTTGCTTTTTGGTACCCTGAAAACTTATTTTTATAACTTATTCATGCCAAATAAATTTGCATTATTTTACTTTTTTCACAATTATGTTTTGGACCAATACGTTGCTTAATCGTATGATTGATTCTTTATTCTTTCTAATCTGCTAAATA
Source organism: Sinelater perroti (assembly GCA_036346155.1). Lineage (NCBI taxonomy): Eukaryota > Metazoa > Arthropoda > Insecta > Coleoptera > Elateridae > Sinelater > Sinelater perroti. Next base: position 7,542,778 of record JARFIY010000337.1, on the reverse strand, counting down.
TAATGTTGTGCTTTTCATTATTGTATTGCAGATGTTATATTTCCTTCCTAAACTTATATATGTATGCCATTATATTCCGTTCAGCCCTTTTATTGCTTTTTATACTTAAAATATTCTGTCTATAATCTCTTTTATATTTCGTCGGTTTCGTTCTAAACCAGCACCAAAGTATTTACAACAACTACATGTTGTTGTTCTTTCATAATATTCTAATTTATAACAGTAGGATGTTTCGGCTATACCCAAATATTTTATTATACTTAAGTTTATTGTTATGATTGTCTAACCACATTTTTATTTTTTAAATATATTTTATATATTATAAAGCTTCTTTACTTTCTACCAACAAAACCTGATCATGGAAAAATTTATGGGAATATAAAGCTTAATTATTCAATGGCATGCTCGTGCCTGCATACTTTATTTTCCACTTTCTTTAAATAACGTAGGAGATGGGAAGCATCATTTCAGTTTGTAGGTTTTATTGCTATATATCTTGGGTAGTTTTCAAAAATGTGTTATTTACACTTACCGATTCTAAGGCTGTCCATAATTTTCTTATCAGCGCGTTGTTCCAATATTATTTTTTTCCATTATTTGCTTCAAACAAAACAAATTATCTAGGCGAAAACAACGAGATCCGAGTCTTTGTTTTGATGACTATAGTTTTGTTTTATAATTTCGTTTGTCCCTCTACCGTATAAACAAAAAAGTGTAGATATTGCTGCAATACGAGGTGTGGCAGAAAACTAATGAAACTGATTTTTTATTTATCAAAGTTTTTATTTCTCAAACATCAATGTTATCCCCTTCAAAGTAGTTTTCTTGGGCAGCTGTACACCGATCGAGACGTTCCCACTGCTGGTAGCAGCGCTGGAAGTCTTCAACCGGTATGGTCTTCAGCATGTCCGTTACACTCTTTTGGGTGTTTTCTAAAGTCCCAAAATGACGTCCTTTGAGGACATTTTTCAATTTAGAAAAAAAGAAAAAGTCATAGGGACTGAGGTCAGGTGAACAGGGGGGCGGGAGACCACAGGAAAGCCTTTTGAGGTCCCTTTCGCAGGTGCAAATGTTCAGTCAAAATTTAAAGTTCCCCATAGACCTGCTTTAACTTTTTAAACGCCACACTTGTCGATTCTCCAAGCTTAACACAAAATTTAATGGCACAACGTTGCTCCAAATTCCGCTGTTCCATTTTGCGTAACGCACAACCAAAATACAACTTCACTAATAGCAGTAGTACGGTTCGAGCGCTCAAGCCGAGCACATGCCTAAGTCGTGCGCGCTGCATGTTATCGCTATCGTACAGTGAACCTCGAGCAGTGATAAACCAGTGCATTAATTGGAATAAACTGTTTTCATTTTTGTATTGTTTACTACATAATTCAGTGCATGCATGTAAGTAAAACTAATAGCATACTGCCATTTGGCAATGGCTACAACCCTACGCAACAATTCAACCCAACAATAACGCAACAAAACGCATCCTTTTACCAACAATACCTAGTTATCCCAAATAACAACCCACAACAAATAACACTTGAGCAATGCCAGCAAATGCCCAATAGCTACTCAATGTCGCCACAAATACAAACATTCCAACCTTATCAATATGGTCACTCTTCATTGTCTCAATTTGTAATGCCGCCTCAAGTTCAACCATTGCATCAACAAATCACGACACAAAAATCAATGGAAATTATTATTAGCGACGCAGAGGAAGAAGAAAATATTGCAAACAAAAAAAATGCTTGGCACAAAGTTAATAACCTAAAAAGAAAAAGAAGGAAATTGCAAAACACACAAAATCCACCACAATCATTTAATCTAACACAAACTAACAAATACTCAATTTTACCAGAAGTTACAGACGTAACAAACAATAATCAAGATAACGGTGCCAACAAAAACTCAAATAAAATACCCAAACCCCCTTCAATCTACGTATATGGAGTTAACTATTATCAGGAAATGATAAACAGCTTGAAGCATATTATGGAACAGGAACAGTACACCACCAAAAGTATGGCTGATAACGTAGTCAAATTTAATGTGCATTCCCCGGATGTGTACAGAAAACTCTTCAAACATTTCCAGGAAAACAGTGTCATTCACCACACTTACCAAATCAAGCAGGATCGTGCATACAGAGTGGTCCTACTGCACATACATCCTACAATTCCAGTAGATGATATTACAGCTGAACTAGCTACTCATAATAACAATGTTAGAAACATTACTAACATAAAACATAAGAAAACTAAAGAAGCATTACCACTATTCTTTGTAGATTTGGAGCCAGCCACCAATAACAAAGACATATATAACATAAATTACTTACAAAACTTAAAAATTTCTGTTGAACCGCTCCACAGAAATATGAACCTGGTCCAGTGCAGAAGATGCCAAAACTATAACCATACAAAGTCATATTGTAATAGGCCATACGCCTGCGTTAAATGTGGCGGACCGCACAATTCTATTACATGCAAAAAAACAAGGGAAACCCCTGCTACTTGTGCACATCCCGCAAACTACAAGGGCTGTTCAATCTACCAAGAGCTACAAAACAAAATAAAACCGAACACCCAAACACAAAAAAACGCACATGCCTCTTACAAGACAAATCCACAAAACTTTCCTCCCTTGCCACTGAAGAACTACTGGAAAATGCCAAATACTAACTGTGAACAAACAAACACAAATAAACCTCAATCACCTCAAGACCTAACACTCACACAGTTCTTAGAAGAATTCAAAGGTATGTTCAATCAACTAATACAACAAAATAGCATTATTTTGAACATGCTTACGATGGTCATAAATAAATTAGTTCGATAATGGCCAAATTCTTTAAAATTGCACTCTGGAACGCCAACGGCCTCCAATCAAAAAAAAACAAGAAATCGAAATCTTCCTCAGTATAAACAACATTGATATCCTCCTTATATCAGAAACCCATTTTACTGTAAGAACCCACATAAAAATCTTATTTACCACACCGAACATCCGGATGGTACGGCACATGGAGGCAATTATTATTATTATTATGCCATTATTATTCGTGAATCAATATCACATCACGAACTACCAAAATTCGAAGAAAATTTCTTACAGGCCACAGTGATTGAAGTAAATAAACTACCAAATCCAATTACAATAGCGGCAACATATTGCCCCCCTCGGCACCAAATAACCAAACTCATGCTACAGCCATTCTTTGACTCCTTAGGGTCAGGATTTATAACTGGCGGAGACTTTAATGCGAAGCATACCAGATGGGGCAGTAGACTTATAACCACAAAAGGCAGAGGACTTAATAAACTCATAACTGATAATAATTATACATCTTTCTCAACATGTAGCCCAACGTACTGGCCAACGGACACTGGCAAAATTCCGGATTTGTTAGATTTCTTCGTTGCTAAAGCAGTTTCATCTAACTACGTAGACATAACATCAGTTATGATCTATCATCTGACCACACATATGTCATACTTACTATTAGTGCTGTAGTAATTAGAAAAGAAGCCAAACCAATGTTATGTAATAGACGCACAGATTGGGACGCCTTTAAAGAGTATATGGATCAACATCTTGATCTTAATATAAGCCTAAAAACGACTGAAGAGTTGGACAGTGGAATCAACAAATTTATAACTACTACACAAGAGGCAGCATGGTATGCTACACCGCGCATGGAAAGCAAAACCCAGCTCACAAAACTTCCCAAGAGAAGTGATGGAGCTGGTTAAGGAAAAAGGAAAGCTAGGGCAGTCTGGCAACGAACATATAATAGAAACGACAAAACAAAGTACAATCGAATTACTAATAAACTTAAACGAAAACTGAACGAAGTAAAAAACGACACATTTCAACAATATGTAACTTCTCTTTCCAAGGACGACTATAGTATATGGAAAGCCACAAAGGGATTCAAGAGGCCACAGGTACATATACCGCCGCTACGTAACTCAGACGGCACGTGGGCCAGATCTGATCAAGAAAAAGCTGACCTATTCGCACAATATTTGGCAGAAGTATTTAGACCTAACTCTGAAACAATAGATATAGAAGTAGACACCTTCCTCGAAGCCCCACTACAACTTTCATTCCCAATACGGGATCTTAAAATCGATGAATTACGTCAGGAGATAAAATTCTTGAGCAACAAAAAAGCACCAGGCTACGACCTCATAACTGGTCCTATCCTTAAACAGCTACCAGAAACTGGGGAAAGACAACTACTAGCATTATTTAACGCAATTCTGCGCTTAACCTACTGGCCGCCGCAACTAAAGATGGCGCAAATTATAGTAATATTGAAACCTGGTAAGCCGCCAAATGAAGTGCAATCTTATCGCCCAATTAGCCTGTTATCAATAATTGCCAAACTCCTAGAAAAGCTGATATTAAGTCGGTTAAATAAAGACACACCACTGGATGATTGGATCCCAAAGCACCAATTTGGATTCAGACGAGATCATTCTACTATTCAACAGTGCCACCGCATGTCTAACGTAATTCAGAAAGCTTTTGAAAGTAAGAAGTACTGCACGGCAGTATTCCTGGACGTCCGACAAGCCTTTGATAAGGTGTGGCACAAAGGGTTACTGGCTAAAATAAAAGCATTATTTCCGCACCAATATTATCTCCTTTTCCAATCCTACCTTTCAAACCGCCATTTCCTAGCAAAAATTCGGAAACAAAATCTCGACACTACAGCCAATTACCGCTGGGGTTCCCCAAGGCAGCGTTTTGGGCCCAGTCCTATACTTACTTTTCACTGCTGATATACCAATAACACCGTACACAGAAATGGGAACGTTCGCAGATGATACTGCCATCCTCGCGTGCAATGAAGACCCTTTAGCTGCTACAAGATTACTGCAGGAACACATACATTTAATAGAAGAATGGCTAGACAAATGGCGAATTAAGGTGAATGAAAATAAGTCAGTTCAAATAACATTTACAATGCGAAGGGGAATATGCCCTCCTGTTACCATAAACAACATTGATGTACCACAATCTGAAGAAGTGACGTATCTGGGATTACACTGGGACAAAAGGCTAACTTGGAAACAACACATAAAGAAGAAGCGCAAAGCCATGGATCTGAAAGTTAAAAAAATGTACTGGCTAATAGGTCGGAAATCACCTTTAGCAACCGAGAGTAAACTCCTTATATATAAACCATCTTACGTCCTATTTGGACATATGGATGTGAGCTGTGGGGCTGCTCTAGCTATTCTAACGTAGACATAATCCAGAGATTCCAATCCAAGACAATAAGAACTCTTATGGATGCTCCATGGTACGTGACAAATCTCACCCTACATACCCACTCCAACACACCATACGTGCGTGATGTAATTACGGAACGGGCAACCAGACACTATGATAGACTTACATATCATACAAACGACCTTATACAACCACTTACGTTACAACCAAACTTTCGGCGATTAAAGCGGAAATGACCTTGGGACCTACAAACTAACGTGAATCCTCCAGTGTGAATCCATCATCCTCAATCAATAGGATTAGGAAACTGCGAGGAAGCAGCCTCATCAAGCCAATCAACTTAACAACAAATTAGCTCATAGAATCTCTTGTAATTCTGATTGCTGATGTACTATGTTTCAATAAAAAAAAATACTAATAGCAGTCACAAAAATCACGTAGTTAATGGGACGAGTTGAAGCTCGCACTGAGCTATGTACACCCTACACATGCTCTATCAAGGACAACAGCGTAGCGTTGCCAGATCATTTTCAGTGTTGCCAGTCTCATTACTTTTCTGCCACACCTCGTATCGTTATAGTTATTACAGTGTTTTTTCTCTTTTTTTCTGGTTTTTTTCCTCTGTGAATTGGAGTAGTGTAACTAATTTTTCATTCTAATGATGTTCTTTGAGTAGTAAAGCAAATTTTAAATAATATTGTTATCATTTGTTTAAATTTTTTACTTTCGCTCTATATGTATATATTCTATTGTATTTAACCATTCTAGGTACGTCTCCTTCTTATCCTACACTTCTTTTTTTATTTCGTCAATCCACCACGTTTTATAACTTTTCGTCTATTCTCAAATCTTTGTTGGTTGCATGGTAAATTGGTTGACTAATATATTTATATGTAAGGCTTGTGTTTCCTCATGTGAGTTTTCTTGTAATTTTTGGTTTAGTCTTTGTTGATGTAAGTGTTTGATATTTTTATCTTTAAATACTTCTAAATTGTATTTGATTAGTTTATGTATTTTCATGTTCCCATTATGTTTTCTATATCTTTGTTATCAGAATTTTTCTTCTTTATCTTGATTAAAGTTATGACATAAATACTTAACTCTTTATTTTGTATAATGTAGTGCTCAATTTTTTTTAGTTGTTTAAATTTAATATCTTTTTCGTTTATCTTTTTTACGTTGTCTTAACTAAGTTCTCAGGCTCTAGTCTGACTTTTTTTGGATTTTGGGTGATTAGGTCGATTACGTATACCCATATACGGTAGTTATTACTGGATTTAAATAAAATTATACAAACATATTTCTATTTTGTTAATAGGGAAAATCGGACAAAGGAATGGAGAAAACAACCTTCAGATTTCTTTAAATTTATTATAGGTTTCAGACTTCTAAACATATTTAGACCAACTTTTGCACAAATCCTTTTTAGATACCTACAATCCAAAAAGATAACCATAAATAGTTTTGGTTTTTATGCACAACACACATTAAAATTCTAAAATACAGCTATCTTTTGAGATCAATTGGTTTGCAAGCCCACATTGCTCTAACCTTCAACCTGGAAAACCAGTGATTTTAATTTTAGAGTGTTCTTCTTTTACAAAGGCAGTTGTCCCTAATCAAGAAAAGTATTTTTTCTATATATAAGGTTTTTTCGCTTTGTCTTATCGCTGGAATTTATTTGTCCCCAATTTGAACCGTTGATCTTATCTTCTTAACCCCAGCTAAAAGGTCTTACAGACTGCTTTTGAGCGGATCAACTAGACACTGTTTTTTAAGATTGCTATTCGTCAGCCTCACTCTCACCCTTTTGCAACCTGGAACAGAATTTAGTGCGTTTTAAGCTGGAAATGATTAAGGGTATAAATCATGAGTTTAAGAATCTTCACAAAATCACCTATGGGGAGAAATGTAGCAACTGGAATAACATCTATTAAAGTTCTAAAAGCTTATTTGTAGTATGTTTCACTTCAATTCATCGTTTCTACCATGTGTAGCTAAATATTTTTAAATATCTTATAAGTTTATTCAATTTGGGATACTGAAATGCCATTACTAAGATGCAACCATTGAAACGTAGTCGATAAGACACATAAATATTAAAACTCTAACCCACTGAGACGATTTGACTTTTGTATGAGTCAAACCTTATTTAAAAACGACAGATCTCTTTTGTGTTGTGATTCACTTATTACATATTTTATTTACTTATATGTTTAAACACGTTTTTATGGTTATAATTTTTTTACAAATATTTTGATTCTCTTAGTTTTAAAATAATTCCGTTGCTTCTTTGAAAACTACATTTCTGCAATTAATTGTATTACAAATATTGCTTTAAAATAAGAACTATTTTCAAATTTTTTGTGATGGACTAAACTGCATCGTTTATATTTTATATACTTATAATTGTTCGTTTTGTTAGTATTGTTTGTTTTGTCTGTATCGATTAATGGGGAATTGTAAAAAGATTATATTTCTAAGATAAAAATTATTTACTGTTCTTTAATGCTTCTGTAATTTTGCACTTTGGTAGTTTAAACCTTAAAAATGATTTAGAATGTATGGCATTTTTCTGTTTTATTATAAGTAGTCTTATGTCAAATTTACACTCTGTTAGTTTTCACAATACACACAAGCATTATCACAAACAAAATCGTACGGTATCATGTTTTTCTCATACAGGGTTTGTTCGGAAAGTATGGGGAATAATTCAATAAAAACAAAAGTATTGCAGGTAATCGTTTATTTCTTTAAGATTTTTAAAATAGTTTTCTTCTTCATCCACACAGCGTTTCCAAAGTGCCTGCGACGCTTTGAAGACTTTCTGAAATGCGGAAACTAAAATGCTGTTTATAGCCTTCGTCACGTCGGTTTGGTCTCTCCCACTTATCTAAAACGGGTTCTATTCAGACTGGATTTAAGTTGTAGAAACAAAAAAAAAGTCGGTCGGAGCCAAGTCGGGGCTGTACGGCGATTGGGGCAACATTTCCACGTTCTGTTTGGCTAAAACTTTCCTTACGAGACTGATTTTTTTGGGCGAGGAGATCCGGTTGTGTGCCACTTAGAACTTCACCGCCCTTCCGCTCGACTAGAAAACTTATTCCTGATACTTTCTGGACAAACCGCCCACAAAATAGGATGGCGTATATACCCTATGACTTCTTGTAAGATTAATTTAACTATCATACCTGTGTTGTAATTACTTGTGGGTTTTATGTAGCAGCCAAATAACGAGGAGTTATTTCATGCATAGTTCCCTACTTGAAATAAATAATAAATGTTTTATTTCGTATACGAAACTCAATAGATCTAAATTCATTTTCCACTTTTTCCACATGACACATCATATGTAAGAGTGAACATGCTACAACTAATGCATTATGTAAATCTTATAACAAAATTGTTAAAAATTCTATCATTAGTAATAACCAAATATTTTTAAAACAATTTAAAATTTTCATTTCTTTTCCTAGCACACTAAAGAGTATGTTAAAATAATAAAGTGTGTTTATAGTAAAATGTTAGAAGATGATGTTTGTAGCCCTCCACTAAGAAATGTAACTGATAAATATGACTTAATATAAATAAAAACTGCCAGATAAACAAAAACACCCGCAAAAAATTATAAAGCAAACCATAAAAATTCTACAATAACAAATTAGTTCAACCTTAAACTTGGCCAGTTCATCAAATATTTTTTACAAAATTCAGCGGCGTGGAAAGTGAAGATGTATTACCACTCAGTACGATCTTGGCATCTAAAATGTCTAAATAATCTTGTTCAATATAAGCACGCCGTTAGATTGTTATGTAAATTACTGCTTGATATTGTTGGGATTACAATTGAATTTTCTAACTAAATTGATATTATTGCGATGATTTATTTGATATGATTTCTACGATGATGATAATCATATCACTAATGCTAACGACATTGTATCGTTTGATAATAAGTTTCTCCCATCATAACTTGTACAAAATCGTTTTTTAGAGCAATTCTGGGTGTTTGCTACTCATTTTGTTTAATGTGTGATTTTGTTTGACAATTTTTTGTATGAACTTTAAGCTTTATTTTTTCTTGTTGCATAACAAGCTCCTTAGGGTCTTTCAACTCATCAAGATTACATTAAGAACATACTGATATTGCGTGCAGATCCTTGCTGCTGAATTTTCGTTTCAATGTTTCTGCATTCTAATAGACTATGACCTAGAGTGTCTCTTAACGTCTCCACGTTTTATCAGCCAAATCCTTGTAATACTTAAGTCACTTATATTTAGTCTTTTAGGATGTTAATAAACGCAGACTACCTAGGCAAGGATTAAAAGTTACTAACGGTTTACTATCACTGCACCTTAGAGCAGGATCATTGTTCTTAAATTTCAAGCCTTTTACTTTTCTAACCCAGAGACAACACTAGTGGCATATCTAACAGATTCCACTTAAACGCGCATTGACTTTGAAATTTTTCGTTAACTGAAAGTGTTTTTATTGTAGTGCTTCTGAAGTAGTAGCTAATTAAGTATTTTGAAAACAAGACAAGTGATAGACACTTTTTTTACAAAAATAATAGAGACGTATTTGGGGAAATTATTCAAGTGTTCAATTATTTCAATACTTGCGTGGAGTAAATGTATTCAGGTTTTAAATACTGTTTTTTCTATTTGTGTAATAGCTTTTCATATAATGCGTTTAGGGTTGAAGTGCTAGTTACAGTTAGTTTTAATAAAAGCTTTATTTTATGATTTAGCATTAAAATGGAATACACTTTTTATTACTAGGAAATAACTTGTGGTTCTACTTAACGTAAGTGGTTTTAAAAGGTTACATGCTCGATTTCCTCATTCTGTATCTTAGTAAATAGTAGCTTCAAGTTAATTATTAAAAGTGTTCAATATCGGTTAATAAAAATTAAACGTAGTTCGTTGAAAATTGTTAAGTTTTTTGATTTATAATTAACCATGCAGCGATTTTTAACAAAAGTTTACAAACTGTTTGGAGAAATAAATGTTTTGTCGATCATTTCAGAATTATTTTTAAGAGAACTAAAAGCGTTTTGTGTTTGTAATTACTACTAACGTAAACATTTTATATAAATATTATTTTAATTGTATGATACGAGTCATTAAAACTCGTATCTGCTGAAGTATATACAGTCTGTTCAATCATAAAGTGACCGCTGTAATCTTGAAAATATTTATCTATGCTTTTGACGAGGTTTTCTGCATAATCAATTATTAATTTAACATGACAGCTACTTCACTGTGTATACAGTTGTTTCTTTGAGCTTCATTTTAATATATGGCTAAATAATTTCAACAGGATTAATATAGGGGCATTGGTAATCATTTTGTTGTTTCCAGACATTAACGGTTTTATTGCAACACCCAACTTCTTCAAAGGTGATCGAAACAAACTTTTTTTTTCACGCAGGCAACTTCAGACTGTATTTAGAGTCCTAAATTCCTTTTTTGTAAAGTTTTATTTAAGCACAGCTTAGCGAAAGAACTGGCTTGTATTTAAAGAGACCCAAGTCGTTTTATCCTAATTTGTTTTTGAAATGCTACTTTTCTCTTCGGTAGATTATCTATTCTTGCAACTTGCAAATATTACTTTAGCTACTTATTAACAAATTTTGCATATATTTTGCAGCCACTGTATACGTAATTTTCTATCCTCTGGCACGATTCATTAAAAACAAAAATTCAAACAAATTAATATGGATGTTTGCTGCGGTGCCTGCTAATTAAATAAAAACAGTCACTTTCATACCATGTAGGTTATGTGATTGTTATTTGTATATACTTTATGTATCCTTCAGTTTTCTATACCTAAATAATTAATATGATATCTGGTGGCATCAGCCCATTATGGGAACGCGGTGACTCTGATGGTTCAACCAGCTGGCTCTGTCCTTTAGCCGGCGCGCGCGAGTTCGAGTCTCGCTCAACCCATGGGTGTGTGTGAAGGTTCTAGCATTTAAGTGATGTTAATGAACCAAATAAGCCCTTGTGGCTGCAGTGCCTGTAAGTGCGCAAAAAATAGCCCATGGTACTCTAAAGATATGTAATATCCGTAAATATGTCAACGGCATAACTAATTGCACTATTTTGCTGAAAACCTTTTGGGAGTTTTAAGATTTCATTTCATTTGCTGCAGTTGTGAGCAAAAATGACCTTTTATCAGTGAAAGTATATTTTCTAAACTTGTAAGGATATTCAAAATAAACATTAATCAATTTACCATGATTGAAGCGTGATTTGTCGTGTTAATTTTAAGCTTAACATACAATATATTTAATAAAAATATGTACAATTATTATAGGCATATGTTGTGCATTAACGTTACATCTGCAAAACCTGTTTTTCACAAAGCTCAAAATTCTTAGAATCTATCGCGGCCGCAAATTTATCTGCCTCGGCATTCGCCTTAGTGCAGAACCAAAGCAGGAGTCAAAGAAACTGACTAATCTACATTAACCTACTCCCGCACTTAGTGTCTATTAAGCACTGCCTCAGAGTTCGTTATTACCAGCACTAATTGCCCAATTCCCGCGCGGTCTTTACAAGTTCGCGTCAACACGTAATCACCGTTCCGCGAAACGGCAAGACTTGTTCACTACTCGTGCACTCCCGAAAGTCTCTCGATCTCCCCTCGTGTTTGTGGCCATCTGTGATCGCTCATAGTAAGAGTTTTCTTCGCGTTGCAGGACTTTCCTACATGTGCATTTGTCTTGATCCTCCGCCATCTTCCGACTTTTTACCAGATGCGGCCAGAAGTTGCCTTGTCCAGTGATAAGCTGGACGGTGTGCCGGTTAAAGAACTACGTGGGGATAAATATCCTAGCATGTCTCCCCGTCACCGCTGCTTGCAACCTCTGCTCCCATTTTGCTTTCGTCCTAGATTGTACTCGGTTCTTTATGAGCCCTATTGAAGCCGCTGCCGCCTTGGCCAAATAGTCCGCACGCTCATTACCTGAGTTCCGGCGTGCGCCTTGGTCTAATGGAACCGAACTTTGATATCGGCCGACAGCGTCTTTGCAAGGCTCCACACCTCGACTTGCAAATCTGTCGACGCTCTCATACTCCTGAGACTGACTTGCTGTCAGATATTTCAGCTTTACTTGGGATTACTGCTCTGTGCCTCTCGGATGCCTACTAACTCGCACTGGAAAATGGTGCTCTAGTCTGCGGGTTTTGTTTATCCACAGTAGACTTGTTCTTCTCGCATGACCACAAACGTAACTCCTACTCTCCCGTCGTTCGCCCACGATCCGTCCACATAACAGCATAGTGCTGCAGACGCAACTCCTCTAGAAGTTGCTGCTCCTGCGATCTGCTGCCTCTTGCAAAACAAAATGCAAAGGTGGTAATTGGCTCAATACTAACGCGGTTTTAGAGGCAACAACAAGCACCTGCCGCTTTAAGCGCGATTATCCTCTGTACGCTTAGCAAGTACATTGTTTCTCTGATTCGGAACCTTCTGCCCACATTTCAGCAACGTGCAACATAGCAGGCTGTACTACTAGTCGAGTCAACCTAGTAAAAAAGAACGCTAAAAGCTCGAAATTTTTTTGAGGGTACACGTATCGAGACGTTCCAAGGCGCATTAGATTCGTAAAAGTCTCAGAAAAAATGTTACCACATATTTTTTTGTTATAATGTAAAGTGCAGATCCTAAAGAATATTTTAATTCTCGCTTAATATTGGTCAAAACAAGCTCATTCTTATTACTCGGGGATTTTTGGGGTCGCTGATCACAAATATTATGCTTATAAAGTGCCCCGACACACTTGGGGAGGCATAATTCTGGGAATAGGGGTGATTTTAGGGAATTACCTTAAATTTATTTGTTTCCCCAGTTTCAACTGTCTGAATAAAGGTTTTTGGGGTCGCTGATAACAAATATGGTTTTTAAAAAGTGTCGCAATGCATTTGGGTGGGAGCATAATTCTAAGGAATGGGGCGATTTTGGGGAATTACCTCAAATTTGTTTGTTTTCCGAGTTTAAACTGTCTGAATGGGGGTTTTTGGGTTCACTTATTACGAATATGATGCTTAGAAAGTGCCCTAATGCACTTCAAGGATATAATTCTGGGGATGAGGGTGAAATTTGAGGCAATTTCCTAAAATCACCTCCATCCCTAGAATTATACCCCCAAGTGAATCAGGGCACTTTATAAGCATCATATTTGTGATCAACGATTCCAAAAACCTCTGAATAATAGGAATGAGCTTAATTTTATATTTAATATTAAGCGAGAAATAAAATATTCTTTAGAATCTGCAAAAAATGAATCAAATAAATGCATTTTTTGCGTGCACAATTGCATTTTCACAATATAACAAAAAAATATGTGATAACATTTTTTTCTGGTGCTTTTCTAAACCTAATGCTTTCTGGAACGTCTAGATACGTGTACCCACAAAAAAATTTCGAGTTTTATTACTAGTTTGCCTCAACTATGCCTTCTCGAAAACTCGTACCGCCACTTTGTCGCGAAAACTCCACGTCAGTCGCGCAACCACTACATTACAATGAAAAATTTGTTTTCCTTTGTCACACGCTGCCCGTATGTGACTTTTCCACGATAAGCGATTGTCGATCTCAACTTCAAGGAACCGGATACTTACAGTAGATGCGCTTGCCATCGACCAAAAAAATCGATCTCATGCCATAAAATACCGTCACGGCCTTTTCAGAGTTAAATCGCAGTTTTGCAGCGTCCGCCTAGGTTTTAAGCTTTCCCGCGTGCCTTCAACGTTTTAAATTAGCCGGTTAAACTATTAACAGGGTGTCGTTCGCAAATCGCACCATCCGGCATTCTTGCAGCAACTTAGCTCTAAATATACTTTTGTATATCAGCTTCCAATGTACCAGTACAGAGCACGACCACCCTGGGGACACTTTACGTTTGACGATTTGGCCTCCAATTTTGATTTGCGCTGTCCGTTCGCAAAACTAGTGTTTTACTGGCGAGGGGAAATTTTGTAGACACTCCCTCCCAGCTGGTTTCCGAATAATTGCGGGCCATCGCGCGTTTTTGAACGCTCTCGCTATGTCTAGTGCACTAAATGCACTGTATTCTTCCGCGTCCATCGCATCCTTGATTAGTTACTACGGTAAACCTCATATAAAATCTACTTTAAAAAAATGATTTCTTAATAGATGCTTTGCTTTTGTTTATCTAATTGGGAGTTATTTGTTGTAAGACTGTATTCAGTATCATTTATAGTGCCTTTATCTAAAGAAATTGATTGAAAAGCAAGCTTTTATGCTTTAAATTTACTATCCTTTGGCAATTTTTGTGTTTCTATATCTTTGAAACAATCGCTGATTTTACTTGCCTTTATACAAGGATCAATGTTAAATTATCTATAGATAGTTGCCATGTTTATACACTGTAAAAAATGTATAACTTACTTTTTTATTTTGGGGTATTAATAATAAAGTATTTAACTTTAGAAATATTTATTTACACTTAAAAAACGTTTACTAAGTTTAGGTTTATTTAGGCTTAAAATATCTACTAGAAGAAATATAAGAATTGATGGTAGAAGTTTGGAAAGATTTTTATTAAAATAGGCTAGTAGCTGCGTTTAAGTAACGTGCAAGTAAACGCTTATTAGAGAAAAAAAACTTGAAAACCAAATCTATAGATTATTAATTTGAACTTAGGTCCGACTTTGCAGATCAATTCTTATTCAGATTTGTTACTGAAAATTGTTATTTACACTTCTGCAAAAAATAAACAACTATAAAATAAATATGGTTATATTATTTAATATCACTAACAAAAGCAACAACAGTAGCCTTATGCAGCATCTACCTTCGTAAATTCTACTTTTACGTAGAAATATTTTTAATCACTTAATCGATTCGTTAGCAACGTCTAACGAGAAGAAATCTGATGAGGTCAAATCAATTCGCCATCAGCTCGCGTTGCTGCCCGCTTCCTCATTTTCCGTCTCCATTTTCCCTAATAACATTTCAATCAGCTCCGCTATCTGATAAACGTCACTCTATGATTTCAGAGGCGCACGCGGACATCGTAGGCGGCTCCGAGAAAATCGTGAAATCCGGGTCTCCGCTGCGGCTCAGCTGCGTGCTGCGGCGGTCCACGGAGCCCCCGGAATACATATTTTGGTATCACGGGGAGCACATGATCAACTACGACCTGAAGGGCGGCGCCGCAGTGCGCCACGGCCGCCAAGGGAGCGAGCTGCTCATCCCCAGGGCCGAAATGAAGCACGCCGGCAACTACTCCTGCGTGCCCTCCAACGCGCGCCCGGCCAACGTCACCGTGCATGTGCTGCAAAGTGAGTAGCCGGATCGATATCCTCGCCGATCCTGCGAAGGAAGTTTCGCTTAATGACGCGATTTTTTAAACACTAATGCATCCTGTTTAGACCGAGATAAAACGGAATTGCAACCGACACGCCGTGAAAGTTATGGGCCTCTTCGGCGGCGTCGCCGCCTACTTTTTTATTGCTACATTAAGATGAAGGAAAGACTGGCTTTAGGTGCTCTTGCTCGTGCGGTTGTCATTAACAGCGGCTCTAATTTGTCGGGGTACAACGGAAATCCGTAATGTTTCTGTGGCGTATGGGATAACGTGAACAAAGAAAGCTTCATGTTTTTATAGGCGATTTAGTTATAGCAGTTAAGGGTTTTATAGCTTAACGTTGGACATACAATTTTACGATAAGAACCTAAAACATAATATGTGGAACTTGGCTTTGTTCCATTTTTCTATATTTATTTTAGTTTGTTCCAAGTACTCAATTACTATATAATATGATTATACGATCACAAATTGAATAGATTTTTTAAACTATTTAACAAAAATATATATAATTAAAATAGGGAACTCTAAATTACATTTATTAATATTTTAAAACCACATTTTATATTTATCAAATATATCAAAAGACTAAAATATAAAATGTGTAGTCAAATAAAATGTTACATGAATGTTTAAGAACAATTATTTTAAAAAATGATTTACTGACATTAAATATAAAATAAGTGAGTGTTTTAAGTAATTTTAGTTTCAATTTCCTTAACAGTTACGGAAGTTACACGATATCTAATGTTACTTTACAGCAAAATGTATTACGTAACTAATTCCTGTAGCCTTTACAATTTTTATAAATTTTAAACACATAAAATGGTTATATTTGGTCCCATTATTTAGAATGTCTGGTAAGGTTTGTTTTACTTGAAAATATTTAATGTGTATTCTACCATTTTGTAGTTCACACAGTCTCCGTCGTTTACACTGTGACATAGACCTTTCTCGGCTATTTCTTTTTATTTATCCTACGCTAACAAAATTTGCTATAAACTGCTATATATTCTCTGTGTTGTCAATTCATTCTTAATTTGGTTATTATTCATTTTCTCTCTTTAGGTTGCTATTATAAAATATTCTGATCAATTCTTTTTGCTATCCTCGCTGCATGTCTAGTCCATTTTCAGTTTTTTTTCATTATTTTTGCTACAATGTCTTCCATTTTCACTTTTCCGATGTTTTATGCATATTTTTAACGTTACACCATTCTGGTTTTCTTGTAAAGGTTTTATTTTATTTATAAATATTTTAATTTGTTAACAGCCACGTTCTATGTCGTACGTCATCGACAATAATATGCGTAATTTAAACAATTTATTTGATTACAGGAATGCCAATGTAAATCCAGAACTTTTTTAGATTATATTGCAGAAAATCGTAAAGACTGTATTATGCGCATGCGCAATTCTCTATTAGTTTTAGATGATCAACAACCTATGATACGGCCGTAAAGCTGTTATAATCGAATCCTTTTGCGCCAGAAAATTGCGCGATTTGGCAACAAAAAAAACCAAGTTTACCACTTAGCCAAGATGTACAGAGAATTTAACCACCAAGAAGAGGTAACTGCATTAGTTTGCAAATTGAAAGAAAATATCGATCAGGATTCTGGCAATAGAAATTGATATGGCGAAGTGAGCGGTCAGTATAATAATGCGCCGGGATCTACACTAAACGAGGTGGGTAGGAAATTAAAGGCCCACACACTGCTAAATGACACCAAGAGCGATCAAGGGATAACTTCCTGAGATTCTTTTCGGACGAAAAAAACTTTCTCCAGGATAGGAAGATAAATCGCTAAAAAAATTTATTGCCTGCGTATTTACAACCATACTGCTAACTAATTAAGTAACTCAAAAGCTTTTGTTCTATTTAACTGTCTAGTGAGGTCCTCGATGTTGAGTAAGTTGGTCACTAACACACCGGAGTGCTCGCTTATTATATTTATATCTCTGTTGGCATGTGTTTAATTACATCTTTGACCCAGGAAATCTGAAGATTGTTGTGTAGTGTATGATTGTTAATGTACCATCCAGCATTTACAATTGTCCAAAGTGTTTTGCTTTGAAGTCATTGAAAAATTTCGATATTTGAGACATAGCTCTACAGGTCCAAATAGGAACTAATATAGATTTTTACAGTAGCACTTTATTGCTTAGAGATAACTGTAATTTTCAACCTAGTCGCCAGTGCATTTCTTATCTCTTATATCAAGTTACTTCCTTTTTGTTGTAATGTGCTTTTTTAAGTTAGCTTTCTGCCAAGGTACATACCGTCTTTTTCTGTTATGGATATGCTACTTAAACTTACTGGATTAACATTGACTTGTCTAAAAGTAAACGTGGTTGCTTCTGATTTACCTTCGTTAACTTCGATTCGTCGTGTTCTTATCCAGGGTTAAATCGTATCTATAAAGTTTCGTAAGTTAATCGTAGTCTGGAACCCAGCCCAGGCTACGGCTGGGTTAGCGTGGAAGCACAAAATGTCCGTGTCATCGCTAAAGGTGACTGTCTTAACACGGAAAGTCTAATATGTAGATCTGATACAGCAAACCCCAAAACACTTCCCTGGGATATTCCCGCTTTGATGCTACAGATTTGCGATAGATTGTCTTAAATTTTTGTTTGAAAATGTCTTTCTTTCAGGTACTATTTGCAGAATAGAAAATACTAGCGCGAAAGATTCTCCTTGATTTCATATAAGAGACCAGAATGTCATACTTGGTAGAATGCTTCCTTGATATCAAGAAAAACTGCCGAGCATACTTTTTGTCTTAGAAATCTTTCTCAATGTAATCGACTACTCTATGAATCTGTTCAGTTTTTTTAAATTTTTTTTAATTGCCAAATTGAATTTAGTTGCTAAAATACCTCTGAAGTACTTACCACCATGCACACAAAGTTTCCCGTTTCTACGGTGATGCTAGGACCTGTCAGAAACGAAAAGACGGTCAAAGCGCTCCACTTTTTCGAAAAAGGCCTGAAGGTGATCGCCCCCAGGTACTTGAACGTTCTGCTAACAGTTGTCAAGTTCTGAACAGAGAAGGTAACAGTTGGGCGGGAGTTTGTATTCTAGTAAGATTCCGCTCCAGCCTACAAGACAAAAATCACCCAGGTATGGGGTGATATAATTTGTAGGAGTATTACCGATGGTCTTCCAGCTTGTAACCACTTTCCAGTCTCAACTATAATTCCTTTGACTACTACGTGTGGGGCGTGATCGAACACCAAGTACAGCTTAAGAGCCTTCATTTTCACAGAGGTAATGACATATAGACATAAATCCCGGCTCGAGAATGTCGTGGCCGCTGATGGGGGCTACCTATAATTTTACGATTCTAAATTCTATTTACTTTAATTTTTTAATGCTGCTTTTATCATTTTTTTATTTTTTAAATTTACCTCGACGAGCTGTTCCGTTAGTTTAATTTAATTTTCTTCTAAATATCTTTTGCATTCATTTAGATCTGCTGTTCTATACTGTTATAGGCTGTTTGGTATTCTATTTGATTTAAGTTGTTTTTATAGTAATCATAAGAATTTCTTCTTTATACCTTTTTATGGTTTTTCTTCATTTATCTCTTATTTACTTGTTCAGATCCTTGCAGCTTTCGGTAATTTTTTCTCCTTTTGTCACTAGGTTTTTATTTTGCTTCTATTTTTTGCTTTTGATCTAACTTTTATAATTTTTATCTTTGTGGTTTTACCAATTTTGTTAAAATTTTGCATCTACTTCTTTGAGAGAATCTATTTATTTATATACGGTAGATTTTTATTTATAAATAAACGATGTGATATTATAAATATGATGTAATGGTGCTATTTCTGTTTCATCAAGGCTATCCCAAATTTATTATCTTGAAAGTTTTTTGAAGAAAAATGTATTTGATTTTTACATATAACTGTTTTCTATAAATATTATTAACGATTCTTATTCTTTCTTCTGTGTTATATTTTTATGTACGCAAGTTAGGTATTGCTTCTTGATTTTTTCTGTCACAGTTATTACTTGAAAACATTGCTTTATAATCTTTTTTAATGTATTGGCTAAATAAATAATTTCTTTTTTAATCTAAGCATTTTTCTTGTTTCATTTCATTTTTAATAGCTAAATTGCTAATTAGTTGTTTTAGAGGAATAAATGTCATGTGTTACACTAGGTAACACAAAGTCACCACCCAATTGGAAGAAGCCTTCATTTTTGCAAATGGCGTCTGTCACTACTATTTTTACATTTGCTGTGTAAACAGAAGCAAATATAGAAAAACCATGAATCACTATACTCGTCAACAACGCGAAATATTTGTATCAATGTTTTTGGTGGATGGTTCTGGCTCAACGTGGAATTCAGGAATCGATCCCTGGTCTTGTGACACCAGCTGGCCAAACACTGCGGTGTTTAGCCGTTCGCCTTAAAGAGACTGGCTCAATACAAAACAGTAGTAGACGTGGCCGGCTCGGATCAGCCGTTTGGTCGAGAATATCGTTGATGTGGCTCCAAGAGGACACTTAAACATGAACTAGGCGACAGGCCACATAATTGGGCATTAATATACGATCTTTATAGCAAATTTTGATGAAAGAATTGATATATTTTTGTATAAAGTGCAAATAGTGCATCAGCTATTGCCTGCAGACCGCTAACTGCCAATCAGCCAAGCCCTCATAAACCTCGACCAAGATGATTTTCCATTGATAATTATTATAAACAGATATGTAAATAAGCAAAATTATTGCTTTTGAGGAACTGAAAATCGGCGTGTAAACACAGTCATTAAATCTTTTCAGAAGCACTGTTTGGTGCGATGTTTACGGAGGAAAAGCGAATGGCCAATATTTTTTCAAAGGCGGTGTCATTAACACTACTACTGTGTACTAGTGAGCGTTACAGAACTATACACAACGACTTCTTGGTGCCAAAAATTGACGAATTGAGTTTGGAAAACAAGTGGTTCCAGCAGGATAGTGCAACCGCACACACTGCACAAGAGACAGTGGATATTCTAAAGCAACCGTTTTCCAACCGCTTGATCTTTCGTTTTGGCGATTTATACTGGCCTGCAAAATCGCTCTATTTAACGGTTCCAGACTTTTTTTCTGTAGCGCTTTTTGAAGTCACTGATCTATACGAACAAGTCACAGAACTTTCCGGTCTTAAAGAATAACACAAGTTACTGCCTTAGGAAATCAAGGGATGACTTTTGCGCCACCTTGTATATCGAAATTGTTAAGAAAAACAAGCTTTTTAATAAGTCCAAAACTGTACCAACTTATTTAATAAAAATGAAAAATGTGAATAACATTTGGGATAACCCATTACATACATGAGTCAGCATCCATCTGCGTTAATTTACGTGACATCACAAATAAATGGAACTTTGGTTCCGTAGGTTTGATGTTAATTTAAATTATACATTGACTATCTTTAGTTTGCAAACACAAGTGTATTTATGTAATCTTTTTGGTTGTTTCGCATATATTTATTTATCTCTTCTATAAATTGGCCGTAAGAATTGAACGTCGAATTGATACACCATACCTGTATGTTAGGACTGAGTCGTATTTGACACATAAATGAAAATGTTTTTTTTTTATAATCGATGCATTTTCTTTGAGTGAATTCGCACGTAACTTATCTAGCTTTGAATCGACCCGTTTGCCATCATTTTCAGTTTAAACAACCACTTGCACAACACTGATTTTTTTGACAGTGGCAACTCTACTAACTATCATGTTTCCTTTTCTCGCTTTGTGCCAGTTTTTTGCCTTTCTTACGCTTGTTTCAGACTTTTACGTGCATTCACATCGATCACATCGTACTGTGGTGTTCTATTTTTAGATTATATGGATGCTCGGTACTCAGACAACTCCTTCTTTGTAGATCCAGTTGGTGTTGGTTCCTTCATCAATATTTAAATCTTCTTAACGGCAATTACTTAAAAATTTTATTATTCCATTTATATCACAAAAGTATCTCAACGCATACTCAACGGAAAATATTTTTTTACGACATTTCTTCAACTGGTAATCTTCCTCATAAGTACATCTCGAAGTTAGTACGATTTTTTCACGTAGCCATCAAACGGATATTTGCCTGTCTTTGTGTTTCTATTTATGTATTTTTGCTCTGGCACTATCAATAACGCAAGTGACCCAAACACACAAAAATGTCTCACCGAAAGTTAAATACCATTTCACTTCTCATTAACTTTCAATTTTATTAAAATTCTATTAACATATAGGTCGCATAGGTGAAGGATTCAACCCAACGCTCCTTTGAACGACCGCGCGTATCGAAGGTTTGGTGTTATATTGTAATCTCTCTGGATCTATTGTGTTGTGATGCAAAAGCAACTTTTGCTTGATGTAATTCACGCGTGTGTTTGAGAACTGCTTGTATATTCGAGACCACTGTCAGTTTTAAGTGCACAAAGCTTTTGTTCTGTTATGAGTTTTTAATTTATTCTTATAATTTTTAACATAATCGGTCACCTCTTCTTGAGTTTTAGTTCTCAAAAAGTACACTGTTAGATGACCACTATAATTGTGTTCTAATATGATAAAATATCGTAGTTTTGCTGACAATAAAACCTCAATTGATCCGCATCCAAGTGCACAAATTTTTATAGTTTACACTCAAAATTATCGGGCTCCTGCTATCCCAGCCTTCGAATTTAATATCAGCGATCTTTATTTCTTCGGATAAACCATCGACAAAGCTGACGACAGACTTTATTTTATTTATCAAAATGTGACATAGTCTTCTACGCCATAGTATCACACTGTCACCTCGCGCTACGGTTGGGGAATCTTACCGTATGCTGTTGGCCATCGCGTTTTAGGTCAATTGCCTTCTTCGTTATAGTAGCAAGATCATGATCACATGCGTATTCTGCAGAAAACGGAATATTTCTCGCATGGTATTCCATTTTTATAATCTGGTTTGATCAGAAGGTTTGTACCGAGCATTTGCCACACAAGTACTACGTTTCTTCATTATCAAACCTAATTGGGTGCACGTCTGCAGTGACAAGTTTTGAATAATTCACTTTAGTCTGTCTTATGTCAGCTGGCGCCGGAACAGGCTAAGCATCGATCGAGGATTGACTTAGTAGTTATGCGTGTGTTACCTTTTTCTTCACCTTCTGATCCATTTCCAGTTCTGGCGAATTTCTTCTTTGTCTTTTTCGCTTTTGTCACTTTTACTGTTTGTGTCTTCTTATTCTGCACAAGGCATTAAAATAAAAGACACTTTTGACTTATTTTGCAAAAATTGTTGCATTCTCAATTGCTGTCGCTTTTCACTCTTTTTTTAATTTCTGTGACGTCTTTAGCACCTCCGCTGGATACCTTCTAACTGTGGATCAAACGCTGATATAATTATTAAGGTGTTTCATAATAAGCGCCGTTTATTAATGACAATTAAGTAATTATTGGAATTATTACGGTTTATATGTATGTCACACTTTAGGCGATCGATTACAAGCTGGATAATGGAAAAGAGAAAGATACGACAACAAATTCAAGCGTTCATTTACTGTCAAGGTTCCAGTACACTATGTCTTTATTTTCAACATTAGATGCAAAGAAATATTGGAGCACTTGGGAAAATAAGGGACCAAAAGCAAAAAATACGCCCCATTGTTGGACAAAGTCTTAGAAGAATGTTTTATTTTAAATCATGAATGCTGCTTATTCATAGAAACTGTAACAATAATAAAAAATCAGGGTTTTATACAAAGGACACCAAAAATGTTTTTGGCATAGTTAACAGAAAAACTAAAAAGAATTCTTGTATGGTTGCCAATTCTAGGTTTAGAGATTTCTCAACAATTATTTCGTCCTTTAAGGCTAACAATGCTTAAATAAATAAATTAAGTCTGCAAAGTCTTATCCTTACCACTGGGATAAGTTCCTTAAACTTTAAAAAAGTCATTTTGTATTGCTAAATAACTTAATTCAACCTATATATTTAAATTGCGATTAATTAAAAATGTAACAGTAGTTATTAGTACTCAAGAGGATCATCCATACAAATTTGAGAAACAAAAAGATGGAGATCGAGCTCTAGAACACTTTCTATAAAGACTGTAAACACAATTTTAGGCATTATTAATTTGCAGAGATATTTTTATTACACTTTTATGATTAAAAAACACGTATACAAATACATTATGGTAGGATGATACCTATATATAACTTATAATATATATGTACATACAACACAGAATTTTGGCTTTTAGTTAGTTTAATACTAATGTTGAAAGGTATTTTACAATACTTTATATAACAGTTGTGTTAGTTATGGATTATTAAAATTTAATTATAAATTATACATTAAGCCAGTAAAACGAAATCTGAGTGTAAAAAGAATTTGGCTTATATAATAATAATTTAAGTACAAGTTTATCAACAAAGATGTTAAAAATATGTAATATTAAAATAGTGTACTTTATTACTAAAAACTTTATGTACATCAATTTCTGTTCGATAAATAAACAAAATTGGGATACTATTGTTACATTTAAAAAGTCATACACATTCTTACATTTTTAATATAACGACAAATAAATTTTGAAGGTCTTTTTAGAGAAAGATTACGTATGAACTTGATTTGTTACCAAATATTAAAAAAATATCTTCGTATGGTATAAATTTTCATTTACGTGTATTGTTATCAATTTGCCGTATTATTTGTCTTCTGTTTTTATAAGAAGAAGGCTGTCTTCTTATATGGCTGATAGTTCATCTCGGGTGGTGGGCCAATTTCTTTGTATATTTATTTACAGACTAAATTGCAGAAAATTGTTACTATAGCTATATGTAGCGAGTGTCCCAGAGAAAGCGAACGTTAAATAATTATTTAAAATAAATTATTTTTAACTTTTTTAAGCTAAGAATTATTCGATTATTCGCTTTTAGACAATTTGGCTTTGACTTTCTTTCCATGAAACTCTATAATGGTTATGTTACAGTATCAAGTGTCTTGAACGGAGTATAACAGCACAGTTGCATTGCAAATTCTTAACTAGTGGTAGATATCTTTTTCACACATTTTCTAGTAATTCTAGTTATTACAAAATTCTCAAGTTATGAACTATAAATACATATGTTTACGGAACTAATATTTGGTTAGGACTTTTCTTTCGTTCCTAACAACGCCATACATTTACTGTGATGATCATTTAAATCTGTTTTACATTATATTTCAACAACAATGTTTTTAAACCTGCAATTTTTTAAATGGTATAATTTATAAAAATGTTTTTTTTTACTTTCTTTCTAATGGAATATGTATATATATACTACTGTGTACAAATATAACCCGGAATTTTGTTATAATTTTTGAAATCCTTGTTTATTCTTCAAAATCTATATCATCGCCTTCGAAGTAATCCCCCTCGGCTGCAATGCACTTATGCCAGCTAATTTTCCACTCATCAAAACACTTTGAAAAGTCCTGTTTCGGTATGGCCTTCAGCACCTTCTTCGATTCGGCTTGAATCTCTTCTATCATGTCAAAACGGTGTCCCCGGAGCGGTCTTTTCATTTTGCTGAATAGCCAGAAGTCACATGGAGCTAAATCAGGAGAATACGGCGGTTGCGGCACGATATGGGTGGAATTTTTAGCGAAATGGTCACAAATAAATTGAGGGTTTTTGGACC
Source organism: Sinelater perroti (assembly GCA_036346155.1). Taxonomy (NCBI): domain Eukaryota; kingdom Metazoa; phylum Arthropoda; class Insecta; order Coleoptera; family Elateridae; genus Sinelater; species Sinelater perroti. Next base: position 7,517,511 of record JARFIY010000337.1, on the reverse strand, counting down.
CAAACGAGATTTGACTTTTTTGAGGCACAAAACTTCCTTCAAAATGGTGTTGACTGATCCATTTGAAATGCCAACCATGTCAGCAAGCTCTCTAGTTGTCAATCGATGATTTTGGAGCCCCAATTTCTTAATTTTCGCGACGTTCTGTTCGTCAATTGATGTTCTTGGACGTCTTTGGTGTGGTTCGTCTTCAACGCTTTCACGACCCTCTTTGAACATTTTATGCCATTCGTATACTTGTGTTTTAGACATAGCCTGGTCACCGAAGGCTTTTTGTAAGACTCTGAGCATTTCCGCAGCAGAAATATCATTTCTAACACAAAATTTAATCGAACTTCTTTATTGAATATTTTCTGATATGGTAAAAATCGAAAAAGTTAATTTTGGTTGTTTACCAAAAGGAGCGTCACTCTTCAACTAATTAAGATATTAACCTAAAATTTGACATAGATGTCAGTAGCAGTCCTACCGACTTAAAACTAACGAAACGTCCGCGCAGTTTAAATTAAAAATTCCGGGTTATATTTGTACACAGTAGTATATTAAAAATGCGATAAAATAATAAAGATGGCAAGAGACGGCTTGTCTCTGAATAAAGCTTTTCTAAAACTTAGTGATAATATATTAAACGGTAGCTTTTAGATTACTAAGCAGTATGGATATACTCTCTTTGAGGCAGTGTCCGTATTTTTTACAAATTTGGCAATTCTTTATATAATTTTATTTTAGCTGAGTTACATAATATATGTAAATCAACTATGTTGCAGGTTTACTTATTTCTTAGAGTAAATCATGAATGTCAACGCAGTCAAATTTGATATGTAAGTTTTTATTTTCCGCAGTAATTTATTGATTGCCGTTTCTTGGTATCTCTTACGTACTCTTTGTGCATTGTAAAGTTCACTTTTACTTTAAATAACAATTATAAAGAATTTTATGGTCTTTCTGCTATTACATCTTATGCTGTTTGTTACAATATTAGTAAAGATTTTTAAAGGTTTTTATTTTATTATATAAAACAAATCACACAATAACATACCCGAATTAACTAAAATATAGGGATGTATAAAAATTGCAACAGATTTCATTTGCTTAAGCAATATTAAAAAAATCTCGACCTCTTTGAGCATCCCCATACTCGTATTCAACAGTAAATAATTTAGAAAAAACAGTTTCAATTGCTTAATACATTTTTATAACATTTTTAAGTTCTACACCTATTTCAATGTACAATAATTTTTTAAAGAGTAACACAGGATTTTCAGATCGATATTTTACTTACGCATATAGTTTTTACCACCTAAAGATTTTTTTGAGTGTACTAATACTGATAAAAATTTGTGTAGAAATAGTTCCTTTAATGTTGGCACTAAACACCAAATTTACATCAATTATTAAAAAACTTGCTTAAATACCAATCTCAACAGTTTGGCTTGTCAAAATGTTGTTACCTTGATGAAATTAATTTTAATATTTTATGTTTATGTACTGATAAATATAACTTATTTGAAAAATGCGATTCGTTTTAGTTATGCATCCCTCCCGCAGTAAAACTTTTTGTACTACACAATTAGTGTCACAACTGTAAATTGTTCAGGAAAAGAGGGTTTTAAATACTAAATAATTTTTGTAATCATTTATTTCTTTACGAAGTTTGTGTAAGTTGTAGCAATTAAAAATAAATGAATACAGGATAATAAACTTAAGCTGAACTAGTATTAAAGTACCAGCCATAAAACAAAAATCTTGATTGATATACTGTCTGAAAAGTTAAACAGTAAATACACCGTGCGTTAAAAAGAAGAAAATATTTATTTATAATTTAGTTTAAATTTTATTCCTTACATAATTTTAGATGCGCCAAGTGCGGGTCGTTCAACGTCACTTGAATTTAAATTTCTAATCATTACGCAAAAGAAACGGAAGTATCAAAACAGTAGAAACAGATTCGTTTAGTTTCAAATCGAAAGCACGCTTCTCGGCTGCAACAGCTGCCCGCCGCGCTCAAAAGTTACTCCAGAAATTCACTGGTGGCTGCAGCGAAGTTGTTAGGGCTGCATGGCAAGTTAGGACGTGAAATTTATATTCTGGGGTAGTATTACATTTGCATACTAACTTATTCCATATCTTTAGGTGAAAAACCGGCGGCAATGCAACACGACAGCAAGGGTGGATCGTCGGCGCCGTGCGTACCAGGCCACGTCCTCGGCATGCTGCTTCTGGGCTTCCTGACCTTTATCCTCCGCAGATGACAATGCATCATCTGAATGCACGCTACTGTACATAATATGTCACAAAGTAGGTGTTGCAGTAACCGTGATGTTGCCACTCGTCGCTTTCAGAACATTCTTCGTGTACTTTTTTCACGATTATTCATCCTCCATTGTGAAGAATAAAAATTATTTTTTAATGATACTAAAATTGGTATTTCACTAATTTTAAGACATATGTAATTTTACTTACTTCTTTTGAACCACAGACAATAAAAAATAAATAATAATCAGTAAGAGATAAAAGATAAGGAAACTGAGAAATGTAACTGGCTTTAGCCAAACTATACTAATTGAAACATTCCATTTGTATCACTTACCTTACATCTACTTACTTATTCTTGTTCGTCAGTAATAAACATGTACTAAGTGTATTTTGTTACGATGATCCGATAGATAGTTAAGCAAATGTTGTTAGCACTGTGTGACTTCAGTGAATTACAGTGCAACTGCAACTGCCCATTGTTAACAACATTGTACGATGATGTATTTGCTATATTGATGTTACTGTTACGATTGCTACATGACGTAAGACATTTTTTGTGCCAAATAAGTTTACATATCTGTTTAACTTTGCTGATGTACAGGGTACATATGTATATAATCTATTTATACCTATTGCAAAAAATAAAAGTGCATTATTTTGGAATTTTACAGTACAACTGGACTATCCTAAATTTAGTCAATTATGCCACTTTCAGTTTAGCTGACGCTACCAAAGTATTATCATAATTGCATTATAAGGGTTTGTAGCAGAGAGTTGTTTTTAAGTTGCAGATATAATCAAAACTTTTGAGGGCTGTTTAACAGCCGCCGTATTGGATTAGAAGTTTCAAATGCTTTATCTTTTATTAAAATAATACTTTATACATGTATATGATAATTACACGTTAACATAGTAATATTCAACAATTGAAACATATCTGTTGCATGATAGAATTTCCGAAATAAAACAGAAACAATGATAATTGCATACTTAATTAGTTTCTAATACTATTAAACAACATTTTAGATCAGTTTATAAATGACATGTATACATGTATGCCTTAATCTAGGAAATGATCTATTTAATGAAAATATCGTGTTTTGTCCGTTATACTACAAAACCGAGTTGTCAGTCATACTTAAAAACCAAAAATAATTGAACGGTTTATTTTTTTATTGAATGAGATTAGGTACGGCACGGTATAAAGGACAAAACAAGACAAGAAGTTGCGTTAGGTATTATTACGTGGGTCTAGCTATGACATGCTTTACAATGTTATAAAAGTTTTAGTTATCCGTTTGTAATCAAAATGGACAAACAATTATGTGTGTATACATATTTGGTATGTTCACGAATGTCTGGTGAGTTTACACGTTCACGAAAATTACCATTTACATTTATAGATTCATATATCCTCTAAAAAATATGCGCAGTTCCCAAACAAGACCATATCAAATTACCGAAGAAAATAACATGCGCAAGTGGAACAGAGGCAGGCTTTTACCGTTATTGTTTAGGGTTTTATAGGATTTCGGTTTACATAATTAACACAGTTGATTTATGATTAGGTTTATAAATATAATAAATATATTTATAAGGTATGTTGAATTACAACTGAGTTTGTACAGCAAATTGGACGCATATACACTTAAAACTTAGTAACGTCTGCGGTAGGCAACGCCATTCCCGTTAAAGTATGAGATCATCGTAGTACATCACTTCCTCTTCTATCTATTCGTTGAAAATCAAATCGAGTCCATATAAATGATCACATCAGTTTATCCCCACTTTATTTCAGAACATATTTCTTTACAAAACTATTAGTTGATTACTTAACCGTCTAGCACGCGCAGCGATAACTAGGAAAGCACCACTGCCATCGATATTATAAGGAGCCAAGATGAAGGGCTGCACTGAAGCCAGGAGAAGCCTCTTCCGCCATGCTGCATAGCCGCTGGGTTTTCTCCTGGAAGTAGAAAAAATGTGATATAAGTGCAGTATTTGTTGATTTAAGTAAGATTCTTTTAAGACATGTACGCTGACATTACTAAACTGTCTAACTCGACAGTAAATCTATTTATGTTAGTTATTAAAAATTGTCTGCACTATTGCCTTCTTGTTTTTTTATAAAACTAAATCACGTTCAACATTATTAAACTCGTTTATAGGAATTTTTTGCAGTCACAGAATTGTAAAATAGTGATGTAGTTTAGCCTTTTATTTCATTTTTACTATATAAAAAACTAATTTTTTGTTTATTTGCTTTAGAATCTCTTGATTTTAACATTACAGCTACTCGATTTATCCATATGTATTATAATGGTAACTTTATCAATTTTTTATTTATTTAAACGTTACTGCAAACGAAACTAAAAATGATGCAGGAAGTTCCACCTTTTGATGATTTTTAAAGATGATAGTAGTTTTGTTCTATCTGCACAAGCTGAAACTGCCTTGTACAAAGTTCTTTCTTAATTTATATTTGGCTATCTTAATTTACAAGAAGATTTAGAAGGTAATTAAACATATAAACATATTATTTATATTTTGAAAAATGCCATGGTAGTTTGTTAGATAAATTTGTTTTACCAAACGTGCACAGACCATGTATTTTTATAAAGCTATAGTAGTGATAAGAAAATTCTGTAAAATATAAAATGCTATTGTTTACTGATTTCTTTATTTTTACTTTTAGTTATGCACTTAATGTTTCAATTGTTAGTTTACATGGTTGTATTTTTTGCTTGTTTTCAAAGATAATTTATCCTGTCATTTGTATGATCAATTAATTATATGGACGTGTTTCTTATTTTTTTAAAACTGTAGCTATTTGCAATTTTCTCAAAATGTCGTAAAAATTGCAGATTTATTACATATTACCTGCCATATATTACAATACAAGCTTACTTCAATTGTAAGATTACTTTAGAAAAAAACATTCTATTTTCTTATAAGGATATTAAACACAAATCTAACAAAATATATTTACATATCTGTCATTTGGATGTATTCCGAATTTCATATCTAAACGATGCTCTTACTAGAAACTTAATTTATCTTTTTTTCGGAATAATGGTATAATATACTCACTAAATTTAAAAAATGCAACTGTCACAAATTGCGTTGCTTCAAATGATTGATTATATTATGAACAGTAGAAATTAGAAATAAAGGTTAAAATAAATTTATAAAGTAACATACAGAAGAAACAAACATATTTTTAAAATAAGTGATTGCGTAGTTACATGAATGTTCTAAACGAAATTTTATTAATTCCATATACTGTAAAAGATATAAGTCTTTTAAACATGTTAACTCTTCTAGACTTAAGTTAAGAAAATAATGTAACCCGTGAAACAACATAAAAAATAAATATATAAATCATACTAAAAATAGACAACGAAAAATTAACAATTTGAGTCGTTAAGTAGGAAGTAAGAAATAGAAATGCTAAAACTAATTATATAAAGAGATGTAAAACTGAAAATAAAATAGAAATTTTGTGAAAGTAATGTAAGTTTCGGTTTTAAAATTTTCATAAAATATAAAATCACATTACTTATACATTTTTGAGTTGGAAAAATGTAAAAATGGCAATTTAAATTTAGATGCTATACCTTTTATTATAATAACTGAATTGAAAAAGCAACATATAACACAAAATGTGTAATAAGTAAGTAAAACTGTTATAAATGTGGAAAAACACTCAATGCACAGACGATAAACGTAGGCGTAAGATAAACTGCCAGGTTCTACATAAAAATAATTTACAGGGATTACAAAACATGCAGTGAGTACCAAAATTATTTTGTCTGTAGTATGTAATGGATTAATCATCCCATAAAAATAATCAAAGAAATAAAATTTGCTTCCATAACAAATATTCTCGTGATCTAAATATGAAAACAAATTATCGAAAGTTCTTACCTTTAACTTGTCATTTCATTTTTTTTTGAATATTTCCAAAGCAAATAACTTACAAGAAAATTAATAATTAAACAAATGTACAAAGTTCTGTTTCGCCAAAATTATCTTAAATAAAATTTGATGAAATCCAAATAAATTTCCTCGCGTCCAAACTTTATGACTAACCATGAAATTACATTGCAGTACTTCTTGAAATATGGTGAATTTTTCTGATATCTCAAACAAATACATGTTAACTAAAATAATATTTTAAGGTACAGTATTAAAAAATTTATAAGACAACTACCTACAACTTGTAAAAAATTACCTATAAAGGCCACAGCATTAGATAAATATAGGAAATGTGCCTTTGCCTCAACTTGGCTGATCTTATTGAGAGGTTCCTTTGTAATTGAACATTGCATTGAACTAAGCGTAAGCTTCAGAATATTAGCGTTTTCTTAGAAAAATATTTTGTAAGGGTTTAAAAAAAGTATGTTCTTAAAAGCTGCTAAAAACAGATTTTTTAATTTTACTAAACATAAACCAAATAAAAATCATTACTGGAGAAGGGGAGGGGTAAGCGCTATTTTCTGTCACATATTTCACATATCTTTCTATATAATTTATATTATTTCCAAAATTGTTTGATTGCTAACATATTGGTATTTATAGGCTTGCAATACGTACACCAAACATCTGCGTAAACTTTTTATGCAGCTAACCACTTTGCACTATATTAACTCCTAATATATCCTTTTCATTTATTTTTATAATATTCGGAGAGAATGTGTAATCTAATTATAAAAAATGATCATTTCTAAAAACATATTTAAGAATGCAACTAGATGTTAATTGGTCATATCTGGTAGTATTTTATTATCAAGGATATTGTCTAAATTTTGGTATTCTGTTTTTATCATACTGACAAGCCAACATGTTTTTATCAAAAATCATAACTGTTTAGAACAATGGGATGTGATTATAGTTATTTGCACGTGAATTAATGAACTTAATCCTGCTAATACATAAATATATGTCTATAGTTAACTACATGATGACATTAAGGGGGTCTTACGTATTATTTTTGTTCTTCTTCTTCTTTTCATTATAGGATCACTCCTGTTTTTCCTCACTGCTATAGTGACTCTCTCCACCTTCTTGTTGGTCTTCTAAGTAATTTGTCTCTGGCTATCTGGGCTAATCGCTCTCCATTCATACTTTAAATGTTGTTGTTTCACTCTCTTCCCTTAACCGTAATCAATTTATTTACTTGTTTATGTTGAGTTGGTTCCTTGTGGCCTTGCTTCTCATTCTATCTTTTTGTATTTTTTCTACTATCATTCTTAGCGTATTTATTTCAAATAATTCTATCATCTGTCTAGGTTCTTTTGTGTATATTTCGTTCTTTCATCGCTATGTGTTAATATTTGTCGTATTGCAGACCTGCTAATCTGAATATTGACCTTTATGTTTATGTATGTGTTATGCCATATTATGGTATTTAACACGCTACTTTTATAACATGTGGCAGTACTTGCTGTTTAAGGTTTTCATAACCGATTCTAGCTAATTAAAAAAGGATAGTTGTTCTATAATTTTGTCTTAAATTTGTAATTAAGCCCTTTTTTATTAAATTTGGACTTCCGCGCTAATATCTTCATATTATATCATTCACACATCTCTGCAATTTTTATTAGTAATAGTTGGAGCTGGTCTTCGCTTTCTACGACCGGGCAACATCATCAGCGTAGCATACAATTGTTATATCTTTGTTCCACACTTGTATCCTTCTAATACCTTCACCTCTTTTATTACCTTGTCAGTCACTAAGCTAAACAATAGCGGGCTTAGAGAACTTCTTTGTCGAATTTTGACTGTGGCTTCTGTAGCTCCCAAAAACGTTCCATTTACCTTAGTTCTTACTTTATTGTCGATGTATATGTTTTTGACTAATTTTATAATTTTATTTGTCGTCATTGTTTCAATATTTGTAACACGTCTTTTAATAGTATTGTGTCAAACGCCTTTTGCAAATATATGATACACATAAACGCTGGTCTATTCTACTTCATTGACTTTTTTATTAAATTTTTATTAAAAAATGGCGTCGGTCCAGGGCCTTGCTATTCTAAGAATTTGTTGTTTGCTATGAGAGTTATGGTGCTTTCTATTCTTTTCTTTATAATTCTTGTTGATAGCTTAAATGAGGTGTCTAGTAGGGCAATTCTACAGTAGTTATCCGGTATCTACGAATCGCCCTTTTAGGCTTCTATACTCAAAAGGGAAGCCTAATGAAATCATTGCGGACGTCTGTCTGTTCGTCGCGACTTTCAACTTGAGAACTGCTAAACCTAAAGACGTAAGGGAGTATCATTCAAAATCCTGTGACCTACCGGGTTCACATCCGCGAGCTGGCATAGATGGGATGTTCTACAACAATGCAATAAGAGTTTTTAGCGAACTCAGCTTCCAATATATCATTCCTTATAACTTTTGATCAAGGCAGCTCTCAAGCTGGAGACCAGCTTCTATTGTTGTCATTTCTGACATCTGTCACGCCTTATAATTTTTGATCTGTGATAGATAGAGATAACGTTTTTATTATTCAACTATGGACCATAAGTCAAGTCCAGACGCCAAAAATCAGCCTGATTGGAAAATCTCGATACTGGTTTGACCAGAAGTGGTCGCAAATTTTTGTTTATGTATAGAAGCACGGACATTGGTGAAAAAGGAGTTCCACGTCCGTACTTGTTCAAATAATGGTATATTTATGCTATTATTTTTGTAAAAGCATATACTATATGTAAAAACTTTAATTATGCTGGCTACATGTATCACATTCAAAAACAAGAAAACTGAACTTAAACTTGTATTTTACCTGAATTGTAGATATAAATGTAAGATAAACTTATGAATATCAATACATTATATTATCAAAAAATTTTAAGTTTAATGTGTATTATATTATTTCCAAAAGATTATCGCTCCCGAGCACAATTTTTTTAATTTTAAGTTATTGTTTGCATTTTCTATTTTTTGTATAGTAAGAATTAGAAACAAATTCTATTTAGTCTTTCGTATTTATACAATATAATTTTAGAAAACCTCTATTTGCAACAGAAATTTCTAAATTACTTTTAATTCAAAAACAATTCAAATACTATTTTGAAGCTAATATTAGACTAAATATAATGCTGCTTATAAAGCCCAAACAGAGGCAAAGGTACATTTTGCATATCTTTACCCAGCTACTGCTTTTTTGTTTTATTGCACAATTTTTCATATTTTCAAAAATTTGGGAAAATTTCACTTAATATCTTTAGCAAGGTATAAAAAAGTTATAAAAAAACTATTTTTCAAACCAAATAAAAACAAAATAACAGTAATATTTAGGGTTTAGTCTTCTACCAATCACGACAAATATCAGAGTATTTTCATTACTCTTTTTTTTTAACAAATCTGGAAGTACATTGGGCACCTCATTAGGGCCTGTAGCTTCCATATTCTTTAACTAGGAGTTTCCCGCTAAAAGATAGTTTTGGCGTTCTAGGCTAACAATTTTTGACCCACCTTCCCTCAAATTATTGCAAATCTTATGGGCTCGTTCATAATGCACTCCCGTAATATTTACGTTTTACGTAAGAAATATCTAAAGTGGAAATCAGTTCAACTTTACGTGCTTCTTACGTCATTTGCTTCATCTTCTTCTTCTTGCGGTTCCTATCCGTTCCGGATGTTGGCAACCATTTGGGCTATTATAATTTTGTTGACTGCTGTCTTGAATAACTGTGTTGTGTTCATAGAAAACCATGTTCGCAGGTTTTTAAGCCATGATAGCCTTCTTCTACCCGGACCTCTTTTGCCTTGTACTTTTCCCTGCAGTATAACTTGAAGCAGTTGGAATCTGTTTTCGTTCCGCATAATGTGTCCTAGGTACTGGAGCTTTCTTGTTTTTATTGTAGTCAGTATTTCTTTTCCTTTTTTCATTCTTTGCAGAATTTTGTCATTCCTGACTCTCTCTATCCATGACACTCTTAACATTCTGCGATAGAGCCACATTTCAAATGCCATTTCTGTTGTTTTTGTCAGGGTCCATGACTCTACTCCATAAAGAAGGATAGGGAAGACGTAGCATCTCAGAAATCTCATCTTTGAATTAATTGTTAAATTGTGGCTTTTCAAGATGGTACTCATTTTGTTGAACACGGCTCTAGCCTTTTCAATGCGGATCTTTATTTCCTGTGAGTTATCCCATTGGTCATTAATGGTGCTACCAAGGTAAGTATACTTTTCCACTTGTTCTATAGGTATATGGTTTATCATGAGTTGACATCTGAGGATGTAATTTTTACTGATGATCATTAATTTCGTTTTGTTTATATTGATGTCTATGCCCTGTCTCTGACTACATTCTGTTACTCTGTTTAATAGTACTTGTAACTCCACTAACTTTTCAGCAAAAATGACTGTGTCGTCTGCGTACCTGATGTTATTTAATCTTTCTCCATTTAAGAGAATCCCTATATTTGTGTTTTCTAACGCTTCTCTGAAGATGTATTTTGAATAAAGGCTGAACAATAGCGGAGACAGTACACAGCCCTGTCTCACCCCTCTCTGGATTTTTATCTTTTTTTTCTTCTTCTAATTTCATTGATGCCGTCTGATTCCAATATAGGTTTATAATAATTCTTAGATCTTTTTCGTCTAGTCCTATGTTTCTTAAAATATCTATCATCTTTTGATGTTGGACTCTATCAAAAGCTTTTTGAAAGTCTATGAAGCAGGCATATACATCGCAGTTTACATCCCTGCAACGTTGAATTAATACTTGAATGCTAAATAGGGCTTCGCGTGTGTTCCTGAATCCAAACTGTGTAGGTGCTATTTGTTCTTCGCATAGTTTGTATATTCTATTATGAATTATTTTTAGAAATGATTTTAATAGGTGGCTCATGAGGCTCATTGTTCTATACTCGTTGCACTTCTTAGCTCCTGGCTTTTTAGGTAGTAGAATGAATTCAGATTTAAGCCATTCTGTAGGTATTTTTCCAGTGTCATATATATAGTTGAATAGATCTGTCAGCCATTTCAGGTTTTCTTCATCTAGGAGTTTCAAAAACTCTGTCTGTATGTTGTCTGGGCCAGGTGCTTTGCCTTCCTTCATACTTTTATTGCATTTTGTACTTCTTCTACTAGTATTTTGGTCCGGTTTCGCTGTTTATCTGGAGAGGTTTTGGTCTATTATCGTGAAATAGCTGTTCTGTATATTTTTCCATGTTTCACTGATTTCATTTTTATTGATAATAATTTTCCTTCTTCATTCACTAGTTTGTTCACAGTTCTCTTTTATATTTCCCAGTCACCTTATTAATTTTCTTATATATATTAAAATTGTCATGTCTCGCTTGTAAGGTTTCTATTTCCGCACATTTTCTTTTACCTCGTTTTCTTTTGCTTCTCTTATTTCAATTTTATTCTTCTATTAATGGTATTATATTCTACTGGATGGCTTTTTGTGAGTCTTCTTTTCTCCATCAGTTGTAGGATTTCATTTGTCATCCATGTCTTTTTCTTTACGGTGTCTGGTTTTAAGAATTCTTTTTTGATACTTTCCACAGTGTCTTTTACTTTTTTGACCTCCTCTTCTATATTTGATATATTGACCATATGTCTATTTATGTTTGTGTTTAATCTAATCTCGTCGTTTAACCTTATCTTTGCTTTATGTTTTATTAGTGGTTCTTTTAGTTTTCTTACATCATACTTATTAGTACCTTTCTTTCTTATTCTTTTTAATTTAACTTTAAAGGTTCCCAATAATGGGATGTGGTCTGACTGTATATCTGCACCTGGATATGTTTTTACACAGGTGCAACTGTTTCTGTATCTTTTATTTATCAGGATAAAGTCTATTTGATTTCTAACAACGTTTTCCGTTGAGTCTTTAGGCGATTTCCACGTGTAAAGTCTTCTTGGTGGAAGTGTCATTTGCTATAATTTTTAATTTTGCCCCAGATTAACGATGGCAGCAGTAACAGAATGTTTGTTTTGATTCCAAAATTGCATAACCTAACTTTAGTATTGTCGACGTATTAGCTTCGTTTTTACAACGGATAGGTAACTATTAAGTTAATAAATATGCATCTGTTCTTACACCATAAAAGGGATAACAGGTAAAAAGGCAACATAACCATGCAAAATTCCTGGAAGGACATTGCTGCTGCTACTGTGTTTGGGCATGCGCAACTTTAACATGCTTACATAAGGCTTATATGCATTATACGTATTTCTTATGGGCAGCTTATGCTTACGTTCGTTATGAATAGGTGCTTACAATCGAAACTTCGTCCGGCAGAAGCAAACCAAATAACCGTGGTAGACGCCCGATAGCAACAACCGCCCGGCCATTTGGCAAGGAGCAAGAGCGGGGAACGAACACAGAGGCCTCCTCGTGTAAACTAAGCGCTCATTTTAGCTCAGTTTTATGTCAGCCGTTTTTGTTTACTTTCCGTCAAAATGTATAGGCTGTCTTTATTTACCACGCAACGGATCTCCTCGTGTAAATTAAGGGTTGAGAATCACGTCACATTTCTTTGTTTACTTTCTGTTTAAATATATAGATAGATTGTTGTTATCGATGAACCTGTTAATTTCACCTGGGTGGTTTTTGCTCAATTCTAATATCGACAAACGACTCAGTTATGTATTTCTTTTATCGACGTAATTTCTCTTTGGATTCTTTTATGAGATTGCCTACTTTAACCAATATTTTCGTAAACTGATATGCTTGGCAACTGAATCATTTCTAACTACAACCGAATTTTAGACCGGGTCTTGTACACACTTAAATAAGTGCTCCGTTTGCTTTTGGAATATTTAGGGATGTGCGCCGAGAGGATTAATAAAATTTTGTTCTTGAACCTCGTGAGCGACGCAGAACTACCGAGAATTTTGCAGGTATTTATGTGTTGTTGATTTTTAAGAATCAATTGTTACAAAGCTATCCACTGAAGAGCGTTTCGTGTTTGTTTCTCCGAGGTTGAATTTACTCTTGTGGTAAAATCTAATTGCCTTTCTTAGCTGTGTACACTGTGCTTAAGATTATATACGATAATCCGTATTTTCGTTTATTAGAAAAGCATATTCTGCAACACTCGTCAGTCTGGCGTATCCCACCCGCATTAAGCTTTGGTATCGCCAACCTCGTGATGTCTTACTGAATCGTATCATGTTTTGGATAAGATAGAGCTTCTCACATATGGAGATAAGTCAAGTTATAAAAAGAGTGTTGCTTGGTTACCGAGTAGTGCAAGAAACATTTAATATCTGGTAGTCATAAAATTTTACTTACTATAGAATAGTGTTGCCATAATTTGTTTAGATGATAAAATTTCTTTTAGTTACGGAAGCTATTCTTTTTTCTTACGAAGATCCTGCGCTTTGGAGGAAGCTATGAATATATTGGCTGGAACGTTAAGTAGATCTTGCTGTAACTTTGTAGTCACTCCACATCGGGCTTTCTGGCGTTAGCATAATCGCTCAAGTGTACGTGGTTTAAATTATTTTCTGCTTCTTTAATCTCTCCGAGGCCTACTTTTAATTCTTGTCTAAGGTGTAACAAGACACAACTTATCATAACTTTTTAACCTTTGAGCGCCCGAGGATGACACTTAGTTTTTCGGATTCTACTCTTCAATCTGAGTCGAATGACACTATTCTGAGGTCTCTACGATGTATGCACCAGAAGTTTAACGATATACAATAATAAGTAGTTAATAATACTTTAGTTGCTCATCTCGTTTGAGATAAGCAAATATTCAAATATTGAAAACTACCTAAAATATACCAGTCCAATAAAACACCAAATTATTTTTTCTCTGTTCAACAACATTTTGTTTAGTTAAATGTGTTATTAGTTGTTATAGTACATAACCACAAAGGAATTGTAAATAAATTGCTACAATTTAGGTTGATACTTTAGTAGGTAAGTTCACAAATAATTTAAAACTTTTACTGTAAAATGTTGAAACTAACATAACGTGAGTTGACCAGCACAAATTTGTTCTTTAAATAAACTTATGATACAATTAAGTGGTAGTATGTCATGAAATTTTTCATAAAAATTAATGATAATAAGCGATAACGAGTGTTTTAAAAGATGCTTCTAAATAAACCATTTTGTGCTTCGTGGACGAAAATGGGCTAATTTTTTATATGATACATATCAATTGTATACGTCTTGCTATTCACAGTTAACACTAAACATAAACTACGTAATTCTAACTGTCTTTAAAAATAAAGAACGGTTTGAACTTAATGAACAAATATAACACTATTGATGTACTGCATATAGAACTGTTCGACTCATTAAACTATGCGGTAGAATTTAACAGAACAATGAAGTGCAGTGTTTGCTTTGCAAGGCTGCCCGTTTGGTTTTATTAGGATTGTACCTATTTAATAGGAGTGAAAGGGCTTTAATACAACCGGCAAAAAATTCATATAATCCAATTTTGCTTTTTTGCTTGCTAACTCCATATTAGTCTGGTTATTAGGTCAGCTATATTAGCTGAAATCGTTAGTATTTAAAATAATTTTAGTATTTAAACAATTTTAAAATTTAATTTAAACATACTGTAGCTACTCTTTTATTGCTGCTGTATAATATTCCTGGAAAATACTTTAATAAAAAATATTATAATTAGACATTTAAATTAAGCATAATTGTTTGAATATTATTAAAATTTCTCTATTAAATTAAAAATAAAACTAGAAGTAGTTAAAAATAAGTCAAAGATAAAATGGAAATAAAAATTATATTTTTAATTTATTTGTTAAGTTTTGTAATTTGCAGTGAATTTACGTTCTTTACTGCAGAATAGGTTGTTTATTTTGGTTTTAAATACAAATTATTACATATTTGTTAATTATCTTTGTCAATGTACAGTAATAGGGTTCCGACTTCAAATAAGCGAGGCTACAAAACTCGGAGCAGGCCTAGTTCGCTACTTTGTTGTAATTATAGCCCAGAAAAGCTTTAGAGATGATCAAATAAAGCTTTAACCTAGTTAAATTATGGATAGTTCCTTTTAAATTGTTATTTGATAACGAAAATCGGCAAAAATATATTACTTTTAATTTTAAGACGAAAAAATAATGAACTCTATTAAACTAATTATTTAAAAGAGAAATAATCATTTATAATATGATTATCTCACTAATTCTAGTGAGAATAGAAAGTAGAATACAGAAAAGAAAGAGCAACTATTGTAATTAAAAACAGTATAACTCGTTATGAGAAAGAAAAGTATGAGACAGAGGCAATACAAGCTGCTAGTATATGTATCAAAACACAAAAGTATTTGATTACTGTAGCAGCGGCATACTTCCCACCTCGACATAATCTGCAAAAAGAAGATTATATAAACTTCTTTCAAACTCTAGGTGAAAGGTTTATCTTAGGAGCAGACTTCAATGCTAAAAATACACATTGGGGGGCGAGATTGACGACAGCTAATGGTAAAAACCTTTATCAGGCAATCTTGGAACTTAAAGGTAGTTGGCATTCAACTGGTAGACCCACGTATTGGCCGACGGATACTGCAAAATCCCAGATCTACTGGATTTCTATATTTCAAGAACAATACCAACACATTTTATAAAGATCCAAGATTGTGATGACTTAATGTCTGACCATTCACCTATCTTGCTGACGTTACAGGAAAAAATAGCGGCTAGGGGATTAAACCCGACACTAACTAATAGGTTCACCGACTGGGAAGGCTTTAAAACAGAGCTCAGCGAAAGATTTCACTAAACGTACCAATTTCAACAAAAAAGCAACTTGCATATGAAGCAGAGAAATTTATGATGGATATTCAAAGCGCAGCATGGAATAATACACCAGAAATAAATAGAAAGCCGACAAGGAATAATTACCCAAAAGAAATCATAGATTTAATAAAAGAAAAGAGAAGAGCCAGAAAGACGTAGCAGAGATCGAGAACAAGAGAAAATAAGCACACGTTGAATGCTCTTACATCACAACTCAAAAAGGAAATTCAAAAAATTAAGAATGAAGCACTGAATACCCATCTTAAAGAAATCACGGCAGATCAAAGTACTGAACACGGATTATAGAAAGCTACTAAGGGAATTAACAGACCAATAAAACATATTCCACTGATACGTAAAGAAGATGGGTCTTGGGCAAAGTCTGACAAACAAAAAGCAGACACATTCGCAGTTTATCTAGAAGACATTTTCCAACCAAACGCAGAACAAATTCAAATGCAAGCTCAGACAGAACCAACTACAAGAATGGTAGATATCCCATTAACCATTCCCAAAGAAGTATCTAGAGAAATAAAAAAAATATTAACCCAAAAAAGGCTCCGGGATTCGATTTAGTCAGTGGGAAGATATTTAAACAGTTGCCAAGGAAAGGCATTATAAAACTTACACACTTGATAAATGCAACATTTAGGTTACAACATGTCCCAGTTTTGTGGAAAACAGCTGAAGTTATCATGATACCCAAACCGGGAAAGCCTGTTAACGATGTAAGTTCATATAGACCAATATCATTGTTACCTATAATAGCAAAGCTGTTTGAAAAGTTATTTTTAAAAATAATGAAAACGATAATTGACGATCAACAACTCATTCCCCAACATCAATTTGGGTTCCGTAATGAACACTCTACGGTAGACCAAGTACATCGTATTACAGATGTGATAGAAAAAGCACTAGAGGAAAACAAAATATACTCAGCTATATTTTTAGATATTGCCAAAGCATTCGATAAAGTTGGCATGAGGGTTTACTAATGAAATTAAAAAGACACTTCCCTAAGCAATATGTCCAGCTCTTGGACTCGTACCTAACAGCCCGAACCTTTAAAATTAAGCAGGAAAGCGTGCTTCCTGAACTCAAAATAATAAAAGCAGGTGTCCCACAGGGAAGCGTCCTTGGGCCAGTACTATATCTGTTGTATACATGTGACATTCCTGAAAAAGAAAATGTTAAACTAGCTACTTTCGCGGATGACACCGCAGTATTAGCTACAGTAGATAATGTAGATGAAACAACGGCCAAGCTCCAAGGCGCAATTGATGAAATAAATACGTGGATGAAAAGGTGGCGTATAAAGGCTAATGAAGAAAAATCATCTCATGTAAACTTCACGAATAGAAAAATAAACCACCTTTCAGTAAATCTGAACAACAACATAATTCCACATCAAGTAACAGCCAAATACCTAGGCCTAAATCTAGATGCAAAATTGAAGTGGAAAGAGCATGTCAAAAAGAAAGCAACCGAAGTAAAATTGAGATATAACAGCATGTACTGGCTTATGGGAAGGAATTCCCAACTATCCACCCGAAATAAAGTACTAGTTTATAAACAGGTAATAAGACCAGTATGGATTTATGGCATCCAACTGTGGGGCTGTACAAAAAGGAGTAATTATTCTTGTATCCAGAAATTTCAGAATCGAGTTCTACGAAATATGGTAAATGCCCCTTGGTACGTGCGAGACAGGGATCTGCATCAGGAACTCCAGGTGGAGATGATCGAGGACGTAATCAGGAAGTTTGCCAGAAGCCACGAGAGGCTTCATAGACATCCAAATCAAGAAGCCCTACAACTTCTAGTCAATCAAGATCTTCTCCGCAGGCTCAAAAGAACGAAACCATTTGAGCTAGTGTAGTGTAAAGTGTAGTGAAAAGCAGAGTATAGTGCAAGTGTAGCCATGCCAGAGATGCGTGCAAAATGTTTCAGTAGCTAGAATGGGTCAATGGAAACATCTGGACTAACAAATACTTTAGTAACTTAGGACATAAATAAAATGATAGTTAAACTTAAAGATTAGGTGCATTATAAATAAAAAATTAAAAAAGAAATATTCATGTAAGGCCACTATGATGCAATAAATATCCCTCTAGAACAGGCGGGATAGTTAATTTCTTAACGACTTAAGCAAATTTTTGGATCTACACCGAGTAACCTATAAATTTTTATATAAAATCTAAAAAGCAATTTCTTAATGCAATTGCATTGAAGTATTAAATTGGATGTAAAGTACTGTTAAGCATACATAAATAAAAATGTAAACTTCAGAATAGAAAAATAAACCACCTTTCAGTAAATCTGAAAACAAATATATCCTCAAGATATAAATTCAGATCACTTTGAATTTTGATCTTTATTTGTTAAAAGGTAAAGAGCATGTCAAAATAGTGATTCAATAAAATTGAGATATAACAATACGGCTTATGGGAAGAAATTCCCAACTATCCAAAATTCTAAAAGTACTAGTTTATTTCAGATATTCAACCAAAGATTTATAGGCATCAACTTGGGCTAAGATATAATTTTATCCAAATTTTGAATTCGAGTTCTCGAATGGTTAAATGCCCTTAGAAAACTGATACAGGGATCTGATGGAATCCAGGGGAGATTTCTGATTAATAATTTAGACAGAAAATTATTGGAGTTCTAACATCCAAATCAAGAAGCCCTACAATACGTTAAAAGAAATATCCGCAGGCAATAAGAAAATTATCGTTTGAACATTTAGTTTATTGAAATGAAAAAGCAGAATAGTGCAAGTAGGCCAGAGATGCGTCAAAATGTTTGTACCAGACTGAATCAATTTTATTTCTGTTTTAAATTTACTAGAATAATACATAAATTAAAACCTTGTTTGCAATAAATTAACGAGATGTAAAAAAAATTACAGAAATTATCTGATAGTAAACCGCCATTCAGAACACCTTAGAAATATATATTGTAATAACCTTTTAAACCTGTTCACGTTTGTGCTCAATTTGACATATTATGCTTTAGTGGTATGTAATGTTTTTGGCATTAAGTTAGTTCATTGCGTTAGGGTTAATCAAAGTTTTAATATTGTGCATTATTGCGCCATTTACCTATTAAAAGACCTAAGTTTACGTCGTATTTAAGAAGTACAGGAAATCTGATCACTAGAAGGGGTCGATTATACAACTCACAGTAATCGATTTGATCACAAGAGACGTGATAAAATCGTCCGCGAATTCAAAGGGACAATCAATTAGGATCTTGGGCGGAGACCTGGCAAAAGAAATGAGTGTGGTGAGGTTTCTGGACAAAAGAACTTCATCTAAGTCAGGAAGGTAAATAGCCAAAATTACTATTGAATCTGTCATGACGCCTTAGAAATGCATACGAAGCTTCCCAAAACTATGATGCTACTGGACGTCTGTGTACCAAACATAGCGCTCCGCTTCTTCTGCGACGACCTGAAGGTAAGTTTCAACAGTTACCTCAACGTGCTAGAGACATTTGTCAAGTCCTCGATTGAGGAGGTGGCCGTTGGACGGGAAATGCATGTTTCAACAAGATTTCACTACAACCCAAAAGACAATGTCTATACAACAATTTCTACTACCACTAGTCTCCTTGACTACTACGCCAATGAGGTTATAACACGTAAAACAGCTTAAGGGCCTCGATTATAGAGACACTGACTCATGTGAACAAGAGAGAAGTTGGCCTGCAGAAGATTTAGGTTTAACACGAGAAGGTCGTAACCCACTATGGGAGCTATATTAAATGACATGATTCTGAATACTATTCGCTTTTTATTATTTTTATTATTTATATATTCTCTAAATTTACTTCAATGACACTCAACATACCAGCAGAAGCTTTAGTTACACGATATATACAAATAAAACGGTATATAAAACATATATCCATAAATTTTTATTGGTAAAATAAATTAAAAATACTTTTTGTGGCAATCATTAAAGAAGTATATAAATTTCGTAATTTAGAATCTTAATAGAAATCCGATCAGAACTAAATATAATTTCAAGCTTAGACATTAAAAATATTTGTATCCTTATCTCCCCACTTCTCTATCTAATTCTCTTTATTTATGAGTTTTAGTTGTATTTCAATTATTAAGAGTTTAAAATAGGGAATAGGATAATTTGAAAGTCCAGGAGAGAAAAGCTATGAACGAAAAATTATGGTAAAATTTCCATTGCATTTGTAACAGTATTTATACGAAATCTATATAAAATATTATAATAACCAAGATCCGTAACCTTTAAACTTTTTATAAAAGTGAAAGTTTAGAACACAACCAAATATGAATTACATATCAATTCCCCGTTAAAAGTTTGTGCTCCAAAATATAAATTAATATAGGGCTCAACTTTAAATGGTCTGATTGAGAATAATTGCCAAACTTTTTAATAACTTATATACAGCAGATACGTCGGAACGCAGTGCAAAAGCACCTATAAACTGCTTACAAACTTCTGAAGCATCTTGCATTAGAGGCAGACACGAAGCAAACTTTTAAGATAATTTAATTAAAGAACTTGTTAACCGTTCGGGTCATTGCTAAGTAATTATGGGAAACACTTTAAGTGAGTAATTCAATTTAATTCTGCAATTTAAATGATAAGCTTCTGTGTTTATTGATCGCATTTCTAGTTAAATTCCGGAGTTATAGTTAAAATATCATGGCACAAAATAATAGGAGTGTAAAGTAAAATTATAATATTAATATTAATATACTTATGCTACAACTATATAGCTCTTCTATTAAGATTTAAGGTGGGTTCGAAGGTGGCTATCTGTAAAAAAGCTATTTAAATTAAATTTGGGCCTTGCAATATAAACCATTTTATGTGACGTGCTTGCTACGGCATCACAAGCAGTGACTGGAAAAGCTAAATCTAGACAAATGCGCTTTATTTAAATAAAATGTACTTTGGAGAGATAGCTACAACAGATTATGGCAAAGGGGGATGAAAAATGTGTAGTATTTTTAAGAAGAAAATTCAAACTGAAAGACAAACTTTTCATAACTCTTATGCCTTCTCCATATACTCCCGAAACGCAGAAAAATCGTGTTAACATTGTAGCGCCGTTTATCAACTTTCAGCGAAATTGCTTTAGGTCCCTACAGTTTTTAAAATCTCTTCTCGGGGCAAAAGCGTATATTCCTTAAAACCCAAAATGATATACTGCTGTTTATTTTCGCACGTGGAAAAACTAGAATGCCGTAGAATCTTAAGAATTCTTATAATAACGTCTTTATAACATTAAGTGTGAGCACAAAAAATTTATAATTGATATGTGTATATAAGACTTACAGCATTCTTAATTTTATGTAAATATTGAAAAGGCAAAAATACAAATTTATTTCTCATAAATTGTACATTTTTACTTGTACATTAATAATATGTTTTGCCGTTCTTTATACAATTAGTAATATATTTAATAATTAGTTTCTACATCAATTATCTATTTTTTACATGTAAAGCAAAATCAGTTGTTAGATTGCTTTGGTGCAGGTTATTTGTTTATCAATGTTTTTATTTTCTAAACAAAATTTTTAATATTTCTTTATTGTTATCGGCCTAACCTTTTTTGAAAAATATCATAATTAACAAAAAATATATATGCTGCAATGCAACAATCTTAATAGAGAGTCACGTAAATTCTAATTTTGTTATAACATTTAAGCTTTAAAAATAGAAATATTCGTTACTTATTAATCACAATATTTTATTGATAATGTAGGTATTACAACAAATAACATTTAAGAAATGTGAAAATTTTTGATAAAACTGAATAAAAAGCTGGAGGAAAAAGCATGACAAAATCGCCAAGAAAAAATTAGGAGACGCAAAAACAAAATACTGAATTCTAAAAATAATAAAAAAAATTATAGAACTATTGAGTAATCCAAATTAAACTTTATAATTTAAAGTGTGTTTTGTGAACGATAAAAGTTGCATTTGTACAGTTGCTACCTAAATAGATGGCAAAGTTTTTATAGTGCCAATTTATTATTATATGGACAGATAATTAAAGGACAAAACCCATTTTCTTTAAGTGGCTCTATAAATCATCAAAATTGTTGCAACTAAATTGTAAAAATTTACGTACTAATTACGAAAAGCCAACGCATCCACTGTCTGGTTTGCTTTCTGGGCTGGAAAATCACTGATCCTTACTTTCTTGAAAACGAAGCTGGAAACGCTGTTACTATCAATCGTGTACGCCATGAGGATATGCTAATCAACTTTCTTTCAATAAATTCAACGATCTTAATTTGAATTATATATGGTTTCAACAAGATAGAGCCGTATGGCCCACAGCACGTGAAAGACTTACTTTATTTCTGAACAAATTTTTTAGATGTGTTATCTCGCAGACTTGCGATCTAACCCCATTAGACTCATTTCTTTGAGATTGTTTAAAGGAAAAGGTTAACGGCAGCAGGTTTGCTACAATTTCAGGGCTAGAAAATATCAGATATGTAATCATAAAGAACTTTGCTAAAAGACTGATTGTATACCAGGATAGTCGAGAAGAGTATTTGGTTGACATTATATTTTATACGTAACTACTAAGTCTGTACTTTATAGTGATATTAATAAAATTTTATTGAAATAATACTTTGTGTTTTATTCTGAAGAAACATCTTAAAATGCAATTTAAATCACCTTATATAAGAGCATGTCCAAAGTAAAAGTGTTTGGCAGTAAGTAGCTACCAATAGCTCTATAAAAAACAATACTTTTAAATATAGTAATCGTATAAATGCAGTAAAATAATATATAAACAATGTTGCTGGAAAAATTAATTGCCTTGTGTGACTTCAACAAAAGGAAACAAGATAGTAAAGTTCTGTGGTTTGGGAAAATAGCTTTTTTCATGTGTCCAAGTTCAATATCTAAAACCAGATAAGTAACATGTCAGTACATTGCAAACTTGAAAATCTCCATAAGGCAGAATGCTTAGCGCTTATTCTTAAGTATTGTGGTGTAGTTTTGATAAAATAATGTTTTTGATAAACTTTGCAAATGCATATACATTAAATATCAATTGGCGTACCTAAAAGACAAAAATGTCTGTACATTTTAAAATGAGTCTATATTTAACGTCCCGCAAAACTCTAAATTGTAAGTTCCAAAACATTATATCAATCTCTTGATCCAAATTTTGCTATAAGCAAGTCAGCAAAAGAAATAAAAGCTTCCACGTCCAGTAGTGCATCTTAACGTAAAGAAGATTAATAGCTCCAGAAAGAGTCGAATTGTTTTGCACAATTTATAAACTCGATAAGAATTGTGAAATTTTTAAATTTTTCCTCGAATAACGCCTAACTTGAGACGAAAGATAAATACTTCAGTTATAATTGTCTACAGGAGAGTTATCAGAATTGTGTTTGGTGGAGCACACAGCATGCTATTTAATTGGATCTTTTGTCACATTAATTCATTACCAATGCTAAGACCGCAGATATCAATTACAATAAAATCCCAAAGAATATCCAACAGAATGAAGTAACATTCCGTAGCGCAAATGCGACGGTACAGAAAATTAGAAACCTCGACTGAGAATTCTGGCACATTTAATACATTCTTCAGTGACTTATTTTTTATTGTGCCCAAGCAGTATTTGCCGAAGAGGTGCAAAAGCTTTTCGATTGTAAGTTAGTCAGGCGGTAGTGCATAAGGGGAAATGAAAAATTAAATAATTTGTAGCAATAATGTATCCCACAAAATGGTAATTCGTTAATTGCATGTATCTGAAAAATAAAAATTTCTAAAAGGCTTTTTTATGCGGGTGCACAATCCCTTATTAGGTAACACAGCAAGTTAGACTTATATAATCAGAAACCTATGATTGTCGACAAAAAGGTAGAGATTACAACCGCAAAGTTGTTATATCCAAAAGGTCGTACAGTAATTATTGCGTGGTATAGCTACAAAAAAATAGTACAAAGAATCTGAGCACTAAGAAGGGATCTGCTGACAGCGATCTGATCGTGAGAGAAGTGATGATTAATTTGTTCGTGAATTGAAAGAGAAGATTAATCGAAATCCTGGAGGATTAACTTGGAAAAAGAGGTCAATGCTCAGTCTAGCAATGTAACAAGACCTTTACGGCTTGTTAACTGAAAGAAACAAAATGGGCAGGACAGAGAGCTTCCTGAGATTGTTTTTCGTCGAAGACAACTTCATCCAGGATAAGGGGATGAGTTGCTAAAATGACCGCTTGATCTGCCAAGATGCCTCTAAAGTATCTGCCATCATACACACAAAAGATTTTCGCATCTGTGACAATAATAAAGCTTGTGAACAGCAAATGAGGTTGTCATAGCGCCCCTCTTCTTTGAAAAAGACCTGAAGATGACCACTGGCAGCTACATATATCAACATGTTGAAGGCAGATGTTAAACCCTAAATAGATAAGGTGGATTCTGGGTAGAAATGTGTGTTCCCGCGAAACTTTGCTCCAGCTTACAAGGCTAGGAAGATCCAAGTATTGTTATACAACAATTTCTATTATCAGTGAACCTCTAATTTGCAGGTACTTTACGTGTACAGTGTAGTCAAGGCGAAGGTCAATGACAGGCATCATAATGCCAAGGATAGCTTAAAGGTCTGCACTATGGAGATAATGACACGTATAGACAAGAAAAATTATGTTGGCTTGAGGGATGTCTAGGTCCCGCTTGAGAAAATCGTGGCCATTGATAGGGGCTACATTAAATAGTGTAATTCTCAATAATTTTTACTTTCTTTTTACTAAGTTTTATTTAGATAAATTTAATGTTTTCTTGTATCGTAACTTATCGTAAATTTATTGTTGATTTATTTTCTGCATTTACCTCGAAGTCTCTGTACATTGATATGTTCCAGAAAGTAGCAAAGAAAGATGGTTATAGTAAGATGTTATAGTAATATTTTACTAGAGTTGCGTGAAATCCAGATAAGCATATATAGTAACAATTACAATTATAAGTGAAATTAAATTCACAGAAATGGGTTTCTTTTTTGTAATATTAAACCAAATTTATACCATACATTGGTAATAATAACATTAAACTGTTATTTTCTGAATTTAAAGGCAGGTGGCAATGAGATATGCTTAAAAAACGTAAACGCATAAAAATTGAGGTAAAACGCATTTGCTTTTTATTTGGGAGCCTAACTGGATAAGCTTGAATTTTTTAGGAACATGAAGATATATGATGTTTTATCCTATTTTTCACTACGCGCTTGGATGGCAACTGCTGCCACTTAAAAGTTAGGCACACTTCTCTGACTATAACAACAGAGTGGGTTTTCAATATAAGCAACGCGCGCTGTGGTACACGGCCGTTATTAGATAATTTCTTTGGAGGATCATTGACTGACTAGACAGAAGGATCAGCTGAAATTTTAAATGCAAGAACACGTAAATTTATTTTTCTATTTGCTTATTTTGCTAGAATATGATTCTGGCGTTACCATATTTCATATTTGGAAGCAGCGAGGTGATAGCAGCAGCTGAATTATTACGTTCTGCCAGATAGTGCTGCGGGTTATATTTTTGTCTGTCACTTTATTGTGCGAATTTTTTAAATCAATTTGATGCTGCGTCACCCCCATATGTTGGCAAACAACTAATTTATGGGCGAGCGACTAAGGAATTTTTGTGGTACCTTTGTAACCATTTGAAAACTTTATATGAGAATTTCTGAAGGGAGCTTACTGTCAGTTTAATTTACGTAAGCCGAAACGTAAGCTATTTTAATAAATATTAATTACTTTGCGAGTGTTTCCTGCTTTCCAAGTCAAAAGAAATCTTCATTTAGGGTTAACGAACTGCCGCTACTAATTAGCGCCCTGTGTAATATCTGAGGTGGAAGCAGCTCCGCAAAAAATGAGAACGCGAGTGAAAACGCAGGGAAACGCCCTCTTTGATAAATGACGTGGTAAAGCGAAAAGCATGGAAACCGGAGATAACCGGCACCAGCTGCTTGGGATGCACACATGGAAATGAGGAAATAGGATGGAGTCGCGTCCAATTACTAAACGGCCTAAACTATCGCAAAGCATGAAATCCAGTTGAGAGCGAATTAACGAGGGCCTACTCCTATTATTAAATTTTAATTAGAGTAGTTTTAAAATCCTTTTGCCATATGCAGTCTTAGTAGATGGAAGATGTAATATAATAGTGTAATATTTATAACGATATATAAAAAATTTATATTATAAAATATAAATTTTTATTTGTTTTGTATTGTTACGTGCACATAAACTTTAATGTACTTTTTATATAATACACAGAACTTTCTTTATTATATTAAATTGGCTATTTTACATTGACTATCTTTAAAATAGATTTATGCTAAAGTAACTAAATAAATTATAATGTTACTTTATGTAAAAAATCTAATTTTATTAGCTAAATTGCGAATATCAATTACCATCGTGTAAATGTTTCAAATGCAAAAATTCTGACTTCATTATTAAAAAAAAATTAAATTTAAAAATGTCTGATTAAAGCTTTAAAAACTAATTACTTTTAAATCAGAGCTATGAAATAAATAAAGTAGCAAACCTGGAAGTACCCCACTGTGAGCACCTACCTTTTTATTCGCCCACACTATGAGCACTACGACTGTAGTTAATTTTTTCTCTAATAACTTATTCTTAAGACTTAATTTTAAAACTAAACAATGATTTGTTTAGCAAAATTTAAACGCACTTGGGTTGAGGCTATTGGTTGAGAATAAGAATCTATGTATTGCCTAAAGCATTAATTTTTGTGCATAAATAGCTATATATACGATTTCGTTAGAGTGAAAGTTATGGCTCAAAAATAAGCCCTCACACATTCTGCTATTTTGTCGTAATCATATTTTATAATAATTACTGACTATTTATAATAAAGATAGATTAAAAGTGTGAAATATAATTTTAAATAATTTAACTAAATATGCCGGATAACTACATAATGAAATGCATACAGGTGTTTGTTTTTATTTCTGTTTATTGTTAAGAATAAATATATACCCTTGTCGTTAGGTAAGATTATAACGTTTTAACTTGTTTCGAAGCTTTAGGGCTTCTAGTTTAGAACGTTTAGGATTAGGTTTGGGTAACACGGCTGTGCAGCACCGGCTTTCTTAGGCTGTTATCGGGGAATTTGGTCATAAAGGATTCTATTTGTAACATGATATGTTCGGTAATGACCAAATTTGTAGTGAGAGTGAACCTTTTTCAAGATCCTGGTTTACTCAAAAGATAGTCGGAGAGTTGGAACGTAACCAATAGGTACATAGTAGATAATTGGTTCATCGCCGAAAGCCTAATACAAAACAGGTCATTCAAAAAATACTTGACATTAAAAATATTACCAAAAACGGAAATTTTAAAAGTTATGCACTTCCCGATCAAGTAAAAGCGTTTTTATCTTACATTAGCGGCATCACTGACACCACAGGCTATAGAAAGGTTTTCACGACTAACGATAAAATAGCTGACTATCCGCTTAACCAAGAATAATTACGGTCATAATTCTTAAAGAGCTTATCAAATACCTTTTGGTGACTGACCCGGAACCTACATAGAGCAAACGAAGAAACAAATATCAAGTTGCATATACAAATATTCTTTGGCTGTATGCAAGTACAACAATTCTTCTTGACTAATATAATAAGGTAATCGGTCATTAAACACTCAACAAATTAAAATCAATACCTTAATACTCAAAACAGTAGTCAACGTCTACTCATTATTTGGAAACCATTAATTATCCCACATCATCACTTATACAACTTATCTAAATAAACAATTTTTTTCAAGCCAGTGATAATCAGACAGCCAAATAAAATAGAGAAAGCTAAGCTGAGTATTTTAAGAATTGTTGAGTAGAGAAAAGAATGAACTCAACGAGACACAAGAGTGCTCTCACGAAGAACAAGAAATCACGTGAGTAACAAACACAAATTATATTTACCACAACAAAGCTAAATTATGGCAATAATATAATATTTAAAAAATAATGTAAGTCCTGAGAGCGATAAGTTAAATTAAAATACATCAAATTGGATTACTATTTTACAAACGTTACCAGTGCGTAACTTTTACAAATTAAAAAAACTTTTAGAATTACTAAATCGAAGCAAAGAACAATTGCAGGATTCTGTAAGTATATTTGAACACGTTGCACAATAATCCATCTGTCCACAAAAAAGGAATAGAAAATGTGTGCAATGAAACGGAAAAGAACTTGAATGGAAAAATCTAAAGATAAAATCAATATAACATAAGATGTGGATATTTAAGGAGGTTATTTATTTAGTTATCTTAGTATGATAATTGGGAAACAATAAGAATAAAGCAGTGGCAAGTTTACTGGTAAGAAATAAGAGCGCATTTGCATTAAACCAAATTGTAATAGATATGGTAATGTCACAATTAGAATTAGAATTTACAAAACTGTGGTGAGGCCGATAGTGAAGTACAAAACTAAAGCATAAGTTTTTTATTTTTCTATGTTTCAATTAAAAACTTCCAACACTATTTTTAGATAATAATTAGGTAAGCTATTATATATTTTTTCTAATTGTTTATAAGATTCTTTTTCTTTATCTGTTTGATCCACCTTCGTTGACGCATGCATATTTATAACAGTTATTTTTTTAAACTGCTTCTAAGTTTCAGGATACACATGTTTTCCGATAACACTTTAAAATTTATAATTGCCACTCTTAAGGATTGTGTCACCACTTATTTTCCATTAGTTTTTTGCCTTTTCGTATATTTTCCAACTTTTTTGCCAATTTTTTTAAAAATTTTTTTTCGTTCGTCCCATTCACATTCCATAATGTTAATATATATAATATTTGTTCCTTGTTTTTGACTTCGTTTTTTTTTCAAAAAATGTTGGGTACTGCAACTTTTAACTCATATTTGAATGACACTGAACCTTTTGTACTATTAATTGTTTGCTAACAGTTCTTTATTTGTTTTAGCCAGGTTTTTGTTAATTTATAGCCCATCTTTACTTCTTTTCTAGTATCCTTTTGTGTTTTTGTTATTTTTCTTAAATTTTTTGCAATTTTTCTTTCTTTTTCTACTAGGTCGTCTTCATTTCCTTTCTGTGTGTTCCTCAATTTATTTTTTGCTTTTTTCTCCTCTAAATTCTCTTTATATTTTTTTATTTTAGTTATTATAAAGGGCGCTACTATTTTCGATTTTATTGCTTTCACTGTGGCTATTTTTGAATTTACCATTAGTCCCTTTGTTAAAATTATTCTACTATTTCTTTGTTTAAGTTGTCACAAAAGTCAACACGCTTTATTACTACGTTATTCTTTTTTATTTTTTTATTTGCAATTGTGTAATTTAGATTAATTTTTTTTTATCAATTTTTGTTTCATTCCTCAAGAGTTTAATGTCTGTCTTATAGTCATATTATATGATTTTTCTCTGAAAATGTCCTTATTCGATTCTCTTTCTATTTTCTTAACATTGTTTCCGGTTGATTATCCCTAGATGAACAGAGTCTTTTAACATTTCTACTGTGTGAAAGGATAGTTCAAGTAACATATACGTACATAGATACTAAAAAATGTTTTTCATTTCTGCTATCAACAGGAATTTGATTACGCTTATAAACAAAGCTATATCTTTATATTGCATTATTCTATAAAAGACAATTGTACATCAAACAGTTTTTAAATTTACACAAAATATTGCCATTGAAAAAAAGAAGTAAGAGGTTTTTAAATATCTGATCACCAAAAAAGATTAATTACATATTATGCTTTAAGAGTGTTTACTTCATTGAGTATAACTTTAAAAAATTTATTAAATTCATATTTGGTATAGTTCAAATAAAGACGTCTATGTTGAGTTGTATAAACATTAAACATGGTACTAAAAATTAATTTTTAAGCTATAATAAAAATCAGGTTTATAATAATTATTAACTGTATAAAGTTTGTAGCTCTTAATCTTTTGCTTTATTTAAAAACACTTAAAGGACTGTAGGTGCGCTTAAGTACTGGGATCGTCGCATGAACAAGCGTTTCATATAGATTATTGTTGTCTATGAATGACGAATTATACCAAATAATGCCAAAGTTAGCAAAATGGCAATTTTACCTGCCCACAGTTGACCTTACTAAGTAACGGTGCGGCTCTCGTGACCGAACTGTATAACTATACGTTACAACACAAGCAGAACTAAACTCATGTTATTGAGATAGACGTTAACCTGTCTCAACCATAAATAAAGAAAACAAGAAATTTTTTTAAAAAAATGGTTTGGCTTCAGTACTACATATTTTAGAGGTAAATCCTATCCCATAATGTGCTAATAACCGTTGAAAAACAATAAAGGCATTTATAAGCGGAACGCTAATAATGAGCTAATTAGTGGGTATCAAGCATAATTACAATTCATGGAATAATTTATGTCTTGTGCACTTACCATATGAGATGCTAAATATAGCCAGCCATATTACCAACATAAAACATTTTAACTTCCAAATTTGGGCAATGGTATGGGATTGATGCTTGTGAGCGCAAGAGCAAGGAAAGCACCACCTAGCGGAATAACGATTTAAAGTAGGAGTCAATGTATCTGCCAATTATGAAATCCTAGCTTGCCTGCCAAAAAATGGCCATATTTTATAATGGGCGACTAGGGGAGAGTCACATCTCTTCCATCTAGTCACGTGACGTTAATATTGAGGAAGCTGGGATTAGGCAAATAATAAAGCACTTGATAAGAGCTTTCAAATGATGTATTATATGTGTTCGTAACCTAAATGCAACGTGGTAAAAATCAAAAAAACTCAATCTGACCATAGGTTTTTGCTCATATCTCGGCCATCGTATATGATTTAGAGATTTGTTGAAAAGGACATGCAACAAGCTTTCAAATGATACCTCGTTTGTGTCTTTACGTTGATTTAATTTCTGACCATTTTTTTGACCGTTTTTGATCATTTTCGGGGTTAAAACGATTTTTTACAGAGTTACGACTGTTGGCATTTTTGTTCCACTTGTTCTCATATTTGGCAGTTATATTGATCCCTACCCTAAGTTTTTATTCCACTAGGTGGTGCCCTCCTCACTCTTGCGGTCACAGGTATAAATTCCATACCATCGTCCTTATGTATCTTAAAAGCTCTAAATAACATAATGTACGATTTTTGTTAGGTGTTACAACACTATTGCTAACTAAATTAGCAAGAAAACAAAACTATCTATTATTATTACAAACTTACCATCTAATATTAAAAAGCTATTTATATCTCGAAAAAATCAAAAAACTTCTTGTAAACGACTCTAACTTTTTAACTGAGATTATAGAAAATGACTTCAACTATTAGTTTGGGTTAAGATTAAATGACTTCTTACCACAGCTTGTCTATTTTTACAAAACTTTTAATAAACAGTATTTTAACTCTTGTACAATCGTTAAAAATTAAAAATATACAAAGCACAGGATAAGTAGTCGTCTAAATCCGTTTTAGCCAAGCACAGATATCAAGTAGTCAATCCATTTTCTTTTGAGTACTTTTCTGTCTTAAAATTTTTAAATCAGACGATAACACTTTTACAAAAAACGCACCTCCTCTCTTTTTCCAACTATTCTCTCTCCCCCTTCCTCTTTTTCCCTCTTTTCTCTCTCTCTCTCTCTCTCTCCCCCTATTTCTCGTTCTCCCTCTATTTTTTTCTATCTCTCTCTCTCTCTCTCCCTCTCACTCCTCCGCCTTTCTCTCTCTAAAGAATATATATCCTCTATCTCTATAATGGGATGTATGGGAGTCTAACTAGAGGTAGTACCTCTATACTCAGGGTTGTCGGACCTTCGGGTCACTCTGAGATATTGGTCTAGATTCTCACTCATTTATGGCTCCTAGAAGTTCATAAGCGGCCACATCCCGGTAACTGTGTCGGCACACAGGCTAAACTAAATGAGAGGCTATGGGAGGCAACTTCTAAATCTTAGATTTAATGGCTCCCATAGTAAGCACGTCTGACCCGGAGCGGGCGGCTGCAAACAGCGTCTGTTCCCATAGTGGGCGGCTGAAAATAAACTCGCCAACACGTTCGGCAAAGGCAGAGAAAATGCCAAACTTTCTTTTAAACCATGATGAAAACGTCGAATTCACAAACAGGAATACCCCAGGTGGGTAGAGATGCACTCACAATCCCACACTGATCAACGATCAGTCAGCCCCAAGGATTCTGGGGGCAAGAACTCGACAAACCTCAAAGCTAGACCACAGCAAAGAAGACATACAAACACTAAAAAATTTATAATAGCAACATACAACATTAGAACAATGCGAACAGAAGAATACAGAGAAGAGCTAGAACTGGAACTATCGAAAATAAAGTGGGATATCGTTGGATTATGCGAAACACGTCTACCGGGAAAGGAACTCAATATTGAATCAGGACACGTCCTATACCAGAACAACTCAGACACAGACCATAAATATGGCGGGGTAGCTTTTATCATCAACCGTAAGATAAAACACCTAGTAACGAAATTCCAAGCAGTGTCAAAAGAGTATACCTTACTCTGAAAATTAACAAACGATATAATATGCAACTCATACACGTA
Source organism: Sinelater perroti (assembly GCA_036346155.1). Taxonomy (NCBI): domain Eukaryota; kingdom Metazoa; phylum Arthropoda; class Insecta; order Coleoptera; family Elateridae; genus Sinelater; species Sinelater perroti. Next base: position 7,484,898 of record JARFIY010000337.1, on the reverse strand, counting down.
TATGCACCGACGACAAACTCAGACGATGAAGAAGTGGAGCAACTATACGAAGATATTACCGCTTAGGAGACAAGAAAAACATACTACACCGTTATCACAGGAGACTTCAATTCAATAATAGGAGGCAAGCTGTCTGAAGACGACCAATACATTGGAAGATATGGTTTGGGAATTAGGAATCCCAGAGGAGAAATGTTAGCAAACTTCCTCAGTAGCGAAAAGCTATACTGTTTAAACACATTCTTCAAAAACAAAGACAAAGAAAATGGACATGGAGAAGTCCCGACCAAAAACAAAAACGAAATAGACTACATCATGTCGAACGACAAAACACTATGTACGGACGTAGCAGTGCTAAATAGATTTAATACAGGCAGTGACCATAGATTAGTCAGGTCGGTGCTAGAAATAAAACCGAAACTGGAAAGGAAAAGTTACAACACCAACAAAACTTTCCAACCATACAAGAATTGAGCCTCAATCAAGAAAAATACCAATTACAACTACAGCGAAAACTAGAACCTACAGATAAGCTAAAGAACCTATACATAGATGCGCTAAATGAAAAATTAAAAATAGTATCCACGAATCAGTTAAAAAATATGTGCCAATAAGAAACCTAGAGGTAGCAAACTAAAACAAGAAACCTTGAATTTAATAGAAGAAAGAAGACGAACTAATAGAGAAGCTCAAAATTTTCAAGAAATTAACAAGAAGGTCAAAGTGATGATTAGGAAGGACATAAGAGCACATAGAAATAAGCAAATTGAAGAAGCAATAGAGGACAACAGAAATATGAAGGTATTAAGATCGAAACTATCACAGAGTAAACAGAAAATAATAAAATAAAGAATCAAGAAGGTACTGTAGTAGCAAACAGAAGAGATATAGTACATACAATAGAAAACTTCTACACAAAGCTATATTCATCTAACATATCTATACAGAGCTCGGTTAATAAACTATTTCTAACGTGGGTTCCGAGGAAATACCGAGATAACTAGACTTGAGGTTAAACAAACCCTCAAGCAACTGAAAAATAGAAAACGCCAGGAGAAGACCGGATAACAGCCGAAATGCTGAAAATGGGAGGTGAAATAGTAGAAAATATTGTCACGGTACTACTAAACAAATGTTTGATTGAGGGAAAGATACCAAAGGCGTGGAATAATGCTGAGGTAATTCTTCTCTTCAAAAAGGGGACCATCAAATATTGAAAACTACCGCCCCATAAGCTTACTCTCGTGCATATATAAAGTATTGACTAAAATCATCACAAATCGCCTCACTCAAAAATTAGACTTCTACCAGCCAGTAGAGCAGGCGGGCTTTAGAAAAGGGTTCAGTACCATGGATCACATTCAAACCATCAGAACATTAATTGAAAAGACAACGGAATACAACACCCCATTCACTTGGCGTTCGTGGACTATCGAAAGGCGTTTGACTCAATTGAAATACACGCCGTCCTCCAAGCACTAAATAACGCAAGAGTTGACTCCAGATACTGCAGCTAATTAAACACATCTACGAAGAGGCTACATTTCACGTAAAGGTAGATGAAGACCTTCAAACTAACAAAATAAAGGTTGAAAAGGAGTCCGCCAAGGAGACACAATGTCTCCAAAATTGTTCACGTCGGCGATGGAGGATGTGTTCAAGCAAATGAATTGGGAAGGGATGGGTATTAACATTGACGGATGTCTGCTAAACCACCTGAGATTTGCGGACGACATCGTACTGATTTCTAGCAATATTGACGAACTTGAAGCTATGCTAATACAATTGAATGAGGCATCCAAGACCGTAGGGCTGGAGATAAATATAAATAAAACCAAAATAATGACAAACAGCGATGCAGTTGTTTTTATTGATAATCAACCGGTTGAAAGAATGGACAAATATATTTATCTGGGTCATTCAATTAGGATTGGAAAGGAAAACCAAACATCTGAAATTAGAAGAAGAATAAGAGCCACCTGGTCAGCCTTTGGGAGGCTACAGCATATTCTCAAAAATTCCGATATTCCCAATAGCCTGAAAAGAAAGGTGTATGAAACATGTATACTGCCCGTGGCAACCTATGGTTTAGAGACGGTGACGGTAACCCAGAAGAGCGCCGAGCAGCTAAGAGTTTGCCAAAGAGCGATGGAGCGCAGAATGTTGGGAGTGAGTCTAAGTAGCATAGACTGAAACACGAGGAAATAAGGCGTAGAACGAAACATACCCGATATATATGCTAGAGAGTAGCTCAAGTACAAAGTGGCAATTTTGCGGGACAATATATGCAACTGAATGCAGAAACAAACCGCTGGACCTCAAAACTCCTTGAGATGGAGAGCCGTTTAACGAAAAGAGAAATGTAGGAAGACCAACCATTTAAAGATGGAGCGAACGATATCCGAGACTATTGCTGGGAAGAGATTGGATGCTCAGAAGGCTTGCAAGACAGAAATGCAATGGAAACAGAATGAGAGGCCTACGTCCAACGATGGACGGTTGCAGGCTGATGATGATGATGATGATCTCTATAACAGGAATCGTTCTTTAATAAAATTTTTAGCACTATCCACTGATGACAGATTAGTTTGTACCAACCTGCCTTAATAATATATAAAAATACCATGACACTTTGTTTACTAATAGCTAAAATACGACGGATTAAGTAACAGTGATTTATATATATATATACAAAAATAAATTAAAAAAATCAACATTATAATTGTGTTAAAGCGGTAAAAGTATTCAAAAAATTCACAAAATACTTAAAAATTTTTATGAAAATTATTTTTTATCACAAAGACGTGCTGTTAAGTGGCATCAAAGATTCAGAAAAAAGAAAGTGGACGATGACAAACGATTGAAACGATGAATAAAAAGGATGCCGAAAAAATGATAGATTTTGTAAAAAAATTTCAATAACATTTACAAAATTTGAACTTGCAATACTCAAGACAATACCTCATTGTATTTTAACCAAAGAACTTGATCTGTGGAAGCAAAATCAATTCGGCATATATCGATTCACGGATGACCACAAATTGTGCAGAAGAGATTAGAGAAGCTTATAGAGGTATATACTTTTTTAAAACGATTGAAACTAATGGTAAAATGTACTGTTTGTAATACGATCTAGAAAAATCTATGAGCTTAGACCATAAGAACCAAAGTCAAAATTGCTGAATGGTGATCACCAGATGGAGGAAATCTAAAAAAATCTTGTTTGGAGAAGTTAAAAATCAATACAATGCTTCTTTACGATTTCAAGTGGTACATTTTGGTGTATTGAAGTAGGTCGTATTATTCGTGTTTGTTCTAAATATTGAAAACCAAACAGTTGATGATTGTTGCACAATAATGCACCTTCTCATCGTTTGTAATTGTCACTGACTTTTTAATGACAAATTATAATTTTTCTGCATCTACTGTACTTACCAGATTTGGCTCCTTAAGCTGCATCTGGCAATAAAAGAAAACTGTGTTGTGTCGACCTAAAACGTTCAACGGCAACAGAGGCAGCATATTTAAGTATAACTACAGCAAGTTGAATTAAAGAATCTTGTAATATTATTTGATATTTTATTTACTTTTGGAAATTTTAATAAGTACATAGTACAAAAACACCCAAAGCTGTTGCTCACTTTATCAGTTTTTAAGAAATAAACTGGCAGATGGAACATGGTGCATAAAATTACTGTGAAATGGAGCCATTGCAGGCTAAAATGTAAAATAAAATTTGATCATCTGCTTACAGTATTGGTTCCAAGTATAAGAAATTAAAAATTTATTTAAATAGGTTAAATATTACACACAGTACGACAAGCACAAAACTGTTACAAAACTAATTCTTAATGTTATTTACTAAATTAGTAAAAATTATAGTTGTTAATGAAGCGCGAAAATAATTTAGCCTGTTTAAGTTTACGAGATCAATTTATGAGCTTTTAAAATTTCCAAAAACTCACTGATTAGTAAAGTGGTAATTAACACAAAGATGATGTTATTGTCGTTTGCAGGCACATTTTCAGGAATTTGTCCCAAAGGAAAATTACGGGAGACAAACATTCATTAGGGATCATGTTCTACCTCATCAAAGGCAACAGTTTAGTGTCTAGTTACTCCCAACCTAATAACTTCTACTTAGAAAAATAAGTAAAATGATAAGGTCTTATTTTGTAACGTGATTTAACAAATAAAAAGTATTTTAGTTTCTATAAAAAATAATTAGAAGTTTATTACAGTATACTAATATATTTTAAGTGTATTGAAAATAATAAGCTATTTAGAAAATGAACGGTACTTTACTTTTACGTTACACTGAATATACTGGAAGATAAGCCAGCGTAACATCAAATATTTAAAAAAAATATTACAAAAGAAAATTAAAAAAACTGAAATAAAATTAAATAAGATCGTTTAAGGTTCGTATTCGTATAATAATGTATAAATCAAATTGATATTTTTAGTAAAACAAAACTAAATATTAATTTTTCCGTGATATAATATTTGTATTCATGAAATTTTTCGTCGAAAGCACTCTACTAATGTATCGTTTTTTTTTATAGACCCAGTAACTGAATTGTATATCGATAACCATAAAACATAAAACAGAACTTATCGTTTTAATCAAAAACACAAAATTAGTATCACTTAAAAGATTTTAAAAGAGATTTTAGGTGTGTGCGTTGCCACTAATGCAATATTTAAATGAGAAGCTCTCCGACAGAGATAACATGCTGCGAGACAGATAATGTGCGCAGCACGCGCGCAGATAATGTGATGTATTTCACGCGTTCATGACTGAAATGATCAAGCTGCCCTTCGTTACCCTTTTTCGACCTTCGGCACGGAATTTCAAGCAGCTCCGCGCCGTTGCTAGAAGCGTAAGTGGAAAATTTCGGGTTATTAAGGGCAAGCGTCCATTTTAAATTCGCGCATTTGAGTTCTTTAGTGTCACGACGCGGGCCACATACCACAAATAATTACGAACAACGGCTTCCCAAATACCCAAGAAGGGAGTATTTCCGATATTCGCACCTTACGCTTTGCGCAATAAACTTCGACTCCGCGTTTCCGAATTTTAAATGAAATGAAATGCCCCACGACGTGCTAAATAGAGCAAACTTCCCTCTTAAACACACAGCAGCTTTTGGGAAGTAATTAATTTTTGATTTCGCTTTGTTTTTGCTTGCAGCTTGACTTACACTTTAAATAAATCTCATTTCCAACAATTAACAATGTGAAACTCTCAACTTGGCTTTTAGATAGCGAGTAAGTCGGGAAAGTAAACTGAAAGAAACTCGGTTTTGCTTTGCTTTGTATAATGCCGAAAACATAAAAGAGATTTATTTTATTACTACCGTTATTGCTGTTTACAGAACTTGTAAATTATAATTCAAATATAGCTCTTCTTGGTGGAATGTAAAAATGAATAAGACATGAAGTATAAATGTGCACTAAAAATATTTTCACTACTGTTTTACTACAAAACAAAAGTTACGTAAATTCAAAATCTTTTTTGTAGGATACTGAAATGTTAATAAACTTAGATGTATATAAAGCACACTGTAATTATTACTTCAGTGCAGCACTTAATATTATTATAATTTTTATATATATATATACATACATTTTTAAAACAATATATAATTTAAATGGAATACATAGGGCACTCCAAATTTAAGCTGCTCGTCGTTTGCCTTCTGTGAACGTTAGATCTTTGCATTTGTACAATTGATCTCTAAATACATAACACATCAGTTGATGCTACTTTTTGCAATAAAATCATATTGGACGATAGAGGTTATATTCCTCTGAATTGTTTTATAAACCGGCAAAATTGCCACATTTGGGATAGTAAAAATTTACATAATATTCACAAAAAACCATTGCACTGTTTGTTGTGCATCTTGGACTGGAGGAATCATTCCTCTGTATTATTTTATCAACAATTATAATCAAGAGATGCCAAACATTTTGTTTTAATTAAACCAAATATTCTGGTCATTTCACTTTGCAGAGGAGTGACCTCGATTGGCCATAGATATTTTGCGGTCTAATCTCATTAGACTTTTTCCTCTAGGGCTATTTGAAGGAAAGGATTTATTCCAATAAATCTACTACAATTCGAAAGAAAATATTAGACATGTAATTGCTGAAATATGGTCACATATATAAAACAGCATTATGAAAGACTATGCTAAAATAATGGACACATACCAACAGAGTCGTAGGGGACATTTAGCCGACATCATATTTTTTACGTAACTACTAACGCTAATAGCAAAAAAACGGGGTTTGAAGTCCAATTTGGACGTTCCTATATTAAGTTAACCTTAATAATTTAACAAGAAAATATATAAAAAGTATTCATTATTACTATTTTGTTTCTAATTTTAGTTTCTAAAAATCTATTACCTACTTTAATTATTAATTGTCCAATTATTCTAATACGCAAAGTTTCATTTTTTTAAATGAAGATGTGTACTGGAATAGATTTTTCCATTAAAATGTAAAAATTAAAAGTAACTTAATGTTTTAACTATATTAATATATGGCAACGTTTGCAACGTGCAAAAATGTTTTCTGAGGGGGGGTGGGGGGTGTAAAAGCCAAAAATACCTAATATTGACCACTGGGCTCTTCTTAGTCTAAATCTAAATGTTTTGTGGGTACACGTATCGAGACTTTTCAGGGCGTATTCAATTCGGAGAAGCCTCAGAAAAAAATGTTACCATACATTTTTTTGTTATAATGTGAAAGTGCATTTGTGCATGCAAAAATGGATTTATTTGACGCATTTTTTGCAAACCTAAAGAATATTTTATTTCTCGCTTAATATTGACGAATCTTAGTTTCCCTATTATTAGACACCTTGCTAAACATTTTTAACCGAAACACAAATGCACTGAAACGCGATTTTCTTTTTACTGAAAACAGAATTCTGATTTACGTTTTTACTGAAAATAAAACGTTTGTAAACCTTAAAAAAACTTAAAAAACTTATTTATTTGATATTGTTGATAAGTGACCATTCTGATGGAGTTGTTTGTGGGAAAGTAAGATATTTTTCGTAGTAACATATAAAAAAATTGTTTTTCAAAATAATTAAAATCGAATTATATTCAAATGAAACAATGCATTACTCGTACTCTGGTACGCCATGGTATTCTTTCCCCAAAGTTCCTCAGTGCAGAAAATTAAAAATAGTTATCAGAGAGCCCAAAAACCCATACAGGAACAGTTTATTCTCGAAAAACGAAACTTTGAGCTGGTTTTCCAAAAACGCTCCCAGCTCTATCGGGACACTTTCCAAGCATCATATTCGTGATCAGTGACCTCAAAATCCCCCGAATAACGGGATTGAGCTGATTTTGGCCAACATTAAACGAGCAATAAAATATTCTTTAGGGTGTGCAAAAAATGCGTTAAATAAATGCATTTTTTGCCTGAACAAATGCATTTTCGCATTATAACAAAAAAATATGTGGTAAATTTTTTTGAGGCTTTTCCACATAGAATACGCAAACATTTAGAGATTTTAGCGTTTTTTTTGCTAATTTGCTTATTTACTTTGAAACTTCATTTTCTTGGATTGTCTTAGGTGTTTGTATAATCTCTTTTCAACATTCAATAATAGTCGGTCATCATATGTACAGTGCACTTTTCGTGGTATTACTTTTCCATCACTTTAATATCCTGATGGAAGCGCTTGCCATGTTCTTCCGTAAAATCACTAAGATTGTTAAGAAAATAATTTTGATAAGCATAAAGGATGTGAACTTTGATGCTTATGTTGCAACCAAGCAATTTGAAGAATTCCATCTCCTCGACTATAATGGTGCAATTTGCAGTCTATGTGTTCCAAAAAAGTTTTGTATATTTCTAAATGCAGTTTATGCTTGCATTTTGCACTCACTCGTGGTTTTCTCGAATATGCTTTCCGCCATTAATTTTAGTATTTATGGGCTGATTAAATGGCAGCTTTAATTTTTCAGATGTGAATGATGGAAATTTAACGCTAAGATACTGAAAAAAATTTACTATCCCTACTTAAAACTTTCAAGAATTGCTTCATTAAGCCAAGTTTGATATGTGAAGGTGGAAACAGTATTTTTGAGGAATCAACCAGTGAAAGTGAAGCAATGTTTTTTTCCAGGTGTGAATGTACTGACTAGCCACTGCTTCCAAATCTAATGTTCCTCCGTAGCTCTAGCGTCCCATTCATACAAAAAGTTCAAATCCTCGCATAAAAACCACTTATGAAGATTGTACTGCACATTTTTTAGTTTCATTTTCGTTGTCAGCTATGTATTTATGTGTATCTATTTTTTACACATTCATTCTGTCCACCAGAAAATATGTTCACACGCCACAGAAGTTTTCTTAAATTTTCAGATTTTTGTGAATTGTGAAAAAACCTGACGTATGCGAAATTTTAAAGGAATTCGCGGAAAAATTCATTTCAACACACTTCTTCATGTGAAAACAACAGAAAAAGGTTGCAAAACACTAGATTAGTGTGATTAGAATAGTTAAGCTTTGTTTGTGCTTTTTTATTTCTTTCCTCCCGTAGCTTTGTTGGTATTAGTAAATCATTTAGAAATATAAATTCAAAAAATATATTTTTTGTAATCTTCAATTTCCTATATCGCATTTTATGATTTTATTGCTGTTTATTTTAATAATTTAAAATAAATAACCATGTTCTTATATTACACCTTTCTTTAAAACGGATTTTGTTCTTAAGTCCTTTTATATGGTTGTAACATCTCATAATATAACAATCGCTTATCTAATTTCTTATGACTTCTAATAGACTGTTTTCTACATTATGTTTTTTTAAATTTCCTTATAGTTTTTAAAAGCTAGATGGGGGTTTTCACTTTTTCCTTTATTTGCTTATGTTTAAACAAATTTTGGGTGTATTCGTTCTAATTCTCCTCAGCATCTCGTTTAGCTGCTATTTTACTTTTATTTTAATCTGACTTTAAAAATTCTAAAATATACATTATAATCCCTATAACTTTTATATTATTATTTTTCCATATTTGTAAATATTGGTTATTTAATTAAATTAAAATTTTGTTAGTATACAATTTAAAATATGCTAATGAGCTCATTGCAGTTGCGATAGAGTAAAATTATTTAGAATTGATGCTATATAAACTATATCTATAAATTCCTATAAAAATTTGATATAGGGTGAAGCTATTTCTATATCATCTCGGAAGACGTAATCTCAGTAAGCGAATTTTTATCGAAAGATATATATAAAAAGATCGATAAAATTGTGTTGACGATGCAACATAAAACTCTAAATTTTGGTCGAGTATATCTATGATCCAATGTTACATTAAGATTTTATAGTCTGTATATACTCTCATTGTGTCAGTTTACTTTCCTAGTTATGCAGGCCTTCGTTTCGTCACTAATAATTAAAATAAAATATTTCCATATTTCATGGTTTGTTCCTCAAAATTTGATAGGTTCTTTACTAGTTATAAGTGGTACAGATTGGACATTAAAAATACTTCAATACATGCCAAATCATTGATTGAGATATTCTAAGTTCTCTGCTTGTTCCACTGTTTTACTTGTTCAAAGCTCTTTCAAATTAATCTCAGATTCTTCTGGTAGAATGATTTATTCTTTTCTGAAGAGCAATAAAAACAATATAGATCCTTTACAATGTTTTATTGTACACTCTAAATAAAAGAAATTTGGTGGTTACCAGGTAATGAAATAACCCACCTGGAAATATTGTTGCGGACACAGCTCAGCCCCCAAAAAATACGTCCCTGTAAAGCCACATTCTATAACATCACACCAAACAGTTAGGCGTTGACTGTATAAAGATCGCTTACAAAGCTGTTGAGGATGCTGTGAAATCCAATTCCAAAAATGTTGCTTTTTGACGCAGCTCAATAAATAAAAATGAGCTTTGTGACTACCTAACACAGAACTTTTTCGGGTGTATCAGTTATATTCTTTAAGTTCCTAAACCACAATCAGTTTGTATAGACAGAACAGGATATGGCAGTGTAGAATTCTCAGCACTGCGATATTCGCGGGTGTCAAAATGTTACTGCTCTATTGGGTCATTTCCATTTAAATGCTGAACCAGTGTGTCAAAAATTGTATATCACAATGTTATGATTTCCTTAGTCGGAACTCTTCCATGACGACTTACTTCGGAATGGTTACGCTCCGTCACGATTACAGAATCACATTTTTAAAATAAGTTTTCAACACAAACGCAAGGAGTCCAATACACGCCTTGTGCTATTTAACCCTGAAACACTACCTATCAAAAAACATTTTACTTTACTTCCCTGGTATACAGGTGTACTCCAATAAAAAAGTCATAGAAAATAAACTTTTATCTTTTATTGTATACTAAAAACATATTTCGTGACAAACTTTGGTTTGATGCTCTAAACATATGAACTTATTACATTTTTTACATGAATTCTGCAATTTGCGATCTTTTTTCTGCGGCGGAATAAACTTCTGCCAGACGATGGCAGTTTAGGTATTGGAATATTGGGTCCTGGCTTCAAGTTTAATATTCTTTCAACAACGGCTAGGAGTTGCAACGGTGTAACGATGAGTCAATTGATCAAAAAAAATCTACGCCTCCATCAGTCTTATTGTAAAAACTAACGATTTCGGGAAGATGTGTCGAATTTGGTTTATCGCTTTCGGGGTGCATCGCACACAACCTTATTTTGCTTTGATTTTGGAGGAGTATAAGAAAGTATAGTACTAAAATCTTTAACCTAAAGAAATGACCGTGGTATTTCAGTTTTATTTTTCTAAGGAGTTTCTACTATGGTTACAGAATGATGGTCGTGGAGCTTTCTAGCAGTATCAGTTGATGTGAACCAATTATCCATGGTAATATTGCGGTTAGTACCATGAATTGGTTTAGTAAGATTTAATGAATAATATTCAGCAACAAGAACTCCTTCTGGAGTTGCGCCTTTACCAACATACACATCAGTATTTAAAAGGTAAAAAGTTTTCGCATCACAAAATGTAACAACTTTAATTCCATATTTATCTGGCTTTGAAGGTATGTACATTTTGAATGGACACCGTCCCCTAAAACTACTAATTGTTTATTTAAACTACAATACTCAGATCGTGTGTAAAGTTCAGAACATTTAGGAATAATAGCCTCAAACAGATCACGGAATAGTGCAAAACGATTATTATTTCGCCGTTCTGCTCTAGTGTCCCTATTATCAAATCGGAAACAATTTATTAAAAAACTGAATAGAGCTTCACTCATAGTAGCACGAAAAAAGAGGATTTCTGTATTTTTGTCGAAAAGTTCTTTTGTACTAATAGCGTTCATATTTATTACACCAGCGTAGTAGAATAAACCACACAAAGCTCTAATTTCGATTAAATTAGTGTCTCTAATCCAGGATAGACGCAGGATTGTATTTGCTACAACTTTATCATCATTGGGGCAATCGCTTGCATATTTATTTTTTTGAACCAAATATCTTCCATAAAAAACAGACCTTTATTTCCAAAAAGATTTAAAACTAAATTTCAAGCAGTAGTTACCACTCCACTTGAACCCGTTTTTCCACGCAGTTTAGTCGGTACATCTTCAGTTTGAAAATATATGTTGTCTTTCTGTACGTCATTATCATTTGCAGGTTGTTCTTCACTATTGTGTGCTGATATTTCTTGTTCCATATTTTCACATTCTACCAAACTGCTGCTTGTTCTAGTTGTAATACTTTACAAATTATAATCTTCTTCGCGTCAGAATCGCTTTTAAAATCATTTTTAAAGTGGTCTATTACTATATCTTTCTCTAAACTATCTGATTCATTGTCTGTTTCTACATCAGCCAAATTTTCAATGATCTCATCAATTTCTTTTTGAGTAAGTGGTTTAGAAGAGCTGTATGCCATGATAAACGCTAAAAAACACTTCAACTATGTAAAATGTAATATAATAATAAATAAACATTACCCTACCTGATTACATAAAATTATGAACTTGTCACACTAATACTACACAGGGGCACACCTGTACCCCAAACAAAAACACGTGTCACTGCAACGACTGTAGCAAATCAACTGACGTGTGAATATAAGAGATTAGCAGGCACCACATTTTTGTGCTGCCATCTGTTAAAAAATAACAAAAGTTTCGAGCAAGGCTAGGATACACCTGTACCCCCGGTAGTGTTCCAGGGTTAAAGATGTACGACTTGAGCGCCGTCTACCAATACATTGCACACGACGGTTAATTTAAAAATAAGAGATCATTCCGCCGGATCATGTATATACTCAGATGATCTGAACTTTTACACAAATTGATAATTTTAACGACAAAGGTTCATTTTTATTAATGATGCGATTGTGAAGTAGTTACTAACCTGATTCTAGTGGACTTATGAATGCAAAAAATCTTGCATTTTTTATTTTCCTTTTCTTAGCTTTTGGCAAACTTTTGTCTTTTCTGTCCACAGATCTTTTTTTGTAATTTCTATTTTCCAGAAATCCTGTCTTTTTCTTCAATCAAATTGTGTGTTTTTTTTTTACTTTTTTGGTATCAGTTTAATTTTTTTTATCTTTTTTTCTTTACACTTTTTTAATCTTCTACTTTAACATCTGTTGTTCTATTAAACAATTTAAATTATTTTTATTTTATTTGATTAGTGATTTTTATTTGCACTTACAGAAGTTCAATTTTCATAATCTTTAACGCAATTTTGAAGCACACAACTCAATTCTCAGTCGAAATGTGTTGACTGTTGCCAAGCAAAATTTTTATTATTTGATCGGGCACAGCAGGAACTCAAGGCGTTACATATGTTTTCATATGCTCAAAGGCAAATATATAAAATTAATCAATATTTTAAAATATAAATATCTATATATTAAAAAAACTGTAACAGTTTTAATTACACGATCGCCATTCTAGTTTTACGTCTGGACGTATAAATCTATTATTACCTTTCTCTTTTATTCAAACACTTAGTTTTAAATGGGTTAAAAACAAATAGCCCCATATTCTTTACAATTTGCCTGATAATAGTAGTATTAATATAAATAACGAGTTGTTGATAATAAAATCGAAATACGACACTTTACAAAGTTTTATGCATCTACACATGTATGTAGTTCTAAAAAAAAAACTTATTATATTTAGTTTCTCGTATAAGCATTTTTTAGAATCTCGTAAGTTAAATCATATTAGCCAATAGATTGACTTTGATATGTGGTAAATTAGATTTATATTGATGTATATAATAAAACGATAACATATAAGAAAAAACAGTCGGAAATAGTATTTTTTAATTTATTACTATATCATTGTATATTCTCTATACACACACACACACACTGCTTATCTGTCTTACTTTGATTTTGAATATTAGATAGATTTTAAAGTAATAATAATCATAATCTGCAGAGATAAACTAGTTTCTCTGTCGGCTGCGGCCTTTAATACTAGAGGATGCTTACTAGCCATGTTTTCAGCAGAGTTGGTAGAGGGAGCAGGTGGATGGCAGGAAGGAAATAAACTACTCTCCAATACACAAAGCCAGTACATACAAAAATATTATAAAACTGTTTAAACAAGGTATTCTACAATGTCAACCAACCAAAATCCCATCAACCTACTAAACCAAATACTTCCAAAGAATTAGATAGTACCAAAATTAAATTAGTTTATCTGATCAAACAAAATTAACGTCCATATTAATACATATATATGTAAAATAATAGAGAGTCGAGCAATACAAAAAATTACCAATATCGCAGGTAAAGTCGTTAAGAATATTTACACAGTCTGGAGAAGAACAAGAAGCACATCACGTTAGCCAACAGATCAAAGTTCTTGTATTCTCTGATACCAGTCATTTGATAAGCAATGACAACCGATGTTGAATCCGAAGATTCAGCTACATTAACAACCAACACCGGTGAAGAATTACAGAGGATCAAGCATAGTATCCATTAAAAGCTGCTAGATGCTAACGGCACTAGAGAACAATTCTTTTCAGTTATTAAGAAATCAAGAATAACGATAAAACCAGAATAAATAATGTCTCTTGCACTTTTATTTATTGAGAGGGTGCAAAAGTTAATTTTAAAACCAAAAAAGAAATAATTTTTAAATAAAAGTTTTTAGATAAAATGAACATTCCATCAAAGTATGTATGTACGTAACAAAACTTAAAAAATCAAATAAATGAATAATTTGTCTAAACAAACAATTTTATTCAAGTTTTTGATAATTATAAACACGCAAAAAGGGTAAGCAGGTAAAAATGTCAACCTGAGGTGCTTCTAATTAATAAATTTTTCTATATTTATAAATATAAATCTTTTTTATTTAAAAACTAAAATTTGTACACCACATCAAGAGTTTTCAGTTAATTTTGTTTATTCACCTGCTGTTGTCAAAAAATAGCTACAAAAAAGTTGGAAAAAGTTTAATTTTAACATTATGCTGCTATGTAATAATTAAAATACTTTATACTTAATATCAACTACTGATAACAAATATTTTGTCTACCAATTCTAATCACAATTTAAATATAGCGAATGAAAAGTAATTTAATTTCAAGTTGTTGGCAAACACAAAATCAAACATTGTGATTCGGGCATTGGGTGCTTAAGTTCCATTAATGATAGTTCATAAAGTAGACTGGATGGGGCCTAGCAATTAGTAAATTGCAGTAGCTAACGATGAAACAGTGTACGATGATAGCCTCAAGCATCGCCATCGAGCAGAGCAGCTCTCCAGTGGGAACTCTCATCGATTCGAATACCGAAGTGCTTAGCTCATAATGGACTAATATATTACCTCAGAACCGCGATAGAAGGATCTAGTGGCTCCACTTATAATTAGATTACACCTGTTATCGGTTTTATTGCCGCGCCATCATCGGTTACATGCAGCAATTTATATTTAAATCGGGAATTTTGCAAATTAAGGTCTTTAATCTTTGCCCAGTCAAGCCCGAGATTTAATCCCTCACTAACTGCAATATCTTAATGGCGAAATTTTTGTTCCAGGCCGGCGGCGCGTCCACAGCAGCGAAAGTGATTCGAGAGAACTCGGGAGACAGGGCAATGTTTAATTTACCGTGCCCTGAATTTCGCTCGTAGCGTTGACTCATAAAACTTTTGTTGACTTTTTATAATTGTTTTCAATAAATGGATTTGTGTTGTTCCCCGACGCTTCCGCCGCGGCTCTGTGGAAATAGCTTGCGTGCTCTATCTGCCTGGCTTCATTTTAATTTTCAAGCCAAATAATTTAAACGGCGGCGTCTTGGGCGCCCCCAAATTCGCCAAAAAATTAAATTCTCCGCCGAGGCGGCCGAGATTTAGACGCAATTTAATTATTTAGGAACTTTTCTTAATGGGCAAATGCCTGCGCTTAAAAGTGGGCATTAATTCGCTAACTGTATTGTGCAAGCACTCGTACCGTTCTAGCAACTTCTTTGTCGTCGAGATATCCGGAACGCGCACTCCAACAATTTATTTGAGCGTATCGCAAAATTAATTTGCAGCTTGAAATTGTGTTTAGAGCTTGGTAGACCTAATATGCTCTATACTAAAGAACACAAATTAGTTATGGAACAAACGCCTGCTTCTTTTGTTCACTCTAGACAAAAATGTTGTTTGCAATTCGTATTTTCAAAATTGATTTGAAAAAAGAGCGCCTAAAATAAAAACGAAGAAGTATACAAGAAGATTAAAATTAAATTTTACTTGCAATGCAAACCTCTATTTTATGATTACATTAACAAAGTTTGCAACCTTAATGTTTAGTTTTCTTTCAGATTGTTCTTAAAAAGTACTAATTATTTCATGGTTTATATAATTTTTTTTAGATCATAAAATTACATAATACTATATAATTGTAATATAACTTAAACGTACAAAACATTTGCATAAATTGCATTCTTTAGTGCAAAGTGCAGAATAATTTTAGGCACATTTACTGGAAGCGTATGAGCATGAATTATATTAATGTAGATGACGTATGTCTAGTAACTTTAGCGTACGTATTTCAGCTTCCAAAGGTAACTCTTGACTTAATCTAGTACTTAGTTAGCACAACATGTTAAAACATAAACTTATACTTAGGTAGCTAGTTTCTGATTATCAGATGTAGGTAGTCAATTCTAAATAATTCTTTAATGCTTTGCTTATTAGCAGTAGCTATATAAAAACAAATATGTTAATCTAATAGGGAGAAAAATTTCTACAAATATATTTCTACCAAATGTTTTCAATAGAATAGCAAGTTGATGAATTAAATTAAATCATCTTAAAAGTACAAAATGTAGTTAAATTTTTTTTTTACAAATAAACGCTGAAGCTTTTCAGTTTCAGTTATACTTGTCAAGTATTAAACTCTCAAGAAAAATATATAGAGAAATATAGTTGTCCCAACACTTTTATATGGCTGAAGTGTTAGTATGGAAGTGAGCTGAGAAAAGTAGAAATAGCAATAAGACAATGCAAATAAACAAAACTTAAAATTATCTAAGTTTAACCAGCTTTAACTAGCTTACTTATATAATATTTGCACTACAAAAACATTATTTACTATTTTAAATTTATTTGAAAAGGTGTTTGCAGAGTTCTCTGATATTTCTTTACAAAATGTAATATATATATATATATATATATATATATATATATATATATATATATATATATATATATATATATATATAGCCTACTTACGTTAACCTTAAACATTTTATATGACTATAAGAAGAAAGTGATTACCTTTTATGTTAATTTGCTTAAATCTTTATTTCGTATTCTTTTGAGCAGTACGTTTGGATCGAGAATGAAACAATATCACTTTTACGGAAGAGTCTCCCTTATCCAAAGCGTGGCTAATAAACTTCGTAAAAATACATGTATGGGGATGCTTTTGCAAACGTGGTTTTGGTTGTCCCTTTCGTTAAGGACAATTTAAACATAGAAAAAATAAGCATCTATCAAAATTGCTTGCTAAAGTTTTCCAAAAAGTTCTAATAAAACAAGTTCGTGAAAACAACAAAACAACGTCACTACGATTCGTTTGACTTTCAAATTGTAAACATCGTGTCGCAAGTGTCGCCTATAAATAAGTGTTAATCGGGTATCATTCAACGCGAGTGATATCCGGCGGCCGTGTCACGGTCGTTCAGCTATCGCGTAGTACCTATGTTTTATCAAACACCGCCAACACAGTCGCTGAATGAGGCGATATTAATACAACAAAATAATGCACTTTTCCAGGAAAATAGTGCAAGGTCACAAAATGAACAAGTGATAAAGCCAGTATTATTAATAGATTAAATGCTCTCCAAACGCAATTAGAAAATTTACAGAAGGTTAATGTGGATTTACATGTTAAATTTGCAATGTTAGAAAATAGTTCAACCCAAAATCCTCCAACATTACAGAAGGAGGAAGAACTAACGGAGTACTTCACGGATGAGGAAGAGTTAGCAAAAGAGACCGAGTGGGTAAGAGTAAAGAATAAAAAGAGAAAAATGAATACATCGCTTACTCCCCCACAAGACAGGCAAAAGGTCTTAGAAAACAAAACAATACAACCAAAGAAAGATCCACAACCACCGCCTATAATTGTGGACGGAATTAATAACTTTAATGACATCCATAAACTCATAAGTAACTCGATTCGTGGTTTTAAAATTAAGATAATAAATAACCAAAACATTAAAATTAACGTCTGAGATGGGGAAAGCTATCAAGCCCTCACGAAAGCTCTGCTTGACAATGAGTACTCGTGGCACTCTTTTGAAAATAAACAAAATAGACCTATTAAGGTGATGGCTACTAGGCTTCATCACTCATGTAATTCGGAAGAGATAGTTAGCGAACTACGAAAAAGAGGATATAAAATACTTAAGCAACAAAAAAATTACAATACAAAACAAAACATGTTCATGTTGTCGTTTAGACATGACGAAGACACTAACAAAATTTTCGAAATAAAAGATATCATGGGGGTTCGAGTAGAAATTCAACCCATTAAAAAAATAAATTAGTGCCACAATGTAAGCGGTGTCAAGCATATGGCCACACACAGAAATACTGCGCTAAAGAACCCAGATGCATAAAATGCACGGGTAAACACTTTACTGCAGAGTGTAAGAAACAAAAGGAAACTCCTCCAAAATGTGTACATTGTGGGGAAGCACATCCAGCTAACTACCGTGGATGCATGGTAGCAAAAGAAATGCAGATGTTAAAGAATAAACAAATGAAGGAACCGAGTCTACCCAAACAGCCAAACAGATTCGATCAACAGAAAATAAACCCATTCCATCAAAACAAGATAATGCTCCTAAACCAAGGACTTATAGCCAGGTGGCATCTGAAAAGCCGCAGAAACAGATTGAGAAAACACCAAGTCAACAAAACTCGTCAGTTGAACACACGCTCCAATTGATCTTGGAAAAATTAAGTAAAATGGACGATCGTATCTCAAAGCTGGAATATCGCGCTCAAGGAGCGATACCTAAATCTAAAATCTAAAAATGGCTAATAATAATATCAGAATAATGCAATGGAACGCCAATGGACTACTTCAACATCATCATGAGTTACAAGCAGTCCTGGACATAGAAAAGATCGATGTGTGTCTTATTGCTGAAACCCATTTTACCAAGGAATCGCATATAAAATTCAAGGGATACAGGGTATATCACACTATCCATCCAAAAAACACCGCTAGAGGCGGTAGTGTAATAATAATAAGAGAATCCATTACACATTATCTAAAAATTCAATATCAAACAGAGGAAATTTAAGCTACAGCTGTTAAAGTTAAAACAAAAACCTACGAAGTTGTTATCACATCATTATATTGCCCACCTAGATACGCGATTAAGAAAAATCAATACTTAGACTTCCTCGAAACCCAGGGATGTAGATTCATTATTAGAGGTGATTTCAATGCGAAGCACACCCATTGGGGATCGAGGCTAACGACTACCAAAGGTAGAGAACTTCAATCACCATGCAACCAGCTTAACTGTGATACAATATCAACTGGGAAGCCTACCTATTGATTCCTGATCTAATAGACTTCTTTATAGTAAGGAATATATCCCCCAATTACTTATATGTTGAGGAAGCATGGGATATGAATTCTGACCATTCTCCCATACTACTCACACTAAGTGACAAGATAATTAATAAAGAAAACCCGCCGAGGCTTGTAAACAAACTGACAAACTGGAATAGCTTTAGAATACAACTTGAAAATTCCATTAATCTGTCAGCTCCACTTAAGAATGAAAAACAAATTGATGAAGAAATCGAACTGCTTATTATGAACATTCAGCAAGCAGCCTGGGATAATACTCCAGAAATGAAACGAAAGGTAAAGGGAAATAATTATCCGAAAGGGATTATGGACCTAGTTACAAAAAAGAGAAAACTAAGAAAAAGATGGCATCAAACCAGAGCACCTACGGATAAAACTGCCCTCAATAATGCCACTCAACAGATAAAGCGGGAGATCCTACGAATTAAAAATGAATCTATGAGCAACTTTTTAAGTGAATTGAGCAACGACAGCAAAACGGACTATTCCCTTTGGAAAGCCACAAAAAATCTAAAACGGCTTATTTTACAAAATCCACCGATCAAAAATGCAGATGGTACCTGGGCACGTAGTAATCAGGAAAAAGCTTGTAGATTTGCAGAGCACCTAGAAATGACTTTCCAACCAAATGAAGGAGACGATTCACAAGACTGGACAGAACCAATACAGGAAGATACAGTCATTAGACCAGTTACACCTAAAGAAGTCTCTAAAGAAATCAAGAACAACATTAATCAGAAAAAAGCTCCTGGCTTCGATCTTATTACAGCTGAAATTTTGAAGCAACTCCCAAGAAAAGCCACAGTAAAATTGACCAATCTCATCAACGCCTCATTCAGACTTAGGTATGTTCCTAAGTTGTGGAAAGTAGCAGAGGTCATAATGATCCCTAAGCCAGCAAAACCGCCATAAGAAGTTTCTTCATACAGGCCTATCTCACTTTTGCCTGTTATATCAAAATTGTACGAAAAATTACTCCTTAAAAGGCTGAAACCGATAATCGAAGAGAAGGCTCTAATTCCTCATCACCAATTTGGTTTTAGAGAAAGACATTCAACCATAGACCAAGTGCACAGAATCACAGATATAATTGAAAAATCACTTGAAGAAAAGAAAGTCTGCGCTACTGTCTTCTTAGATGTGGCACAGGCTTTTGACAAAGTATGGCACAAGGGCTTGTTCCACAAATTAGATATATTGTTACCTCGGCAATATACGCAAATTTTTAAATCTTACTTGTCAGAAAGGTACTCCAGAATAAGACAAGGAGACACCTATTATGAATTGAAAGAAATTAATGCAGGAGTACCACAAGGTAGTGTACTAGGTCCAGTACTATACTTACTTTATACCAGTGATATTCCTGAACTCGAACACGAAACTATCGCCACCTTTGCCGATGATACCGCAATTCTTGCAGTTGCAAGTGATCACGAAGAAGCCACGAGGAAGCTCCAAACGTCTATTAACAAAATCAACGCCTGGACTAGTAGGTGGCGGATAAAGTTGAATGAAAGTAAATCTGTACATATCAATTTCACCAATAAACGGA
Source organism: Sinelater perroti (assembly GCA_036346155.1). NCBI lineage: Eukaryota > Metazoa > Arthropoda > Insecta > Coleoptera > Elateridae > Sinelater > Sinelater perroti. The sequence continues at coordinate 7,464,218 of JARFIY010000337.1, read as the reverse complement.
AACAACACATACCCGTTAAAATTAATGAAACCCAAATCCCATACGCTAATACGGTTAAATACCTGGGTATGACACTCGATGCGAGGTTACGCTGGAAGGCCCACATTAAAAAGAAAAGAGAAGAACTCGGTTTAAGGTATAAAAAAATGTATTGGTTAATAGGACGAAACTCCAATTTGTCCACACATAATAAGTTACTACTATATAAGCAAATATTAGGGCCCGTGTGGGCATATGGCATCCAACTCTGGGCTTGTGCCAGCAAGAGTAATATTCTTATCATTCAGAGATTTCAAAACAAAGTATTAAGGAACATTGTAGATGCACCCTGGTACTGCCGCAACAGTGATATCCATCGGGACCTCGAGGTGAAGACTGTAGAGCAAGTCATTCTTATGTTTGCCAGAAGTCACGAAAAACGGCTTCTTCAACATGTGAACATAGAGGCCATCCAGCTCCTCGATAATTCACAGCTAGTGCGAAGACTCAAGAGGACCAAGCCCTTTGAGTTAGTTCAGTGATTTCTCCAAAGCAGAGCATAGTGTGTGTCTAAGTGCGTACGTTAGGGATAATATACCTACTTAGTATTATTAGAACTCTAAGGACGCTGATGAGTAAGACCTTAGTTTTAAGTTTCTTTTTAGTTATTTTAAGTTAGAATTGAATTACTCATTGATCTATTAAGATCAGATTGTAATAAAATAAGTGTCTTTGCACTTACAAATAAAAAAAAAACTACGATGGAAAGGCCAGCAATGCCTCCAGAGGCTAATTTAATTAGAAATGTGTGGCCATGCATGCAAACAAACCTCAAAAGCGTGGGAAAAAATGTGAAACTACAATTGGTAGTGGAGGTAATCAAGCCAAATATTAAATAACTGCACAATAACTTCTAATAATGCTTCCATAAAAAAACCTTATATCTATATTTTTATTTTGTCAAGATAACCTTATTATTGAACAGGCTATATATATAGAAAAAGCACATTTAAAAATGTCGAGAAACGGATGTTTATGCAAAATGCAGAGTTTATTAAAATATATCATTATTATTAACATTGTTTCTACTGTTTGCACAGAAATGTAATTTTCTTATTCATTTGCAAATTGATCCAATTATATGAAGTTCCGAACGATTTGCACATAAAGCTTTTTGTATTCGCAATTGCATTTTAGAACGTCAAAAACATGCAGCTAAAGAACGATTATTAATTAAAATTGTAATATCTGTATGTGACACTGGCAGCTTTGCCAAAATCGCGTTCTGCGTAAGATTTATTTAATTTGACTATTTTGTATACAAATGTATAAATTAAAAAAAAAATAAATTGATTACTACAAACATCAATCACTATTTTATAGATTAGAGTAGCAGAAATAATTAAAGGGCTTTAAATTTCTTCAGTCTACAATGTAACACAAAACTAAACATAATTTGGATAATGGAATATCAATCGACAAGAATTATTTATATATACATACATACAGCAATACTAACAAAAAGTTAATCAAACAATAATACACACGTCACTAGCAAAATTCAAATTATAAACTTGAATTAAATAAATAACACTGACTTTTTCTGCTTGATATGAGCAAATTTACTTAATTAGCCATGTATCGCATGCCTAGATTCTTAAAGTCATAATTCGAAAACTATCAATAAAAAAAAATAAGAAATCATTAACTAACTTTTCTACTTTATTTTATCAAGAAAGATCTTTTGTGATACACTTCTGCTATCTTTTCGCTAGCTTCCTGATCTTTTTTTCATGTAAAGTTTTTGGTTGTTATCGGAGCAACAAGTTTTTTAACAGATTAAATAAATAAAAAAAAAATTACCCAATAAATCAGATGTGACATTTCTCGGTAAAGATTTTGTATGCAGCCGCTATGTGGAGCCGAGTATTATTATGGAGCAAACAGACTCTGCGACCTAAAACAATATGTTTTTTGAACGCAAAGCTGGCTTGATTTTGTTTTTTAGAAAATTGCTGTGATATTTCACATTGTCATATTCTTCTACTCTTATATAGACTATTAGCCTATTTTTTATTTTATATTTACATATTTACAATCTACTCATGTTATACAAATTGAGTAATAAGTAAATTTGGTCTTATACAGAAATACATGTCATGATCTAGGATCAAGCCATTGCCATCAACCTAGGGGAGAACATACTAACATAACTCGCTTAGGGAATTAGGTCTTGTGACCAGTTACGCTCGAGTCTTTTACAACAGCTGGCTGGTTTATGAGGTGCCCTATGACATCGTTTTCATGTCCTGGTAAGTTGTGGGTGTATGCTTTTGCAAGTCTCTGAATTTCGGATGCTACATACGGGATCTTCAAGTCATTATGGATAGTCTCGTTGCTTACATACCATGCATTAGTCATTATGCGAAGGGTTTTAGACTGAACCCTTTGGAGTATTTTTGTATGGGATGCTTTCGCACAGCTCCAAAGTTGAACACTATAAGTCCAAATGGGCTTTATGATTGTCTTATAAAGTAATAATTTATTTGATAGCGACAGCTGCGAACGTCTTCCGATTAACTAGTAATTTGCTTCATCTTTAAATCTATTTGTGTTCTCTTATTTTTAATATGGTTAATATGGTATTAGGTATTTGATTTCAGACTTGATTGGAATTGCAATGTTGTTGAAAGTAGTTTGAGGGCAATCACGTCGTCTATTAGTGAAGGTTACTTAAGCTGACTTCTCACTGTTTACTGTTATTCTCCACTTGCGAGTCCAATCTCGCAGTAGGTAAGTGAGCTGCAGTTCCTACGGGCTTGTCACTGGTTGGTAATATGGCAAACATGGCAATAGAAGTGTCCTTCATGGTTGGCGTAAATTGGGTAAATTGGGTAAATTACCCAAAAGGACTTGGAAGTGTAGTTTTATCTTATAAAGCAAGTCTGTGTGCTAGACCTTGTCTAAAGCTTGCTTTATATCTAGCAATGCAACTGTAGTTAACTTTTTGGTTTCAAGGCTTTCTATTATTTGATTGAAGATTCGGTGGCATTGGTGTATCGTTCAGTGGGCTTCACTAAAACCGAACTGATAGGGTGGGATTATCTGGTTGAGATTTACTGTTTCTTTTATTTTTTTCAGTAGGAGTCTTCAAAATCTTAAACATTAAGAATAAAAGGCTTATAGTTCTATAGTAAGATGGGTGGTTAGGTGGTTTTCCAGGCTTTGCAATAATAGTAATCCGAGCATACTTCCATAGTACTGGAAAGTAGCTTAACTGCATTATACTATTAAAAATGGTAGTAAGAAAGACAAATGCTTTCCTTGGAAGATGCTGCAGAATTTCTTCTCCGATCATATCATAGCCAGGGGCTTTTTTGGTGTTTGTAACTTTAATTTGCTGAAGGACTTCTGATGGGGAGAAGGGCTTTGTTGGTAGCAAAATTGATATGGAGCGGTCAGTAAATCTAGAACTTCCGTGTTGTCATTGTTATCATATGGGTTTGAGGTGGTAAATACGTTATCGAGATATCCTGCGAATGTATCCGCTTTATCTTTATCTGTTCTGGCCCACGTGTCATTAGGTTTTTTGATTGTTGGTAATGCTAGTATTAGTCTCTTAAATTTCTTAGTTGCTTTCCAGATTGTATGATCGTTAGGAGATAGTTTTGTAATGTATTCTTTAAATGTTTCATTGCGTGCTTCTATAAGGGTTTTATATAGTCGATGAGTAAAACTATTGTAGATTGTTTTATCTTGCCTGTTCCTTGTTACCTACCATTTTTTCTGAGCTCTTCGTTTCTCAGTAATTAAGTTTTGTATATGGCGGGGACTATTATCAGCTTTAGAACTGAGATTTCCAATAGTTGGTGTGACTTGTCAGGCGGCTGACAGGATCATTGTCGTTAGATGATGGACTACTTCATCCAGATATTGATTATCCTTAATTCTGATAGTTAGGTTAATGTTTTCTTCCAACATGTTATTCAATTGATTCCAATCCGTATTTTTATTACATAATCTAGCAGGCATTTCTTTTGAGGTTATTGTTATACTGACAGTAATGATGACTGGAGAGTGGTCAGTGGAGAGGTTGTAGTTAGATTCCGCTTTAGTATATACATAGCTATTCGATTGAGAATTGCAAAATCTAATATATCCGGAAGTTTGGGTGGATCTCTAGGCCAATAGATAGGTTTTCCGGTTGATAGATAATCATAATTGTTTCTCTGAATTGTTCTTAGTAAGTTGCGCCCTTTAAAGTTGATAAGTCTACAGCCTTAGGCTGTACTTTTCGCATTCCAGTTTCCTCCTTCTATAAATTTGTTGCCTAGGGATCTGAGAAAATTTTCATGTTTATCAGACGAAATCGCATGCCTTGACGGTCTGTATACGGCTGATATAACAAATGAGTAGAAAAACGCTTTAACTTTTATGGCTGCACCTTGTATTTTTTCGGTTAGATAAGACTATTTTATGGTGGATAATCGTATTTTTAATTATCACAGCTGATCCGCCATCAGGGTGATTAACATAATATACAGTATAATACGGTATTTTAATTACTGTCCTACTTGTTGCGTGAGTTTCTGATATCAGTAGTATATCAATTTGTTGTAATTGTAGAAAAATGATTACTTCAAGAATATGCATAGAGATACCATTGGCGTTCCACAAAGCGATGCGCAGTGAAGTAGCCATTTTTACGCTATTTTGTTAATCACTGTGGAAAGCATGTTAAGTATCATGTTATTCTGACTTATTAGAGAGGAAAACATATTTTTGAATTAATTGAATAAATTTGTAAGTTCTTCGTTGGTGTTAAGTTGCTGTTAGTCTTAGGGAATTGTTGCTTATTCTGGCCCATGCTTGAAGATTGTTAATTACGTTTTGTGTAAGTCTTTATGTTTCACCATTGTGGTTATTAGCTTGGTTACGAAGAGGAGAGAATTTATTTAGGTTGAGAGGAGCTTATTGGAGGCGAGTTGTATTTGCTATTCCTCTAAACGATGCGTTCCTGGATCTTTGAAGATCTTGGTAAACTGTACAGCCTTTATAATTGGCAAGATGTTCTCCACCAAATAGGGCGCACTTAGCTGCGGTCTTTTGTGCAAATTGTCGTTTTGTGTCCACCGTCACGTTTTACACAGACAAAAGGTTTATTGCGGTAAGATTTTGTGTGCCCGTAGTCTTAGCATCTTAGGCATTGAGGTATAATGTTCTTCTTTTTAGGAGGTTCTACCTATACAACTATATTCCCAATGTACTTTACACAAAGATTTTTTTATTGTTTCATTTGGTTCAAGGTGAATCATAAATAGGGGAAAGGTTGTTTGCTTACCCTATGGCGCATATTTATTATATTGAGCACTTCTAATATTCATTAAAAGGATATGAGCGCTCAGATTTTATTGTTAGTCGTCGATTTTTATAAATTAAACGGTCTACGCATTTAATATTAATTTCATTTGCAATGGTAGATGTACGTAAAATTTGTGCTACGTTAGTTACGCTTTTCATAGCGATTGTTAAAAATTTTGCTTTGATCCTTTTTTGAAACATGTATAAAATTTTACTAACACTTTAAGAATTTCATTCTGTCTCTAACTACAAGTATAATTTCTATCATTCATCTTTGTGTGCAGAACTTGCAAACGTCTATGTTTGACCATCAACAATTTTATTAAACAATTAATAATTGACGACCTTATTGCAACAATAAGAAAATAATTTCGTAGTTTTATAATAACTAAAATTATAAAAATAATTAATTCTATTATAACATATTACAGCTATTTGCCATATCAAGCCAGATAATTTAATCAAACAAGTATTCCTTTAGACATTTTAAGCTTTAACGTACAAATGATATACGAATTATTCTACGCCAAATTAGTTAGTTACCACAAATAATTCTTTAAAATTACAGATGTGTTTAAGATTTAAAATACAACATATACAATGTAAATTTAAAGTAGTATGTTTTCTGCATCTAAAATATAGGGCTGTTTTCCTTGTTGGTTTATTATGGGTTTATTTATGGATGTAGGCCTCGCCCTTATTTTTCAATTTCTCCCTCTTCTATTCTACGATAGACTGACGTGTTGTTTCACAACATATATTTATCGTATTTATGGTTTGCTTTAAATTTTTTTAACTATAATTTTCGGTACATTCTATCCAATATGTTTTTGTAAAGTGTTGTATCTAAAAAATTTATATTTAATTTGTATTGTTCTCCTCGTTTCTCTTCTCATATAAGTAATTTTTGTTTTTTCCTTGTTCCAGTGTTATCTGCAGCTCTTTAGTCAGTCTTCACTTTAGTTTGTTAACGTCCAAGTTTGCAAGCTAAAGACCGCCCGTTACACTTCAATTCATCTTTTATGTCCCCAGATATGCATATTCTTCTGTGGAAATTATATATACAGAGTTTGTATAAAAAGTTTTGAAAAAAGTTTCGAAGAAATAGATTGACTTGAGATATTGCTTCAATACCTCAAAAGTCTTCAAAGTACATCCCTTGAGCGTCGATACACTTTTGCCCGCAGCTTTTCAACGACTCGAAGGCTTCCTAATAGGCAGATTCCGGAACGTGCTTAAGGATACGCATGCAAGCTTCTTTTACGACACTTAGGGTCTCATGGTGTCCTTTGAGGGAGGATTTTATTTTTGGGAATAGGAAATAATCTGCTGGTGCCAATCAGAACTGTAATAGAGTTGGGGAATCGTCCAAAAAGCTGGGATCTTCTTCAATGCCAGAGGTCTTCGCAAGCAGGCACACGCCTCTGCTTTTGGTTGTCCGTCAAGACCTTTGGGACGAGATTAGCATCATCAAATTTTCAGTGATAATGCTGTGCATATTATCAATGGCAATGTTATCTGAGAACATGCGAATACTTAACCGATGGTCTGAATTTAGTACTTCACGCACAGGTTGCACGTTGTCGTCGGTTTTTGAGATCGACGGCCGTCCAGCGCGGGGCTGGTCCTCCACACTTATTTTTGAAGAACTTGTCCCACTTAAAAACTGCAATTTGTGACATGCTTTCATCCTTGATCACTTGACAAATCATGCCCAACATCTCAGTACTTGATTTCCCCAATTAAACACAAAATTTGATGGTGTACCGTTGTCCAATCGTTCGCTGCATTTTGTGCTTGCACCGAGTCACTCGACAGGGGTCCACTAAAAACACGATCTAGCCTGAACGAATGCTTGCAGGCGACTGCCGCTTGACGACTCTTAACCAGTGTGGCTAGAAAATCCTGTAGAGTCGAATATGCGCAGTGCGTCAGAGCGTTCATTGGCTGGACGGTTCGCGCACCGTTCAAACGCACTAAACTCCGTTGCCCAGCGCGCTAAAGCCAAGAACATAAAATTCAAGCACATAAATCAACATAAAACTCCAAGCGAGTCAAACTCAAGTAGCTCTGCTGGCTTTTCCTTTTTTTTAATTGTATTTATAAATAAATAAACGATAGGCGAGCAGGCGCTTTAAAAATCCAAGCGAGCAAAACCAAGTAACCCTGCTGGCTTTAATTTTTTTTAATTGTCAATAAACAAATACGGACGTGGAATTCCTTTTCCGCCAATGTCCGGGGCTTCTATTCATAAAGAAAATTTTGCGGCCACTTCCAGTTAAACCTGTCTCAAGGCAGGCGCGCTAAATCTTTCTATTTTTTATTTGTTAGTCGAGGAATATCAGTTACCCTCTTTTTCTCGCCTGGCATTTTTTTGATGTTACATCATCTGCAAATTGCAATTGTAAACTTTCATCATACAGCGACGTCAGTTCGAGACGAGCTGAGATCGTTGCAGTTTGGTGAGTTGCATTGACATACTTTGGTTTTGCTAATCTTTATGAAACTGTTTTTTAGTGATTAATCAATCCAGCGTCTGTTTGTTTGATATATAAATATATTAACGTCTGTATTATATATATTTTCGATTTTGTGAAATACCTATTCCGTTCGTTATTTTACTTACTTGGTGTTGACACCGCGCATATTAGTTTCAGTTCCCCCTTTGTACAATTGAAGTTTTTTTATTTTTCTGTTTATTTTTTTTTGTTGCATGTATATATTTTCTGCTTTAAAAATTTTGAGTAAACTAGGCTTCAAACGGACAAAGAATGTAGACGAGGAAAAGCACGGTAATAAAAGGGGGGAAAATACGCAATGGAAAGACTGTTGGTTACTCAAACCGCTTTTTAAAGATTGGCTTCATAAGCATCCGACTGAACCGCAAACTGCAGTATGCATTTATTCTAACAAAGATTTTAAATTCTGTCAAAAATCTGACATTGTTCAACACTCTAACACAAATTTTCATAAAGATAGCATTAATTCGGCAGAACAGTCGGGTGTTTTTGAAACTATAAATCTTCCGGGATTGTCGCTCAAGCAGAGAACGCAAGCTTGCGAAATGGCAGTATCACATTTTCTTGCCGAAGAAAACGTTGCCATTAGAATTGTTAATAATTTAGTTCCTCTTATGAAAAAAGTTACGTTAGATCCCGAGGCAGTGCAGAATATTAAGTTAAAGGAAGATAAAGCCCGTGGCATAATCAAAAATATTTTATATACTTAATGTGGTTATATGACTCTTGGCGAAGATACCACAGTTATAAGGAAGTTTATCAAGTACAGTTTTTTTATTATTCATAATTTCATTGCAAGTCTTACACCTAAAAGTAGAAAGACCTAGGACTAAGTAAGTAAGTAATTTCATTGCAACTAAAAACCTAACGCACTACTGACAGTACCTCAAGGGTGGTGCGGAAATCTGTCACCGTACAGATAAAATCAACCTTCTTCTTCTCTAATCCTTTATGCCCTTTCGAGCGTCGGATGATAAAATCAACCAAATCAATCAAAACTTCGGCCAGCAAGGCATCAAGGTTTTGTACGCCTAATGCTTAAGCGAGCCATCGTTTTTATTGAAATCGAAAAAACTTCGGCTCGCCTGCTCAATCGTTCTTATCATCGTTTCTTTATTAAAAAATAAAATAAGATAATAGAGTAGGGCGGCAGAGTTATTTGTGTTTGGCTCGCTTGGATTTTTAAAGCGCCTGCTCGCCCATCGTTTTTTTATTTATAAATACAATTAAAAAAAAGAAATCCAGCAGGGCTACTTGAGTTAGACTCGCTTGGAGTTTTATGTTGATTTATGTACTTGAATTTTATGTTCTTGGGTTTAGCGCGCTGGGTAACGGAGTTTAGTGAGTTTGAACGGTGCGCGGACCGTCCAGCCAATGAGCGCTCTGACGCACTGCGCATATTCGACTCTACAGGATTTTCTAGCCACACTGGTCTTAACGGTCACATCCTTCACCACTGAGCATGCGCGGTGCTAGCGCGCTCCGACGTACAGTCACGCCAAGAAAAAATGGTTTCCATACTTCTTATACAAACCTTGTATATTATAAGTACATAGCAAATCAGGTTTAAACATCCAACATGCGATTCTGTCTGTCAGCAGATAATCGAGCATAACAAACCCTTTTCTAAAACCAACTTATCTATTTAATAAATATATTTCTATATCCCTTTTATTTCTATTATTATTTTCGAAAAAATTGTATATATATGAGATTTATTTTTATTCTTGTTATTTATTTTAGCATATATTAATGATATTTCTCTACTTTTATTATTTCTTTGTTTCCATCTATTATTGGTAATTTATATTATATTTTCCTATGGTTTTATGTTTTTTTTTGTATTCGACGATTTTCATTTAATTCTCGTTAATTTTGGGGTTAACATTTACGCTGATTTAGTAGATTCTATAAATTTGCCTTTAATATTGCCTTTTAGTTTCTTTGGGGGCTTTTTGTTGGGTCTCATACAATTGTATACATAATTAATAAATATGTTTTCTTATTTGGTTGTTCCTTTTTATTTTTTTTTTCTTTATATTTTGTTATGTCAATTCTAGACTAATATTTTTTGTTCTTTTTATAACATGGCAAATATTTTTTTTTCTTTATTTAATCCATCCCCCTTTATAAATTTTTATTAGTCTATTTAGTTCTCTATAACTACTTTTTGTTTATTTTGTAGCATTACTTGCAGTCACCGTTTTAACTTATCTTTTCTTAATTTTCAAAAGCCTGTAAATCGTAGGCAAAAGTTAATCACGAACCTGTTTATCTGTCTGTTTGTGTGTATGCGTGTGTCTGCCGATACGATATCTCTAAATCAACTTCATATTTGGTCAGTAAATACCTTCGGTAGGTATCGAATTTCAAACCTGTAGTTTTCATTTAACCCGCGATATGACTTGCTTCGCTTTCGAAAGTTGCGTTTCCCGACTTTACATCTCTTATTTGATGTTCTTTTTTTATTTTGGAAGTACCTTGTGTCAACTCTATTATTATTGTTCTAAATGTTTAGTAAATATTGCTTATCTAGATATTCTTGCTGTTTTGTGAATCATTTGGTACAGATTTTTTCGGGGTTTTTTTTATTGCCTAATTGTTTTATTCTTTTTTTAAATATTTTTAGTCTATTTTTTCCTCGTTTATTTATATATTGGCTGCAACACTGCTATATATTTTATTATTTTATTGTTTTTTATGTTAGTACATAATCAATGTATTTCTTTTAAAATATATAATTTATTAAGTATAGATTTTTTTGTTCTGGAAAGTCATACATGTCATCTCTGCAGTATCTTTCGTCATATCCAAATTTTCCTATTATTTGTTCAGCTTGTTTCGTGCTCAGTTTTACATTGATCTTCTATAGTTAGCTTCTATTAAAACTAGAAGTTGCCTGCAAGAAGTTTTTTTGCGTCTTAGGCTAACAATTGTTTACCTTTTTTTATATTTTTACAAAGTAGGAACGTAAAAATGCTTCAGGAGTTTATTCGGCAAGGAGCAAGAGCGGCTCCGACGTGCGTACACGAACGCACGGTCCTTCTCGTGTAAATCAAGAGTTAAGAGCTCCGCCATGCACTGTTCATATCAGACGTTTTATTTACTTTCTGTTTAAATGTACAGATAGATAGATAGATGCGTAATCTTTATGTGCTTTTGATACGTCTTCATAGCTTTCTACTTCTTCATGTTTATGTAATTAGATGCAAGCATACACTTGTATAATTTGTATAGCTATTGTATTGCTTAATTGTACAATTGTATGGTTTGCTCTGTTCGATAGTAATTAATAATCTTTTATAATATTATATTAATTTTAATTTTAGATATATCAAAATCCGCTCGTTCATCTCATTTTAATCTAAACTTGGACAATACAATTTTTGTATTCTATTTTTTGTATTCAAAATAACGGTGTTGTATGTACCCACATACATTTGTGCTTTGATTGACTTTTTGATATTCCAATAATCAAATTTTTAAACGTCTCTTTTGGGTCTCCTCAGATATAAATTTCCGGATCTAACTCCACATTTGTGTTTAAACTTGACATTTAAAGGATTTTTGAGTTTCAAATGCCATGCTGGTCAGACGTAATTTTGGCGTGGGTATTTATAAATATTTTTTAAATTAAAATTATAAAATATTGTTTATCTGCTTCGTAACTAAACTAAACTTATTTATTTATTAATGTACATGAACAGAAAGTACACGTGAATGTGACATTCTTTTATATTTTTAAAGAATTTGCTCAAATTATTATAATTCCTGTAATTACTAATGATGAACGAAATGAATATTACTAACATATAAGCATATATTAATTTGTTTTCTGTTATATTGCAGGGTGCATCTAAAAGCTTCATAAAAAAGGTTAAACAAAACTGCTCTCGTAAACACCACAAAAACTTTGAATCAACGTATAGCCCTTCGTAAAGTTCAATATTATAAAAGTAGAATCTAGGTCTAGTTAATTATGTAGAAATAATAATAAACGACGACAACTACAAGCTGCGATTTCAATCACATGTGATTAGGAGCATATAGGACAAATCCAAAATAACTAAAAAATAATAATATGGCCAGGTTTTATTTCTACGTAAGAGATATTAAGTTAACTGAAGGCTGAAGTTTGAAAAATCAGAGAAATGTAACTTTGAATCATATTTGTGTGTATACGGAATCAAATATTGTATATTTCTACTAAATGTATCTTTACATATACCTGAAAAATGCCATTAGGACAAATTTGTACCGTAACCTTCCTGTCGTGTTGCTTTTGCACATTTCTATGGAAGCTACGACCGTTTTAAGATTGTTTGCTAAAACACTTCTAGCGTCACAAATGGAAAGCTTGTTGGCATTTCCCCGCGAGTGTACGCCTTTTTTGAAAGTTTTGTTTTTACAACTCGACTAAAGTAAACATCTGTATAAAGGAATTTTGTGGGAGTTATGCTGTTGTCGCTAGTAACCTGATTATACTAGTAAAATTTTTAAGAGAAACTATAATTAGTAATAATAGACACAAGGGTAATATAAAAACCAACCAGCGAAAATCAAAATAAATTTGCGTTACCATATGATTAATTTTTGATCAGCTGATGTCACAAAATTTTTAAAGAGTAAAAACACGATCCGGGTTTCAGCAATATTTCTTTTTATATTACAATAGACAGTGGGACAGTTAACTTTTTTTTATTCTTTAATTATGTGAATATCTATCATTTGTCAATTAGGAATAAAAAATTTACAACATACAAGAGTTCTGTAATTATAACCATCCTTCTTTCAAAAGTTTCAAATTAAAGCCATACACATTAAAAATAATTATTTATGTTTCTAAGTAATAATAGGCTACTGTATAATAAATACAAACGAAAAATTGAATATGCATTGCATAAATGAAGATAAACTTGAATATTGTTATAAATTGGCTATATGATTAGTAATATAACGATAATAAATAAGCAAAGCAAGAACATCAACAGAAAAGTAAAGAGCACATTATAAATAATAATTTTAAATTATTATTCATTGTAATACAACAAAGTATGCTGTAAATTTAAAAAGAAAAGTTTAAATCTTAAAAAAGTAAGGTGGCAGCTTTATGGTTATAATAATAATAATAATAATAATTTTGGTTTATTGAAAATCTTTAACTTAATAACTACAAGCTAGGAATATTCTTAGATGCTATGCGTAACAAACAATAAATGTAAAGTACATACCGTTAAGTATGTGAACATATGCGCTGGCAGGCTGTGCGTTGCTGGGGACGCAAGAGTAATTCCCAGAATGCCTCGTGGCCGCGTTGCTGATAGTGAGAGTGCTCACTTTGGCTGGCAGTTCTGTTGTGACGTTGATCCCCTGATCTACATCGTAGTTGATCATGCGGTTATTGTGATACCAGAACACATAGAGAGGCGGTTCCGTGCTCTGCACCACCGTGCACTGGAGTCGCAGCCCGGAGCCGGGCTTTAAATACTTCTCCGGAGGGCCAGATATTTCTGCTCTAGCTTCTGAAATATGCATTAGGCTGTTAGGATAACCGTCTGCTTTATTACAATATCAAAGGCGCCGTTGCCATAAATAAATATTGAGCCGCAGGGGTTCCGCTCTAACAATCTTCTGTTCTTTCAATTTGCAAGGACGCCTGCGCTAGTGATTCGGGTGCGTCGGCAAGATTTTCTACCCCGCAAAGATTGGATTTCAACAGAGGCAACAAAAAATTTAGATTTCTTGCATTTCGTACGAGCTTTCAAATGATGTGGCAATTGTGGACAATTTCTAGTTTATTTTTTCATAAGTGAACTATTACAGCGATATTAGACATCGGCTGAGTTTAATTTTATTGAAATTTATTTTTCTGCCCTATACACATTAGGTGTTTATATTTTTCTCTTACTTATAAATTTCAACAAAATCTAACTGTTTCAAAATGAATTTTAATTAGCGATCCACTAATGTAACAGCAAAATGAAATTTATCCTGTATTAAAACCACACAGGCGCAAAATTTCATAAAGCGCATTTGAATTACGACATAACATTTGCTAATATTGCGTTTTAGTTAATAACGGGTAATCGGTTATAAAATGTAAGGTAACAATTTTAAAGTAAACTGTATATTAATGTAAAACTGAAAATTTTTATTATATATTTATTTTGCGGTTTATCAGTAATTATTAAAAATTTTAATCAGTGGTCAACTGTTTTGTATGTATTTATTTTTTATAAATTACGAAAGCATAAAGTTATAAAATGTTATCTTAATTTCGATAGCAACTAATTAGACTTATTTTTCAAATTTATATATTATAGCAGAATTATACTATATGTAATTTATATTGAAGCAAATAATAATACTTTTAATACAATTACAAAAGCAGGAAAGAGTGAGTTTCATAAAAAAATATTTTACAGTACGTAGTACAGCAGCAAAATAAATAAAATTATTACTTTTAAATTTTTCACAAATTTGAATTAATAGAATTGGATAATGCGAGATCTATCTAAATAATTTGAGCAACGTCTAATATAATAAAACAGTTTTTGCGTCCGATATGTAACATGACAAAAGTGGATAACCAACAAGTTAGTTGGCTGTTATACGTAGGTGTGTGAGCACATGTGGTGTATGATTGTTGTATTTACAGTGACTGAGCAAATAAACAGCAAATCAAAAAAAAAATTTAAATAAGCTTTGTAGAAGCGGAACGTTCAAATTACTAGTAGTAATACTAACAAACAAATTATAATTTTGTTTAAAGAAAGGACGTGTAAATTTTTTTTTATTAAAGCTAGACATAGCAGCTAGAAATAGCAAGTATAACATCACATTGTAAAAAAGTTCCTTCACAAATTCCTTCAAATATTATATTTTTGTTGTTATTTGTGTTTATGGTGTGGTCACAATTTTTATTTTTGATTGTAACTGAATTTAGAATTTTGGTCTATCATCACTGTAAACGAAAACTGTCAAGAAGAAATGCTGCAAAGGAGATTTATGAAGCCGAAGGACAAACAACCGTATGTTGTTTCGGTCGACTCTCTATTTTGGTTGAAGGTGACTTAAAAATTGTTTTGTATACGGAACTGTTACTATTTGAACTGATTTTCTAGAATCACTTTCGTCAGCTCGACTTTGTAAATAAAAAATTAGAACAGAGTTCTGCCAAAGTGATTGAAGCGCAAGCCGATCTACAAATGTAGATTTGTTGTTCTAAATTCGCTGAATGACCGGTTTTTGAAGCGGCTTATTACTTGTGGTGAAAAATAAATTTATCTTGTTAATCGTGATTGTTTCAAGCGATAAGTTTCTTGGGGCTAAACCGCCAGTATGTGCTCGACAGGATTATTTTGGCAAAGACGGTCGTGCACTTTAAATTAGTTCTAAATGAAAAAGTTTAAGATGATCAACTGTAGATCGAACAACTGGATTGTGTTTTTTCTTTTTTTTTTTGATTCCACTCCTATCGAAGGTTAAAAATTATTATGGCTATTTGTAATTGATTGACCTCTGATTCAAACAAATCTACACAGCTGCATCCATTGCATCATTAATTGTAGTAATACGTACTTTTGCCCTCCCATGACAACTGTCAAATATGTAAGTTTTCTCATTTTAATCGTTATCAGGACTTCCGGTTTATTTCCCACTATTTCAATGACCTCTATATTTGACAATTTTTCTATCCACAATATTTGTAAGCATTCCTATAGCAGCCAAACTCGAAAGCAGCCAATTTATTTGGATTTATTCAGCTATATCAGATATATAAGCTGGAAACTTCCAAGTGTATAAATCTACTCTTATGAAATTTAAAAAATATATTTGTAATTATAAGCTCTTTGTTGATACAGAATTTAATCAGTCTATCACAGCAATCAACTCTTTCTTCTAGTCCATACCTTTCTGTGTAGTCTGCAACTTCCCTTTCACCCACCTTAGCATGAAAATCACCCATTATGATATGTACGTCTTGCCTTCTGGTTAATTTAATAACAATGTCAAATTGTTCATTAAATGTTTCAATTTCGTTCTTATTCTTATTTGCAGGGCATATATTTGTATAATATATATTTTAGGAAGAGTGGAAGAAAAGGTTAGTAAAGAGTCTCAAGGGCTGTATAGGTTGCCGATGCCTGGATAGCACTAATATCTACTAACAAATCCTGCTTCAACGTCTTTGTCATGTCTTCCGAGCAATGCATGACGTAAAATGGAGTGTATGTTTTGTAGCAGTTAGAAGAGGGTAAAAGGCGAGTCGCCGGCGCGTCTCATAAGATATGGGGGAGGGCAGTTCTGTGTGGGACTCTAAGAACCCAGTTTATAAAACCCCAGACGAAGAAAAAAAAGCGAAACAAAATACACCAAAGGAGACGAACAATAACCGTTGGTACCTAGAATGTTAAAAGAATTAGTAGGAAAATGCAGGATGTTATAATTTAAATCAAGACAATGAATATAGATAATTCAGTGCCCACGGAAACTAAAAAGGCATTGTGATATGGGATTATATATACACATATAGAGTGCAGTGAGAAAAAGAAAACGAGAAAACGAAGATTATCCATAATAATTAGAAAAATATCTGAAACAAAAAGAAACTCTGAAGCAATTGACGAAAGAATACTAAAAGTTGATATAGAAATACATAAACAAAAAATGACAGTTCTGGGCATATACGCACTCAATGATGACGAAGCAATAACAAGAAAACACGCCTTTTATGACAAAATGAATGACCTATTAAACGAATATGGAAACAAAAGAAAACTACTACTAGCGGCAAATATTACTGAAAGAGTGCGTGTTCGCGCCAACCTCCAATTACTTTTATGTTTAATTTTAAATTACGGCCGGCCGTATTTTGGTTCCCACCTGTATATTTTGGATTTGAGATAACGCCGCAAATTTGGACGAGCACGCGGAGCGCTGATATATAGGCCGCGGGCCGAGCTTCGCATTTTGCCACGTTTGCGTATCCGTTCGCCTTAGATTTCTGTTTTGTTTTTGAATTTAGTTTGTGATAGTTTAGAAAGCGGGCGACCGGTTTTAAATTTTTCTCAAGCCGGGAGCGTTTTTGACATCGCCGGCGTGTTTGATTAGCAGTAGAAAATTTTCATTTCTGCGAGGCCATTTTTTTAAAAGCTAATTTTGTGGCGAAATTCGATATTTTGCCGACCAGATTAACCTCCTCCCGGAGGTCTTTTTGTTTCCCGATTGCATTTAGGGGTTGAAATTTTTTCCGGTAAATCTCGGTTTATTTTTTTCTTTGCTCTGACTCGGCAAGGAACGACAAAAGAACCTTTGCACCAGGAAAGGCGCTACCGTTCGGTTCCGCTGTGAAGATTGGGGTAACTTGTCCTATCTTTTTACCCACACCCTTATTTCCTCTTCTTGGATTCCCCAGGACCAACAGCACAGGGAACCGATTTCTGCGGGAAAGCGTCGTTTTCACAGATTAATGTTTTTAGCTTCAGCTTTTGTGTGATGTTCCTTTCTTCAAATTTAAAATTAATATTGTCCATTTTTCGGCTGCAAAGGTGTGGAACAAAAACAACAAAAAAAAAACATATGAAGGAGAAGAAAGAAATGATAACAGAAACAGAATCATAAGCATGTGCCAAGTGTATAAACTAAAGATCTTAAATGGATGCTATAAAATTAAAAACATACATAAATACACATGCCGGGGAGAAGCAAGAAAAGACAATCAATAATAGATTACGTAATCGCTTGACAAAATTCGAAATTGAGAATCGAAAATGTAAGAGCTTACTGATGGCCAACATGTGAAACGGATCATTACCTGGCGAAGGCCAAGATAGTGTTTCCACAAGTACACATAATCAGTACAGCAAACCAACAAGAGGGTAAAAGGCAAAAGAAGAAGGAATATAATCTAAAAAATCTAAAAGAGCCAAGCACATATTACCTATACCGAAACAGATTAGACCTAAAGCTACCTAGTAGAAAAATTGGAGAATTAAAGAAGGTAATATACTGAGAAAACAAAAAGATAAAGTAAGATATAAAATACAAACAAGAACTATATAAGAGATAGTTAAAAATAAACAACGAAGGAGACAGGGAATCATATAGAAAACAACAGAGACAGGGAATCATATAGAAAACAACAAAGACAGGAAATCATATAGAAAACAACAAAGACTGGTTAAAAGTAAGGTTAAAAAGGCAAAATAGAGTACATGAAAATCGATATGTAGTAAGTTAAAGACATATATAGGAGAAAAAAGTAAAAAACTACAAAGAATTATTAACGGAAGACCGTCCATAGCTCCAAACTAAAAAATTTCTCAAAGAAAAACAATGTAAAGATAGAAATAACTCAAAACACAATAGAAGAAACAATAAAGACATTAAGAAACAATAAGGCACCAGAGCCAGGGCGAAACCTAAATGAACTAATAAAAACTATTGACGAGATTAATAAATCGATGCATAGATAGAGACTAAATTCCATTGGAATGGAAAACAGCATTAATATCTCCCATAGACAAAAAATGAAGAAGAGACACATGTAACAATTATAGAGAAATTGCGGTGCTAAATAGTTTTAATAAATTATACAGCAGAATAATAAAGAATTTAGTCGAGGAACATATAAGGATAGGGAATCAGAAGAACAGAGTGGGCTCAGAGCGGGTATTTTCTATCTAGACAATTTATTCACATTGTCACAAATAATACAAAAGAAACAAGCCACAGAAAGAAAATTGCACCTAGTAAAGATTGACCTGGCAAAAGGGTATGATAGCGTACCAATACAGAAAACGGGAGAGGCGTTAGAAAAAATCTAGTTGATACGCTAGTTAACGCTGTGAAAAACGAAGGTCAGATAGCCAAAGTCAAGACAGGAATAGTATTAACTAAGCCATTTGGAGTCACAAAAGAATCGATACAAGAGTGCCCGCTGTCACCAACTTTATTCAACGTGTATGTGGACAAAGCATTACAAGAGTGAAAAAAAGTGTAGTGTAATGAGTTTACCGGTAGGAGATATATATATATATATATATATATATATATATATATATATATATATATATGTATGTATGTATTATGTATATATATATATATATATATATATATATATATATATATATATATATTTCACAAAGAGAACATTCCTTTACGCCCTCTAGTTAGTGCGTTCGGTTTTCCCACCCACAACCTAGCCAAATACCTTCCCAAGACTCTCCAACCTTTCACAGAGCAGGCATCATCCTACTTCCGAAACTCCTATAATTTCCTAGAAATACTGAAAACCTTCCCTATACGCAAAGGTGACATCATGGTCAGCTTTGATGTCATTTCTTTGTATACAAACATTCCAATTCTTGATACCCTACAGTTATTAATGTCAACGTATAATATAAATAACAATATCATCTCCCTAATAAACGATTGCCTATCCAATACTTACTTTACCTTCCAAAGTAAATTTTATCGCTAAACTAATGGCGCTCCCATGGGTTCCCCACTTTTACCTGTCATTGCTAACCTTATTATAACCGATTTTGAAACAAAAGCCCTTGCTTCCTTTCACCTTAAACCTACTTACTGGATACAATATGTCGACACTTTTGTTATCTGGCCTCATGGACATGATACCCTTCCAGAATTCCTTTCTCACCTCAACCAAATCCACACCAATATCAAATTTACAATGGAAACTGAACATAACAATTCCATTTCTTTCCTAGATACTCTCATAGCAAGAAGTCCTTCTAATTACAGCTTTTATTACACTGAGTACAGAAAACTCACTCACACTAACCGCTACCTAAATGCCATCACCACCCTGCCCAAATCCATTCGGTTGCAAAATCCCTCATAACGAGATCCATCAGACTTTCCGATACGAAAAATCGCCAAACAGAAATTAAATCCATTACCACCACCCTTCTGCAAGATAGATATTCCAACAAATCCTTAACCAATATAATCAAAAATATAAATAAAAACACTAACTCTCAATCCCAAAACCCTCCTGACCAACAAAAAACAATCCTACCTTACATCAGAAGCATCACCGATAGAATAAGCTGCATACTAATGAGGCAAAATATCCGCACGGTCTTTACGACCAACAACCAAATATCTGGGCTTATTCGATCAGCAAAGGATCACTGCCCCAATGAATCCCAAGGAGTGTATGAAATACCTTGTGGAGACTGCCAAAGGACCTACATAGGTCAAACAAATCGTCAAATATTTAGCCGAATATACTAGCATTCACTGGCCGTACGGAAAGGTGATAATGGTTCGGCACTTGCCAAACACCACAAAGAAACAGGCCACAAAATTAATTTCTCTGGGGCTAAAACGATTGCCCCCATTTCCCATTTTACCAGCAAAATAGTACGTGAGGCAATTGAAATAAAAGAACGCCCAAAGTGCCTCAACACAAGAGATGACAGCCAGCGTTCGCCTGTCATGTGGAAGTCCCTTATTGCTCGCACTGCCAATTACGCAACACCCTTAATCCCACAAACTTTCCCCAAGCCAACGCATCTCCCGCCAAACAAAATTTCACTTCCAGCCCTATAAAAGATCAACCAGGTCACACGAAAGCTCAGTCTTATTCAAAGACTCATAACTCTCCTTGGGGAGTAGGCAGATTGAAACCCCGAGTGAAGAGCTAACCTCTTGAAAATGGCATTAAAGCCGATGCCGAAACGTCGAAAATTTTCTCAATATATATGTATATATATATATATATATATATATATATATATATATATATATAAAGAGAAAATATACAAAAAGAAGAATGTGAAATTCGAGTACAATGGAGAACTCTTTTGCGGACAGGAAGAAAAAGATATTATCCGTGAAACCGGCCGAGAGAGTTATATATTTCTCAATTTTCTGGTTAGTAACTTAGATAACAGTGATGAAGAAGCTAGAAACGACACCTAGTGGTCCAACATTCTATATACCTATTAGTCTCCTGCTAGTTATCTCCAAAGCCTTCAAAAATTTACTATTAAAATGGCTCCAACCAATTCTAGATGAACAATACGAATTTGAATTCCAGCACGCAACAGTCGTTCAAATCTATCGTTTAATACATCAAATATATAGCGGCCTCAATAAGTGTAGATATTGTTTCGCTGCATTTAAGGTATATCCCAAGCTTTTGACAAGTTTTGGCATATGAGTTTATTTTATAATCCAAAAAATATCCAACTGTATGAAATACTAAAATTCTACCTATCCGATAGGCACTTCTTTGTGAATTACCTAGGCGTAACTAAGAAATTTTTAATCAGTTTTACTTAGAATATCTCAAAAGCTATTTACATCTGCAAGCCTCACATATCAACCTTACAACTGCATCGTGCAACCTGCAAGATTTTAGAGGACCAAGATGAATGAAAATAAATCACAACTTGTTACCTTTACAATAAACGGTAAGAACTGCCCAACAGATAGGCTCAATAGACTCCGTAAAACGTTTGGGGCTCCACTGAGACCGACATCTGATTTGACAAGCGCATACAAGAGAACCTTGCTCTCCATTTTAGAAAGTTATAGCGGATAATCGGAAGGACAAGATGCTATTGCACAAGGTCGCGTTAAACCTTATTTGAACGTGTGGTATTTCTCTTTGGAAAACTGCTATTTAGAGGTCCCTATATAAAGATCTACGTACCATCGTTTATGCTCCTTGGCATATGTTAAACAAAGTGTAATATAGACTATTAAAAATTTTAATAGAATGGCGTAGTGGAGCCCCGCTCTAAATGTCGAAGAGCATTTGGCAGCTTCAGTTGCTACTTGTACTAATTGTGCATCACGTATCAAACAAAAAATATTTTACAAATAGGACAGATTGTAAAATAAAACCTTCTGACAAACCTCACTTTTTTACAAAAAAAAAAAACTGTTACCAAAACATTAAAAACTGCTGTACATTACTAATTTTGACATGTTTGACGGAAAATGTAAATGTATAACTTAATCAGTCTACTTTTATTAAAATATATATAAAAATTTGCAAGTCAAACCAAAACAAATAACGTCTCGCAAAATTTGTAGTTGTTAAAAGAAATCGGATGATTATAAAGTTTAATTTCTATTTCACTCAAAGTTCCTAATAAATACTTGTTACATTACTAAGTTCATATTTTGAAAAGGTATTAAAGAAAGACAAATATTGATGTGTTCAAAATCTGTAAGAGAATTTATTTGGCTATAATGAGATAATGCATAGGATTTTAGGTACTTTCTTGATATGGTAGCAAGGTAAAGTTGAGAATTTACAGTTTATAGTTCGTTACTTTTGGCGACAATGTTGTATTTGCAAGTACAGCTTGCATTCTGTAGATTTCAGATAATTCGCTATGCGTTGGCTAAAGAAAACGGGGTGTTAAAGGATAGAATAACGGACATTTGCAATCCATTTCTCTATTTAAGTTCTAAAATCTTTTGCCACAACTAAAAGACACTGCAAACTTACGGATCAATCCATCACATCTATTGAACTCTTTAAGCTAACCATATAAGCTACCATTTATAGGTTTGATTTGTAAAACTGAAACAAAAATGTTAGTCTATCAAAAAAATGAACTGTAAAAAATAGATTAAGAATGTTATAATCATGTAATGCAAACTTTAATTTAAACAATGCAGTCAGAACGCAGATCTGCAAGAAAGAATGTAAATTAATTTTTATTATCTATATTAAACGGATTCTTTAAGCACAAATTTATACACAAAATAACTTGGAGGCGTGCAACTACAGAATCAGAATCGATAATCATCAAACAACAGTCAACCATAAGAGCATTTGTCGTTTATATGCAGCGAGGTGCTGAATGCGGTTTCGACCATTTTCTGATAAGAGGTAAAATGTACTTTAAATACAGAAGAAATGGGGTAAAAGTATAACATTCTAAATACAATACTGATAAGTTATGGGACGAATCGGTTCAGTTCCTCCATAAACTGAAACTATCAAATTATATCAGAACAGAATTAACAGAACTAGAGAGCAGTAGATATTCTTTGTACAATAAATTTAAAAAATTTCTATTTAAAGCACCCAAGGATGTATTGGGAGAAATGACAAATTGGAACTCTAAAAACAATGATAATTTATAGAACGACGGTATTCGTAAAATGGTCCAAAATAATAAATGTCTCTACGAAAAATGGCTACTAACCCAAAATAAAGAGGACTGAAAACAGTATCTGCGTTAACATAGGCAAGTTACAAAGGAAGTGACAAAGCTAAAGAATGGAATGTGGCAGGTAGACCTATTGATTGGTAGTACACGATCGAATAAAGAATGGAAAATGATTAAAAAACTAAGAACAATTAAAAGGAATGCACTACACCCAATTACCGTAGACGCTTGGAGACATTATTATAAAACCCTGGTCCAGAAAAGAATACAAGGATGTACAATACCAACCTTTAGACACTATAAGTGAATACTATAAGAAAGGCGCTACAGGTAATGAGAAACAGAAGATCGCTAATTTCTAAAGGTTGTCCAATAGTAGTGGCAAAATTTACCCCTACAGTAGCACTGAAGATTTTAAAAGAACTATTCAATAAATGTTTGGAGGGAGAAAAAATTCCTTCAAAATGGAAAGAGGCATTTATAAGTTCAATACATTAAAAAAAGACAAAAAATTACAACACATAAAAAATAGGTGTAACCAGTACTATAAGCCGACTGTGCGGACGCATAGTAAAAACAATATTACGGAAACAGAACAAATAGAATAACAAATAGGATTTCTTTGCGGGGAGGTCCAGCGTGGATTCTGTTTAGCATAATTGTCAGAAAATTCAATAGCACACGATAGAGAAATACATTTCATATTTATATACATTAAGTAAGCCTACGACAGCGTACCAATGAACAAGCTATGGGAAGTACTTGAGGTAAGTATCATAAAAAGGGTATACGTGAATGCAGTCAAACAACTTATCTGTTCCAACGTCCTAATACGAGAGTGTTTGAAAACGCCCGCACTCTTCAAATATATATATATATATATATATATATATATATATATATATATATATATATATCCACACTAAAAAATGACACGGATATCAATAAGAGATAACGTCTTGCATACATTACTCTTTTGGGATGATCATATTATTATCGTTGGCAACAAAGAATACAGTTAATATAAAATAGTCAAATTGGCAGGGGTGTATAATAAATAGAATTCGGTAATTAACCTAAATAAAGATAAATATATGGTAGTAGGTGGTCAAAGCAGAGATATTCGTATAGAAAAAGGCACTATAAAAGCTTGCACAGAGCATAAACACTTAGGTGTCACTATAGCGAATAAAGGTATAAGGGACAAGGTTGTCCTAAATAAAATAGCTCAGAAAACTCAAATAATACAGTTATATAAAACAATTGTTCAGACCATATCCACATACGGTTAGGAAGTATAAACGCTAAGAAATGTGAAAAAATACCGAAATCGATAAAAATGAACTACTAGAGAAGAAGTTGTGTTTAGATAGAATACACAAAAGACATTAGAGGATGTATGTATGTACATAAATCAATAATCGACGTAATTAAGCAGAAACAATTGCTCTGGTACGGACACTTTAAAAGGTTGCCTGACACAAGGTGACTTCAAAGAATGTGCGAATAGGTTTCATAGCATAAGAGAAAAAAAGGCCACAAACCAGATAGAAAGACAAGGTTACAACAGCAAGGCAAGCAAGAAATATGGAGGAAGGTGATTGGGGAGATCACAAAATGTGGCGTCTAAGAAACTAAAAACGGCAGTAAAGCCGTTAAATGTTAATTATATAAAATTACATAAAGAATATTACGTAAGAAAAGCAAATAAGACATTTATGTTTGTTATAACAATTTAATACAAAAATTATAAGTTAGAAGCAAATAAAAAACGTTACAAAAGATATATTTCATAATTTCTTTACTAGAATTTGCAACTATTTGACATTAAACTTTGCTTTTATTTTTGCATAAAAACACTTTTAATAATAAAATTTAGTTTTGTACAACTTTATTTTAGCTTTCTTAAAAAAAATGCTTGAAGTAAAATAATATTATTGTTTATAAAATATTTAAAAATTATTATTGACTCTTTTAAACTATTTACTCTCTTTAAAAAAGTGCTTATAACCTATTAATTACGTCATTACATTGTTAGTGATATATTAACAATGATAATTCCAGTTTCAATGACGAACTGTGCTGATTTAGTGCAGCTTATGATTCTACTAACCCACTACGTTGAGCTGAATGAAGATGCTGGTGGGCGGATGCGAAGACACTTGGCATTCGTACAGACCGGCGTCTCTCGTCTGTACATATTTGATTTGCAGCGTCCAATCCTGGAACAAAGAGCTCCTTTAGAAATGGGGGGCAGTTTGCCGTCGCCGTATTAAATCAGCTATATTAGGATGTTAGCGGCCAGAGTAGCAAGCAATTCTTTTTGAGCGATCTCAAAGGCACTCTCTTCCCTAACAACTTGTTCTAAATGGAAGCGCTTCCGAGAATGGCAAGGAGAGTTAACGCCGCTCGCATTTTTCGATTTTTTAAAACACGACAAAGTAGCTCGGCA
Organism: Sinelater perroti; assembly: GCA_036346155.1. Lineage (NCBI taxonomy): Eukaryota > Metazoa > Arthropoda > Insecta > Coleoptera > Elateridae > Sinelater > Sinelater perroti. The sequence continues at coordinate 7,438,740 of JARFIY010000337.1, read as the reverse complement.
GGCGAGATTCCCATTTAAGATTATTTTCAGGAGAATCCTATTAAAATATCAACTTTATGATATATTCCCCTTACTTATACCTAAACATAAAGTTTTGTGTAGAACGACGTAAAAGTAGCTGCCCCATTCTTACCGAGCGTGTAATAAACATCTTAATAATGTTGGAAACTTTTTTGTTTCACAAACACGCTACGTGTTGTTTTTGAGTATAGAAAATAAGTTTACTAAGTTTATATAAAAAGTATTGTTTGCAGCACATTCCACAGGAATATTATTTTAATGGACCTCTTACATTACTTCAAAAATCGCAAATTTTGAGAGCGTCTCCAGTAACTGTTTTATGTATGATAGCTCTTTAATTAAGAAACCCTATTAACTTAAAGAGGTAGCAGGTAGACGCACTCCGTGATCCCGACGGAGTCAAGTCTACTTCAGGGATGCGCCCCTGCCTTATGCGAGCCATGACTAACCCTCATTCTTAAATACTGGGAGAAATCATGTCCTAACTTGCAATCCCAACAAACATATAAATACACCAACTCCCCTCCCACCCTTTACCTTTCCTATCCAACTCGCCAACACGCCTGGTAAGCGTGGCGTTTTAATGCCAAACACCCTCTAAATGGAAATGCCAATTTAAGAACAAAAGTACTCTAGGTGGGTAGGGCTCCTAGTCCACAATCTCACACCAAAATCAGTCAGTCCCATGGATTCTGGGCGGGACAAAAACTTGGCAAATCATCGAAAGAACACAAGAGGAGGCCTATGTCAGCAGTGGGCAAGAGAGGCTAGGTGATGATTAACTTAAAGCCTTAAGTAAATTTTAATAAACATTTGGAAATATTAATCGGTAATATTTTTCAACACAAAATTCTAGATTGGAAGTACAGACGGTATTATGATATTAAAGCTATGTATCAGCTTAGTCTTCGTTGATTTAAGGCAACCAATAAATTATTTTATAGCTCTTATTTGTACGAATTTTAACTGTTTGCTCGAATGAAGAGACATTTTGTTGGTTGTAGCTGGAATCTCTCGGCTCGAGTAGTGAAAATGGTCCAGACTGTTTGGCAGTCGGGCGGAATCATGTATGTTTTTGGTCCCGCCGGCAGTTGGCTGCACGCGGGGGATGGACAGTCTAGACGTTAAAACCCTTTGATTTGGTTGGTTACTTAAGAGTTGAAATGGTCCAGATAATTCCGATAGAAGCTGGTCGCACATGGGCGATGGACTATCTAGACGAGAGAGCCCTTCGATGCAGTTGGCTGCTTAAGAAGAGTTGTCAACGGCATCTAGAGTCTTTTCTGAACGGAGAACTTTTTTAGCTTTAATATGACAGCGTTCGCGTCAACTGAGAGCCCACGTTCAGGTAGACATAGTTGCGAAATAATAAAATATTACAAACTTCCTTAAATATTTCTTTCTTTGTTACGTACTACTGCTCTTACTATTTCAATGTTTTTATTAGTCTGCACCTTTAAGTTTTATAACTCTTATTAGTATTTTGTTTAAACTTTGATAATTTTTTTAAGAAGTTACGTCGATCCTGTTACCAAAATTTTAATATTTTATTGTTTGTCATTATTACATTCTGGTTTAAGTACAATTTTTTACAGAGGTAAATCAAATTTAAACTATACTTTACTTCTAATTCTTTATCAATGCGAAATCTGATAATTCGACACATAAGGTTATTTTTCTATATACCTTTCTTCTCCACTATATTTAGAAATATTTAATCTAGCAAAAAGACAACTCCTTTGTACTACTTTCGTAAAAGGACATGCATTGTGTCGTTATCCATTATAGTATGAAGTACTTTTCGTGACCTTTTCCTTTTAACAGCTGTCTTTTTAAGGCAAATCAACACTATAAAAAAATATAAACTAATGCACTTGCTTTATATCTGCAGTTTGAAAGCAAACGGTGTCTTAAAAAATGCTTGCAGTGACACATCTTTCTGCACAATAGCTGACTTTTGCCTTCAAAATCGGGTTACAGTACCAATTTATTAGCAATCAGCAAAAATTACGTCTTTGCTATCATAAAACACAAATACCTTTCTGCGGACAGCTTCATTTTGGCTTTAGTGGGTGCACATTTGTCTTTGGCTTACTACCCCATAATTGTACTTAGGATTGCAGGGGTTCACTTAGTACACGTCAATATTTAATGTAACAATTCGTCTTATTCCTCTTTGTAACATGTGAAGGGCATCTGAAAAATCCCAAATTACCAAGCCCACTTACTTATAATACAATAACAATTAAGTAGATTTTACTTTTATAAAATTATTTGAAAAATAAATAAAACGAAAGAGAAACATTTGATAAAAAATTTATTGTCATAGAATTCAGTGCCAAATGGGCATTGAAATTGCGTTACGTGTGGAGTTAATCATGAAACTCGTCAATAGAGAACAATGTTGGTTAAATTAAAACTATTGCGTAGCTATATCTTGTTCCTAGTAGTTTCCTAAAAATATGAGGTTTAACAATCTTTCACCTTACATATTTTCCGATGTGATACTACCACACAACAGAATAGAATATTCATACCATACACATATCTTACTGTACTGCCGTATGGGCTATGTGATTACTTCAAATGTAACTTTCTTATATCCTAAGTAATAAAGTTACGTATTATTATATGTAAAAACAATAATTATGAGAATTCTTGTGTATTATTATGTTTGGTTGCCTTCTTATGTAGTACATAGATTTTATCATAAAATAACTGGTTCCTTATATAATTTTTTAATTTTCTTTTATGAGTAATTTTTGTTTTGTTATTTTAATTTCAGGGGAATCCAGTGGAAGATGAAATCACAGCTCAGATGTTGAGATATATGGGAGAGATAGCTGTAGAGGAATTCCACGAGTTAATAAATAAAATAATAGTACAAAAAGTAATATCCACAGACTGGAATATAGGAATAATACTACCCCTATACAAAAAAGGAGACAAAAGAGAATGCTCAAATTATAGGTGTATTACGCTAACGAGTATACCCGGCAAAGTATTAAGTAGAATTTTAGAGAAACGACTGAGAGAATAAATTGAAAACTGGCTGGAGGAGTCACAACATGGGTGCCGTAGAGGTAGAAGCACGCAGGACTTAATTTTTACAATCAGACAATTAGGGGAAAAATGATAAGTAAAAAGAAGGAAATTCATATTTGCTTTATTGACCTAAAAAAAGCCTTCGATAGAGTAAAGAGAAAGGATGTTTGGGAAAGTCTAGAAAGAAGAGGAGTAAATAAAAACATGATGTCATCAAAACACTATACAAAGACAATAGAAATAAATTAAGGACACGCGACAACGAGTCAGAACAATTCGAAACAAAAATAGGACTGAAACAGGGATGCGTGCTTAGTCCACTCCTATTCTCAGTATTCGTGGACGTAGTGAAGATCTGTAAAAAGGAATGCTATAAAATGGAAGTGGGAAGTTGGAGATTAAAAAAGAATAAGAATACAGGAATTACTATTTGCTGATGTTATGGTGCTACTAGCAGAATCAGCGGAAAAACTTCAGGAAAATATCAGTATCTATCATCACGAGGTCAGAAAGATAAACATGGAAATAAATATAGAAAAAACTAAAACTATGATTATTGCCAAGACAGACCATCAACACAATATCAATATAGAAGTACAAACGCTAGAACAAGTAACAAATTTCAAATATTTATGTACAATAATAGATAATGGAAAGATTAGGTAAGGTGGGGAAATTATTTAACACACTGAAAAACACGTTCCTCAGGAAAAAAGAAATTCCGGAACAAATAAAATCGGAAGTATACAAAAAAGTAGTAAGACTTTCGTTAAGCTATGGCAGCGAACCCTGGACGATCAACAGAAGAAACGAGAGTAAAATCAGAGCAATGGAGATGAGATATTTGAGGAAAATTAAAGGAATAACAAGACTGGACAGTGTGGGAAATGAAAATATAACGGAACAACTGAAAGTGAAACCTATATTGACACTGGTAGAAGAGAGGCAATTAGGTTGGATGGGACACCTGCTCCGAATAATAAGATAGCGAAGAGAGTATACGAAGCAAGAACAGAGGGGAAGAACGCAGTAGGTAGACCAAGAAGGAAGTGGGAGGAACAGGTAAAATTAGCAGCGGAAAATAGGAACATACAATAGAGGAAAGTAAGGAACCTGACAAGAGACAGAAAGGCTTGGAATAAATTAATTAAGAAATGTGAATTAAGTTTAATAAGTTTTATAAGTTATATTAGATATTATATTATAAGTACTGTAAACTGGGTTATAATCCGACACCTAACGGTATAAGGATTTCTAGTTTAAATAAATATTTTAATTTCTTTTATTTCTATTTTATATGTATTTTTTGTAGTGCGTTGACTTTAAAAATTACAATTATTAAGGTTTTCTAAGAATCTTGGTACTTTTCGACATTTTTAATATTTTTCTTTATCTGTGTAGATGTTAAAATATTACTATTATTCATGTTTATGAATAATTGTAATTGTGTATTTTAAATTTAAATACTAAATTTTTAGATAACTCGTCGCAACATGTACATGTTTGTTATACACGAACTCATTGAAACTACATAAATACGACTATATGAATCAAGTTTCCTATAACTAAAATACATTTTTTCATCGATTTCTATGTGGTACTATTTTGTGTTTCTTTTTATCCAGTTTAGCCCTGTTATTTTCTTTGTCATTGTACCATCTACTTGATGGTCTTTCTTTATTTCGTTTATGGTCCCCCGGTTGCCATTAAAATATCCTTTTGGTTCATCTGTTTTCCTCTATTTTGGCTAAATGGCCTGCTCCATAGGCTAAAAAGAAGAAGAAGAAGAAAGACGTATTGCTAATACACTACCTTTTATAAATCACTCAGTTTTTGTTTGTAATATACATACATTTTTTAGGAAAACATTAAATTTTGCTAGTTTAAACAACTTTTATAACAATGTTTTAGAACATTTTCTTTTCAAAACCAAAAGTCAAGTTATTGTTTATACTAAAATTAGTTTTACCAGAGGAAATTTTTGAATGGCGATGATAATAAATGTGAGGCCCGGTCATTGCGCATCATCTTTGATACGAGACGATGTTGCAGGCGTCACGTCTTAGACGACCGTATTATTATCCTTTGTTCGAAATGAACGCAAGTACTCAGTTACTTTCAGTGATTAGGTATCTGAAGATCAGAACTAAACACGTGTCCGTCCTCACCGCAGCTAAGCCTCTCAATTGCTTGACAACACTGGTAACATTAACTTTTCCATGACTAATCCAAATTTGTACTTAATCCTTAACATTAAAAAAAACATCATACATGTAATACATTTTTCTTAAGTAAAAATTAAAACATTTCCGTATTCTGCTCTGAATCATCTTATCTCAGGTGGATTAACATGGGACAAATGGTATTGGGTTATATCTTCCAGATGCTGGGTTGTCCGAGCCTCGTTTGTTATCTAGCACAGGGTACCACTTGTAGGTGAGGTTGACATTTAGCCGACTAGACCCCTTAATCTTATTTTGGAAAGAAATATTATAGTATCAATACATAAGAAGGAGACTCGACAAATTGCGATAACTACAGGGTCATCTGTTTAGTACAGGTTAGATAGAAAATCTACTTCAAAATATTTAAAAAACGCTTAAGAATACAGGTCAAAAATAACTTAGAAGACAAACAAGTGGATTTTAAGCAAACAGAAAACACAGACCACATATATGCATTGAGAACCATAATATAGAAAACAATTGAAAGAAACATAATATATACCTAGACTCTCTAGGTCTTAGAGTACCTTTCGACAAACTACCCAGAAAATACATATGAGACTCACTTAAAAAACTTCAAACAGGTTTAAAGCTACAAGAAACTATAAAAAGCATGTATCACACAGTGGTAGAGACAGTTAGAGTGAATGTGACTACATCAGAAAACTTTAAAATAAAGAACAAAGTCAAATCGAGGCGATATCCTAAGCTCACTATTGTTTGCAACTTATATAGGTCAAATAATAATGATGGCGAAGAGACAAACAACAGCCACAAGACTGGGGTACTACAACCTAAACTCACTATACACGTTGGGACTTATATATGCTGATGATCTAGTATCAGGTAACATAAATGATGCCTAAAAGAACCTAGAGATCTGAAACAACTGCTTACAAGAAAAAGGAATGGACATAAATACCAATAAGAGCAAAATTCTACATGTCACTGAAAAAGAAAATGTATAAAATCCAAACAGGGGTAAATAGTTAAAATGTGGAGTATATGAACAGATGAATATTTAGGACCAATAAATAGCACGAACAAAAGGATAGAACCAGACGTGAGAAACAGGATAGGCAAAGCGATCAGAATATACTACCAGATTAACAACTCTAGTAGAAAAAAAATTAAGCAAAAAAAAACAAAATACACTTGTACAAAACGATCCATACTTCGACACTTACATACGGAGCAGAAATTAAGTATCTTAATAAAGTACAGGAAAGAGCAGAGAGAGGCAAGGTGAAGAATAAAAACATAAGACGCAACCTAAATCGAAGACCGCTAATAGAAGAAGTAGAAAAGAAACAATTAAATTGGTATGGTCACGTAATGCGCTTGGAAAACGAAAGAATTTCTGAGGAGATAGAAATACGATAAAAGGCAAAAAAAAACCAAGAGGGAGACCAAAAATCTATTGGGAAGAAAAGATCAAAGAAATACCAGATAAAAGAGGAAAACCACTACATAAGCACGAATTTTGACAAGAGATAGAAACAACTTCAAGAAATGGACCAAAACTCCAACGCCGTGAGGCATAACTGGATGATAGAAAAAGAAAGAAAAAGAAAATTAAACAATCAATATGTGATTAATCAATGCGTTACAATAAAATAAGAGTGATTATTAGACAATATATAAAAAAAAATGAAACAAAAGAAATATAATCTACAAATGTTACATAATCACAACTAAAGATGGAGTTATATTCTTCAACACTTCATCTTACATATCTGTTCTAAATAATTACAGTACCACTTCATATTGTAAAAACAATCAATTTTTGAAGGACTATTAATTTTCAGTGGGCGCATGTGTAGCCACCTGGTTGAGAAACGGGCTGTGATCCAGACGGATCCGGGTTCCATTCTCGGAGCTCTCTGAGGCCGAAACGACGAGATGAAAACGTCGTGTTTGGCGCTCGCGCAGTCGTCTGCGGTAGCGCTGGGGTAGATTGACGCGTTTTGCCCCATAGATAGGTTTTTTGATATCTTCTTTTAAATGTATAAGCTGTTTTTCTATTAGTCTTAAAACCTTTTGTATTTTTTATTAGTAGTTTGTGACTCGCTTTGCTGGTAAACTTTTGTACGTTTAACAAAAATGATTTTTGATGGTCGGGAAGGTATTGGTTATGACTATATTTTTCTTAATGTTACATAATAATCTGCTGGAATAACCTTTTTGAACAAAACTACAGTGATAATTTTTGGTATATAATATATGGACGTATGTGAGTAGAATGGCGAAAGGCAATAGCAAGAACAGGTTGGGTTCTTTAAAAGAGTATTGTCAAAACCATGACTTAATTTTTTTTATTTAGTTTTGCATTAATTTTCTTGATAACGATAATAATTAAATAAAAAGTAAAACTTAAGAAGCGTATATTTTCAATGAAGTAAAATAATATAAGTATATTGAACATATTTCATCCAACTCGTATGTGAGAAATGATCCAAGACAAAAGCTCTTGTTTTAAAGCCAGTCATGAAAAGCTTACTATAATCGATTATAGAGAAAAATTGATCTAATTTCCTTCAATTAGCGGTAAAACGTTTTCAAAATATTAAACATGTAGTGCCTAGGCAATAATTAATTAAACAGTGTTTTCTTTAAATTATAAGTACATTTTAATAGTTAATAAATTTTAAAAATAATGTATATTCATGTAAAACATCAAAATTACAATTAGTACTTATATCGTCCGTATGTATAGAAAGAGATCTAAAAAAACTCTAGATAATTGGAGGAGTTTTTTCACAAAACATTATTACTTAGAAATTTATTTCTTTTTTATTTAACTTTTCCATTTAATATACAATATGTCAACAAATAAATTATATAACAAACAATTATTTAACTGGAAGACTAATATTTTCTCATAAATTTTAATGTTTGCGACAGTGGGTTTTCTAGGTAGAAGATTAAAATTTAAATTCTTCAATGCAGACCCAAGGAGCGCGTTTATTGAGTCTTCTTATCTAGGTCGGTCCATCAAGTTCTTCGCCAGACTGGTGATTTTAGTCTAATTTTGTATTTTTGTGGGAACTTAGTCATTTCTTCTTTGGCGATTGAAATTTGAAGATCATGGGCTACAATTCCATTTGGCGCCAAGGGGCATTAGTTATCAATCTGAAAACCTTTGACTAGAACTTATCCATCAATTCTTCGCCAGACTGGTAGATTTTATGCAGATTCTAATTCTTCTTATGGCTATTAGCCTGTTTCTGAACATTAGTCTGTGTACTTGAGCCATGTTGGGCGAATTGAAATGTTGAAGATCATGGTAGAATGTCCATTTGACCGCCAAAGGGTATTAGTATGATCAATCTGAAATTTCCGTTTTGACTAGAACTTATCCAGAATTTATGCGTAGTCGTGGTTGCAGATTCCTATTGTTGAATTCCACAGCCCCATATGGGCTTAAGAATGGCCTTACATATCAAGAGCTTACAGTCAATTGATAATTTTGTTTTGAATCCAAATAACCAGTATAGGTTGCTAAGCTTTAATCTAAGCTGTTTACATTTTGGTAATACGTATATTCTTTATTTAGGTTTATTTATGATAAAATGCATTCTAAATATTTCAGACTTGCTTGTTGTTGCAATTGGTACCAATTCATAATAACGGGCACAATTAACTTTGAGATTTGTAAATATGACATAGATTTTATTAATTCGCATTCACCACTTTGATAGCCAAATTTAAATTTGGTCGAGATTCATCTGTAAACATTGTGGTGCGCTAAGAGAACCTAGATATGCTGATATCGATGTATTATTAGCATATGTCGCTGTTATAACATTTGAAATATACACGAAATATAAAAACATGGGAAACGCCACCACTGGTTGCATCAAGGAAAGTTGTTTCATCTTGATACTGTATAAAGTAATGTTAAACTTGTAAACAGGACTAAAGGAATGTAAAATAATTAAAAAAAAATTTTGATTTTATAAAAAAGTGGCTGTACTAAACTTTATCAAATTCCTGTGTTATATCCAAAAAGATTCAAGAACAAAACTTCTTTTCTTTAATATTGTAGGATATAGTTACAAACACGGTAGACTTGCTTAGTAGTTGCGTATTATGATCTGAATCCGAACTGGTGTTTGGGTATTGCTTGACACCTAGTTAATATTGGTTTTATTTTGGCTAACATTAGCTTTTCTAGTAGCTTCACCGTAGTAAACTTACAAGTCTATAAGATCCTATTTTTGTGATAATTTCCCAGGCTTTTGTATTAAAATTATATTAGCTACTTTCCACAAGAAAGAAAAATAGTCGGTTAATAAGATTATTGGTATTCTATGTAATATATTGCCGACCAGATTTTAAGTTTTTTCTTGGTTTAATTTAGATTTAATTATATCTTTGATTTGATTTAAAGTAATTTCGGGTAAAGGACGTTCAAGTGGTAAAGGAATCTGAATAATTTTTTACTTCATAGTTGGTATCATAATTGTTAACTACAGGATTAAAGCACAACAGCCGCAAGGTAAAAGCCTCGACTTTCCACACTGGCGCTCGGCGGTTCCAGGTTCGAACCCCGCCAATGGCAAACATCTAATTCTCCCCGGTCGTCATACAAACATTTTTGGAGGTCGTAAAGTACATTACTTGCTTCTTCTAAATTAACGGGTTAGACTATCCACCGGCTCGATGTACGCCCAACATGGGTCACAGAACCCCGCACAATTGTGTGCGGTAAAAACAGGTTAAACAGGCTACTTAAAAAAGAATAAAAAAAGAAGAAGAAGGATTAAGTTGAAAAATTGCAGAGAAATAAAAAACAAATACTTTGGCCCAACCTCTTTGGTTGTGACCTAGTCCCCATTATCTGTACGACTAGAAGGGTGTTTAGCTTTGTAGGACACTTTTCAAAGCAAGTAGTCGGTTTCTGTAGTAGAAAGATTCTTAATTTAGTTCTGTAGACCTTTGTTTTTATGGTAGCTACATAAGCTATTAAACAGCTTGATGGAAACACTTCTTGTTTTTAGGAGCTCTGGTTTTATGTAGTTTCCTTTATGCATCCAACACGTGTTATATTTACTGCTTAGAATTGAATTCTGCACATATTTTATTTTGCAGTTTTATATAAACCACGCGCAGAGGTTTCCTTCGCAGAGTGTACATTTAACATTAGATGATTTTTCTTTTATTGGAAATTATTCAGTACCATGTTCTCATGTTAAATGTGCATAGTGAGGTCTACAATGCTAGAAGTTCTGTGTGTGATTATACCTCTAGCATCTGCCGTACTGGTTCAAATTTAATTTTGTACTTTAAGAGAAATTCAATTTTATATATGTTCTTGTTATTCTCTGGAGTTTTAAAATCGATGAAGAACTTGGTAGCGGAGTATAAGTTTTAAAGTGTTTTTTATTCCAAATATTTTCTACGGTGTGATTTTATTTCCTTTGCTTGTTTTAGTTCATTTAAATTAACATTATAATGCATATTTTTAAATACAACTCTAAAACTGCGGCTTTATTTGTGCGAAATTCAGCTTTTTGTCAATTAGTATTTTTGTAATTGTGGCGTAGCTGTCTGAAATCTTGGGTTGAATTTTTTATTTATTCATAACTGAGTACTTTAATTTTATATTTGTATATTAATCTTTAGCAGTTTTGTTTAGCAATTTGTTAAAAAGGGAGATATTTTTAACCTCTGTAACGATAATTAAGGGTAGTTGGTTAATGTTTAAGGTATCATTAGAGTTTGTTTTCCTATCAATTTCTTTATTATCTAATTATTTATAGTAATTAGATGTAAGTAAGGAAGAGTTTAATCGGATTACTCAGACTATCCTTGTTTCTTTTTTTGTTATTTACTGTAGTTTCCTACGTTTTTGTTTGTTGTGTCAGTGTAGGAAATTGATTTTGAGCCACACACTGAGGTTGTTGGGGTATTTGCTGGTAAATAACGGGTGTAAAGTTACCTTGTAATTGCTGTTGATCGTTAAATATGCGATGTGGATAAAACGCCTGTTGAACTGCATTGATTGCATCATCGGCGTGGAATTTTAATTGTCTCACACAAGTATATGATAGGGAATTTTACATTTTTACAACAAAAATTTTAATATCAAAAGAAGCTGCAATTGGTTATTTGCTGTTAAATTATATATTACCGTTTGTCACGGTTAGCTAAAAATTGTTATCTGTACAGAGCACACTGCACGACTTTTTTACTCTTTGAAGCATAAACTGAGAAGTAATAGTTATATAAATTTGAGTTTTCCATGTTTAGAATTAACATTGTAATATCTATTTATAAATGAAATACCTTAATGTTCTTAATTATAAAACAGAATGTAGTCAAAGATTATATTTTTGTTTACTCAATTATATAAAAAGACAAAAATTACAATTAAAATAACAGCAACCTTGCAGCGCAATAAAGGTTATAAAAATATATTTATATTTTATCAGTATTATATTAGAAAACCTGATTACAAAATATCATCTACCAAAACATTAACTTGCGACTTTTAATTCAACCTTTTTTAATAAACTTTTACCAATAAGAATATAAAACGACAAAAAATATTGTGAAAAGGCATCATCAATCCGAAACGATACCGTTTGTGGTCTTCTATTGTTTTGCTTGGTGCATATTTCATTTGTTACAAAAATATACGGTTGGTTATTTAATTTGCTAGGAGAGAAAACGTCTGCATAAAGAGATAAATAAAGTATAGCAAAAGAATATGTCAGTTGTTAGTAATAAACCAGATTATGGTTTATTAATTTTATAATTGTCTGTAAACTTATATTTGTTCAAAGTTTTAACAACTAATATCGGGATGCTTGTACTTATAACAATTCATACCCACATTAGCCAAAGCTAACAAAGTGTGTCAAAAGTGTGATATGTAACGTAGCCGCGATGTAATCTGACGGTCGATAAAAGTGAACTGTAATATGCACTCGTGGATAAAAGCGACTCTACTGGCTGGGTCTACTGAAAGTTAGATATCGTTAAGTAAACATATGCAATTGCTATTACCTTGTTAATATGTATTATAAAAACATTTTAGAATTATCACGGTTGTTTTAAATATGGACTTATTTCTCTTTTTTTATAAAATTGTATATAAATTCTTAAACTATCTATATTCAGCATTAGTTAATAAAATAATTTGCATAGAATTAAATATAAAAAACCCGAAAACATTACATATTGTGAATTGTTCAAATATTATAATACACTAATAGGTGATTGTCAATCGCTTCCTACTAAGGAATGTTTATAGTATAAAAATAAAATTTTAATGTACGTCAATAAAAAATAATTAAGAATACAACTAACACGACCGTAAAATATTGGAGCTCCATTTAGCAGGGTAAATTCTTTAAGGCGAGATTGGAAATTAAAAGTTCATCAATTACTAAAAGAAAGAAGCTCCCTAAGGCGCAGGTAGTTTTTGTAATGTAATGATTTATTGTAAGCTGATCCCAGATTAATGTAAGTTAATCATAAGAATCAAAAATATTTCTAGTTATATCCTCTACCCCCCTATCCGACTGTTTGCAACAAGCTCTGCTTGGGTATATACATGAAAAAATAATAACAAATTTTGTTTACAACTACAAAATTTGTAAAAACAATTGCAGGTTATTTTGACGCAGCCTTTTGACTAATTTTGATTAATGAACTTATTTATGACATTGCTCAATAAATGTTTGGGCAAAATTTCATTGCATTTTAATATACTAGACATTTCAAATAGATATTACATCTATAAAAACTACCTAAAACATTTATTTTAGTAAATATTGATTGAAAGGTTAATTTGTTATTTAATTTAAAATATTCAAGTTAGGGTTGTTTGAAAACATTAAAATATCAAACACATTATTCGATAATTTAATTTGTGGGCTAAATGATAAACTTCATATTTATGTGTTATACAGTTTTGAGTCGATTATATGGTTTGAACCTTTACAGCCATTTAGCGTCATAAGTGTCAAACAAATCTAAAAAAGGACATTTTAAATTCTATAAAGAATTATAAAATAATCCTTTAATTTGGCTATAAACTAAAAAAGTGTGAAATAGACTGTTCAATTTAAAATAACGAAGTATTTTTACATTATATGTTAAAATTTTTTTTTCGTTAAGATAAAATAATAAAACCTGGTTGGTATAGTGTGTTTATGGCTACGCGTGTGTTCTGCCAGTTACTGATATACAAATAACTTGGTTTATGGTCTGAATCAAATTGTTATTATAAAAAAATGTTTGCTGTTAAGGCATCTGATGGGATACCACTTTTAAGCAAACTTAATTTTTTTTCCGTGCCTTAGTCAGTTTGCTCACTACTCTTCCTTTTCCATATACATACACACACTAATACGCGCATGCTCGCGAACAGACAGATTTAGGAGACTCCTCTAGTTACTTTGTGTAGCTTAAAAAGTCTTCTTCAACAAAAAATTAATGTTAAGTAAGAATTCTGATTATCCTCTTGCTTTCTTTTTGCAAAATGAAATTCCATACGGTTTTTCTTTTTCATTATATCTCAACTAACTCTTTTTTATCTACTTAGATAACTTTCATAGTTTCTTTTTTATTTCCTTTCTTCTCTTCTCCTTCTTCTCTAACTTTGTTTTTTTTCACTTTCTTGCTTCCTTTTTCCAACACTTTCTTTTCCTAATTTTCATCACTTTCTTTCTTTTTCTCCTCCCCCCTTTATCCTTTGCAAGGATTGGTCCTTCCCCGTTGCTAGCCAATACCCTGTACTGTTAGTCTATCAACATATGAAAATACAACTTTTTAAATAATATTTAACAATCCGTCTCATATTTCGTTTTCTGTTATCGTACATATTAGATTTTTACTCAGGCATCAGACTGCCTATAATCAAATAAGAGCTAAGTAAAAATCTGATAACCGATGCACTACAAGTTTTTAGATATGAAATGTTAAGTAACTTATAACGCGGGTCAATTAAGGGTTTCAGAATAATGTATAATAATTTACAATTATCTGGTGCAATAAAGCATTAAAGATGTTTTTTTTAATATCCTAAAAAATAACTTTGTTGGCAAAATAAAAAATAGAAACGAATGATTTCGTTCTAAAGGAATTGGTTTTACGACCGGCTCCTTTCTTATGTTTGGGAAATGCTAAAATGAATTGGCTTTTTGCAGTCAAAAATAGCTTAAATAAGCTACTTGATGTTTGCTTGTTCGTTGAACTTATATAGATCTTTAAGCAATTTCCGCAAGGTACATATTTTGTATAACCTTCATATTTTTTTTATATTTTTTTTATTGGATTAATGCAAATTTACAATCTACTTAATAAAGTAATAAGTAAATGGGTTGAAAGAAGTTCACTTGAGTCAGGGGCCATCCATTGGCGGCTTTCTGGATTCACCTAGCTAGGTCTTCTGGCCATGTTCTGTTAAGTCTTCTATTTCCCATTGGTTGTCTGAACAGTTCACTGATTAGCTCGTTACTGTGGGTTATGCTTCGATTTTTGTGTTTAACAGAGTAAGCACTGATGACGTCGTGTATAAATGGTATTTTGAGGTCGTCGTGTATGGTGTTGTTGGAGACATACCAAGGTGCATTTAGTAACATTCTGGGGGTTTTAGATTGAAAGGTTTGTAAAATTTTTGTATTAGACGGTTTGCTGCAGTCCCATAATTCGACACCATATGTCCAAATAGGCCTAAGAATGGTTTTGTATATGAGGAGTTTGTTCTGTAGTGAAAGCTGAGATCTACGATTTAGTAACCAAGACATGTTCCTCACTTTTAAATCTAATTGACGTCTTTTTGCCTTAATATGTGTTCTCCAAGTTAGTTTTGCGTCAAGATGAAGGCCCGGGTATTTAACTTCTCCTTTGACAGGAATGGGAGTGTTATTGAAGGTAAGAGGAGGACATTCGGCTCTTCGTGTTGTGAACGTGACTTGACACGACTTATCAACGTTTAGATTAATTTTCCAGTGCGTAAGCCAAATTTGGAGTTGATCAAGATAAGCTTGCAATTTTGCAGAAGCTCGTATCGGATCGAAATCTGTAGAAAGGATGGCTGTATCATCAGCGAACGTAGTATATCCTCGCTGGCTGGTATATCAGCGGTAAACAGTAAGTACAAGAAAGGTCCCAGAACACTTCCTTGGGGTACACCAGAGTTGATAGTCTGGTAGTCAGATAATGAGTCCTCGAATTTAACTTGAAAGTAACGGTTGGACATGTATGACTTAAGGATGAGGAACAATTGATTTGGTAAGTGTTGTTTAAGTTTGAAAAGTAAGCCTGCATGCCACACCCTATCAAACGCCTGTTTTACGTCTAAAAATGCTGATGTACACATTTGTTTTGCTTCTAAGCTTTCTTTGATTTTATTAACGATTCTATGGCACTGTTGGATAGTGGAGTGATTGGGTCTGAAGCCGAATTGATGGTTAGGGATTAAGGCATCTATATGTGTTACGTTTGCAATTCTGGTGAGGATAAGCTTTTAGAAAATTTTGGACATTACAGGAAGGAGGCTTATTGGCCTATAGGAAGTGGCATCAGTTGGAGGTTTTCCTGGCTTCAGTATCATGATTATTATTGCATACTTCCATAGTATCGGACAGTAGCACAGGCGTAGTATGCTGTTATATATGGTTGTGAGTAATACAATAGCTTTTCTAGGGCAGTTTTTCAGTACTTTACCTGTAATGAGATCATATCCAGGAGCTTTATAAGGATTTGAGACTTATTTCTTTTTTGACTTCTGCAGGTGAAATAGGCTTGGGTGGAAGACAAGGGGCGTTTAAGAATGTTTGTATTTCGACCTCATCGTTGAGGATATCAGGAGCGGAAAATACACCAGCAAGGTGTTCTGCGAATCGGTTGGATTTTTCAATATTCGTCTGCGCCCAGCTCCCATCAGCTTTTGGTAGAGGTGGAATAGATACTATGGGCCTTTTGAATTTCTTTGTCGCGTTCCACAGGAAGTGATCATCAGTATATAGATTGACGATGTAGTGTTCGAAGGATTCATTTTTTGCTTCTTGGATAGCATTGTGGAGATTGTGCGTTATTCGATTTAAATAAGTTTTGTCAAGTGGATTACTGAGTTACTCGTGTTAGCTACGTGGTGGATGACTAATTGCTAATATAAGCGGAATGTTCTGATTGTTGCGTAAGACCATGGAGTTCTGAGTAGAGGTCCAGGAAGTGCTTTGTATTAACGTAGTTAGGTACTGCACAGCTCTCAGTCCTCCTTATCTTTTAAGCGGATAGTTAGTGATATATTTGGATATGTTGAGTTTAGGTTCCAATCAGTCTTTTGGAAGACAGTCTCGTTGTGGCTTTCCATATAATACTGGTGCTAGAGTTATTATTACAGGACTGTGGTCAGAGTGAAGATCTAAATTGGATTCAATATCACTATGTAGGTCTGAGATTCTTTGTTATGGCAAAGTTTAGATGGAATTTTATTTCGATCGGTCGGCAATAAGTTGGCTCTCCAGTCGACAGATAGTTGAAATTATTTAGTTCTAAAACTCTCAATAATGTTCTGCCTTTAGGAGTAATCAGCCTAGATCCCAAGGCTGTATTTTTAGCATTCCAGTCTCCGGCAACTAAAAAGTGTGAGCCGAGTCGTTGGAAGAACTCGAGGTATACATCGTATGTTATAGAATAACGTGGTGGACAATATATTAAAGCAATTATAATAGGTCGGGAGAAAGTATCTACTTTTATTATGGCACTTTGAATTTTATGTGTTATGTATGATTGGAATACGTGGTGTTTTATTCAAGATCTGATTATGATTGCAGACCCTGCGTGAGCCGCATCATCAGGATGGTTAGCATAGCAAATGGAATAGTATGGAATTTTAAGAGTTGTCCTTTGACTTGACTTTCAGCGATTAGGAGGATATCAATTTTATTTATGTTAAGAAATAACGTAAGTTCCTGAATATGGTTTGATAAGCCATTTGCGTTCCATTCTGCAATTCTAAGTATTCTAAGTGCAGGGCCATTATTGAGTTAATTTATTGATAACTGTTGTCAGCATGGTTAGAATCATACTGTTCTGGTTGAGTAATTGATTGAACATATTCTTAAAATCATTAAGGAATAGTAAATTTGCTAGTTAGGTCTGTTTCGGTGTTGTTAGATGGGATCTTGGGTTGTACTGCGGTCATTTGGGCATAAGTAGGGGTTGGGGATGTTGGATGTAGTGGAGTATTAGTTGTAATATTTTGTGACAAAGTACTGGGCCTGGTTGGTCTTAGGTGATGGTTTCTGTTTATTAAGTCTTGATAAACTTTACAGCCTTTGTAGTTCGCTGGATAATTTTTCTGACATACAGCACATGTTGCTGGTGTATTTTTAGATTTGCTGCAACTAGAGGTATTATGTGGTCCTCAGCATTTAACACATTTAAACGGTTTCCTACAATAGGTTTTTGTGTGTCCATAGTCTTGGCATCTTGTGCATTGTACGATCCCACCTTTATTTCTTGGCGCTTCTACTCGAATTTTAGAATGACACAGAAATTCTAATTTAAAGATGTCTTTATTATTGTTTTGTGTCTCGAGATCTACAAAGAATAGAGGTAAGGGCTCTTTAGTAACGCGATGCCTGACATTTGTAATATTACGAACTTTGTGTTCTTTTTTCTCGAGTTCTTGTGTAATTTCTGGTAGGGGAATAGAAGGGTCGATGCCTCTTATGACTACACGGTATGCTCTATCTTGTTTTAACTAATACGAATGGTGCACAATTTCTTTTTCACGAACGTGACGGATGAATTTTCTATAGTTTTCAGGAGTGTTGGGGTTTATTTTAACAGTATTGTTTGCTAACGTTTTGGTAGTGTAAGTTTCTTCTTCAACTACTTGTGCTAAGTTATCGATCATGTCTTTGTAATTTGAGACCCCGTATATAAAGATTGGTGGAAGTTGCTGTTCACTTTTTGGAGGAATTGAAGTATTAGACGTGTTGTTATTGCTTTCAGAGAGAAGTGAGAACTGATTAGCAGTTTCTATTTGGGCATCAATTTCAGAAGAATTTTGTCGTTTTGCTCTTTTTCTTTTGATTACTATTTGCCAGGCGTGTTTGGTTTAATTTTGTGTTTCATTGTAGTTCATTGTTTCATCATCACATGCTAAGTTATTTTCTGTGGCTTTATAGTTTATATTGCTGCTAACAGAATTATCATAATTTGCACTAACCTGCTGTGCTGATAGTACAGGTGGAAAATGATTATAAGTTGGTGTGAATGAAGGTGCTATTTGACTTGGCTGTTGATTGAATCCTAGTAAAGGTGCTTGATTCGCTGGGGATCGGTTGGGGTACATTAGTGGCATTTGTGCATTTACAAACGATTGTCCTGGTATGTTTGATGATTGCTCAATAGGCTGATTATAGTAATTACCATTTTGTCCGAATCCATTATTTGCTTGAGTGTTAAATTGGATATGTAATTTGGAAAAATTTCAATTTGTACCAATCAACTATACATCACAAACCAACACTACACATAGACAAGATACGCTTTCCGAATTCCTTTCCCGCATAAACCAAATTCATATTAAGATTAAATTTACAGTCGAAGCTAAATAAATAATACGCTAAACTATTTAGATACATTTATAACAAAAAGTTCTTTAAACAACTGTTTTATTACATTGTCCATAGAAACTTAGTCATACTAACCACTACCCAGATGTCAAATTTAATCATCATTTTACCCAAATTCATTCAATGCAAAATCTTTTATTATCACTATTACCACACCTATGGTACCAAACAGGTATTCTAAGAAATTCTTATCCCACATAATTAAAAATATTAACAAATAGCCAAAACCCACATCCCAACACTTTCTTAACCAACATTTTTTTACATTAGATATGGTCTTTACGATTGATAATAAAATTAAATTTATTGGTTTAGCGAAGGTCTACTGTCATAACTAATCTAAACAATTATATAAAATACCTTGTGAAGACCGCTAAAAAACGTACATAGATCAAACAAACAAGCAAATATCGAGCATTTCCTAGCCGTATGAACAAGCGATAACAATTCGAAACTTGTCAGATATCATAAACAAGCCACTGAATTACATTTTTCCATACAAAAACCATTGCTGCTTTTGTTCTATCTTACCAACATAATTATTTATGGAGCAGTAAAAATAAAAAAAAATCCTTAATATAAGAAACGCCACCCTGTTTGGTTTAATAATGTTAATGTATTACGTGCCACGTGTAGTCAAGCGTTATTTTGTTGAAAGCTGGTTTTAGGTATCCTCTAAAAAAAATATGTACCATTGCCTGCAAGATTGTGTCGATGTAGGTGTGACTGGTGCACTTAATTTAATATAAAAGTTTTACTGTAAGTTAATTTATTTTATAGTACTGAAATATCAGTAAACAGCAACACACATTTATTGAGTCAACATCTTGGACAGGTTACATTAAAACATTTTTTAATTTTCTGTAACTTCCGCGATTCTGGCTGTGACGGTGTGTGACCCCGCTCTTGATAAGTCTAACAAAATTCTGTATTTAACAATACTTATATCCTAACTTTTAAAGATACGCTTTTACTATCAATATCATAAATACTACAAATGCTAATAACTCCAACATACAGCCAGTTGGCTTTGATTCCGCCTATCAAGACGGCTTGCTGCCTGGATTTACGTATAAGATGCAGCCGAATTAAATATGTCCACAACAATGCTTACTCCTCATAATAATTATCAACAACACCCGTTGCGCAGGTACAATAACAAATAATCCAAATATATGTTCGAGCTCTAATAATTTTATACCTTTTATTAGGTATATTACTGGCCGCAACTTATAGTATCAGGACGAAGCAATCAACATCCAGACAGAAATAATTAGTCTTTGACTCGTAACTCTTGGTAAAATGTATGTAAAGGCATCAAAAGCACAAACGTCAGCATCAAAACAAAAAGTAAATGAGCCACAAATAGCAATATGTTCCGTCAGTCAAACAAATCAATTTTCAGTTATATCATCCCAAGATATACTAATGCCCCATACGGAAACGGCAACCGCTAAAACTGAAAATTCTATCTTTATCCAGGGTGTGGAAAGCTATTCGGGAATAATAAAATACTTAAACTTCATACTTAATAAAGAGAAGTTAGAATAAATGTGAAATTTATAGAAAACTATCGCAAACTGAGCAAGTCCCTTCTAAATAAAAAAGTAATTCGTCACACTTATGAACTAAAACAGCAACTAGCTTGCCGTGTTATAACGAGATACCTCTATCCCACAATTGTAACATCTATAATATACTAAGTAGAGAATCGGATCATCCGTTTTCCTTATTTTTTATTGTTTTGTAACCAACTGATATTAATAAAATACATAACTTAAAATATCTGCCAAAGATGAGCATTAACGTTGAACACAAAAGCGTACTAATTCCGCCTTTTCCCTGCATAAGATGCAGTGGAAATCATAATTCCTCTACCTACACAAAAAAAGGATACTCTTACGACATTTGCTTTATTCCATGGGACTTGCCTAGCAAACTACAAAGGATATGCCGTTTATCAAAGCCTACAGAAAAGAACCAAACCAGCTAAGACAAACTCTACCATACCTATATAGAATTAATGATGGTGCCACTTTAAACCAAAGTACTATTCAAACTACACCCTTAACTAATAGCATGATGCTTACCAAGATCTTTGACAAATTTAAAAACTTTCTTAAAACCTCCATGCCCCTTCAGTCAGTTGTTATAGCAAAATTGCGTCATAATTGCCCTTCTAAGAATAGCATTATGGAACACCAATGGCCTTCAACACCGCAAAAATAATTTTATAGCAATTTCTTATGTAAACAAAATTTTAGTATTTGAAACACATTTCACTACAAGGACATACTTCAAAATCCCACATTATAACATCGACCTTACGCAGTACCCTGACGGAACCGCTCATGATGGCACAGCAATAATTATAAGAAACATCATCAATATCAATTACTTAATTATAAATATAATTATATTCAAACAACAATGTTAATTAAATTACCAAACTCATCACCAGCTCACAAAAGCAAACGTGATGGATTTCTTTACTTCTCTAGGTCCTTGTTTTTTCGTGGGAGGTGTTAAACACGGCTTAAGAGAAAAAGTGTTGTGCAGTACGGTTACTAAAAAAGCTATACTCCTTATTCCACAGAATCTTCTATATACTGGCTAGATTTAAATGAAATCCTGACCTATTGTACTTTTTTATTTCATAAGGAGTTTTAAATAAATATATAAACATTGAATTAAACTACGATCTAACGTACGACCATTCACCTATAATTATTACAGTAAATATAATTATCATTATAAAAAAATTCAGCTAATACTTTATGTCAAAAATACTAACTGGAAATTATTTAGATCGATTTTAGAATGAAATATGGAAGTGACAATAAGACTGCAAAGACTTGAAGAACTTGAAGATGCCATAAATTTATTACTATTTCCAAGAAGCAGGAAGGTATGCTACACTAATAATAAAATCTATGACAAACTATAACTTTGATGGTCCACTGCTAAAAAAAAAGTTAGTTGTTCAGAAGTGCCGAGCACGAGCGAAATGGTAACGTAAGCGCCACATCAATAATAGAAGGGCGTACAATCGTATCGCCAGATAGCTTAAAAGCAAATTAAAGAAAGCTCTAAATGAAAGATACTACCATTACCTTAATTATTTTTTTTTAAATATGATAACACTCCGTGGAGGACCACAAAAGGACTTGAACGTTCGCAAACTCACACGCCACCTCTGCGTACTAGGTGGATGGGCTAGAGCAGATAATAAAATAAAATAAAAAGGCTGAAGAATTTGAAGAGTTTTCTACCCTGGTAAAAAAAGAATAAATAAAAGCCCTCAACATCAACAAGGCTTCTAGCTATGATTTAATTTCAGCAACGATGCTAAACAAACTCCCACAAAAAGCTAGTACCTTATTAACCAACTTATTCAATTCTTTCCTTGACACATTTATTGATTGGCCAGTACAGTTCAACTTTGCTCAATTCAGAATGATATTAAAACCAGACAAAAACCCCAACAAACCAGCTTTATATCGTCCTATTAGTCCTTTTTACATTTTATCTAAACTGATTAAACGATTGCTACTAAAAGGAATACACCAGACACATAACAGCCTCAGATATTAAAAAAACGGAAGGATTTAGACACAAAAACAAAAAATTTCTGTTACTCTGCAGAGCTTCATGCTTGTCGCTCAATAACAATTTTTCCTTTATATAATTATTTTTAGACCCATTTTGATGAATGGTCTAGAGCCATGGGGATGCTCCAGCTCGTCAAATGTGGACATGTTATTTTTACAACCAAGAAATTAAATCATAAATCTTAGTATGTATATTCTAATTGCTAGTAAATTAAAAAAAAATAGCAATTAGGTGTGTGTTTATATTTATTAAAGACCATTGATTAAGTTACTTAGCATAAATAATATATTTGTTCTTTTTAAATTTTTTATTTATTACTGTTACTTTGTCGACAAATAGAATTTAAAATAATATTTTATTAATTTTGTCTGTATTTTTATTTAAATGTTTGAATTTTAAATATTTATATTATACTGATTAAAAAGATAGAGAACAAATGTATTGTACGAGAGTAAGGTGAAATGTTCTCGGCCTGACAATGAAAGACTGCGACTTTAAGTTAAAAAATGATTTTATGTTTCTACATAATCTCCCTTGACTTCAACATACTTGATCCAGCGCCTCTCCAACATCAGTATTCCTTCTCAGAAGTGAAAATCTGGGAAAATATTCATCAATTTCTTCATTGGATGCGAAGCGCTTCCCAGAAACAAATTTTTTTAAGTTTGGGAACAGATGGACGTCTGAGGGTGCCAAATCAGGAGAATGGGGGGTATGACCGAGCAAATCATACCCCAAATCCCACAGTTTTCCCATCGCCAGCGCAGGTGCGTTGTCCTGGTAAAGATGATTTTTTTCTTCTTCAAGCCAGGCTCTTCTCGAAATTTTGGCATCCAACTGGTTAACAAGGTTGGAGTAATATTCGCATGTAATTGTTCTACCTTTCACAAGATAATCAATTAACAGGATCCCTTTCGCATCCCAAAACACGCTGGCCACCTTTCCGGCAGATGTGATCGACTTCACTTTTTTTGGCGCTGAACCACCGGCTTCTACCCACTGCTTGGACTGCTCTTTCGTTTCTGGCGTGTAGTGGTGGACCCATGTCTCATCTATGGTGACAAATCGCCGCACAAAATCGGTCGAATCCCTGTTGAATCGGTCCAAAGATTGCTGCGAAAATCGTTTGCGCATTTGCTTTTGATCGGCATTCAGTAAATGCGGCACCCATCTTGCGCAGAGCTTTCGCATCCCTAATTCTTCGTGCAAGATGTTTCGCGCCCTTTCTTCCGATATCCCCACAACCTCAACTATCTCACTCACCTTCGCTCGCCTATCGTCCAACACGATATCATACACTTTTTCGATGGTTTCGGTGTGGTTGAGGTTTTTGGCCGTCTTTCACGTGGGTCATCTTCGAGGGATGTGCTGCCACGTTAGCTCACTTTTAACAGTTGACATGAAGGAGCAGAGTCCCGTAAACTTTTGTCAACTTCGGATGAATTTCCTTAGGGGTTAATCCAATTTTATAACCGCACGATATTCAAGTTTATCCATTTTCACAAAAAACTTGCAACATGTCTACTGAAAAAATTCGTGTAAACAAACTACTTGAGCGAACAAGTTGAAACTAGTCATACGAACTAATGACACATGCACCCAAGCAGGAAGCATAATTGTTTGCCGATTGCAGCACCATCTCTGTGTCAGGCCGAGAACTTTTCACCTTACCCTCGTATAACCCCATTAAAATTACGACAAAAGCAAATGCGAAAAGCACAAAGAATATATTATAAAAGGATATATAAGTATATCAAAAACAAAATTTTTTTTGGAATTTGTTTGAATAAAAGTTAAAGCATTAAGCTTATTATTTTATATATGGGCTTACTGAAAATAATTTCCGAAAGAATTTGTTAATTATACAATAAAATGATACGCCATGCACTAATTAGCATAAAATAAGAAGTAAAAAGTAGCGCAAAAATGGTTTTAAATTAAGCTAAGGCCTTTTATAGAAGAGTCGCTTATTCGGAGAACCAAGCAGAAAGCCATTGAAATTAATTTAATTAAAAATTAGAAATTTCTACCATAAATAAATGAGGGTGTAAAGGGGTTATAAACCGCCACTTAATACTTAATTAATTAATTCCGCATCGGTTTTCAGTCATTACTAATTCAAAACATTACGCGTTTAATTGACGGGCGCACTTCAATAACTATTCATTCAATAACAAGTAGTTTCCGCAAATTTGCTCCCGTTTATTAAATTTTAAAGCACCAAATCCTCTCCGCATTCTGAATTAAAATTTTGAGTTTAATTATGCAGTGTCTGCATAATCTGCAAAACACCGGAACAGTTTATTGTCACAAATATGATTAATATCTTGACTTCACATCAATGCAACGGAGCGGTCCTCTATTGTTACGCATTTCCATTGCACTCGTCAGTATTTGCAATCGATGCCACCACTTGCTTTATTTCAAAACCGCAACTCGCTCTGTTTAAACACAAACCGTCATTCGTGTCTGTTGCAAGCTCATCACATATGTAGCTCGCTACTTTCCTCTCCTTGCAACCCAATACGTTCTATTCAGCAGGAAATAGTCTTTCTTTCCACCCGAATCGCTGCAATTCACGCTCACTGCACTCCAGATATTTCAGTCGCCTCCAACAGTTTAAAAGTTCTTCCACATTTTTATTCATTATTCAAAGCCGACGCTTTAGATTTATGTATCAATTTTATTGTTCCGCTGATAAATCATCGTTTCGTAACCCAAATTTTGAAATTTTTATATACCTCTACCTTATAATGTTCAAGAAATAATTCGCATTTGTGACTAAACTTTATATTTATATTTTGCTCATCGAAAACTAAAAATTAAGATAACTTATTAGATTTATCTAATTCAAGCGAAAACTATAAAAGTAATTCTAAGGTCTATTATTCTACAAGCTACATAATGTGCTATGAACTTAGCTAAGCCAGTACTTTATTTGTTTTATATGTTGAATAAAATAAATAAATAAGCTTTTACTTAGGTATATCGTAAAAATTGAACCATATTTTCAGCGAGTTTAAAATTGTACTTTTTCAAATTGCAATCAATGAGATAATACAAGCTTCTCTACTTTATATAACTGCAAAAATGTAAGTATCTACGTTTGTTTGTAACTAACATTTCAACTCCTACAGTTATAAACCGATTTCAAGGTCAATAAAGGTTTTAGATTTTCGATTTAGGTTACAGTTGACCTACTATAGGTCAAAGCATAAAATGAAGTAAACAGATACTTTGCGCCATTGGTGTTTCATGCACTACGTGGCCAATTATTGTCGTTAGGAAGCGCAAGCGGTACAACTTTGATTTATGTGGCGCGTCCTTGAGACGGGCCTTTTACTAGTTGCACGTATTGTAATGTTAGTGTTCTTAAACATTTATATTAATTATGTATGTATTAAAATACTAAATCGATTTTGATCACTATATTACAAAAATTTTAAAAATATATATTCCTTGAATTTTTATGATTTTTAGGATCCTTGTAAATTTGTTTTACTCTAATATCATCTAGAACAAAATAATTTAATTACAAAGAGTTCTGTATATTAACGGAAGTAATAGTAAGTATTGTGATAGTGTAAGTAAGCGCCTTCCTTCACAGTCAAAATTTTTCGCACTTGAACGTAATATATTTTAAAGATGAATTAAAGTATGTGCTTGTTATCATATGTAAGTCAAGAACATATCACGATTAAACTTTTGTTGTATTAGCATTTTGCAAATTTAAGTTTAAAGCACTTAACAGTCGTCATGTTAGTATGGTCAGAGAAAAGTTGCTTTCTTTTGTTTCATTCGTATAACAACAAAATAACCACATTATAAGTTAAAAACAATAACTTAAAGTTTTGGGATATAACGTTCTAATTAGAAATCATTAGTGATTAAATTTTCTTTTCCAAAGCAGCATTTAAGAATTATTTGTGCAGTACTTATATGGGATATCATGCTTTGCCTCTTCCGCTAAATTTTCACTTCCAAACCAAACAGGTAATAAAACGGAACCCTTAAAATATAAATTTTATTTTTAAAGTTCTCTTTAGAAGAAAGGCAGTGTGAGATCTTAAGGAAAGAGTTGAATACCGGAGCCGTCTAGAACCTTCACATTGTGGGCGTAATTGAAACTGCGGTTTGTGCATAATTACACAGCACTTTCAAATATATAATTCAAATTATGATACGTTTTGTTTCCATGTATTTTTTTTGCGAATGTTTCAGGTAGTAGTCACTGGAGGTATCTTTAGGAGAGCAGCGAGAAGTAAATTCTATCATTTGTTGATAATGTAACCAACCACACGGCAATCGTTATAAGAGCCGTCATTCAAATAGTAGAGAAACAATTTCCTTGCGGAATATTTTCGTTTAATAGAAGTATAAAGTCGATCAAGCTAGACTAGAGAGTAATTGTCCTTTGTCAAAACTCTAAAGTTGTATTTAAAAGACTCAGGATAATTCTGTATCAAATTAATAAATTCTTATATATAATAATCATAAGGCTCTGACGCCCCGCATGAGAGCATGGCTTCCAAACTGAGAGGTTAAGGCTCTCATATGTTCGCTCTCTCTGCTCGGTAGTCGCGCACCATCTCTGATGCGCAACGAGGTGGCAAGCACCGCGCCTTAGACGACCGCCATTATTACCCCTTGTTCGAGTGAACGCAGGTACTCAATTATTTTTAGTCACTGAGTAGGCCACCCGCCAGGCATTAGAGAGCACCGGGAATGAAACCCGGGTACATCGCATTGCAGCCCGCGCCTCAACCACAATATATATACATAATTGGACACATGTTATTTGGAATTTTTTATTGTAATTCGTCTATACTATTACCCCCTAAAATATTTACTATTCCTCCAGAAAAACCCTATATATATCTCTTCTTTTGTTCGAAAAAGGCTCAAAGTTCAAAAAATTGTAAGAACTTGACCTTGAATTTTCAGGCAATCCACTGACTACGAAAAAAATAAAAGGGAAATATTTTGTGAATTTTTTAACGTAGAAAACAATGCCGTAAAAAAATTTAAAATAACGCTGTTGTCAATTTTTGTCTTCATTTTGTCAAATTTTTTTCCGACTTCTGGTCTTATTTCCGATTTTTGACCATATATATCGAGTTGAACTAAAAAGCGCCACACAGCATCATAAAGTTGAGGCTTCAAGCTTTCATTTGCACTGGGGATCGACCTATAAAAGCACGTTAAAATATGGGTACCACCACAATCTCCTAAGAATAAATTTTTGTTTTTGAATGAAATATTTAATTTAAGTCTTAAAATGAAAACAGATTATATTCAGTTCTAATGTCAGTTTTGCCTTTAGTTCACGCCCATCTCCAATTACTTTTACCTTTAATTTTAAATTAAGGTCGGCCGTATTTTGCTCCCTCCTGTATATTTTAGCGGTTGCGAATTTGCACGATTACGTGAAGCGCTGATATATAGGCCGCGCTTTGACTCTGCTATGCTCTCGCGCTAGCCTGGCCCTTTTTCGCTCGCTTAGTTTTGAATTTAGTATTGTGATAGTTTAGAAAAGGCGCGACCGACTTTAAAGTTTCCGTAAGCCAAGAGCGTTTTTACAGAGAATTCGCCGGCGTGTTTGATTGGCAGTAGAAATTTTCATTTCTGCGAAGCCGTTTTTGTTGAAAGCTATTTTTGTGGCAGAATTCGATATTTTGCCGACCAGATTAACCTCTTTTCTAAAGCGTTTTTGTTTCCCGATTGCATTTCGGGGTTGAAATTTTACCGTGGAAAACTTGATCCATTATTTTCTTTGCTTCTGACTCGACAAGGAACGAAGAAGGAATCTTTGCACTAGGAAAGACGCTACCGATCGGTTCCGCTGTGAAGATTTGGGTAACTTTCCTATGTTTCACCATTACTCTTATATTATTTTCCTGGATCCTCCAGGACCAACAGCGCAAGGAGCCGATTTTTGCTGGAAAGCACCGTTTCCACAGGTTAGTGTTTTAGCTTTAGCTTTTGTTTGAAGTTCCTTTGTTTAAATTTAAAATTACTATACAGTTCACTTTTCGGCCGCAACACCTTTTATGTTTTTAAGAAAAACAGATTTAAAATGGCAAAGAATTTTAAAATAGTAGACGCTTAAAATTTTTAAAATTTGATATTTCAAAATGTATTGAAAAAACCGTCTTTTATAATCAAATACTTGCAAAATATGCTTTCGTCTTATTTTGATTTTTTGATTTTACGAACGTAAAAATATAAAAAATAATTTGCTAAAAAAACAATCGATCTGAAGCCTCTGTAAATAATAAGCTTATATTTTTTTTTCGTTGGCACCATAGCTTTGAGAGTTGATTGTGCCTATTAACATCCGACTAACTTACTACTAGGGCGTAACATATAGCCAAGAGTTGAGTGATACTTGAACTTTCCTGCGTCGGTTCAGATAAAAACAGCACTCGTGCCAATTTGAGCCAAACGGGAGCCCAATAAGCAAGCGTATTAGTGCGGATTGATACTATTTTAAATTTTTGTTTTTTTTTATTTTCGAAAAAGTTTTGCTTTCGCTCTACAAATATATAACGTCCACTATTATTAACTAATTTGTTTTTCGTAAAAATGTTACGTAGGATATTTGTACACTTTAAAAGTTCAAATTATAAGCTTTTCCTATTTTTGTTGCAAAACTAAAATTAACCCAGATATTTCAAAAATAGTTTTCCCAAATTATGTAATAACTAAGGTTCATTTCAATAAATGATAAAGATATAGATCAAAAAGTAATCTACGTTATCTAATTAATCAGCAAACCTTTAACAAATATAATATTAAATATTGTGAAATCTTCTTTTTAGACACTCCCATAACAAAGAATTTTTCGAACAAAAGTTTTTTATTATATTGTGTACAGAAACCCATACTAACCGTTATTTAAACACTAAAGCCCATTATCACCCTGTTGAAACTTGCAAAAACCTACATTATTGAATCTCTCATACATCTCGACACTAAGAACCGTCAAACTTAAATTAATCCTAACACGGTTATTTCAAAAAATATTTGGTTCGTCTAACTACAAATATTAACAAAAACATAAATTCCAAAACCAACGATCATTGTGACTATTCTTTATTTACAGTATAGGCATCATTAACAAAATAGCTCTCGCACTGAACAAATGAAATATACAGACAATTTTTACGACCTGCAATAAAATAACTGATTATCCGCTCAGTTCATATAAAAAAAACATAAATGTTAAAAATAAAGACAAGTTCTTAATCACAAACTTTTAGCATACAAAATTGTAAGATGTAAACTAATTGAGGACATTTGTATAGAGTCCAACTGAACAGAATGACGTTTCCTTGTAAATTTAATCTGACACCCGGTTTCTTACATATCTACCCCTTCGTATATGTTATTCAACAGAAATTTTGTCATTATTTTTACACCTCTTTATTCTATCAATGATTTTCTAATTTGTAACTTGTATATTTTATTTTTTATATTTTTTCCATATCGCTGTATAAATACATAAAGTAAATAAAGGAACAAAAATCAAGCTGAGGCAAAGGTTTAATTAGGTGAAGTGATTGCTCCAATTCATTTAAAAATAAGAGCTAAGTAAACGCTAGTGTTTCTATTTATAATTACGTGTTTTGATTTGGCCACTGCAGTACCATTAAAACGATCCTTATTTTATACCTTTGAGATAAAAGTTGGTGACTTCCATTTTTTCTCTTTATTTGTATACTAAGATCTATCACCATGCCAAATTGTAAGTTTTACCTCTACGGAAAGTGCTTCATAATTTTGATGAGTGAGTCAGTAAGTAGTAAAATTTGTAACACTTAACACCATGTATATTTGTGACAGTTTATTTTAAAAATATAAAAAATTTTATGTATTATCGTATGATGATTGTTAATCTTCTTCATTTTATCATAAAAAAGCAAAGTTATGGGTAGGTTCAAATTGGCATGAATGAGTTCGCGTAATATATTCAGTAGATACGTTAGGCCTTGATTATCTCTACGAATACCTACACAGAACCTACACAGGCCAAACAAGCAGACAAATATCTAGTCGTGTATACATACATACGCACATACATACATACATACATACATACATATATACATAATATATGTTATACTTTAAAAATGAATTTAAAAACGCGAAAAAATTATCTGAAAATTTTAAACAGCAAAAATGAGAAAGGACTTATAAAATACTTGATCGGATAATTAAAAATGAATTATCAAGATAACAAAACCAAACGTATAAGAGATATTAAAATATTTGAGAGGAACATTAAATAAAAAATTATAAGAAATAAAGGATAGTGCGAAAAATTGCTTGAAAATATTAAAAAAGAAATAAAAATATGCACTACCAGACATTCGAAAGGATCTAAAAGAAAGATAAAGACAAAGACAAGAAAAAGTTAGGAAGTTTCGAAAAAGAGTTAAAGGAGAACATGGAAGAATATTTTTTAAGTTTAAAAAAGAAATTAAAAAAACTAATAACAGATGCAGGTGAATGCAGATAAATTTCTGGTAAAGTCATATCCAAACATCCAATACTATCATTTGTAACTATAGAAAAACTGCCCTATTCAGCGATCGGTGATCGATTATATGTGGTACAATAAGGACGGAAACTTTATTCAAGATTTAAAATAATAGACACTCATTGGGCGCAATGAAATTCCCTAAATTAAGAAGATAATTTTTTCCTGAGGATATTGGAGGACGTCAATAGCAATAAATATATAGGTAGTTGTTGCTAATGCTAAGTATTAAAATCCTACGTTAGTTGTAAAGCAGGACGTAAGGTTAAAAGTGATTTTATTAGCTAAATTGTAAAAAAGACAAAGAAATGTTGGTAGAAATATTACATATGTACGTTTAGAAATATATACATTTTTTTTTAATAGAACTTTTACCTGCTCAACAATATACATTGTTATACAAGGTATGTTTGACAATTAATACTTAACGAAGGAAAATAACAGAATGGTACCTAATAACCACTTGAAATAGCTGTGTTAATAGTCATTTGGATTTACCATTTGATCACATAGTTAATTGAGAATTAATTGCACTTAGACATCAAGACTATCACTTACGTATTTTGATCAAATAGTTATTTGGAGATTAGTCCGCACTTAGTCATCACTACTAACACTCAAATATATGTCTTGGGGTAACTTTCGTTTTAATCGTCTATGAATACTTCTTTGGTCTAGTTCATAGAAGGTGGCACCATTGCAGTTGGTAAGGTTGTCATGGAAGGTTTTAGTCAGTTTTGCAATATGTTCTTGAATTGTGAGCATGTTTAATTCGTGATGAAGTTGTTGATTTGTAATGAACCACGGGGCGTTGACTGTTGTTCGAAGAATTTTATTTTGTAACGTCTGTATTCGGTTGAGATTGGTTTTGGAAGTGTTAGCCCATATCACACATCCGTACATATATCCATTAACAATGAACAAGTTTTTTTAAAAATTACAGTGTAGAAAATTAAAAAAGGAAGATAGTTAAAACTGTGGTCCATCCCCAAAAACGAATGGCAACAAAGCTACTTACGTACATTTAACGATTATTTTAGTAATTGGTCTAAAATGTGACAAAGAAAGTATCATCTACAACTCATTGCTACTACTAACATTAGAAAATACTACCGTAGCGATCAATCACAAGCTATCCTAGAGCTGGAACATGATGGCCTTACGGTAAGAGCAGTGAAATGTTCAACTCTAGGAAACCGACCTTTCTTAGAATATACACACGCATACACACTGCACGCAAACATATGCTTGAGTAAGCAATTGACATTTTTCTTGACCTTCGATTGTTTGCAGTACCTATATATAGGGATGTTCTCAGCAAAGAAGTACATCTTGTTTTAATTTAAAAAGGATTAAATGCAAATGATCGGCAAAGATACCTGCAACGAACGAATGATGCATCATTGTATGAAATTTCAGAGAAAAATATTTCGAGTTAAAAATAAAGCCCACGGACTACTGGTTGCTAGCATTATTTGAATAAAATTTATTGACCATATTTTAGTGCCTCTCAAAGAGTTTTAATGCAAATAGAATTATAAGTAAACATCTTACTCTGTATCATGAGATATTTCAGAAATATTTTCCGAGAAAATATGTTAATCTTTAAAGGCTTAGTTTTAAAGTTTTGCTCACAAAATAGTCATTTGAAATGTCGATTATGATTTAAATTAAACTTGAGGTATTGCTTGCCTGTTAATGTAAAAATTAATATTTCTAAAATTACATATACTTTGTTTATTCAAATACGTGTTTATCTTAGATATGTGGGGGTTTCTTTGTGCTTTTTTCTTAATTGTCTTAAAATATTAAGTTAAATGTAGATATTATTGATACGATATATCATAGACATGTTTAAAGACATTTTAGTAGACTAATTTTGAATAAAGAAAATAACCGCAGTATTCGAAAACTCCATGGTAAGGATATTGAATAATTAAGGGAAACCAGAATAATAAATAAATATAAGGCAAAAATAATACTAAAACAAGAACATTTTTTTCTGATGGTAAATGATTATCAACAAAATTGTATTATAATAATTTTATAACATAAATAATATTCCAATATCTGGACTACTGATAAACGAATCAACCTAAAAATGTAACATTGAAAATTTCCAGACTCTTGATTTCTGATAAAAGTGTGTGTCCGCTTCATGTTTGGTAGATATTTTTCTCTGTATTTTCCATGGTTTTTCAGACTTGTAGCTTTCATTTGATCCTATAGGGGTCATAAAGTCACATGCATGACTTTCTTCTAGTATATTAGAAAGCACTGCAAACGCCAGACATTGTCATAATAGTTACCACAATTACTTATTTGTGTGTCTTTGTAATATTATATTTTCTTTTCACTTATATTATATAACCACCAACTTTAGAAAACCAGAACTCAGAAGGAATGCAGATATGTGCGAAGAAACAGCTACCAAATAAGTAAAATGATTCTTGGTAGTTCAACTCAGCCACGAAGAAGATATTCAACAATCTGCTTGGAGAGTTCAAAAAGGCCGCAAATAAACTACGTATGTTTATTAGATAGTAACCCACGATAAATATAACCAGTGTCTGTATATTGTCAAATAATTGCTAGTGCAAATAAATAATCAGTTCATTACACCTCGTTCCAGAAGTGGAAGTCATAGCAATTATTTAAATAAATTACCAATCCAGAGTAACCTAAGTTACACTGTTTAAAAAAAATAATAAAACAAGATTTGGAGATAGCAAAAGAACAGCCGTTCTACAGAAAGGAACTTTAAAATCTACTGACTGACAAATATAAGAATCAAAATATGCATTTGTTCAAAACCATGGATCCAGATGCACTAGTGCAGGAACTGACAAAATTAGAAAGAATTAGAACATTCTAGAGCTTAGAATTAATTAACCCTGGAAATTTTAAAAGCAAAATTTAAAAAGAATTGGAAGAAGGTGTATACAAATAACAAAATATTCTATAAACTTGGAAAGAAATTAGCACTAATAAACTTTTTGGGAGGTTTAGAGGAAGATTAAAGATAAAAATATTAGTCGAACTTAGGAGGTTTTAAAAAGCGTTAAAGGAAAACATGGAAGTACAGTTCACAAAGTTTGAAATGTAAATTAGAAGGATTATAGATAAACGCAGATAACTGTTTAATAAAGTCGTATCCAAATACTTAAAATATTATTTGTATATAGAGAAACAACTGTCTTTCTTAACGATCTGCAATAGCAGCTAAAGAGGGCAAAAACTTGATTTAGAACAAATACAATAAAAGCGCTATAAAACGAAGCACAATCAGCTCACTGAACTGACGAAGGTTTATTATATATATTATAGAGTCAATAAGATTATCTTTTAATGGAAACCTTGAAGAATGCATGTGACGTTGAATTCAGATAGTGTCGACAAATCGAAGTTAAAAGTTTTACGTCAGTTGCGCGATGGGACATCAAGTCTAGGGCGGTTGTATTGAGTAAACTATAAAAAAGATTTGAAGAAATATGGTGCTGTGAGTACTAATGAGAAATAGCCTGACTAAAAAGAAAAAAAGTACTTCTAAGACTCAAGAAAGAAAAAGACGTCTATATATAAAAACGAAAAGCAATAACGAGGATACTTTTACTCTTGTTGATTATTTAACTAATAAGTCTGAAACACACTAGATTAAAAATCGTCCACAATTTACTGCTATTTGTACAAAAAAACGAATACAACTTCTATAAAGTATGGCTGTATCTTCTTAGGTAAGCTACAGAAAAGTACAAAACACATTCCGAGAAAGGACAGTTGCTGCAGGTTTGGTACAAATCTTGGTAGTTCTGGCGCAGTCGTAAAAAAAGGTCCAGAACCAACTATATTTACAGTATATAGTTGGTTCTGGTCCAGAAGGCTAGTTGCAGTTAAATATAGTATGGATAATCATTTAAGCTTGCCAGGAATTAAATGTTACATATTATTGGATAATTTCTTTATTGAGTAAGTTAATCTTTTGATAATATTTTTTTTATTGTTTGTTTTCATTATCTTGAATATGGCTTATCTTTGGAGATACTTTTTTTACTTTACATCACACGCTATTTAATATTTATAGACAACTCTTGCAAATTATCTTAGCATTAATTTTTGTTGTGTGCACCTGAATTTCAGTTTTTCACGTTTTTTTTACTTTTCTTATCCTATAATAAGGAAAGTAATGTAATCGGCGGAAATTTGACCTACCCAGTTTTTCACATTTCTAGACGAAATATAGCCTCAGGACACCAAAAAAGTTGGTTTGAGCCATTGGTCCGTGTGTGTGTGTGTGTGTGTGTCTGTCGGTCTGTCAGTAAACAGGATATCTCGAGAACCGTAAGAGCTAGAGACTTGAAATTTGGTATGCAAGTTACTTGTAGGTAGGGGACGCAGTGCGAAGCTTTTGGTAAAAATCGGTCAAGCCGTTTGGT
This sequence comes from Sinelater perroti, assembly GCA_036346155.1. NCBI lineage: Eukaryota > Metazoa > Arthropoda > Insecta > Coleoptera > Elateridae > Sinelater > Sinelater perroti. Next base: position 7,403,255 of record JARFIY010000337.1, on the reverse strand, counting down.
CGCAAGGTCGCAAAATCGGTCGCAAAGCGGTCGCGAATCTAAACGGTTGAAGATGCAAAAAATTTATGAGAATAAAAATGACTTGTTATCATAAGGTAAAAATGAATTTAAAATAAAAGTTGGTAAAATAGAACCGAAAAAATTTAAGCTCAGGATTTTTAATATACCGGGTGTTCATAAAATGTTTCGGAAATTTATATTGCCGGATAGATCAGACCGAGACAAACAAAATATTACAATGAAATTTTTGATCCGAGGTCAAATAAATAAGTTATAGCCGATTAAAATTAATTAAACGGACCAATCACAGCGCGCTCGAGCTACCGGGCCGACTGCGGGAGGGCGGGAGCGCTTGGCCGCTAGGAGGGCACGCAGGCGATATATGGCAAGGCCGTGCGTCAGCTCGCACGGTTACCTTCAGTGAAGTAGCAAAATTTTAACTTGAGTCAATTATTTTGTACTGTTTATTTTAATTAGCTTTATTTACTTGCCTCGTCCTTTTAAATTAACAAATTTTTAGACGAGAGCAGCGCAGAGCCGAGACGATGGACACGGTGTAATACATAATAATAGGATAAGGAAAGTCGTGTGATGTTCACAGCAGATTTTTTCTTAATAATTTCCGTTTCTTTTCTATTCTTGCACATCTGTTATACTCACTAGTTTCGTCTTTATCTAACTTGCCTAACATTTTTATATAAGTATTTTATTTATTATTGTCTCCTGTTAACTTCGTATTATTTATGTATATCTTCTTTGTCCTGATTTTTGTTTTTTTTTTACATTTAATTTTGGTTATATTATTGTACAATGTTTTTTATAACAAAGTATAATGTTTCAATAAATGTTTTGTAGTCTATTAATTTAAAAATATATTTTAGTGCTTTTTTATGTGATATTAAGTATAATTATTTTTATAAAATGGAGTGTCTATTACCAATTTATAATCTAAGCATAAAGTGGCCGCCCTAAAAACCCCGTTACTGAAAACATTTGTGTCAACATCTAATCAACAATCTGAGTTCTTGTTTGACTTATGTAAAGCCTTTTTGAGTTATGGAATTTCTTTGTAAAAATTACAAAATCAAAAAATCAAAAGCATATTAAATAAAATTTACCAAATGAATCAACTCTCAGAAAAAACTATCTCGACAGAGCTTACGAATACACAATAAATGAAATTCAAAGAAATATAAAAGACAAGAATATTTGGATATTAATGGATGAGATAACAGATGCTACAAAAAGGTAATTTGGAAATTGCATACTTTAGCTTTTCAGTATCAATACAACCTTATATTGCAGGCACTTCGCTAATGTAATTGTTGAATCTTTGGAGCCAAATCAAGCATCTAAAATTTATTTGTTAAATACCGAATCTCTTGAGAGGCAAATAGCACTACAATCGCACAATTGTTTACGACTTCTCTGACACTATTTTGGCCAGAGAAAATTCTTTATGACAACGTCCTTATGTTCGTAAGCGATGCCGTCCCATATATGAAAAAATCAGAAAATGTTGTGAAAATATTATTTCCACGTATTTTGCATTTGATATGCCTCGTCTATGGGATACATTTTGTAGTAGAGAAAATACGTGAACATTTTTCTGACGTGGATATGTTCATATCTTCACAATCAGTATAAAATATTTTTTTTAAAAACACCATCTAGAATAACACCTGACTTAGCTTTACCACCTCAACCAATATCAACTAGATGGGGTACGTAGATTTCAGCTGTATGTTACTACGCTACCAATTCTACAAAAATTAAGGAAATAGAAGTTCAGACGATAAAAATTTTTGAAAAAAAAAGGTTTTCAAAATGATCTGAACTTTATTTCAATTAATTATGCTATGATTTCTAGTGCAATAGTAAGTTTAGAACTTAACTTTAGTTGTTTCCATTAATATTATAAATAATATGATACGAGACATATATAGTGTCTTAAGCAATAAGGGACGCAATATTAAGGCAAAATGGAACTGTATTTCCTACAAATCAAGATTTTGAAGTTGTAAAAAATCTAACTTGTATTTTTTCTGGATTTGCAAGTATAAAACACGTAACTTACGATGTTTCAAAAGTCATTTATTTCACATCTGCTCCAGTAACATCAGTAAATGCAGAGAGATCTTTTTCTCAGCTAAAATATTTATTGTACGATAGGAGACAATCCTTAACGAGAGAGAATTTAAGAAAAATTTTTATTATTAGCTGCAATTTTTGTAAATAATGTTTTTTTTTACTATTTTATAATTAAAAATGCAGTTTACATGATGTATAATAAAATCACTGAAACAATAATGGCTATTCAGTGTCTTGAAATGCCCATTTCACTTTTTTAAATGTCTATTTTCAAGTTTTTTAATGCCTATTTGACTGCTTATTTTAATGATTTTTTTGCATAAACATCCGGGATTTAATTATAACTATATCATTATCCTTATGTAGTAAACATACTAATTTGCACAAACAGAGGTGTTGGGTTTATTTAAACATCAGTTATTTTAATATATATTAATATAAATTTTATATTAATATAAAAAAAATGTCAATGCAAGTCTTATGTATATGCAAATGAACTTCTTTATTTAAATATCTGCTTTAGCTTTTTGCTCCTAATAGTTCTTCGTAAAATTAATATCAAAAAATAGCAAGTTCCCTTACTTGTACTATAGATGTATACAAAAGAGAGTATCTTTAAGAATCATAGAGTAGAGTAGCCATGCACTATAATTGTAGTTTAAATGTATTTAAAGCTACCAAAAAATTATTTAATGTGCTACAAGTCCATATATAATAAAATAATGTCTAGCATGGTTAGCTTCTCGTTTGAGTAATGTAAATGTGATGAGATATATAAAATAAATACATTTGCTATCGTATTAATTTTTTTTGGATACATATTAAGAAAGTAAGCAAACAGTTTTATTTTATTAAATAAAATTACCGACGCAAAATTCGACAAAAAATTTAATTTAATGGCATGAATATGATATGAATTGGGTGCAAGCATTGAAGGATGCGTTTACAATGGAATAACAAAGGAAGCGAAAACCTAACGGTTATTGTATTGCTCTCGCAGCAATATCTTATCAAAAACAATTGGATTGTGAGTAGCCAGATCAAGCAGAATAAGGGTCAAAATGTAGAATGCTGATTTAATGATGATACAGCCGTTTCCGTTTATTTAATGGCAATGTACCTGTACAAAGTATTTTATAGGCATGAACAGAATTTGCAAATCGACGAATATTGTAATTATGACAAGAACAATTAAATTATGTATTTTAAATTAATAAAAATGGATATGCAAATGAAATTTTGGACAAATAGTTATTATATTGTGTTATTAATTTTAACAGCGCAAGTTAAATATCTATACTATATATAACACTATAATACAATTTTAATTTTAATTTGTGTAGAAAATATTCTTGCATCTTATTTTAAAGATTCCCACCTACATAAATTCGCACATCAATCGTTTTCCATCAACAACGGCATCTTTATATTATAAAGGGTAAAGTAAAGTTACTTCTGATAGTGTTTTTTAAAAATTACAAAAGTTAAAAAAGTAGTTCTTTAGGCCTTATAAACAGTTAAAGTCAAACATCGTTTTCTTTAAACCATTATAGATTAGTTTTGAGGTCTACTAAGATGAACATTTTTTTGCAGTCATTTAGTGGTCAGTATTTCTTAGAACCTTTAGAAAATAAATCAGCATGATCTCTTATGCTACTCTTAAAATTTTGCGCAAAAGGAGCATAAAGTCAACGATGCTAGTTCAATTAGAATAATTTTACGTCGGTTTTAACATTTTTTTAATTTTTTTACACCTTATGCTAATTTGATGTCTTTAAAACTAGCATGATGAAGGCTCTTGCAGTAGTGGGTTCTCTTTAATGCAGGTTAGTCAGCCACAATCTTTTGAGTCTTCTAACATGCTGGTGATATCTTGCTGTAATTTTTTTCAGTGTTTTGATGTTCTATATATATGGCTGTTATAAATGGAATATCAAGGTCTTCCATTTAGTTAGTTATGTTCATGCCGCTTTGTTAACTAATCGTAGGATTTTAGATTGGCAACTTTGCATAATGGCGATTGTTTGTTACCGCGGCTAGTTTGTCGCGATAGTTAATAGGGGGAAAAATTACAATAATAAACCCCCTTATTTGCAATGGTGCTTTCTTCAATAAAACACTGCGATTTCGAAACTACAACTTAATGTTGACTGAAGTTAAACAAAAATACAACGTTGCATATGTGCTCGAGTGCATGAGTCGAGGCTTTCGATGAGGTTGCTTGTTAACGACTGACTATTACAAAACTGAGTCGGCAAGTGAGTGACATCAAACTCAAGGGGTGGGTTCTTGAAATCAGGGCCAATAAATTACCTGCAAAAAGGAAGACGGCTGCAAATGTTTAGCTTAATGACGAGAAAACCCGCTACCGAGTCTTAAACTCACAATTCTATTTTTGAATAGGGCCATAAAACTTGTATTTAACACAAAAGAGACGACAGCGGTCATCTACCTGAAGGGAACCCACCGACCACTTAGACTTATAAATCTATCACTCAACTTGCCTGGAGAATATTAATTCTTAAAATAAGATAATCCTTACAACTATTCTTAATAATAAATTACTAACTATTTCGTCCCGTGTGGGGTTGCTAGTCCCCCATCGGGTGCCTCCCCGGGTGGCGGATAGGGGAATGCTCACCAGATATGGTGGGTACCGGGGAAATAAAATACCCGGGGCGGACCAAAACTAGCAGCAGCGTCTGACCCATATTGGGCGGCTGAAAATGGCGTCCGTATCCAGAGGATCGGCCAAGAACAAAACTCGCCAACACGCCTGGCCAGCGTGGCGTTGAAATGGCCAAAAACCCCCTTCTAAACTCCCAAATGTCGAATTTAAATAAAACGGATTCATTACCCCAGGTGGGTAGAACAGAAAGTTCAGAATCCCATACTACCTCGGTAGTCAGCCCCTTGGATTCTGGGAGGGCAAAATTCGATAAAGAACCATCTACAAAAAATCAAAAACAAGACAAGACATACAGCACTGTACATAGGAACATATAATGTAAGAACTTTGAAATCTAACGATAGAATACTTGGACTGGAAGAGGAACTATCAAAAATAAAATGGAACATAGTCGGCTTGGCAGAAGTTAGACGAAAAGAAGAGAAATCAATAAGATTGAACTCAGGCAACGTGCTATATCACTCAGACTGCAAAAATAACGGAACAAGGGGTGTAGGTTTCATCGTATCCAAGAACAGCGCAGAAAGAATAAAAATGTACAAGGCAATATCAAACAGGGTTGCATATCTCGTAATAAAACTAAATAACAAAATTTCTCTGCAAATAGTCCAGGTATATGCACCAACTCAATCTTATGAAGACGAATAAGTAGAAAGTTGCTTCGAAGATATCTCCAAAGCACTGAGGGACAATTTAACAGAATACAAAATCATTATAGGAGACTTCAATGCAAAGTTGGGAAAAAGAAAAGACAAAGAAGAGCAAAGAATGCGAAATTTCGGATATGAGAAAAGAAATGAAAGAGGTGAGATGCTATACAACTTCCTAGAACAAGAGAACTTATTTGCAATGAATTCTTTCTTCAAGAAAAAACCACAAAACAAATGGACATGGATCAGTCCAAACGGGGATAACAAAAACGAAATTGATTACGTTCTAACAAGAAACAAAGAAATCATTAAAGATATCTGCGTGCTGAACAACTGCACCATTGGCAGCGATCATAGACTAGTCAGGGCCAAATTATATATAAATAAGAAATTGGAGAGAGTAAAAAGACTAAAGATCAATACAAACAAAATCAACAGCGAAACACTAAAAGAAAACTCTGACAAATACCGAGAAGGAATAAAAAGACACCTAAAAGATAAAAAATATACAAACATGGATGTAGACGAAATTAGCGAAACAATAAAAGAAGCAATTACACACTCAATACAAAAAATAACCTCAAAACAGAACAAGAAAAATGAAACACTATCATTTACAATAAAAGAGATGCTGAAAAGCAGAAGGAAGCTAACACAGGAGAACAAACAAAATACTGTAGAATTTGTTGAGCTAAATAAATTAATAAGGAAAACAGTAAGACAAAATGAAATTAAAAAACAAGACGTTATAATTCAACAAGTTATAGAAAAGAACCAAAATATGAAAGCATTGAGACCTAAAATAGCCAAAAACAAGATAATAGTAATAAAAGATAAAGATGGAAGAGAAGTAAGAGAGAAAGAGAAGATAAACTCTACAGTAAAAGAATTCTATGAGGAGTTGTACAAGTCCCAAAGAAAAGCTCCCACAGAAATAAAAGAAAAGCTAAAAAAGAAAATAACAAATATAAACTCGGAAGATATGCCAGAAATAGAAGAAGAGGAAATAATTAGTGCGATGAGAGAAATGAAAAATCAAAAAGCGCCAGGAAAAGACAATCTGACAAAAGAATTATTAAATGAAAGAGAAGAGGAAATAATAACAGCGTTGAAGACACTGTTCAATAAATGTTTGGAAACTGGAAGAATAGTGAGTGAATGGAAAGAGGCCATAACGATTTTACTATATAAAAAGGGTGACAAACAAGATTTAAAGAATTACAGGCCCATAACAGTATATAAGCTTTTCTCAAGAATCATAATGAAAAGATTAAATAACAAAATAGAAATGTATTTATCCGAAGAACAGGCTGGCTTCCGCAAAGGGTTTGGTACAACGGACCATCTATTAACCCTCAAGATACTAATAGAGAAAGCAAATGAATATCATCTCCCATTATACATAGCACTAATAGATTATGAAAAAGCGTTCGATAGCATCGAAACGTGGGCAGTACAGAAGAGTCTATGGAACAGCAGGATAGACCACAGATATATGACAATAATCCAAGATATATATAAGAATACTACAATAACAGTCAACTGGTCAGAAGAAACCGATCCAATCCCTATGCAGAGAGAAGTCCGTCAAGGAGACCCATTATCACCTAAGCTATTTATATTAGCCCTTGAGGATGTCTTCAAATGCCTAAACTGGGAGGGAAAAGGCATCAATATAAACGGCAAATTTTTAAATAATCTAAAATACGCAGACGACGTCATAATATTTGCAACAAATGGAGACCAACTAAACTCAAAGCTCCAAGAACTAAATGAAGCTTCTAAAAAAGTGGGTTTAAAGATAAACACCGAAAAAACAAAAATAATGACAAATTCCGAAGAGGAAGTGAATATCGAACTAGAACAAAACACTATAGAACAAATAGAAGAATACACACACTTAGGGCAAAGGTTTATATTTAATAAAGAAAATCAAGAAATAGAAATCGCAAGAAGAACGAAACTAGGATGGGCTGCCTTTGGCAGATTAAGTTACATATTAAAAAACCGAAAGATACCTCAATACCTGAGAACAAAAGTGTTTGACAGCTGTATACTGCCCGTCATTACTTACGGGGCCCAGACCTGGACTTTGACAAAGAGAAATGTAGACAAACTTATGAAGACCCAAAGAGCCATGGAGCGCCAAATGTTACAAATAACCCTAAAAGACAGAAAACGAAACACTTGGATAAGGGAGAAGACAGCTAGCCTGAAGTGGCAATTCGTAGGACACAATGCCCGCCAAACGGACAACAGGTGGAACGCACGAATCCAGGACTGGCGACCTTGGCTAGGCAAAAGAACAAGGGGTAGACCACAGATGCGATGGATAGATGATGTAAAACTACACGCCGGTCTTGCATGGAAAAGAATTGCACAAGACAGGACACGATGGAAGGAACTAGGGGAGGCCTACATCCGCAAAAGGATTGAAGAAGGCTAAAGAAAGAAAGAAAGAAAACTATTTCGTACTAAACAGCGATTTTTCTTTTTCTGGAGCAACCCCCCAGTTTCACTGCATAGGTTTATATGGGCTTGATGGTAGTTTTGTGTATCAGTAATTTGTTATCCAAGTACGGGGGTAATGTTTTTCCAATTAGATTTTTAAGTCTTATCTTTACGTTTTTTTTTTTTTGTTGACGTGTTCTCTCCAAGTGAGATTATTGTTGAGATGTAGCCCCAAGTATTTCATGAGAGTGGACTAGGGCACCTCAATTTTTTAGGTGAATTAGTGGGCATTGCCTTTTTTACAAAGTGAATATCACCAGGCTTGATTTTGCTTTATTAACCAATCTTTGAGTTAATTAAGGTAGGTTTGGACTTGGCGTGATGCGATGCTTACATAGTTGTGACTCGCGAGTGTAATTGTGTCATTAAATAAGGTACGTATAGTTGTGGTAAGTATGGTTGGCAGGTCAGAGGTAAATAATAAATATAGGAAAAGTCACAAGACATTTCCTTGATGTACTTCCGAATAGATTAGGCATATTACTGAGATTTTGTCTTTGACTCATGTTCTAAATTTCCGGTTGCTTAAGTAGGATTCTCGTAATTTATGAAATTGAAGTGGTAAGATTTGTTTGAATTTCTATAAAACGTAAATTGGCTAATGTCTAGTAGGAGAGCTGTGTATTAAGCTTTCTTCCTTAAAACAGTATTTATCACACATTTAGTGTGATTTGGTGGCACTGTTGAATTGTTCAGAGCGATCTACGAAAGCCAAATTGGTAGCCTTGAATCTAGTTTGTTGGTGAAAATTTAGGATCAAGTATTAGTTACACTAGCTTCTCAAAAAACTTATAAATCACCAATACCAAGCTTATAGGGCAATATAATGTCACGTAGCTGAGATATTTAACTGGCTTGGCGATGAGTATTATTTTAGTTTTTTTAAATTCTATAAGCCAGTACTAAAGTCTTAGTCTAGCGTTAAGGATGCAAGTTAGTAACATAAGTCTTTTTTTGGGAGCTGACGCAGAATTCTGTGTATAATGTGATTTAGTCCTGGTGACTTCTTAAGATTTAGTCGCTGTGTCTCAAATTTGATATCCTTTGGAGTAACTGGAGATATAGTTATAAATTGTAGTGCATTGTGACGTAAGTGTTTTATTACTAAAACTAGGGTTGAAGTGAAAAAAACGAAAGAAAATTATTTTTTTCGACTGTACCTTGCAAACGAAAAATGAAAAGCGGCTGGAATATTAAAGTTGTATAATTAATATAGGATGTTATAATTCTTTAAGGTGTAGTTAAAACCAGATTTATTTGTTACGCGGAAACATAAAATGCGTGAAATATAAATAAAAAAAATATTGTTTTTAAGACCTAGTCTGATCATGAATAAGGTATAAAAAAATACTTATACGGAAGATACGCATATATCAAGAAATGAAAGCGTATGAATGTAGGGAGTATTTCGGATAATATTAGAATTTCTAGAACTGGGTTGACAATTGTGTTTTCATGTGGTTGGAATTAACCGGAGAGATGGTCAGCAAACCGGTTTTCTTTTTGTTTGCTTTTTGCCCACCCTAGTGGTGGATGTAGTTTTCATAAAGGTGAAGATGTAATATAGGGTTTTAAGTAAGATTTAGAGAGCACGACAGGCCTCGGTCTACCACACTAGCGCGCGACTCTCAGGTCATAAAGCAACGGTAAACTTCTAAGGCTGTTACACAAACACCTTTAGTGGCCGTGAAGCACATTCTCTCTTTCTTCTAAATTAATGGGTTAGACTAGCCACCTGCCTGGGGTACGCCCAACATGGCTCAGAGTACTACAAGAAATGTGAGGTTAGAAACAAGCTAATAGCCTATAGGTATATAGCAGTAGAAAAAAAGAAGAAAAAGAAGTAAGATTTAATGGATCTCCAGATTGTTAATAGTTAAGTTTAATATACATGTTTTGAATAAATCATTTCTTCAATTCTTAAATTTTGCTTTTAGTTGGTTACTCAGGTTGAGTTATTTTCCAATGAGCTCTGGCTCTCCGTTTTTTGCAACTAATTGTTTAACTTCTAAAGGGATATTAGTGTTAATTTTTTATGTAATCGACGGTGGAAGTAGCCTGTTAAACTTCAATTTTTATCGTCGTGTTTATTTTGTTTAGGGCGTGATCTATTTCTTTTGGATTCTTTATCCGGAGTTTCAAATATATCCTTTCACGTAGAATATCTATTTTAGGATTGTAAAGTCTTCTGGGAGGCTATTCGTGTAAAACTCGTGGGTTGATTGTTACTATAATTGGTGTATGATCAAATGTTAATTCATAGTTTGCAATGATTTTTGTATAATTTGTCAATATTCTATTTATGATAGAGAAATCAAGAAGGTCAGATGTTTAAATGTGGTCCATAGGCCAGTATGTCTGGGTTTCCGTTGACAAGTAATTGTGTTGTAATCTTGCATAATCTTATACAGTTTTTTACTTTTGGTTGTGACTAATCGAGATTCCTAGGTGATGTGCTTCCTGTTGAAGTCTCCTTCAGAAATGAATTTGAGCTTCATAGTATTGAAGTTTTTTTTTAATCTTTTGTATAGGAGGACTATCAGTTCTTATGATAAAGCTAGCACTTTAATACAGATGGTTTGAAATATAGCTTTCTATATTTAGAGAGAGTGTAGTGTTTGATATATTAGAACGGTGGTTTCTGCATGCCCAGTTTTATCTGAATGGTTGGCGTAGTAGATTAGACAGTTGTCAATTTTAAAATAGAATTTTTTTGTAAACTGTGTTTCTCTTATTAGCAGTTATCAAAGAAATTGAGTTTGAGGAATAGAATAATTTCATCTTTACGTTTTGAAAAATATTGGCATTTCAGTGTGCTATTATGAGAAATTTATCTATAGTTTTGTTTACTAATTAGCATTGCCAACATTTTCCACACTATGCTATTTTTCTGAATCAGCAAGAAAAACAGGGATTTTAATTCTTTCAAGAATTAGCTAAAAGCAAAGCTAAGTGACTGATCGACGCTATTTTAGCATTTAAAAGGTTTGAGGTTTGTGGTTGTTGACTTTGGATATAAATAAGTTGTGCTAGGATATATTTTATTATAGATCTATTTTCTAGATGTCTTTATTGTTTTCGGATGATTTCGGATCTATAACTTTGTGGTTCTATATTTTGGATTAATAATGTTCCCAACTTTGTGCCTGTGTTCGGTAATTTTTATTTTATTTCGTCTATTGGTATTGGGTGGTGAAAATCTTTAACGACCATCCTAAACACCCGTTTCTGTTTTAGATGATATGTATGGTAAATTCTTTGGTTTTATCGCATAAATTGCGGTATGTGGAGTATTACGAGGCGCATTCATAAAGTAAGGGCCGTTTGGTCAAAGAAAAAAATGTACTCATAAGAAACAAATTTTATTGTCATATTTAGTTAGGTACAATCTTACTTTACTTCTCTACATAATCGCCGTTCACTTCTAAGCATTTTTCGTACCGCTGCACCAGCTTCTTTAACCCCTCTGCATAGAAGCTTGCCGCCTGAGAGTTGAACCAGTTGACAACGGCGTTTTTGAGTCCGTCTTCGGTTTCAAAACGTTGTCCACCCAGCCACCGTTTAAAATGCAAGAAGAGGAAGTAGTCGCTAGGTGCAAGGTCGGGACTGTACGGTGGGTGGTCAAAGTTCCCAACGAAAATCTTGAATTTTCTCAATGGTTTTGGCAGCAGTGTGAGGACGCGCGTTATCGTGGAGGAGGATTATGCCAGATGACAGTTTCCGCGGCGTTTGTTTTGATCGCACGTCTCAAGTGTTTGAGCGTTTCGCAGTACACGTCAGCTGTAATTGTTGTCCCACGTTCCATGAAATCAACCAAAAGAACACCGTCTTTGTCCCAAAAACTGTAGCCATCAATTTTCGACTTGTGTACTGAGTTTGTTTAAACTTTTCGGTTTTGGTGAGGATGAGTGTCGCCACTGCATCGATTGCAGTTTTGTTTCTGGGTTGGCGTAGGATACCCACGTCTCTTCCCCAGTAACAATGTGAGAAAACAAATCATCTCCATTTTGTTGATAACGGGCCAAAAACTTTCGTCCACTAGACATTCTTTGCTCTTTGTGGTGGTCGGTGAGCATTTTGGTACCCACCTTGCACACAATTTGCTGTATGCGAGGTTTTCTGTGACAATATTGTAAACAGTAGTGCGTCCAAGTTGAGGAAATTTGTCAGCCAGGCCACTAATCGTCAATCGACGATCAGATCGCAGTGCTTGGTCCACTTGTGAAACGATTTCATCAGTCTGGATACTGGGCCTGCCACTCCGCTCTTCGTCATGGACATTTGTTCGGCCATTTGTAAAATAACGGCACCATTGTCTAACCTTTCCTTCACTCATAACTGTAGGTCCGTAAACCAGGCATAACTCCCGATGAATTTCAGCAGCCGACGATCCTTTTGCACATAAGAAACGAATCACAGAACGCACTTCACACTTGGCGGGATCAACGATTTTCGCGGCCATTGTTCTTTGCATTCACTGACAACAATACAATTTCAGAATCAAAACAAATGACGCTGTAGCTTCGCAATGAGTCAGTAGATGGCGCTGCAGTGGTAAAACTGTGCTTCGAAGCGCCACTATTTATATACATGCAAACGGCCCTTACTTTATGAATGCGCCTCGTACTTGTAATTTTTATTTTCTTGTTTATCAAACTTTTGGTGCAGTACTGCTATTCTTAGATTCGTAATTTCGTAAACAAAAGGAATTTTTAGTGTTTTGTCGGGTTCTATTGTATAGATAATGGAGTTATTTCTAAATTCTAAAGAGTTGTTGGGGATTATCAGTTAGGTAGCTTCTTGTAAGTAGCTGTGCCATGAACAGTTTTTTATTTAAAGGAAAATAATTGCCGTATGTTAATATTAATTGACTCATTTATGTATTGTAGAGTATTTGACTATTTACGAAATATTAGCATTAAAAGGTATTTGAAAGTTTTTAGACTTTGAGCACTTGTTGGAGATTTATGCTACATATTTTGTGATAGTGGCTAATTAATTATGTTATTGAAGCCAAGTTTATTTTCTACTGGTAATTTGAAAAACAAATTATATGTTTTTCTGATTCTCTCACTGAGACTCTATAGTTTAAAACCCCGTTAAACGCTTTTAGAGATAAGGTAGCCGTGATTGCGTTATCAAACTTGAATGTGAACACAGCGCGTTTTTTTAAGTTTACGGAATACAAACGAGAGCTTTTCTTGTATATGGAATTTCTAGACATGTAATAAATGAAATACCTAGTAACAACAGTGCAGACCTGATCTTAAGTGGCTGAGAGCTATGGATATTGGTATCTCGTAACACGGGGACACGATAGTTCGCTTCTCCGTGGGTGTTTATCGTTCAAAATTCTTATTGCAGAACGCAAAGTTTGTGGTTCTTTTTTATTGTTGCTGCTTCTGTAGTCTCTTACCTTGAATCTTATTTTCTATCAATACACATGTTTGCTTACTAGAAGCTATTGTATTTTTGTTTCTTTTCAAATTTTTTCTAAGTGCTTCTATATTGTTATTTTAGTTTATGTTAGTGTGCTCTACTAAATCTAATTACTTCTTAGTTGTTAAGTGTACTTAAGTAAAAACTGCACCATTCTTATTCAAATATTGTTAAACTTTTGACACACAGCTTATGCTGCAATTGCTTGTAAAACTCACCATCCACTCTATCTAGCAGGGCGATTGCTGTTGTAGTTCATGCAGTTAACATTGTTATTTTTTTGACACTTTTTTGATGAATGACTACCTACGTATTTAAACTTTTAAGATGTGATGTTTAATGTTCCATGTGTTAGTTACATTATGAGTAAATTTTCCTAATTCCCTCGTTTCAATATTTGACGAATATTTCTAAGAACTACGCGAAAATTTCTGTCTTGCTTGGATTTATGTGTGAAACTTACTGTTATGTTCTTGTATTGTAATTTTCTTGACTCCTAGCTTATAACTTAATTTGAACATTGTTAACCAATTTAAGAGTATAACGTTTTTTTCCTACATTTTTAAGCATTTCTATTAACAATATAATGTTTTTAAAAAATCGGCGATGTGTTTGATACATTCTTTGTATTTTTTCTTTGTTTTATTTCGTTCTTCTACCTTTTGCTAATTTTTCATGTCCATTGCTAGTAAGAATAAAATTACTCGGCCAATAAATGTTTTGCTGTTAGTGCTTGTTACTTTAGGGCAATTTATTTGTTTCATAGTGTTATAATTGACTGTTCACAATTCAGATATCTTTTGTGTTGTCAGTAGTAAAATTGAGTATTAGTTATTTGTTGCTGATGTTGTTGATGTTATTTTGACCTGGATTGACTGTTACGCAAAGTATTTTGGATATTCATTGGTTGTATTAATTGTGAGTACACCCTTTGTTATTAAGTTACTTGTATTTGGGAACTGAGATCATAAATAAATAATAATTGTAAATGTAATTATAAGTTCGAAATATTATGAGTGTATACATTTGTGAAAATTAATAAATAACATAAATATACAACAAGTAATCGTTCTTTCATATTGTTTTTAAATAGCAGTTGCGATTGCTATATAGTCAGCATCAAATATGGTTACACAAAACGGTATAATAAAGCTTTTATCGGAAAGAAAAATTTATAGCAACTGTTATTTTATTTTAATTATGTCGCATAAAAAATGAAAAAATACCTTAGGTAGGTAGAAACTAAAGTACCATATCCTACACCCTTAAGAGGAAGGTCTGCCTCGAAGTTTCTGGGAGAAGCAATAATTCGCTTAATAAACATACCCCCCCCCCCGCCAAAAAACACCATATATTTATAGTAACATACAGTTGTAGATCACTAATACTGAGATACAGCTCTACGACTTAGAAAATAAGTCAAGTAAAATAAAGTTTTGACATTCTGGAGCTAAGCGAAGTAAGAAGACATGGGGAAAACTTGCTATTACAAGAGACATAAAAGTGTAAGCCAAGAAAGAATAGGATTCTTAATACACCCGAAACTGAAAACACACGTCCGAAGTTACAACGGAATATCAGACAGAGTGGCCTACTTAGTACTACAACTATCAAAAAAATGCAGTGTAAAAATTATACAAACATATGCAGTGACATCTACACATGATGACAAAAAAGTGGACATCATGTACGAAGACATTAAAAAAGCTCTATTAATAGATAAAAGCAACTATCCTCTAGTATTTGATGAATTTGGCGCAATTGCAGAAAAAAAAAGTTATCAGAAGACGAGCCATGCCTTGGAAATAGTGGATCAGGAGGGAGAAACCAAATAGCACATAGATTATCACGTATCAGTCTTCAACTCATTTAACACCGGAAGCAACCAACGCTTGGTAAAAGCTAAAATAGAAATAAAAGAACCAAGAACATATAGAAAGAGAAACACAAACAAAACAAATAAATATACTCTAAAAAAAGAAAGATAAGTATTGCACGGAACTGGGCGAAAAACTAAGAAGGTGCAGAATTTCTTAATGTCAATGATTGTTCTGAGCAATTGACTAAAAAGTCAAATAAATACTGACTAAAATAATAAAGAACATCTATAGACAAAGGAGCAAACTATCCCAAAAAACCAAACAAATTATAGAAAGAACAAACAAAATACAGCACAATACCGAGAAGTCAGAAAAAAGATAAGAAGATATAAACACACATTATGATATTATAAATGTAATAGAAAACAACAAAAGCATGAGTTTTTTAAGAACAATTGAAGAAAGAAGAAAAATAATAACTGTAAAACACTCAAACTATCCAGAAACAATGACATAGACAAAATCTTAAACATAACAGAAGGATTATACAAAAACCTATATAGCAATCAGGTGCAACAACTTCCAGAAATATCAGTAAATAAGAAAAGTAATAAGCGTTGGATTGGAATATATTTCGGAAATAGCTAAAGAAGAAATATTACACGCCTTAAGTAAAAAGAAAAATAATAATAATGAAAGAAGCAGCAGACATAATACTCCTTAAGCTAAAAATACTTTTTAACAGGTTGATAAAACAAGGAAACACACCAGAAAAATGAACGAGGCAGTACTTTGTAAAAAAGGAGACCCAACCCTTCTCCAGAATTATAGACCAATCAGCCTATTACAACAGACATAAATTATTTACAAGAATAATTGGAAACAGAATAAATAATTGAAGAATATCAATTTACAGGCCGAATTTCATAAAGGCTCAGTACTTGCGATGACTTTTCGGCTGTAAAAATTTTAATAGCCAAGATGTTAGAATATGATGTACAATTAGATAGAGCTTTTATTGATTATGAAAAAGTATTTGGTTCGGTCGAACACTAGACTATATTACACGAACTAGCGGGAGTCCGCATTGATTGTAGATATACAAACATAATAAAAATCATATAAGAAAATGTTAAAGCTGCTAAAGCTTTTTGAAATGCAGAGAGGAATAAGATAAGGTGGTCAGTGTCACCGCAATTATTTATCTTAATATTGGAAGGCGTGTTTGATAATTCAAATTGGGAGAACCGAGGAATAAATGTAAATGGAGAAAGACTTACACACCTAACATTCGTCGATGACACCCTCTTATTCACAGAAAATGATCACGCTTTGAAGAAAATGGTAACAGAATTAGAAGAAGAGTTAATAAAAATAAGACTAAAAATAAAACAAAACTATGTGCCTAAAAGAGCCAAAAATATAACTAAATAAACAGATATTAGAAAACTCAAGAGCACATACATACGTAGGATAAACAGTGACACTAAGCAAAGAAAAGAAGGATATCAAAATTAAAATACAAATAAGACTTGGATAGTCAGCTTCCACAAAATTAAAAAATATATATAACCAATGTATTTTTCCAGTAATAACATATGGCAAATAAACTTAAAACATCTTAGAGAGCTATGAAAAGGAGAATACCGGGTCTATTATTGTGGGACACAAAAAGAAACGAATATGTAAGAAATAGGACCAAAGTAATAGACATAGTAGACAGAGTTTTATGTCTTAAGTGGACTATGTAGGACAAATTGCCTGGGTGGAAGGAGAGAGATGGAACAGAAAAGTAATAAAACGGAGGCCGTGGACTAGAAGGCGATCTAGGGGAAGACTAAAAACACGTTGGTATAATGATATTAAAAAGGCATCGGGATTGATCTGGACAAAAACCACTCAAAATAGAACAAAATGAGCGCCTTAAAGGTTAAAGAAGAAGAAGAAGGAGAATACTGATGAAGTATGCGCTAAAGTGGGTATTCGTTATGTCCAGTTAATAATAAAATATGTATTAACATTTTAAAACGCGTTTTTAAGATAAATCTTCTGCGTAATGAATGATGAACAGAAAGCTACGTGATTTTGAATGTTTTGGGCCCTTTGCTTTTTATGAACAGAAAGAAAATATACTTATAATGACTAAAGCAAAAACGGGGTTGCTTGACTAGATTGTTTTTTGTTATCACAAGGCACAGTTTTAACTTAACAGAATTGCAATAATACTGTTGCGTTCTGCTAATGAAGGTAAAACCACAAATTGAGTAAAAAGTTTCAAACAGAAGTGTTTTTTTTTAAACAAACACGCCTCTACATCGTCTTTGTAATTAATAGAATAATTGCATTTTCAAATCTTCAAATATCGTTTTACCCATTTGTTAACAAATGTTTTTCACTATATTTTGCAGCTGCTAGATACATAAATTTCGGTCCTTTCGCATGGTTAATTAAAAATAATGTGTCGCTTCCGAAGTTATGCACTCATTCTAAGGTAAAGAATTCACTGACATCAACAACATAATATGCCAATAAACTGTACGTATACTTTCAAAAAGAGTACCAAATAAAGATTTAAATGAATTAACGAAAATTGTGCCTTCCTAACAAATGCCTTACATACTGTACATATACACTGATATAATAATTATCACTTTTTCTTTATTTGTTCGTTTCAACAGTGTACTGTTTTTTAATCCCTGTTCGGAACACAAATAAAAAAGTAATAAATACATTAAACCCATACACGTTTTGCTATAATTTTTTAACCGATGTTTGTAACTTAGTTACAAAAGTATATAAAAGGCTAATAAATGATTGATAAATCTAGAACCAACGGCAATTTAACAAAATTAAACTTAGATATCGAACAAGTGGCCCATGCTCCCTTGACATGCATACTTTGGCTGGCCACAAACCGTATAACTAGCTCGTACTTGACAGTAAAGTTAACACAGTAGTGCAACATATGGGTCGTGGCTGACTCGCACTAGTTAAAACCTTATTTAGTTTAATGGTTTAAAACTACAAAATAACATTTCGTGTATTACCTGGGTTTGAAACTTATTATGTGTTCAAATATCTACTTGTGTTGCACTAGAATTATTACAAACCCTAGATACAAATCTGATATAAGTTTAAATCTCGCTTTCTTTAACTAATTTTAAAATTTTATTTTAGTTCAAATGCTAGTTAATCATTAATTTTGCTGATTATTTTTAATTTAACTAATTTTAAATGAACAATATCTAAATAAAAATGTAGAAAATCAAATACAAGATTTGGATGCAAAGCAACTTATTTTATTACAAATTCTCTACGGCTGCGTCAACCCTCACCAACTTAAAGTAATAACTTTTTGTTTGTCTGTAATTTATTCGAATAACATTGATTGCGTATGTTGAACAATTTTTTAATTCAATTTTAAAACTGACTGTTTATCTAAACGCTGTAGAGAAATTATCTTAACGTAAAACCAAATCCTCTGTGCTCATTAATATTAATAATATTTAGGTAATAATAACAAAGACTAACACAACACAACTCCACTGTTATGTTTTAGTATTATAAGAACTTTAGGTGCATATTTAACGATAATGTCGTCAAGTTATTCTGCGCGATATCCGCTGATGTTTTGTGCTTCAGATAAGGATTAAACAAGTATACAAAACAAACAAATACTAGAAACATTAATACCAAAACGATTGTCTACTGTATTAAGATTAATTACTAATTTAAACGACGCAGCTGCAACCCTAAAATGGTGTGTGACGTATTTATTCAAAATCCAATTGTTATTAAGTAAAAGTTATCTTTTTAAACACTTTAATTTCCAAAATTGTGTTTCAACGCAAGTATATGCGCTATTTAGAAATCTTAATATTGTTTCTTGCTTTAGTCAAAATTTTGTATAAATTTTGTGTAAGTTAAGACGTTACGTAATGAAGCGTGTGCAACTTAGATGTTCTCAGATTGCTAAAGTTTGTTCTTGGTTTGGGCAGAGTAATAAAAAGATAAGGTGGGTTGTTGGTTGAAATCTCTTTATTTAATCATTTTACAAACTTCTTACTTGTCCATCGTAAAAAATTTAAAATATCGCATTATACCCACTCGGCCTTACAGAAATTTCCAAAATATATATTTTTATTTCAGCCATACCACTACGTCACTATTTTAAAAATTAGGTGGAGCAATAAAGTAAATTTTTAATAACTCCAACAGCATATTTTCTTAATAATTCTTGTTACTTGATACTTTGTAGCAACATAGATGTATCTTATTTCTTAGTAACAATATTTATTTTCTTCTGTTTTGTCTATATATTTAGAGTGACATAACTGTAGCAGTGCAGTTGCTCCAAGACCATGATCGAAACAGACATACCATTTGTAGTTTTTAAAAAACAGACATAAAAATTTAAAAATCTTATAAATGCATTTTTATTACTTAAATTAAAATTATTTTTGATTATTCTTTTAATCCACAGTTGATAGTACTAAATCTATTTTTTGAAAACAGATTATATACTTGAAAGATATTACGAAACTTTTAAAAGTTTACTTATATGCCAGCTTTGGCTAAGAAATTATTTTTGGAATTCAAAATAATAAAAACCACCTTAAAAAGGCGATTTTGCATGAAATCCGTAGCAATAATTTTTATTATATTTATATATATATATAAAATCAAAAAACCTATCTACCCATAAGGATGTAAGGTTACACTTAAGTTTTTCATAATAGCATTTCACAGTCTTATATTTCACTAATCATTGCTGTCACATAAACACCATAACTCTTTCAGTTCGATATAAATTTTTTCCACTTGTTTCTATTTACTGCTAATCTTTTGGCCTCTGTCCACGATTTTCCCTTCTTCTTCAGTATTTTTCAATTGCATCATTCCAAGTTTGTTTTGGTCTTCCTCTCTTTCTTGTACCTATTGATTTGGATTTCCAGATCATCCGTGTCTGCGCTTTTTCTCCCATCCTTTGTAGATGTCCCCACCATCCCAGTTTCTTTTTTCAATAAAGTCTTCTACAGGTTCAATCCTTAGTTCTTTTCTAATAGCTTCAGATACGCCCAGGTATTGGAAGTTGTTCACTTGTTCTACCTTTTCTTCATCTATTTGGATCTTAACTTTTTATTTTCATTTGTTACTACCATTATTTTAATTTTTGACT
Organism: Sinelater perroti; assembly: GCA_036346155.1. Lineage (NCBI taxonomy): Eukaryota > Metazoa > Arthropoda > Insecta > Coleoptera > Elateridae > Sinelater > Sinelater perroti. Next base: position 7,382,876 of record JARFIY010000337.1, on the reverse strand, counting down.
TATTTATCTTCATTCCGTTTTGGCTTAATATTTTGTTCTACACTTGCAAATTTTTCTTAAGTTCCTTCTCATTTCCCGCTATTAACGCTACATCGTCTGCAAATGCACATTCAGATATAACCTTCTCCATCTTTCTATATCCCACAGCCAAGGGTTTTGTTCTTATCTTCGTAATTTGTATTAAATGGTCCATGAAGATAATGAAAAGTAGTGGGCTGAGACATTCACTTTGTCGAACTCCATTTGTGTAAAAAACTTTCGACTCTGCATTCTTGCTTATTATCTTATTTCTTGTCTCTTTGTACATGCATTTCGTGATCCTTATTAATTTCTCATTTATGTGTTTCTCTCTTAAGCACTCGCAATATTTTAGCTCTCGGCAGTCGGTCAAATGCTTTCTCCATATCCATAAATGCTAGGTAAATTGTTTTTCATTTTGCCAACGTTCTGTTTATGATTTCTTTAATTGTGAATACATGGTCCTGTATAATTTTTCTCTCCCTAAACCCACCTTGTAATTGTAATAACTTAGATTACTTCTTTCCTTAGTCTCACTTCTACAATTTTTTCAAGTATCTTCATTGGGGTACTCAGTAGAGTTATACCTCTGTAATTTTGGCATTCCATTGCATCTCCCTTTTTGTATATTGGCAAAATTAATCCGATTTTCCATTCTCTAGGTATTTTCTCTTCTTGCCAGACTTTATTAATTATTTTGAGTAGTATTTGTAGTCCATTTTCTTCTATGTTCTTAATCATTTCTGCTGTGATTTTGTCATTACCAGGTGCCTTCCCATTTTTCATTTTTTTATCGCTGTCACTAGTGTCTTTTTAATAATTCCATTTTCGTCTTCTCTTTGCTCTGTTCTATTTATTGTTTTATTTACGGTTTTTTCAGATTTTTCTCTTACGTGCTCTGTTTCTATTTCAAGCAATTCTTAAAAGTATTTTTTGCATCGTTGCAAACTACGGTTTCGCTTCTTAATATTTCACCTTTTTATTTTTTATTGCGATTACATCTATATTTTTGCTTTCTCTTTTTATTAAAAACCCAAAATCAGAAAAATATACTCCAACCATACCATCGCACAAACTGAAAGTGAAAAGTTATAGAAAAAGTAATAGAAATCATTCTTTTATTGGGTACCATATTATTTATTATTATATTAAAATTTATATGCTATTAAATAATTAACGACTTCTACTTAAACATTTGACTGATATTAAGATCTAAATTTTTAAACTGTTATAAATAAATGCTTTTGTATATCTTTTTCATGCAATTTGCTTACAAACATTTAAGAATAATAATTTTTATGTTGCCCCTCGCTTTTTATAATATATTTCTAAATTTTAGTACTATAAAACAAAAACTATAAATAGAACTAATGTTTATTTGAATAAATAATAGCAAATTTACAAGAAACTATTATCTAAGAGCAACAGGTGGATGAGGAGGGGGCGCCTAGATTAAAACTGCTCCAGGGCACTTATAACCTAATTGCGTCACTGCCTCTTTATTCAGTTATACAGCACCAGAAGAAATATTAGTAATAAAAAAGTATTTAATAATGTTTTAGTAACACGTCTTAGTACATTACTTGTGATTTGATGTGAAAAATTTTATGATTAGCATATTTATGAGATTTGAATTTATTGTAATCATTAAACATTATTAACTATAAATATTTAAATTAAGAAGAACATCTTAATATGCTTAGGTAATTACTTTTTATTAAAATATTAAATTTGTTTACAGTACGCTGGTAAAGTTTAACTTAGAAATTTCACGTTATATTTTATTAATTCTGAATACGCAATCTTTAAGCTTGAATAGAATAACTTGTGCTGTAAACACGGCCTTTATTTACAAACACTGTTTGCTTAGCCTCCATTGCTTTATTGCTTCTACAAGTTTTAAACGATTTAGTATTAAAATTACTTTCTGCGCCAAGTTTGCCCAGTAAACCTACCGTTCGTTTAATATAGGGCTTATAAAATATTCATAAAGTGTTTTTTAAGCGCAGAAAGTGTATTTTGAATGCTGCATCACGGTAGTAAAAATCGCCGAAGAAATGTTTTAGTAGGCACCTATTAATAATACATCTGGCGGCAGTTACGCCGGATTTTCAAAAGAAGCGGGGTTAAATGTCCCCGGGGAACGGGAATCTGCATTTATCAACGCCGATTGCATCTGACGCCCGCACGCACTCTCCCATAATTACTATATCCCAGTGCTTTAGGACTCCTTTCGTATTTAAATCTTTTCGTACTGCTTAACTTTGAAGTAAAAGTCGTAATTTAAGGAAGTAGTGGAAATTCCTCAGTTCTGCCAAGAAAAATCCGAGGTGTTGGAATCCACTTCGTCGTAAATCAGATGCTGATTATAGCGGAGATTGGAGCGGAACTTGAAACCTCTCGCTTTAGCGTAAAATACAGCGCAAACTTTACGACTTTGTCTTAAATTATGACATTTGACATTTTTTAAATCAATCAGCAATAGGATTATGTCACATCTTTTACATTTGTTTTTAATTTTCAATTATGTAACTTGTACTAAACTTTTTATAAATATACTATTCAGTAAAGTAAAAAAAAAGAAAGAATTTAGTAGTAAATTGTGTTAGTTAAGCAAATTTAGTACCTCGAAGCCGAACAATGCAAATATATAGTTAATTATAATAAATATATAACGGGTGCTTTACAATTATTGTAACGAAGATGAATGTAAAAATAAATACAATTTATAACCACCCCTTTGAAATAATCTCACTCAAAGTTAATGTATCGATTACATAAATCTGTGTGCAAAATTTCGCTTAAATCCCATAAGATTTAATAGTTATTATGTTTGTGATATCGGTTACATTCCATATATACACAGCACATCTGAAAAGCATCATAGTTTTTTGTTCTTTATATAGGCGCTATCTGATGGCAAATTTAAAGGCAGAACTTAAAAAAAAGCTTTAGCTGTCAACCAGATTGCATCTCATAGAAGAAATGATGGCCAAGTTATAACGGCTCAAGTACATTCATCGATAATATGGAGCAAACATGTAAATATCAATTTTGTTATAAATAAATGAAACCTGCCTCCAAAATTAAAATAATATTATACTTAGGTACTGTTTAGTACAATGGCAGGAAGGCCTAGAAAATAAGGAACGCACAAAATACCTAACAAGTGCGTAAGCTGGCCATTTTATGTAAGACTCATCAATAAATTCTATTATCTATGTTATATATCAAAATTAACCATTTACAATGTTTTATACGGTAATTTAGATAAAATACAGATTAACAACTAAAATTCCGCAGATTCATTTGATGCTGTAAGACAAATTTATTATTAAATTTACAAAACATTTACATTCTTTTTGCTATCAAGTCAAACAATAAACAAATAGTCTCTTGACTAACTGCATTCTTTCATTAGTGACGCGCTTCCATAATTTATCCAAATTCTTAGAAAGTCATGAATACTGGTCTATTCTTTGCACAATGATACTCTAGATATTATCAGTTGATCAGGTCGGCTAAGGGAGAGTTTTCACTCTGTTTTATTAAAGAAAGTTTATTGTGTTACGTACTACATGTAGTAGAGTATTATCTTGTTAAAGTATTGTTTGCGACACCCTCTAAAGGAGAAGAAAGAGCAAAGGCTGACTAGAGGTGTTATCATAACGAATAGTTTTCCATACCATAATACCTATAGTTGTAGTTGTATGACTCGTACAAACATAGCATTCTTGCACCTTTTCTTCTATTTAAAATTATTATACTTGTATAAAAGGTTTTCCAATAAGACTGATATGATTTTAAAATAAAAAATGTGTGGATTGTGTCCATCTCGATTTCGTGCATACGAGCAAATTCGATAAATTCAATTTTTGATGACTTTGTGCAATAACTCGGGTCTAATGCCACGAATGTAACGTTCTATGTTCAATCTTAATGCAGCAAGAGTTTGTGGTTTCTTTGTATAGAATATAGATTTCAAATAATCCCATGAAAACTAATATAAAAGAGTTAAGTTACACATTCAAAGCCAACTAACAGTAGCATTTCTGGAATATTATATTTTTACCAAAATTTTTTTGCAATACGTCGATAGTGCCATTAGCAGCGTAACATGAGGCACCATCTTGCTGGAATCACATGCCGTTCAAATCAATTTCATCTATATTTAGTAACAAAAAATTTATTAACATCAAACGGTACTGTTCACCAGTCACCACCATACAGCGACCCTTTGCGGTTGCAAGGGCCTCTTATGGATTGACGACAATTTTATTTGTTAACATATCCTCTTAAAGAGAAATGAGCTATATCTAAGTAGACAATTTTTTTCCCAAAATTATGATCCGTTTCAAGTTGCTTTAAAGCCCAAGCAGCAAGTCATGGCCCTTACGATGGTCCAGTGGCTTCAGTTCTTGGCTCAATACAATTTTATATTTGTAAACACATATTTTCGAAAATACGCCAAGTTGCCGTTTTTCTAAGCTCAGTTCTTGAGCACGACGAGGAATCGATAAATTTGTAGCCTCTGTAGCGCTGTCCCTTAGAGCAGCAAAGTTTACTACATTTCTTGCATTTCGACGTTTTGTTGGTATTTTGGCATCGTAAAGAGTAGAATATCATTCAATTTTTTTACCGATTCGACGAATAGCAAGCACAAAAAGGCGATTATGTAAACCATAAGTTTTTCGAAAGGCACATTGAGTGTTTACAAAAGAATTTCTATATTTATAAAATGTTTGGACTATAACCAAACGATCATTAAGCTTGTATTCCTCAATGAAGAATGGTCAGAGTGTATATAATGACAATTAGTGATAGTTATAACATTTTAAGCTGAGCTAAGCATAAATTGGTTAACGTTTTACTTAAAAATCACATCATTTTTATCAGAAAACCCTCAATATTTTTCTTTTCTATTTATAAGAAAAACAAATAACAGAATTTTCCAAAAGTAGTGACATAAGTATCCTCAATAATATTATGTCCACAAAATATCTACGATATCTAATTAAAAGTCAATAAATGTGACATGTTCGAGAAATACCAAATTACTCACTACAATATATTATTACATTTAATTTCGTGACAGAAAATATAATTTTTTACTTCAAATTCGTTTATTTGTAAACCTAAAATGTAAACTTTTTTGCTTTATTTGCAAAACCGTAACTGTGCTTCTATTGGTAACATTTTTACGTGCCATTATTTGCATCACTATTCATTTTATGAAGATATGAAATATTTGATACTTATATGGTTTTTTCATTCAATAATTTTCTTTTAATTTAAATATTCAAAATTTAAATCCGCATTTCTTGATATCAACAAAAATATTATAGTACTTGTTTAAATGTTGGGGTCTCTTAGGTCTGACAATCTTTTATTTGTTTCTAAATAACAAGATAACTATTAAGAAATATTATCGTTTATGTTAAAACAGATACTCCAGTATTTCACATAAAATAGAATATTAAATATCGAATAAACGTTTTAGAATTAAGATAAGCATGATATTTTAACAATTCCAAAAAATTTTAAGAAATAGTGCAATATCTTTACTTTTGAATTTTTATTTTAAAAACGTTAAAACTTCTCAATATTTGTTATAAAAGTGTTAACATGATTTGAACGGTAAACAAATATTAAGATCATAAGAAAGTGTGATACATCAAGAACGCGCATTATGGCTTTAACAATTTATTAGTGAATACACCACCATAGTCTATTCGAAATCTGTGTTAGTTGCAAGTGTATATAAACTCTAAGATATTTGACAACAATATCTTTTAGACTCCAGGGTATAATAGTTCCCTTAATTTTGATTCTGAGCGGATTCATTATTCTTCTAATTGTGAAAGTAAATATTTTAATTTGGTATTTAAAATGATTTATCTGTATGTTTTATTTTCTAAATTATTCATTAATTTGTCGGTAACATGTAACTTTTGTGGTGCATCTTCTAGCTTTGAGTGATTATAACAGTGTCGTTGATATATATATATATATATATATATATATATATATATATATATATATATAGCATTGATATATAAAACATATAAATGTTAAAAAATTAGTTTTAAAAAGGTTCTTTGTGGAACATTAGGATGTATGTATGCATTTAATTTTATAAATATATAAATTGGATTTTCCGGCAAACATTCTGTCTTAAGGAAAGCCAGAGATTATTGCTTCTAAGTAATTAGATACTTTTATATTCAGAATACGTTTTTTATGCCTTCAATTGACACCTTAATAAAAGCCTGCGCCACCTCTAGAAAAACTACTACAGTGTAACACTTGCTTTGATATCCTGTTTTTATTATTTTGTGATGACCATTCAAATGTCGTTTTTAAAGTCAAATGAACAAGGTTGTAGTATGTTCATAGTTTCATTAAATGTTGATAACCAAATAAAAATAATTTTTACAAAAGCATTCAAGGATTGCTTAGTAAGCTTATTGGTCTGTAAAAGTTTTCCATTATTGTTAGCAGATTGGGCAAAAACGACAAAGTAATTATTTCTCTATGGTCTAGAGCAATAACTACTTCGAAGGCATGCGTTAAATAGACAGTCTGTGATTAAATTTTACGGTAGTTTTAGATATAACATTGTGACCGCAATTTTCTATTTTGAAAAGTTCGAGTGCGGGCGGTCGACGGAGGTAGACGTGTAAACGTAAATTACGAGAAAACAGTTTAATTACAACGGGTAATAAATTGAAAGAAAATTATGAGGTAATTTTGAAAAAAGGTGATAAATACAGTACCTAAAACGGGGAAGTTGAGTCGTTTTAAAATTTCTAGCTACATACAAGCCTGAATATCGGCAAGGCAAGTTAACAGGGATCAAAAGATCAGCGGCGAAAGAGTCACAGTGGCGATATCGGAAGGTGAGCCATTTCGATAAAAATTTATTTGTTTGTAAAGTTAACAAATATTTGCAGTCAAAATAAAATACCAGCTTACGTAGCATATTGACAATATGGAAAAAAAACTGGAGTAAATAAACAATAGACTTGAAGAAATTAACAAAAACAACGAAAGAATAAATTAGATGAATCGCAGGAGAAAATAAAAAAAATAATTATAGAAAAGGTGAGATTAACAAATAAAGTTTATAAATTAAAACAACAGGAAAGAAGATTAGAATTACTAAAGAAAATGCGCAAAAAGAAGATAATTTTACAAGGAATTAAGGAAAAGGACAAGAAATGGATTTAACATTGACACAAAACATTTGTACTATACTAATAGATATAGAAATTTAAATAAATATAGAACAAGAAACTCAAGAAGTTAGAAGACTAGGTAAACAGAAAAACCACATCAAACCTGTATTAGTAGAATTAAATAGATGGGAAAAGAAAATGTAAATTAAAAAGGCAGAGAAAAACTCAAAAATTTTAAAAGACACAAAAGTGTGGATCGCAATATATTTTCCAAAGAAGGTCCTTGAACAAAGAAAAATGCTGAAAACACTAATTAGTGATGGTAAAAGTTTGACGCTCGAACGACTAGAAGAAAAGGAAAGTAAAAAAGGGAAAATGATAAATCAAGCCAAATTTAAGAAAACGAGACATAATACGAGGAAATAAAACAGAATAAGAAGAAACTAAAAAAGTTAAATAGCTATTAAATAGACCTCGACTAGAAAACATTGAAGACCACAGATACGATATAAGGGAAGATGGGAAAGACACAAATATTAAAGAAATGATAGATACAAGAAAAGTAAAATATTTAGGTTGTTGGAATGTAAGAACTATGGTAGGCAGAGAGAAAATAAATTAGATAAATCAAATGGAAAAATATAGAATAGTGCTACTAGCACTAAGCGAAACAAGATGGCTAAAAAACGGAAAATGAGATTTAGAACGAGGAAAAACGTTACTATATTCAGGGAAAAAAGGAAGATGAAACCCATAAAAAAGGAGTTGCCTTTATAAAAAATTGAAAATCAAAAATAGTACTTATAAATTGGGAAGCCGTCTCCGAGAGAACAATTGTTGCCAGATTCAATGCAAAAAGTTTTCAACATCACAATAATTAATACGTATCCCCCAACAAATGTAGAAATAGAAAACAAAAAAGATGAATATTATGAGAAATTGCAAAAGAAAACGTACGAGAAAGCACAAAGGAGATATGTTTTTATTAATGGGAGACATGATCGCAAAAGTTGGAAAGAAGAATGAAGACCAAGAAGAAAGAATGAGAAAAGAAGAAATAGGAGAGAAAAATGATAATGGTAAAAGGTTTTTGGATTTATGTACAGTTAACAACTTATTAATGTAAGATAGTGTCTTCCCACATAAACTAAAATATAACATCGCATAAATAAGACCAGGGAAAACACCCCGTTATCAAATTGATCATATTACTATCGATAAAAGACATATAAATTCTCTACTAGATGTGAGGGCGATAAATAAAGCCGATGTAGGATTAGATCACGCTTTCATAAAAGCAAAATGCAAAGTCAAACTAAAAACTAGAAATAACAAAATTAATATGAAAACAAATATAACACACATCTATCAAAGGATAAAGAAACGCACAGAATTTTTTGCAAAAAATTGGAAGATAAAATAAAATTAAATATGGATGTACTAAACATAGAATAGCTTTAGGAAAAATATAAAGATGTGTACAAGACAACAGCAGAAGAAACGATAGGAATAAAAAAGAGAAAACACAAGCCGATGATGACGCCAAAAAAGGAGATTTGAATAGGGAAAAGAAATAAACTAAAATACAATATACTAAGCGCAAGAACAGACAAACAGAAGAAATTGGTTGACCAACAATACTGGGAAAAAACAAAAAAGTGCAAGAAAGGACCGGAGAAAACAATTAGAAGAATTGCTAAGGGAAGCTGAAAGGGCAACAGGCAAAAATGACTTAAGTATGCTGTGTAGAATAGCAAAGAGAATGGCTGGGAAAACAAATATAATAATAAATAAAACTAAAAACAAGAAAGGAAGAATTCGCACATCACAAAACAAGATATTATATAAATGGGTAGAATATTTAAAAGAAATATATAGCATAAACAAGAATAGTAATACTATAGAAGAAAATGGAGGAGAAAATGAAAAAGAAAAACTTTAACTAAATATAAAAATGAACGAAAGAAGAGATTGTTTAAGCCATTAGACGGCTAAAAAGTGATAAAGCGGTGGGACTAGACGACATTCCAGGATTAAGGCAGGACTTGTATCAATCGTAAAAATTTTACATAATCTATTAAAGAAAATTTTAACAGAAGAAAAATTCCAAAAGATTAGACAGAGGGTCTAATTGTTAAAAAACCTAAAAAAGACAATACCACAAAATGCGATAACTGGAGAGCTATTACAATATTAAACACCACAAGCAAGATGTTAACGCAATTAACACTTGAAAGATTAAACAAAGTAACCTATGTAAATTCAGAAATAATCAAGCCGGGTTCAGACTACGAAGATCTTACATTTGTCATATTAATAATTTAAGGATAATTCTAGATGAATATAATGAATGGCAAAATAACTACACATAAATTTCGTTAATTTTAGAAAAGCATTTGATAAAATAAAGAAAGAAAAAATGTGGCAAATACTCAAGATTTGTGGAATTCCAGATAAATACAGAAGACTTATTAAACTACTCTATGAGAACTATAACGCCTGTATAATACACAATGGAAAAAATCGGATAAGTTTGTAATTGAAAATGAAGTGAGAAGTGCATACTGTCGCTCTTACTACTAATAATGTAATTTTCCAATATAACTAATTTCTAATGAAACAAACCGTAAAAATCAAAAAAGAACTAGTATGGAGATTTAGTACAAAATTTGAAAACCTAGAATATGCAGACGATATCTGTTTAATTACTGAAAAAAGAGAACACCTACAAGACAAATTAAACCTACTAAAAGTAGCAACACGCACAGTAAGATTTCAAATTAATACAAAGAAGACGAAGACAATAAGTGCATGCACAGCATATGCATCCGAAATGAAAATAAAAGGAAATAATATACAAAAAAAACTTTACTTATCTAGGCTGCATAGCAGATGAGCGAAGAGGATGTAAGACAGACATAAAAGCAAAGATATAACAGTTGGGCTGAAAAGTTCGTAGGCTAACATAGAAAAAAAATTTTTTTTGATAAAATTGGATTTTAATATTCAATATAATTGCCTTCGAGGGCGATACACCGATTATAGCGATCATACAATTTTTCTATACCATTTTTAAAATATATTTTGTCTTTAGCCTCAAAATAAGCTTCTGTTTCGGCAATTACCTCTTCATCGGCGCTAAATTTCTTTCCAGCGAGCATTCTCTTGAGGTCTGAGAACAGGAAAAAGTCGCTGGTGGCCAGATCTGGAGAATACGGTGGATGCGGAAGCAATTCGTAGCCTAATTCATGCAATTTTGCCATCATTTTCATTGACTTGTGGCACGTTGCATTGTCTTGATGAAACAGCACTTTTCTTCTTCAAATGGGGCCGTTTTTCGTGATTTCGTCCTTCAAACGCTCCAACAACGCTTTGTAATAATCGCTATTGATGGTCTGGCCTTTTCAAGGTGATCAATAAATACTGATGCCATAAACCTTGCTAGCCGATTATTGCGTCTTTCCACTTTTGGATTCGGTTCATCGCGTGCAGTCCACTCGGCTGACTGTCGATTTGACTCTGGAGTGTAGTGATGAAGCCATGTTTCATCCGTTGTCACATATCAACGAAAATTCGTTATTATTACCGTTGAATATCGCTGAACATTGTTCAGAATCAACGACACGTTGAAACTTTTGCTGGATTGTGAGCTCGCGGCACTCACTTTGCACACAGTTGTTGCATGTCCAAATATTCAGGCAAGATATGTCCAACACTGTATTTTGATATCTTCAGAGTCTCAGCTATCTCGCTTAACTTCAATTTACGGTCATTCATAATCATTTTGTAAACTTTTTATGTTTTCGTCCGTTACAGCCTCTTTCGGGCGTCCACTGCGTGCATCGTCATCAGTGCTCATCTCGCCTCGTTTAAACTTGAAAACCACTTCTCAACGGTCGATTTTCCTGGTGCACAGTCTAAATAATGCTTATCAAGCCAAGCCTTGGTTTCAACGGTATTTTTTGCCAAAAGCAGTGTTTTATTAATACTCTAAATTTATCCATTTTTAAAATTAACAATAGTTGCTTCACTCAAAATACGATATCTCCTAAACTAATAGTCCGACAGTTGTCAAATTTATACACGAGTCTTTTGAAGGTTAGGGTTAACTAAAAAGCACATGGATTTAATACTACTAGCGCCGCTTATGTGTCAGCCTACGAACTTTTCAGCCCAACTGTTATAAAGCACAAACTTCCTTTAGAACACTATAAAATTTGGATGTCAAACGAAATATCAAAGAAAAAGCTGAGGATATTCAGAATAAATGTAATTACTGTACTTTTGGGCGGATGTGAGAGATGGGCGCTAAATAAACTACTATAAAAAATACAAACATTTATAAATAAATGCCTTAGAACTATAATGAAAATCCATAAGCCAATCACTATTACAAACAATAAACTATGGAATATTACGGAGCAAGAACCAATTAGTATGACCATATTATAACACTACTGGAGATGGTTAGGGCATACTTTGAGAAAACCATATTCAGATAAAAACCGGCAAGCACTTAAATATAATATTAAAGGAAAAAGGAAGAGGAAGATAAGCCTTAACTTGGAGAAGAAACGTACTTAGGCAATGCAAATAAATGAACATGACATGGAACCAAGTGAAAGAAGTAGCGATAAACAAAAATAGATGGAAAGACTTGAAAGTATATGCAACCAACAAGAATAAAACGTACTCAACTTCCCCAATTAAAGTAAATTGTTTAAAGTGTTCAAGTTAAATAGTGAACAATTATAGTATAAGACCGACTACCTTATGCTACGGAAAGTGACTTAATCAGAGAAACATTTTTGACGCTCTCTATTCCTAAATGAATTAAAAGGATCGAAGAAGAATAAGAAGAAGATCTTTTTTTTTTGAGGAGAGCACTATCATTTCTTTTGGAGTTGTGGGTTCATCGTAATATAATTCATTACATAACAAAAACAAGTAAAACTAATTTTTTGTCAGCTATACAGTATATGCTACTGACAGTGGATAGTATAGAGCTTTTTTATAGTTCTTTGGTGTTTCTCTAGTAGTTTTCCATATTTATACACCATTAGAGTCAAATATGCATTGTTTATCCTCTATGATTCAATTTTGAATTTCTTTAGCTATTTGCTAGCACAGTGCGTGAGACTATCCAATAATTGCTTGGTGTCAGGAATTTTTGCTATTTGGCACTGTTTTGTTTGATTTTTACTTTTATTAACCTTATGTGATTTGAAGGTTAATTATAGTTGTTGGTTTGGCCTGCTTTAAGATTATTGCTAACGAATTTAGGGTTATTATAGTTGATCTGATGTTAATGGTACTAACGTCCAGATTTTTTTAGCTTATAATGCATTTGGTTTGTTAAGGTTGTCATGCAGCTTTCCCTAGTACCCACCGAACTAGAAAATTAATAGGTTTATAAGTAGAATTTTATTGAAAGTGTGCTTAGAAATAATAGGTAGGTAATTTGAGTTATGCTCGGTTAATACCACTTGGTTAATTTATGTTGGAAAATTTGTTAAATGGCAATATGTAGTAAGTCTAGCTGATGGTCGGCTTCACAAGAAAATTATGTGTACTTATCACATTCCATCAACTAAAAGGTAGGTATTATCGAAAACCATTCAAGTTTAATTGCTTCAGGGTTCGCCACTCGATAGCACCATGCTCTTCTATTACTAGTATTTGTTTTTTTTTTGTGTCGAATATGACTTCAAGTTGTTTTTAGTTCATTTTTCTTTTGGTTGTATAAATGTGCTTATAATACAATAATAATAATAATTGTAAGCCTCTAACGCCCCACGTGAAAGTACGGCCTGCGAACTGAGAGGATCTAATATGTTTGGTACTGTGCCCGGTCGTTACGCATCACCTCTGATGCGGGGCGAGACAAGCCTTAGACAACCGCCATTATTACCCCTTACTCGAGCAAGCGCAAGTACTCAATTATTTTCAGCGATTGAGTAGGCCATCCCCCAGATATTAGAGAACTCCGGGAATGGAACGCAGGTCCGTCCGCTTAAAAGAGTTAAACAACCTTTATTTTAGCTTGGCTGCAATTTGACTCTAGTAAATTTCAGGCAAGTATTCGATAGATCGGCAAGGGGATGGTGTTTGAATTTTTTTTAGCCATGACTGCTATTTTAGCGAATGCTGCTTTTCCATTCCTGTCTAGCTAAAAATGCTGATGGCTCACTTGCAATGCCCTTTAAATTCTAGTTTAAAAATGGTCCGTTTTTTTATTATTATAGTGAAACTATGGTTTATTAAAAACGTGGTAAAATGTAATTAGTAATAATAAATGTTTAATTATAGAAAGATAAGGAGTTTTTAATTAATTGAATAATTTGATAACATTATTTGACTGGGAGAGTTTATTTATGGAGCTGAGATCTTACTTACTGCATAAGATCGTCGTGGTAAATCCTAGAAATAAATATACAATAACGATATCATTAAAATACAAAAAAAATTAAATTTATTTACATGACACTTAGCATAATTAAAATGAAAACCTCATTAGCTATGAACTTTTTGAGCCGGGACCTACGGGTGCCTCTTTGTCCTCTATGATGAAGGCCCTTAAGCTATCCTTGGTGTTATGATGTCTCTCATTGACTTTCAGTTCGACCACTCCCTAGGCATAATGGTCAAGAGGATTGTAGTCGGGGCTGAAATGTAATCACAAGTCGGGGGACCAATGGTAATATAATTTGTTCTATGGTTATGACCAGAGCTCTTTTGGCTTCTGGACTGGAGTAGAGTCTTACTTGAACACGTACTCTCGCCCAGCAGCTACCTTCTCTATCCAGAACTTAGCAATTGCCTCCAGCACGTTAATATAGCTCTCGGAGTCATATTAAAACCATTTTTCACAACCCTAAGCAAGAGCACAGACAGTCATGCTCCTCCCAGGATTATGTTTGATTTTTACTTTTAATTTGTAGTCGAATCCAATAATACTGTTTGCTGTGAGCTGCTTTATCCTCAGTTACCTCCTCCCGATGGTCTGATTTTTTTTATTTCTTGGCCACGTTGTAAACTTGGATCTGTCTGTACCTAAACCACGCAATCATTTCTGTGGTCGATTTTTTGGTGCTCTCAGGTCGTATTCTCAGCTAATTTTGTTGACAATTGTAGGTTCTTGGTTATGAGAAGCTAACGTGAATTACCGGTCAGGAAATTTCCATTTTTTCGAAATATAACCTAAAAAATTCAGTATTTATTTATGTGGTTGTAGTTGTGATTCTGTTGATGATATATAACCATATATAACGCTTTTGTATCTTTGTTAAAAATAATTTATTTCGTCTAGTTTACTCTAAACTTTGCGCTTTCAAATTCCTATTCATTAATCTAACACAATATCGATAATGTTGTAATTATGTTGTAATATTATTTAGATAAATCATTTTAAATTTACTTACTAATTAAACTTCTAATCGCTTTCATGTCGCTGTCTTGTTCCGATATTGAAGTGCCTAAGTTGTACCCACACAATTTCAACGTTTACATTCGACCCAACCAATTTATCTTGTAAGTTAACTAATTAAAGTAATTTATGTTTTTACTGTTACATCGCCGAAAATATTAATGTGCTAAATAAAAATGCAAGAATGGCAAAGAACTTTTTCAAATTCGTTAAAATACATTCAAATTAACCGTAGACGCTTTGAGTTTATTTAAAGAAAAAAATATATAACGCAGTTATTACAGTAACTTAGAAAAGTCTGCAACAACTGCCACATTCGATATATCTGTTCAAAGTTAAAATTGGTTTTACCCAAACTTAGCGAAGTACGAAAATATCAAAGGTACAATTTTGTCAGAATTGCTTTACATTTTTATTAGCAGATTCAAAAACGTAGTATAAGCAAACATAAAATTTAACGTTCTCTTTTATGTAGATTAACAGCATGTAATAATATTTTCAGTTTATTTCAATTTTTTTATTGTCGTTATGAAAACGTACAAATAATACAGTCTCTCTAAAAAAAGTTTATTTTTAAGATAGTTATAAAAAACAAAGGAGACGTCTATTAAAAAAATATTTGTTATTAACACACAGACTTTGCAAAATTATTTTTTAATAATCCCAATTAATTACGATTTTGCACACTGGCGACACTATTTTAAACGAGAAGCGAGATTTCTGATCACCGCGCGGTACGTAGTCTCCGTAATAGATGCCATTTCTTAACGAATATTTTCTTTCAATTGGGCCAGAGAGTCCGAATTACTGCTGTACACTCTTGATATAAGACATTCCCACAAGAAAAAATCCGTAAGAGACAAATCAATGCTGCATGAATTCATATTCAATGAAGTACGAGTTTATTATCCTTTGCACTGACATTGCACCCCATACAGTCACTTTTGGTGAATGATGGGATTTCTCATGCTTGAATTGTGGGTTCTTAGCGTTCCAGTAACGGCATTTCTGTTTATTAAAGTGGCTATTCAGGTGAATATACGCCTCACCCGAAAACAAAATATTGTTGAATGAATTTGAATGCTCAGTTCCATAGTTAACTAGCGGTCGACATAGGAGTATAAATATACAAATATATGATTTTTTGAATTTTACGTTCCTACTATAAAATTTTTTTCAATTATATGTAACTCCCCCTTTTAATATTGCTTTTTCTATTTAGTAATCAATCACACATGGATTTGTAGCAAGAAATAGCTAAACAAACAATAAATTATGATTGTTATATAGTTTAATTTTTTTTCTGGTTTATTTTTCAAACAAATTGTATATAACAAATTGGTCCACTCTGTATTTCGTTTTGACAAATTCCCTAACCTAAAGGTAGAAAATTTGACAAAATAAACGTCATTTTGACGTTTCATGTTGGTCTGACATTGCAGATGTCATTTTTAACTTTTAGTTACCAACCGCATACAATTATGCATTAAAAAAATATTGGTGACCAATCATACAAAATTATAGACTGAAAAGTCACTTAGTAAAAATTTATATTATAATTTTTTTTTTTACTTTTGAAACAACTTATTTATATATTTACAAAGTTAAATTCGTATTATCGGCAAAGTCAAGATGCATTTACAAAACGTTAATTGCTTCCCCGTAGATTTCGGCATGTGACCGCCGCGGCAGGGCCTGCAGGGCCTGCAGAGCCCAGGGCCCGCAGCGTCCCGGGACATCCGGAACTTGACTCGCGAATACTGACGGAACGAATAATCGTAGGAACGTGATTTTTGGCACACGAGTGCTTTATTGTTCGATCTCAATTATGGATCAAACGAAAGTTTTTTATCGTTTGCGGTTCCGGAAATATAATACCTCGGTTGCGCCTGCCGCCGGTTCAGAAATTTGTCCTTCGGGAGCGCTAGGGGCCGCGCGGAATGGCACAAACGATTTTTGCTATATATTTTCTAAATTATATTTCCGTTTTTAATATTGCTTTTTCTATTTACTAATTATTCACAAATGGATTTGCATTAAGTAATTGCTAAACAAACTAAAGTCATTAAGTAAAATTTTGATTTATTGTTATTTTCTCTTTTTACTTTTCAAACAACCTGTATACGAAAAATTGGTCCGCTTTGAGAAATTCTCTAACCTAAAATGTTAAATTTGACAAAGCAAATGTCATTTTGACGTTGTAAACGTTGGTTTGACATTGCAGATATCATCTAGAATTTTAGTTACCGACCACATATAATTAACATTAAAAAAACATTCGTAACCAACCACGCAAAATTATGGACTGTAAAGTCACTAAGTAAAATTTAATTATTTTTTATTTTTTCTCTTTTTACTTTTGAAACAATCTGTATACAACAAATTGGTCCGCTCTGTCTTTCATTTTGACAAATTTCCCAACCTAAAATTATAAATCTGACAAAGCAAATGTCATTTTGACGTTACAAATGTTGGCCTGACATTGCAGATGTCATCTAGAATTTTAGTTACCAACCACATATAATCAGCATTAAAAAAAAAAACATTCGTTACCAACCACGCAAAATTATGGACTGTAAAGTCGCTAAGTAAAATTTTAATTTTTTATTATTTTCTCTTTTTACTTTTGAAACAACCAATATACAACAAATTGATCCGCTCTGTATTTCGTTTTGACAAATTTCCTAACCTAAAATGATAAATCTGACAGAGCAAATGTCATTTTGACGTTATAAATGTTGGCCTGACATTGCAGATGTCATCTATAATTTTAGTTACCAACCACTTATAATCAGCATTAAAAAAAAACATTCGTTACCAACCACGCAAAAGTATGGACTGTAAAGGCGCTAAGTAAAATTTTAATTTTTTATTATTTTCTCTTTTTACTTTTGAAACAACCGGTATACAACAAATTGGTCCGCTCTGTGTTTCGTTTTGACTAATTTACTAACCTAAAATGTTAAATCTGACATAGCAAATGTTATTTTGACGTAAATGTTGGTCTGACATTGCAGATGTCATCTTGAATTTTAGTTACCAACTACATATAATTAGCATTAAAAAAAAACATTCGTTACCAACCACCCAAAATTATGGACTGTAAAGTCGCTAAGTAAAATTTTAATTTTTTATTATTTTCTCTTTTTACTTTAGAAACAACCTGTATATCACAAATTGGTTCACTCTGTATTTCGTTTTGACAAATTCTCTAACCTAAAATGTTAAATTTGACACAGCAAAGGTGATTTTGACGTTGTAAATGTTGGTCTGACATTGCAGATGTCATTTTGATTTTTAGTTACCAACCACATATAATTATGCATTAAAAAAAAACTAATAAATTACTTCCAAGATGATATTAGAAAATATTGAAATAATTATTCGTATAATACAATATGCAGCGGAACTGCTTGCTGCTACCAGCTGGCACCATCGAAATTTTTCTTGGGCCGGTAGGGATCGGCCAGCAGGGATCGGCCAGCAAAGATCGGCCAGCAGGGACGGCAGCTTCCCGGGGCGGACGAAACTAACTCCTGAATACTGACTGAACGAATAATCGTAGGAACGTAATTTTTGGCACACGAGTGCTTTAGTACCCGCTTTCAATTATGGCACAAACAAAAATTTTTTTTATCTCTTCCGGTTCTTGTAATATAATACTTCGAATGCGCCTGCCGCCGGCCTGGAATTTGTTATTCGGAGGCGTTCAGGGACGTTCGGAGCCGCGCGGAAATACACGAACGATTTTTGCTATACATTTCGTAATGTCAACATAACGTCAACGCATATTTCATCAATGTGTCGGAGCGAGACGGAATTAGGTGACGCGCAAACGAAATTATCGCGGGCACCGTCGAATTTTCCCTTCTTTTGGCTGGACGGCGGGGTCCCCGGGAATGTCAAAATTAAAACGCGAATTCTGACCGAAGGAATAATCGCAGAATTATGATTTTCGGTATACGCGTGCATTACGGTCGGCTTTCAATTTTAAAGCAAAAGAAAATTTTTTATCGCATCCGGTTCCGGAAATGTCAAATTTCGGCGCCCCCGTATGAGCTGCGTGAAAAAGTCTCCAACAAAAAAAGGACCCCCTTTAGGCTCCATAACTTGGTAAAGGAGCCGTCTTCGTATCTCCTGCCGTTTCGGAGATGTAAGCGAAAAAGTGATTTTTCCCAACTTTGGGGCCGTTTTTGGGCAGGGGTTCTTAAGCGTTTTTTGAAGCCAGACGTCGAGATGGCTATGTCATACACTATGTTTATTTTCTTCAATATGGCCGAACTATCGATCCATAAGGGTGCGGTTCGAAAGAAAAGTTTGTTGAAAAGGGGGTGTAACTCATTTGTATATTAGTACTCCTAAGTACTCCTAATAACGAATTGATATCTCTGACGGCATCGTTGGGTTTTAATTCTTTCACCAATTGAATTTTATAAGTGTGCAGACACAAATATTTAAGTAGAAAGCGGTTTAATGATGACCTAGGTACATTAAAAACACTTGCTCGTTTATGAACAGATAGGTCAAAAGCCTCGTGAACGGATTGTCGCACGCTCTCTATGTTTTTGTCAGTTCTTGATAATCTTGTCCCTTTAGACTTAGGCTTATCCATACTTGAACCGGTTTCTTTGCACTTACGTATACATTTCTGATGAGAAAAATACTTGACGCTAGATTTATGTTAAGCAAATCATGATGATTACTGAACTTTCTTCGTGTAATAATCGTGGAATTATGGTTTTTGTAAAATTTTTACACACAAAACGCACGATCCATTCGCGAAAAGCGCTCCATAGCGACTAAATCTCCAAAATCCGCGCTACCGATTGACATGCTCCTCATGCCCCTCTGGTTCGTTGCGTTCACGCAATAAGCCAATTGAAACTTTCTTTTGGCACACCCAGTATAAACATTAATTTATTTCATGCACATAGTTTAAATTTAGTAATTTATAATTAACATTAAAATTGCGCTGCTTTTGGTAATTGTCAAAATGAGATTTTTGCAAATACTTCTAAACAATTCTTTTAATTTAAGCTCTGCATGCGTAACGTTTTGAGCAATAAAAGAATCTCTTTAATAGCAGTGCAAAGTACATTTTTCGTTTTCCTTTATGTTTGGTCATATTGCTGTGCACGTCTTTTTATATACCCTGCCTACCGTGCGCCCCTCCTTGTTTGTTTTATTGCTGGAGGAAATTTACTTTTGCTGAAAGTTTTTACGCCTAATTGTGTACACCTCCATTGCCTTTGCCTTTATTTCAATCTCAGGTTTAAAACTTGAAACAATTATTATTAAACATTTATGCACAGGTTCTATAAGGCATAATATCTAAAGGGTGTTCCATTTGATTTTGCAATACAAAACATTTATTTAAAAAATAACATTTTTTTATTTTAATATAAAATACATATTTTAAAATTAATTGTGAAACAAAATTCTCAACATTTTAATAGTACACTTTTACTTTTTATGATATTTTCTGATAACTGTGATTTAATTCCCCTAATAATAGAGTGAAATGCCCGTCTTACATTCAAGAATTGTTGTTCCTAGACACATAAAATTTTATAAACTCCTAAAGAAAGAATACGTACTTTTTCGATAGCCAGTTCTTGTTCCTTATAAGATGACACATACTAAACAGTAACTCGTTGAGGATGCAGCAAACATCTATGATTTATTTTAGAATTTGGGGTTTAAATTCGACACTTGGACTTATTTACAAATTCATCAGGTTGATGGTATTCTTCGTAGCTAAGGATAATTTTATTTGAAATTTTTTTGTTCCTAAAATCCATGCCACAAGGTTTTTTAATTGAGTGATAGTTTTGAATTTTATAATCATATGCAGCACTTTTATGAAAATTTACCATAATATGTTTCTAGAAAAAGCAATTGTCGAAATTGTCAGTTTTACAATCTTTCAAAATAATACTTTTCACATAATAATAGAAATAAAAACAATATACGCCAGTCTCACCAAAGCACCCGATCCATATTTTAAGCAGATGGGATGACCTTAAAATACACTCTAATACCCTTTGCAAGTTGCAATTCAGTTTCTCTACTACAGACAAACTAATTGATATAGTCTTACAGTAAATACTGTTTGGGAAAATAAATTTGAAATAATGTTTGTACCACAAACGCACGGAAAAAAGTATTAGATTAGCAGTATGGTAATTCATAAAGCCTTTCCAATAAATAAAATCTGTTAACGAATTGTTAACTAGACAAAGTAATCTTAATAATAAATAATCAATCCACAGTTTAACTATTTTTTGAATGGGTTCTGGTTTGTATTTGTGGAAAAGCTACTTCAGTATTCTATTAAACAACGAATAAAATTGCACGTTCGGAGTTTTAATAAATGGCAATTATTACAGAGACGTTAAATGAAGAAAATGAGGTTAAGATGAATAAGAAACAAACATTCCAATAGACTGGTACAAGAATCAATAAATTAGAATGGCAGTTATAAGTCCAATCGAAAATATTTGGTCTTATAACATAGGGTCAATGGTAAACTTATATTAATTATGAAAAGAGAAATATGGTACTCGCTTTTTGATTTTTACCCTGCAAATATGGTTCTTAATAGTGGAATATGCGATGATAAAAGATAATGGTAATTGGACGATTACAAAATTGGCGTAATAATATTTTCTAAGTGCTTTGAATTGTTTTTTACTTTTTCCCAAATAATAATTATTCTTAAAATCTACCCGCCTTGTGAGAAGACTGCACAGTACAATAGAATTATTACGGTTGGGAACATAGATAAAATAAAAAGCCCATAGTAGTCGAATTATAACGAAAGTGAGGTTTAAACATAACGAGTTAATATTTAAGAACGAAAAAAATTATATATGGGTGGGTATAATTATAATTTTATCCCTCCTTATATATATAGGCCACCCAATTAATAACTGCTTTACAAATCACAGCTGCGTTGCAAATGAAGAAAACGTGTGGCTGATAACCAAAGAAGTGAGAGATATATTGAGAATAACAGAGCTAAATTTCAAGAGGGAAGTTCACAATATGCAGAGGGGTAGAAAACGAACATAAAAAATATGTAGAGAAATAAAAGTAAAAACGCTTACGTCCAAGATTATATATATTACTTTAAGTTATTCAATTCAATTCAATTTTAAGTTCAAAATCAAAGAGTTGTGCATCTAGAGATTTACAACATTTTGTGGTATTTATAGAAAGAACATTGATAAAAGATATTGGAGAAAAAGTTTTATTATTTTAAAGAGAGCTAATTCAGGTAATAGATTCGCTTTGTTTACGAATGTTATACATACGGCTCTAGTAACAATTTCTTTAATGCTTTAATATACAATAATCGACACAAACCAACAAGTAACCAAACATTATCATCATAATATTACTTAACTATCGCACTATTACTATTATTATTACGCGAATAAGAATTATTTACCCTTGTCTGTTTTTGTAGTCTTTGTTCTTCAACAACATCGTTAATGTTTATCTCAAATTGTTTTTAATGATGAGAAAAATGGTATTTTTACATTAATATTAATAAATAAAAAAAACTGTAATAATCTAACGTACATTGACGTAATATAATGCGGTATTTATAATAAATGACTTTAAAATAATAAAAGTACTGTTTCTGAGATTTTATTGCTTTAAAGTTACCATTTAAAAATGTTTTTTAACATAAGAACTGCTTTATTTCTATTTGCCTAATATTATCTCTAATTCTTGACGAGCGGGCTATTCAGTCATTAAAAATAATTGAGTACTTGCGTTTACTCGAGGAAAGGGTAATAATGACGGTCGTCTAAGGCGCGGTGCTTGCCACATCGCCCCGCATCAGAGATGGTGCGCGACAACCGGGTGGAGAGAGAGAGAGAGAGAGCAAACATCTGAGAGCCTTAACCTGTCAGTTTTCAAGCCGTGCTTCCACACGGGGCATTATGGTCTTACCATTATTGTAAATATATCAGCACAATATTTAGTTATTTTAAGCAAACCACAAATTACTAATATATTTGGACACTCAGTCTATTTAAAAAGTAAATGTTAGAACAAAATAAAACGCCAAACATTTATATGTAAGCTTATTTTAATTGAAATAAGTTTATTCTTATTTTTGAACGACTCTCCGTTTTCAGAGATTGGTTACTACCTTGATTAAACTAGTCTATCTTTGGCTACGCTAAACATTTAGTCCGTCGAATTACAGATGTTTGACAACCACGACATTCTTATCGTTTTCACTATTCCCTTTTCTTGTATTCTTGCTTTAAAGATAGCTTTCAGTAGTTTACATCTGTGGTCCATATTCCTCATTTTTATGTTTTTTACTAATTGTCTCTTTGTGTTTATCCTTCTCAGTACTTATGGTTTAATCTAACTATCCATAGTGTCTTCAGAATTTTGCAGTATGTCCACATTTCAAACACTTTAATATTATTTATTATTTTCCTTTTGAATATCTGGGTTTCCACGCTGTACAGCAAGGGTGTCAAACTCGCGGCCCGTAAACCGTATGCGGCCCACAACGAATATTTTTGCTGCCCAGCCAACAAAATGTACACTATAATATAATACCAAAACCATATTTTGCACAACGTCTGGATATATGCAGTGAAATTACGGGCAGGCGCACCATTCTCCCTCCCCATTAATATTAGCAGCTAATATTTTAGCAGCCTACGAATGTTTCCAGGCGTACGGAATTTTAGGGCCCTGGAAGCCCCTTGTGGGCATGTTTGCTCTCACATCCAAATGCTGACGTCACGTTCCCGATTATTAAAAATAAAGTTAAAATGTCAGTATAAATAAATTCTTGCAGTATGTTAATTAAGAAAATATGGGAACGATGTATTTTGTCCGATTATCTAATACTGAATGATTGGTAAATATTTTTCCGGCTTAAATTACTGTCATTATAAACTTTTTCCATTTGATTTATTCAATGTTGTTGAAACGTAATTAATTTGAAAAAATAAAACACAACAACGAATAAATAATTTAGTAAATTAGTACAAATAATTGTGTGTTAAAATTTAAAATATTAAATATGTAAATGTTCAGTAATTGAGAATAATGATGACAGGGTTAAGAGCAAACATGCGCACAAAAGATGTCCAGTGTCATAAAATTTTGTAGGCGTGAAACAATGCAGCCTATCTATCACGCCATTAGTCTTTTAGTAAATTGCTTATTACGTTTAACATATACTTACTTTGCGCATATTTACGTATATTTACTTTACGAATTAGTTATGTAGTTATTCTGGGTCTGGTAAGTTCATGTTCAAGAAAACACCATGAACTTTTATTAAAAAGTATTAATGTGTTGTGTTAGTGGCTACTTATTTATTTTAGCCCTTTATATTTAGTATGTGTTTATCCAAACCCAGATGTAATCAAAATAAACAAAAAATGCCGATAAACACCAAAATCTTCAAGAGAAATGAAAATTGGTACATTTTTACTGTGAAGCAAAAGGTAAATAATTTGCTTGATAGGAAGTAATGCTATTAATGTACCAAAGTTATATAACATTAAACGTCACTATGAACATAAATACGGAAAATATGATAAATACAAAGAATTATTGAGACTAAAAAAGTTAAAAAAGTTCAAGTTGACAACGGAAAAAACAACAACTAATATTTACTAAAGTATTGCTAGAAAGTGAAATGGCGGTTTATGCAAGCTACGTCTTGTCGGAATTGATAGATAAACACTCAAAACTTTTTACTGAAGGTGATTTTATCAAAGAATGCCTAATTAAAGCTGCAGAAATTGTTTAGCCAAAAAGTATGAAGCCTTTTTAAGTAATCTCTTTGTCTCAAAATGCAGTTACTGATTGGGACGCCAATTTAGGTAATCAGATCAAAGCAAAATTATTTAGTTTTGAAGGATTTTCTGTTTTCGGTAACTAAAGTAGAGACATTGAAGAGCTAACTCAATTAGCTGTATTTCTTCGTGGTTACGACACGGATTCCAACATTTTTGAGGAATTGTTGAAACTATTACCAATGAGCAGTGCTACTACAGGACAAGATATATTTGATTGTGTTTCTAAAATTTCGCAAAAATGTAATCTACACTTGTTCAAATTAACTTCTGCCATTCTTTCAATGGCCGCAAAAAACAAAGTCTTTGTGGCATTACTATAAAAACGGATTCTGCACTCATCATACACATTGTATTATACGTCATGAGGTACTATGCATGAAGGTAATAAATATGGAAAATGTGTTGTCACATATTAAAAAAGTCATGTTTCATGCTTTCATTACTTTTTTAAGTGAATTATAATGCAAATATTCCGGTTTGTTTTACTGTACCAAGGTACGTCGGTTATCTTTTTCCAAGATTTTTAATTCTGAGATTTAAAAGAAGAATTATGTCAGTTTGTAATAACTAAAAATCAAGACAGGCTGATCCAATATAATTGCAAGACTTATTTTTTTGTGATAGATATAACAAAACACTTATACGATATAATTTAACGCTGCAAGAAAAAGATCAGATCATTACAAACATGTGTAACAAAGTTAAACGCATTCAAATGTAAGCTAGTTTTTTAGGAAAAGCAGTTGAAAAACAATGATTTGACGCACTTTCCAACTTGCAACATAAATAAATCTAGTTTAGGGAAAAATACATTGTATCAAAAATACGTAGAAAACATTTTGTCTTACAACTGAATTTAAAACAAAATTTGCAGATTTTAATTCTTTCAAAGACATATATTCTTTGTTTCCTTCGATTTTCTCAATAAATATAGACTCAGTACCTAATCATATGCAAATGGAGGTAATTGAGAATGAGTGCGATTCAAATTTGAAGGCAAAATTCAATGCAGTTGGCGTGCGTGAATTTTACAGATATTTACCAGCCATGCTTGAAAATACACGAAGATTGGCATATGAAATCATTACTATGTTTGGTAGTACTTATTTGTGCGAGCAGTTATTTACTCTTATGAAAAGAAATAAGTCACCCGTCAGCTCCAGAATTAACGACGCTAAAGTAGTCACTGCGAAGTAAGGAAAATAGTAGCGGAGACATTAAATTGTCCTTGCCCTTTTTTATTTCTGTACTTTCGAAATAAACCTACATTTCTATAAATGCTATAGTTCTTTTTGCGCCCTATCTAAACTCAAACCTTTTTATTTGGGGCTATGTTAGCTCTTGAGTTTGACTTGCATGCTGTACAGCAATACTGACGATACATAACAATTTTAACTGAAAGTTACAGATAGTTGTCACATAATAGAGATTGATATTTAATAAGTAAACTATTTATCTCACCTTCTATCTCTCTAAATGAATCTAGTTCGTTGTCTACTAGCTATCCAGATGCTTATATTATTTCCGGTTCCTCAAAGATATCGTTTATATAATTCTCTGTATAAGGTCGGTTATCTTCAACTAGTTGAGCAATGTAATATCCCCATACTTTTTAGTTTTGAATCTTTCATAATTTAACAACTCTTGTCAAGGCTGGTAGTAAATGGTCTTCTTCTTATATAATAAAATGTTACATCTAATCTTCTTCTTCTTCTACTCTTATATAGGCTATTAGCTTGTTTCTAACTACATTTCTATACAACTTTGTGCATAGTCTGACCCGTTAGAAAAGGTACTTTCAAGGTGTTTGTATGATAAGATCGATGTTCTTATTTTTGACCTGGGACTTAATCTTGTGTATGTATATTAAATTCGTCATATTTACTTTATATTTCTTTTATTTATAAACTTTTTTTGCTAAATATTCTCTTTTAGCTGTTTTAGTTTTGTCTCATTTATGGTATCGGTTTGTCGATATTTGTTATTATTCCAATTATTAGTTAATCAGTGTCAGTACCTCTTCTGTCATGCGTTTATGTTTAAAAATTGTTTTCTATCACTTCTTTTCTACTCTAAACTAATCCTTGCTTTTATCCTTTCAATCATTTTCTATACTATTTTTTACCTTCCGTTTATTAAACTTATGATTTATTTTGTTTTGAATTTTTCTTTTTTTTTCTATATTTTTAAAATTTGATATACGTATTTTGTTACTTGGTACTGACTGTAATATTGAGTTGTCCAAAAATTTGAAAGCTCGAAATTTCCCGCGCATTTTAATATATGATACTTGTATATTTGTTTCAGTATTGAGCTTACGCGTGAGCAAAAAAGAGTACAAGTTGAGTTCAAAACCAAACGCTGTTGAAATCGCTCGCCCAATCAATAAAGCATGGGGAGGAGGTACGGTAAGAGTGTCGACGGTTCTAATGCATTTTGTAGAGTTCAAAGCCGGCATTGAAAACTTGGCTCACAATCAAGGATCTGGACCTTCAAATGAGGTTGATCGTCAAGCCGTTCTTGTAGCCACTGAAAAAACTTCGTCATTGACATGCCGATGATTTCGATTGCAGCCCTCAGGCTATTGACAATATCCTCCACGAGTTCGATTAGGTTGGGTTCCACATGAGTTGTTTGCTGCTCAAAAGACGAAACGGGTGAATGCCAATCAAAGTTTGTTGGATCGTCAAAAAAACTCGCGCCTGATAAATTCAAAGATCATTGAACTTGGTTGGGACTACGTTGGTCATCCGGCTTACTCTCTTGATTTGGCACCTCCAAACTTTTATTTGTTCCGTTTGTTACAACACTTTTTGAAAGGCAAACGTTTTGAAAACATTGGTGAAATGAAAGAATCGTTTGAAGCATTCTTTGACTCGAACAATGCCGAATTCTACCGTCTCGGGATCATGAAGTTACCGGAAAAGTGGGAGGAAATGATCAGTGTTCACGGAGAATACTTTTATTGGTTCTTATAAGTTGCTTTTGTTTAAAA
This sequence comes from Sinelater perroti, assembly GCA_036346155.1. Taxonomy (NCBI): domain Eukaryota; kingdom Metazoa; phylum Arthropoda; class Insecta; order Coleoptera; family Elateridae; genus Sinelater; species Sinelater perroti. Next base: position 7,355,408 of record JARFIY010000337.1, on the reverse strand, counting down.
TTATTAAATAAGTTGATGAAAAAAGTGAAATGTTTGAAACTTTTTGGACTACCAAATACAATAATACGAAACATAAGATATTGATAATGATAATTTGCTATAAAAATGGAAACTACGAGCTGTTAAATATTACAACCAAATTAACCACCTACTACAAACACACTTATTTATAATCAAAATACAAATCTTACCAAGTTATATAACACAACAAATTCCACCAAAATTTGTTTCAAGAAAATTTTAATTTAATTGTACGTCACAGCTAATACACACATAAAAAATTTGTGCTTAAATTTTGATTTAATCAAAATCCTAACCATTCCTAAAAAGCTCGTTAAACAAAACATATAAATGACATAAATTAAACTTATTTTAGATACTGCGAGCGGTACCAATTGCAATATTATTATGTTTAATCCAAGTATTTCAAATGTATGACAATTTTTTAGTAGTTTACGTAGCTTTTTGTGCACTTTTGTAACAGCATTTTACTTGTTCACTTTCACAATTTCACTGAGTGAAATGTGTTGTAATAGAAAAGGTAATTATAAATTATGTAATGCACTTCTGTGTCACATACTGTACGAGTATATTATGTTTTTATTAAAGGGATTGGTGATAGATTGCGAGCCCGACTCAGCGCTTTGACTCTATGATCTCTTGTGCTTTTTCCCTCCAATACCTTCTGAAAATTCTGTTCTTTCTAAAACGTGCAGGAAATTTTTTACGAGATTCTCGAGTGTTTGTGTTAATGCGCAGGGATTTGCCTCTAAGGGTTTCTTTTCCTGTAAAATGGTGCTGAACATCTGAAGATTATACGTGCATCTACTTTTTTCTCTTTATTACATAACATTTAGAGTGTATCTCCTTTGTATATACCTATTCTGTAGAGATGTTTCCTCAGTTAGCTATTCTCAGCCCTACTATACATCTTATTTGTACAGGTCCTAACTGAATAATATTCGAGGTTAATTTGTTAAAAAAATTCTCTAATTAGCTTTTTTCCCCAGTGTCACCCTTAATTAGCAGCCCAGTGAGAAACGTGTTGTTTAAGTGCTGCTCATGGGTATACCAAATACAGATTCTCGTCCTATAAATTAGAGTACATGCTCCGGTTTTATCAAGAGCATTTGGGTTTTTATTATTCACCCCAGTGTAACTAGAAACCCATATAAATAAAACATTGTTCTCCTCAGATAGGATTACCATATTGGTGCTTATGCAAGGTAATTTTAGTGCTTTTAAGGTTGCTTTTCTATCTGTTAGAATACTGATTTGTTTTTTACTATAACCATGTTTCGTATTCTCTTACATGCATTGCATTATCGCAAAGATTTCAGCATGATAGCTAGCCTGAGGTGTTGGTATCCAATGAAAAACTTATTTGTTTACTTCTGGTTTTACATCCTGTTATCGGCTCTTAAAAAACTTTTCTTTACTTTTTTACCCTTGTTGTCATGTATCCCACACTGAATCTTTATTTTTTAATAAAATTTGGCAGATTTAATATTTTCACTTTTGAAAAAAGAGATAACAAGATGGTGTTCCAATTATGTGTGTTTTCAGTGAGCCACCGATTCGTAAATTGTTAAAGCATTTTGTTTATCTATCTTAACTTGTTTACTTACACGACATATTTATAGTACTATCAGTAGTGCCACAAAATGACTGAGGAGTAGTTTAATACTTAAATTTTTAAGTTTCATTTAACTTTTTAAGTAAATATTTTGTTAAAATGTATTGTATTGCATTGCGAAATATCATTTCAACATTACATTATACTTTTAAAGTGGTGCTTTAAAATTCTAAAGATTGAGGAATAAATATCATATAAAAACACATTTTAAAGCATAGAAAATATTAATGGTACAGACTGATTATTTAGTAATTAAAATAAAAATTATAAAATGTATATCGATGTTTGGTTAGGTGGAATTTATATAGAGTTTTCATATATGTTAAATTTGCCACAAAGGACTAAACAAATGGACTACTATCTACAATTCAACTAAATTCGAAAGGATAAATTGTAGATATAATTGGGCACCTTAATGTGGGAAAGCATCATCATTGTTGGTGTGGTCAGATTAATATACATAGCATTAGCCACAGGGTGTTGAGAGATACATTCTATTAAGTAGAATAATAGTGCTTTGAATGTCTGGTGGAGATAGGGTGGACCGCAGATGAGCTGCGAATGCATTAAAAGCACTGCAAGTACAAGTTGCATGCATCATTTCCCAACTAGCTTATTTGCACAATGTACTTCTGGAAACCGTCGCTAGTCTTTTTGCTACAAGTGAACTTTCTAGTGGCCGCAGAATCAATTTATCAACAAACGTTTTATTTCGTGCGTTTCTATTAAAATAATTATTCATGGAGCATATTTTTCAGCAGCGGCAGATGGGAAACCGAGGGACATATTTTAAAAGTATAATTACCGTCAGCGGCCAGGGAAATCAGACACAGCCTCTCAGCATTGCAGTAAAAGGAAAATGAAATTAAGCTGCTTACCTCAGAGTGCTGTAAATGCACAGCCTGAAATCTGTCGTCGCTGCTATACGTTGTAAGACCGACTGTAAGTAGATGATAATCCTTCCGTCTTATCCACGATACCTGAAAAGTAGAAAGAGATTATCACCATTCATTTCCTAGTTGTATTTTTGGCTTTGCTACGCAAGCAGTGGCTTTGGTAGCTTCGTTCGGATTTATTTCCGAACGCAAGTAATTATCTTATAATTATCCTGATCACCAAACGCACAAATAATATTCAAGTTGTAAAGGCTGCTAACTGTAAATAAAAAGGCAGTAAAAAGGGCGCACGTGATGGTGATGGTCACCGTATCATAATGCGTGTACACCGCAGTTCACGGCCTTTATTTCCCCGGGGACGTAGTAACCACGTTATGGAATATATTCTAAGCGACAGGTGTACTGCGCTAGATATTGCACAACGGGCTCCTCTTAAACGATTCGGTTCAACAGCTAATAAATAATTCAATATTCAAAACAGGTTACCGTGACAGAAAATTGGTCGCACCATATTTTTACTTAGTTTGCCAACTCGTCATGATTTATTACGAAAACAGGGTTTATCTGCAAGAATGCAGGATTACTAGCTCTGTTTTACTGTTTTTTTGTTTTACAAGTAGCCTGATTACTAATATATTTATGCAACACATTAATGCAACCACATACACTAAATATTTTTTAAAATTTTAGAATTACAATTTCCACTTTATCACACTTTTCACGTTTATTTAACGCATGCTGTTATTGTTGAAATAGCAATGCGTTGTTAATTAAAGTAGTAATATTTAAAATTAATTATATTTTTTGATATTATACTAGAAAATATTTAATACGCTTTAGTGGTCTCAAAAGATTTTTTAGGCACCTTCGCAACTTTTTTCAAAACCCTGGTTTTATTTATCTTACTCTTACTACTATTCGATACATGTAACACTTAACGTGTGTGTTCTATAAAACTGGAGTATAATTATATATTTTGATTTATAAACAATTTTATTTTCTGCAATAAGGGTTACACAATGTTTTTTTTCTATGTATCCACTGTCACCACTAAAATATTTATACATCTACATATTACCGCATCAATACTTTTTGATATTCTAGCAATCCGAGGACTTTCTTCTCGTTTTATTACTATAGAACACATTTTTGAAGATCCCAACTCTCAGCAGAATTAATTGTCAGTCAGGAAAAGCACCCGAAAAGCACATTATAAGGCCACAATAAAATTATTGTTTTGCTTTAACAGCAAAAACTCTTTATTCGTTCGTCTATATAGTAATATCTCGTCTATTTCTTCTTCTTCTTTTCTTTTCGCTTGTACCCTAAGGTGTTGGACCCTCTCCTCACTTTAAAAATTCCCTCCTGTTTCTCGCTAACCTTTTTGTTTCTTCTATACTTTCCCTTTTTTCTCTACCATGTTGTTGATCGTGTCCATCCATGTTAACCTGCGTCTTACTCGTCTTCTCTTCCCTTTTCTTCTTGTTTCCGTGACTTTTCTTGGCATCCACTCTTCTCCTATTTCCACTACGTGTCCATACCATTTCAGTTGTCTTTTCTGTATTTTTCTCGCTAGTGGCTCTGTTTCTAGTTCTTCTCTTGTTACATTTCTTACTTTGTCTCTTTGGGTTCGCCATACTATTCCTCTGTATCTCATTTCTGCTTCCGGTATCCTGCTCTTCTACTTGTCCTGAAGCGGCCAACTTTCAGCGCCATATGTTAAAGTGGGTACATAGATTGTTTTGTGCACGTGCAAGTTGGTCTTATAACTTAATTCCCTCTTGTTAATTAGTGTAGCATTACCTTGATAATATACTCTTGTTGCTTTGGATATGCGATTGCCAATTTCTTGTTCAGTTATTCTACCTTGGCTTATACTTACCGTTAGATATTCGTAATAGTTTACTTCCTCTAGGATTTTTCCCTTGCATTCGATATTTGTTTCTTTTTTTCTGGATATTGTTTGTGCACATTATATTGTCTCTGTTGGTGTTTACATTTATTTCTGCTTATTTTATTTTATTACTCTGTTTGTTTATAGCTTGTTGTAGCTGAGCAAAATATCGTCAGCAAATACTACATTTTGAATGTTTACTGCCCTCATGTTCCAATTTTCTAATTTTGGGTCAAGCATATTTTCTCTGCTCTCTTTAATGATTTGATCCACAACTATTATAAAGAGCAGTGGGCTTAGCGAGTCTTATTGTTTGTTTCTGTGTTAAAACTATTAGACTCTTGGCTTTCTAACTTCACTGTTCCTTTTGTCCTCACGTATAGTCACGTATAGTATCCTTGTCGCCTCTATAAGTTGTTTTGGAATTTCTGCTTGTTTCTATTGTTTTCCTTGGTGTAGATTTTGGAACGTATCGAAGCCTCGTAAATCTACAAATGCGATGTGTAGTAGTTTACCTTATTCTATTTTTTTTCATTGCTATTATCAGTGTATATATGTGATCTTGAGCCTATCTATTTTCTCCATTTGCTACCTATTATTCTTATAAATGATCATTCATGTGGCGCCTGATTCTTCTTTTTATTATCCCGGAGTAAAGTTTTGTATGCCTTACGAGATATTTAATGCCCGGTAGTTATCGCATTCATCCGTTTTTCCCTTTTTGTTTTACCCAGACTTTAGGTATATTTTCTCTTCTCAAATTTGTTGGCATAATTTCTTGATCCAGTTTTCTAATTTTCTTCCTTTATTTTCCTAGTTTCATTTTTTGGATTGCTTCTTGTATCTCTGTTTCATTTATTGCCGTTATCTTTTCTGCTCTGTTTGCTGGTTTTTCAACGAACTTAAAAAGTTCGTTACTGAATTCGATATGTCTGTCGGTCTGTCTGTCGCTGTCAAAAAATTATGGATTTTTTAAAATTTTAAAATGGATTCTTATAGGAAATTTTACGCTGAATTCGAAAATGAAGAAAAAAATCTATGTCGAATAATTTTCCAGATATTCGGGATTTCGGGAAAATTCGAAATCGAAATCGAAAGGTTTTTTTAAGTTCGTTCTGGGATTGCTTACAGAGCAATCTCTTCGCCGGCCCCATGTTTTTTTTTCTACATTATTTACGACTTTCATTTTTCTGGTCTGGTTTGGGCTGCTCTAAACTTCTTGTCATGTCCTTCATGTATCAACTATTTTATCTTCCTCTGTTATTAAGTCTCCTATTTCGTTTTTTATACACCAAGTTTGTTTACCATATTTTCTACTCAGATTTTAAAATATTATTTAGAATTCTTTCTACTTTCTTAGTTTTTCTGAAAATTCTCCTTTATTTCTCGACCGACTTCTTCCCATAAATCTATTTTTGGCCCTTTAACTTATTATTCTGATTTATTTCTTTTGTAATGTAGTTTTTATTATTTGCGCATTATAATTCTTTTTAATTAGTAGCTGGATTTATTGTATATTTTTTTTAGTAACAAGGTCTTTTACTATCTTTGTAATATTTATATTTATTGGGAATTACCCTGGAATCCTGCCGATCAAGACGTGTCTACCATTATAACATAACATGTTGAGCAACAATGACATCGTGTATAAATAAAAATAGCACAAATAGCATATCACTCTTCAATTGAAAGAATATTAGCATAAAATGTCAAAGAATGTGTTAAATATATGTAGGACATTAGTATGTCATCCCATGAGTTTAAGTTACGTACAAAACCGGAACTCCTTTTAACACATATACAACTGAATTTAATTCCATTCTCTAAGCGGTATTGTAATTGAAGAGAAAGTCAATTGATATATGTTTGTAAACTTGTCACATGTTCACGAATTTTATTAATTCTCGTTGATGTTTTGTAGCTATATTTTCTGATTTGCACTATAGGTTTTAAATGTTTTTGCTACTATTATTTATTGTGGCAATTTTGAAGTGCATATGTACTACAAACTTGTCTACTTATGATCTGGTTTGCAAGTTTGTAAATCTTTCACTGATCACTGTTAATAACACACATAGCTTACACAATAATTTTTCTAATTTACCCAAACATCTCTATGAATGTATTTGTATAAGTTTCTCACACACTGACAGAGGAACAGCAAAAATTTAAACAAACAATTGTTTTGTATTAAATATTATTGTCGGAGATAAAAATTGGCGCACCATAATGAAGTTGTGGCTTACAAACTTCTAAAAAAGTAAAGCGGCAATTTTAGAGAACAAATATAACGTTGATTTTTTTCTGGTACTAAATGTTTGGTTTACCTTAATATCTACCCGAAGGACACATATTAAACTAAACCTTTTACAATGAAGTATTGAACAGTTTCGGAGTAATTCGGTAAGACTGTTCTGATTTCTAGGCATATTAGGAAGCAGTTCTTATTTCACGACAATAGAAGGCTCTATACTAGTCCAAAAGTATCTGTCTAAACATCACATTTTTCATTTTATTTCTTTCACATGTCAAGAAGTTTACTTTTACGAGATCTAAGACCATTAGCTGGGAAGTTGAATCAGTTATTGTTTACTATTCCAGTCCTAGAACTTCTCTAACAAAAAGTATACAGGGTGTTTCTGGAGGAATAGTAAATATTTTAGTGGGTGGTAGTAGAGACGAATTGCAATAAAAAATTCCATATAACATGTGTCCAATTTTTAATGAGTCTAGAGATTCAACTGTTAGTATTTAACCTAGTGCAGTTTTTGTTTCGTGTGTTGGTACACCGTTTGCTATGAGCGTATTTAATTTAACGATTATCAACAGTAGTGTGTGGAATGTTTTCAACTGACGAACATAAACATTGTGATATGTTGGGCAAGTGTACTGTACTGTACCGTTTAAACATGCCGCACATATTTAGCCGTGCTGAGTATGCCGATATGGTATTTGTGTATGGGTTTTATAATGGAAAAGCTGCTGCTGCTGCTTGAAGAGAATACGCCAAACGATTCCCTAACCGCAGACTACCAGATTCCAGAATGTTTACTCGTGTTTTCAATACACTGCGTGACACTGGTGCAGTACCCAGCCGTCATATTTCATCAGAACGTGCAAATGAACAGACTGTGGATGAAGTAGAAGACATTAAGCAGCCGGTAGAACGTAGTTAAACAAGCACACGTAGAATTTCTGCACGTATCGATGTTCCACATACAAGTGTATGGCGGACATTACGTAGGCACGGGCTCCATCCATATCATTTACAACCCATTCAATGCCTTCGAGCAAGAAATGTAGATAGACAATTGGAATTTTGTCGTTGGATACTTGAAAATCGCCGAGTAATCCCATTTGTAATTTTCACTGATTAAGCCATTTTAACTCGTGACGGAATCAATAACACTCGTAATGTACATCACTCGTCTGAAGAAAACCCACATGCCATTGTAGAGACACATTTTCTCTGTAAATGTGTGGTGTGGTTTGATAGACAACCAGTTGATTGGGCCTGTTGTGTTATCGCATCGTCTTACAGGACCCCAATAGCTACACTTTCTTGAAAATGAACTTCCAGCATTATTGGAAGAGGTTCCTTTGGCTACAAGAATACGTATGTTCTTCCAGCATGACAGGCTCTGCACATTCCCCGAAAGATAGATCGGTAGATATGGTCACGTTTTTTTTTGTGTTTTATCTTTGTGATTAGTTAGGCCCTACAGCTTTTACTAAGTTATCTGTTGAATTTATAAAAGTTTTATATATTAATTTGAAGTACTAATACGAGCTTTTGTTAATAGTTTTTAATTCATAATTTTAATATTGTTTTTCTAAATGGTTTGAAATTATTTTTTTAGAGTTAATTTAGTTTATAATTCTTCCCATAAACATTTTAATAGTACATATGATGATATGTGTTATCGCATCGTCTTACAGGACCCCGTTATCTACACTTACTTGAAAATGAACTTCCAGCATTATTGGAAGAGATTTCTTTGGCTACAAGAATGCGTATGTTCTTCCAGCATGACAGGCCTTGCACATTCCCCGAAAGATAGATCGGTAGATGTGGTCGCGTTTCTTGGCCACCAAGGTCGCCGGACCTTACCTCTTTGAATTTTTTCCTGTGGGAATCGTTGAAAGGCGAAGTCTACAAATCAAACGTTAACACGAGAGACGATTTGATCGTTCGGTTTATGCATGGTGCAGCCCTCATCAAAGAACGCCAAGACGATCTCCGAAGAGCTACACGTGGTGTTATCAAGAGAAGTGAAAAATGCATTGTAGTTGGTGGAATTTTTGAAAATCTACTTTGAACGTCCTCATGTAACAGATGTATCTCTGGATTCATTACATATTGGACACGTTATATGAAATTTTTTATTGCAATTGGTTTATGCTACCACCCTAAAATGTTTACTGTTCCTCCAGAAACACCCTGCATTAGGTATTTTTTTATACATTATAAGATAGTGATTATACACGAAACAACCGTAGATACAGATCTTAAATTGCCTTAAATTTATAATTTATTGCAAGATGCTATAATATTCACAAATTTGGCAAACTTAATTATTCGCACTAAGAGAAAACTATTTTAAATATTAGGCAAACCACGTTACGGAACTATATTCTCATTATTATTAAAAACCAGGGTCTGTTGCGTATTATATACTCCTAGTCTTTTTTTATATTACTTAAATATTTTAAATATTGAATTCTACGTAATATTTGCAAGTTTCCTATTAACATTAATTTTACAACCAACTACATTTTTGATGTAATAATACATGGTTGTTGTAATAAGTCTGGAAAATAAACAAATAATAAAAATAACATTAAAATACAAGAAAAATTAATATTATATATGAAACTTAAAGTAACTAGTATTGAAAAACATATGTGTTTCCCGTCAGCAACCAGGACTTTCTCGAGCCGGGACCTAAACCTAACCTGCTGCAGGTCAACACAACTTTCTCCTTGTCTCTATGTTTCATTATCTCCATGATGGAAGCCCTTAAGTTGACCTCGGTGTTATGACGCCTCTCATTGACCTTCGCTTTAATCATGTGGTAGTAAATAGGATTGTAGTCGAGGCTGGAGGGTGACTATAAGTGAAGTTCTATAGCAACGCCTCGATCTTTCTTTGCTTTAAGGAATAGAACAGTCTTGCTGAAACACGCACTCCCGCCTAGCTGCCACCTACTTAAAGAAGTGGGGTGCCATAACATCCCATTTGCTGTTCACAAGCCCCAGCACCATCATAACAGTAGGAAACTTGTTATTAATGGCGTTTGACATTTTAGAAGTGTCTGGGCAGAACCAAATGTCTTTTTTGCTTTGGATAGAGTTGTTTTCGTCCGAAAGGAATTTCAAGGAGCCAGTCGTGCTTGATCCTTTGACCTTTTATCTTTTTGTCCATCTTGTTTTTTTTTCAGTCAACAGTTATCGGTATTGCTAGACTAACCGCCGAACTCGCCACGCCCCATTGGCGAACTTTATTGCGATCAGATCGCTTGTTATGGGTTAACCTGTCAACAGTTATCTCCTCCTAGTGATCAAATTCTCTACACTTTTTGGCTACATTCTAAACTTGGGCCTTTTTGTAGCCAAACTACGCAATAACTTCTCTTCCGGCGTGAAGGAATTTGAGTATAGCAACTCTAAAGTCGTATTCTCGGCTAATTTTCTGTAGATTGTTGACTTTGTAGAGCTGACCTGTTAGCTTTTCGGCTTTCTTACAACACGAACTTAAATCATTTTGTTTATCTCTACGGCCCTGTTCAAACAAAGGTTTACTGTAAACCTTTTCTCTATTTTGCAAATTTTATTTTAAAGTTTCTTTCATGAAAATTAAAGTTGCCACATATAGTGATATTAAGTGATTTACATATGGTAAAAGTAGTACGTATTTTTATATAACTTAGAAATTATAATACGGCCATATCGTAGAATGTATACGTTTAACTAAAAGGATAAATTAAAAAGTTACACTTTACACTTTAGAAATATGTAAATTAAAAAAAAACTTACAACGTATATTAAATATATGCAATTACAATGACAAAATTAAATTAATAAGTGTAAATAAATTATTTGTAATGCACTTGATATAATGGTCTGACTAATGCTTTGTTTTAGCGGTAAACAATTTACTATGTGCATCTCTGAAATTAAGAATTAGATAAACAACATTGCTTATTTATTGTTAAAAACATGTAAAATAAGCACCTTGGTATTTTGTTTATATTATTTATAGGTGGTAAAGATCTCTGTTTACAAATATTAATTCTGTATAAAAAATGTATTTGTAAGTCAGTTAATTTCTTTAAATAACAAATTCAAGTCTACTTAGAGCCATTAAAATTCACAGTATTACACTCTATTTTTAGATACTAATTTATAAATAATTCGTTACTTCTAATTCAAAGAGATTTAACCAATAAGTGATAAACGATAAAAAGTGTGCAAAGTAAAACTGTCACGAAACAAAAAATATATAGATCCAGTTGATACCGAATGCCTATCACCGAGATAAATTAAATTTTCTACTTGTATGATTGAACGATAAAACAAAGCAATATAAAATGCAAACAAATTAGTAAAGAGATTATTAAAAATATAGTAAAAGGCGACTTGGAAAAATACAAAAATTAATTTAATAAAAACCGTTTACAAGTTTTTGAATATCTTGCTGTAAATAAAATATCTAAAAAAATCAAAAGTAATAAAAAGCAGCAGCATCGTTTGCAGAAATAATTGGACCATTTTTTTTAATTTGACGATGAAGTGTATTATATAGAAACAAAGATATTAGTGGTGAGTAGAAAATATTAAGGCTTATCATGATCAAGTAAGTGTAAGTTTTTGAATTTATTGACATTCTTTCGTCTTGACGACAAACATGTAACAAATGACTATATATTACTAATAATTTAACACATTAAAAATTGTTTTAATTTGTTTTGCTAAAAAATAGAAATGTAGACCCGGATTATATGAAGACTATATTATCAGCCGAGATGTTCTTCAATGTTGCTTCGTGAAATATTGTAAACTGCTGCAACATACATTTTCAGGTAAAAGTGTTAAATGACCAAGGTGCAAGAAATAGTAATATTATAGAGTATTATGTCACATGTTAATGTTATCTGAGTAAACTTTGTATCGTATTAGACTGTTCCGTCAACTGTAAGTGGGGTGCCATTCCACTTTCATTTATATAATAATAAATTTTTATTAGTTGTATTCAAACGATTTTTTTAAAAAGAATTAGCTGAGTTTCCAAATATTAACCAAATTACTACAATTTAATTTTCTATAACTAATAAAACATTTCCCTAAAGCAATCTTAAGAATTATTCGAAAGTAATAATACAATTCTATGATAAAAACTATAAAGTTTGTTTTTTAAACATTTTATTCAAGCTGACCAATATATAAAAGAATAGCATGAGAAAGGAGCTTTAGAGCTTTAAACACAACCTTAAATTACTGTTAGAATGTTGCTGTTATAGTGATAATTAGTATACCTTGTTATAGCCCAACAAATTCTTCGTTTTATGTCCAATATAAATTACCTTTAGATTTTGCAAACTGTTGTATATGAAACAAATATTGAAAATGTATTTATATTTATTATATAAGAAGTAATCAAAATTGCGCCGCATGCGCCTACTAACGGCAACAATTGGTCACGTAGTGCATAAAACATCAATAGGAGGCGCAAACTGTCTAATTACTTCATAATATTTTACCTTTTGATCTCAATCGAAAATCTAAAACCTTTATGCAAGGTTTGGCAGTAAACCAAGTCTAACGAGGTATTGACCTTTGCAATCGGTTTACAACTGTAGCACGAGTTGCAACGTCAGTTACAAATAAACACACATAGTTACATTTTTGCAGTTTCATGGAGTAGATGGTAACCGTTTCACACATATACATTTATACAAAAAAATCTGTTATATAAGAATTTCAGACCAAAGTAGATAGTTTTTACGTAATTAGACAACTGGGATAAGAAAATTTAATTGTTATCAAAATAGTCCAATATAAATACTAATCCTTAGATAAGGATTATATATAATACAAATATAGACAGAAATTTTACGGTAGCTAAATTGTATAGGTTAAATTTTTTCATTTAATATATTATTTGATCATTAAAAAAATAGAATAAGCAGTATCAGAAATACCTGAGTTTAACCATGCTAAGATCTACGGTACTTCAAAATACACAAAATACAAAAATGCTTTCCTAATGTTTGTCCAAAAGAGTCTAGAGGCTATACGTTGCAGACAAAGGTTGCTGCCACTATCATGCTCATTAAAATACAACGACAAAAAAACACATTAACCCATATTATTAGCCCTTAAGAGCAAATGAAACACAACTTTAGCTTAACACAAAATTGAGATACCGATAAAAGCGAAACTCTAAAATCCAAGATTTCCAATTCTTTAATACTTTAATATTGACAATAGGTTTTGTACTTTTATTTTTAGTTTAAATTTCTTTCAAATAAATATTGAAACCCAAAATTATTCTTAGGAAATGCAATCGTCAATATTTGTCCAACTAAAGGCTACTTACTAAAAATAGTATCTACTAACACATTCTTTAACATCTTCTCCATATGCCAACTTATAATTCCTTGCTTTTCCGTCATAAAGAAAACTACGATAGCAGCAACCTGAATATTCCTTACATCGGATCAGATAAATGGAAAGGAAAGCATGCACGCGACATTTCCCGTTGAAAGCGTTGCACAGTAAATGTATATTGTTGAGAGCTAGACGGACAGCGCCCGCTTCGTTTTTATGCATTAACCCCCAGAGGAATTGCTAAAACTAAAATAGAACACATAAAGTGCATGCTATTTTATGTCGTACTGTTCTTAGCTTTCTTTTTACGTTATTTCAGACACTTAACATTATATCTAGTTTATGCAATTATACTACAACTTAGGCTTTTATATAAAGTTATGTAAAAAATAGTAAAGTTATTAAAGGCAGGAATTACACGTTACACTGCCGTTTTATTTAAATATTACATTCCTTAAAGTTTAAAAATCAAATTTAATATCACAAAGAACAAATATAAAAGTGTCTTTATTTTCATGTTAAACAAACTGTAAGATATTCCCTTTTCAAATACTTGCATAAATAATTACAGCTTAAAAGTTATTTTATTAAAAATAGAAAAAATAAAAAAACATTTTAACGGCATTCGCAATTATGATTTAAATCTTAAGATGGATAAAATTTTAAAAAAGTAACCTTTTTCTGATTTGTTGGGCTTTAGAAATCTATTAGTACTTTAAATGTAATGGCGTTGAAATCCTTTACCCATACAATATGTGTGTTTAAGTTATAATACTCAAGTATTATTCGAAACAATTTTGCAATACACCTTCAGCCTTCATAATATTTTAAACAAATTCCAACACACTATCCAGATACAAAATAAGTCGTCGAATCAACCTTTCTGCGTAGCCGCCATTTCAATACATAAAAAGGTTCTCGTCATTGAAAAGCCTTCATTCAGCTTATGTTTTACGTTTTAAGGTCTCTTACAGTATTGTTTGAATAGCTAGAATTTTAAACCTCTTGAGTGCCTTTAGATATCCCGAACCACATCGTCGGTTAAGGTATTGGATACTTAAGGAAGTAAACTTTCCTATTTGAATATAACCTACATAACGACATACATTGTCAGTGGAGGAAAATCGACCATCTGTAAATAGGTCACAGACCTACCAAACTCATGTATCTTCCTTACAACAGAAACATTTTTCTTGGAAGCTCCGATATTATCTGAATATGGTCATGCAATAAGAATAGTTCTCTCCTAGCACAGTGGTCATTTTTTTCACTAATTAACTCATAAGGATATGCAAAATCGGCCAGTATTTTATTCTTGACATAGGTATATTTATTATAATGTGAGTACCACAATTCGGAGGAAACTAACAGCAAAAGGTCGTCTTGCCGGCTGTAGTGGTAGCTTTTAGTATCTTATTTATTATGCATGTTTCCAAAAAAAATCAGTTGATTATACTTGATTTGTAGTAATTATTGTCACTTAGGTTCCTGATAGACTAAAACAATTTTTGACTGATTTCTATCAGATATAATAAAATACTAGAATGAGTTAGCTTAAAAACTGACAAAGTTAGGGCCATTCCGCAATAACGGACGGAACACTTTGTAAAAAAATTAATCGTTTAAATAAATTTAAGAAAACTTTAATTATTAAATAGCAATATATATATATAGAAGGTTGTTCCAAAAGTTCTGTCGCCGAATCATAATTTAAGCATTTTTTTTCCTTTGTCAATTTTTTGCTATTTTTGTGTTAGAGTAAGATGTCTGATACTGGTTATGCGATCACACAGCTTGAAATCCGATTTTTGTTGCGCTATTACTGGAAGAAAGGCATTGACGGAAAAGCTGCTGCAAAAGCTATTTGTGACGTTGAAGGCGAAGGAACGGTGACTCCTCGAACAGCACAAAGATGGTTCAAGCGTTTCAACGAAGACAACTTTGATTTGAAAGACAGGCCTTGTTCCGGACGACCTACTGTTTTGGACGAAAGTGACTTGCAGGCCGCGTTGGATGCTGAGCCATCACCAAGCACTCGAGATTTGGGAGCTGAACTTGGAGTTGGAAAATCGACAGTCACCGACAGTTCACCGTCATCTGCAGCAAGTTGATTTTGTGCACACGAAGCCTCGCCAAGATCCACATGAGTTGACCGAAGCGCAAGCCAACAAAAGAGTCGAAATGATGGGCTATACTTTGGCCCATATAAAGCAAAAGACAACGACGCCACTATTATGGACGGAATCATCACTAAATACACAAAATATTTCAATCGAGTTTTTGTCAGAAATAGTGATGTCTTCACTGTAGACGGCGGCTTCAGAGTTCCTTAAGTGTTAAAAGAACCATTAAAACAAGCACAGCTCACATTTCGACAGTCGAATGAGATGAGAAAAGTAACATAAATGCGACATAAGACTGAAATCGTCAATGGAATTCGCAAACGAGATGCCAGTAAAAGACCACATTCATCAATTGAAACCGCAATCGACAACTAGCAAATCGCAGCAATTCTTTACAACGAGTTCTTCCAACCAATTGAGTCCAATAAGAAGTTGGGAGGATTTATTGCCGAATGAATGTTGGTTTTGATTAACACTGAGTGCACTTTAGAAGAAGTCGCGCTGCAATTGGACCAAAAGACTTCAAAATGGCAAACCTTTGACCAAACCATTCTCAAAGACTTCCCAAAACTCGACGAACAGAACATAATGTGTTTCACATTGGGTTCGTATCAAATCAAAAGATGCAAATCCTATGTTTCGGAACACATCTCAAAATCATCGACCAATTCTGATTTATATCTGCAATACTGTACATATTATGATCTACAAAATCTCATCAGAGTGAAAATCCAGTCATGTCATATCCAATCAAAGCAATATCATGTCTTCGTCAAATACGAACCCAATGGCCGAGGATATGAGTCAATATTAGGCTATTACTGTAAATGCAAATCTGGACTCCGGACTGTTGGCTGTTGTTCCTATGTTTGTGCCGTTGTCTGGTATCTATCCTATGCCAGACATAGTAACGTCAATTTGCATAATTACCGGGATTTGGCGAGGATCTTCGATAATGATGAAGTGGAAATGTCCGAGAATGAAGACAAACCTTTGTAAATAATATGTAGATAATAATTTCTTCAATATAATTAAACATTTTGGTATTATATCTGTATTAATTCATCGAAATAAATTTCGATGTTTGAAATATTTATTAAGCAATTTTTAAAATTCGGCGACGTTAACCGCCTTCATGTTTAATTTGCTTGATATAGATAATTATCGTCATTTCCATCACAATTCATCGAATGGATGCCATATTAAACGTAATTTCTCCCAAAAGTTACAAAAACTTTGACGCCCCCTAGCGGTCATAAAAAAATTTCCGGCACTGCTCACTCAGTCAAAATATGTCTCATGGCAATATATTTCTACGCTATAAGTTTCATATATAATTTTAATGCGGACCGCGGTTATGCAGACCGTCAAAGTTCGAATTTCTCCCATAGACGTAATGGTGAAGAAATTGACATTTTAATTTTTTACAAAAAAATAATAGCTGGTCATTATCAGCTATCGAAGAAAAATATCGAATTCAAGATAAGAGCCACAATTGCTTATGGCACATTGACCTTTATCCGTATTGACATATTTAGAAACAAATAATAAGGACAAGCTCAAATCGGTTTCACACTCATGCATTCGTTGGCCAGACATGTTTCGTTAGTTACATCGCAACAGACTATTTCTAACAGTTTAGCACAAGATTCAGGGAAATTCCCAAATTTATTGTAAATAGCATCAGTTAAAAAACTAAAGTTTGCATGGTATTTACACATACAAACGTTATGTGGCATATCTGAAGATAGTAACACATGCTTTGGTCTTAAGTTATATAATTTAACTCTTCTGGATTAAAGTTTCTGGATAAAGAACTTTCTCATAAGCAAATGCTTCCTTTACTGTCAATATATATAGCGCTTTTGGAATATTTCTCTCTTCGCTGGTGATATATCCTTCACACTTTTATATCCCCTTTCCCTAGAGCTTACCTGCTAACATCATCTCTGTTAAAGAATTCGGTTATCGTATTATGCTCTGGATTTGACATACTAACCCTTACAGTTATCATTGTCTGGTTTCAATAATTCAGGTATTGTTTCTAATGCCAAATGCTTTATTACGACTTTTTTTTTATTATGGCTCTCAGGCAGCACCCCTTTTACTTTTTTATGTGCCTTTCCTAATGTTTGTTTGCATTTATATCCTGTATTCAAACTACTGTTTCTTTGTTTTAGTTTTCTTTTATTTATTCTGTATATCCTTTTTTTTCTTTTTGTCTCACAGTTTTTGCTAACATTTCATTTTCTCTAAGTACATTTCTTTTTTAATCCTTTCTTTAAGCTTTCTTTTGAATCTTTTTTCCTATACTCGTTTTATTCCCTCATTTTCTCTAATTTTCGCATTGCAATTTTTGTTTTCTCATTTCAAGTTTCCGAATATTGGGAATTTCAATTACCAGCATCCATTTCTAAAAATTTTACAACATAAAGGAAATTAATGAAGGATGGGACGTTTTTATTAATTAAAAAATATATTAATAATTATTTAATATTAACTAAAACTAGAATTCCAAGCAACATTTATTTAAATTAAGGAATAAGAACCCGTGATTTCCTTGCACAAGATTTGATGAGTATTTTTAAGTGTTTTTGTTAACAGACGGGACAAAAGAATTAAATTAGTTAAAACAGAAATAAAATTATCTACACTTACCTTAACAAAATTCCAACCACCCTAAAAAACGCAATCAATATTACCTCTTAAAATGGCATTCCCTTTTGGTTAAATTCCTGTAGTAACCATGACAAGCACCTACTTCATTACAACTGAATATTTTTAAATAAATAATATAACGTTGCATGTATGGAAACAATAAGTAATATCAAAATTAAAATTTTGACAATGATATTAAAACTGCTTGACACTTAAAATAAAAGATGTAATATCTTTAATTTCATTTAATTGACTTAGATTCGATTCCGTTGATTTTTTCCTATGTGGTTCACTTTTCTTGTGGAATGGCTGGTAATTTAAAGTATATGCTACCGAATTTTGATTTTAGGGGATATATGTAAAATATAAACAAATGCATTTTTGTTTTAAAAATCAAAGAGTATATAGTTTGTTATTTAATAAAGAAGTCATATATTTAAAAACTAATGAAGAAGAATATAATAGGTGTGCAAGTGGGAACTCGGCTTTGTTTTGCCAAATTCAAATTTATTGAAAATATACTTGTTGCAAAGATTAAAAATCGTCTTTTGCCATTTATCGGATAGATGATGAATGCCTTCGCGATAGAAACTTTGTGGTTTTGAAGCAAAATAGTCATCGAGCCATTTTCGCACATCTTTATATTTCGTGAACCGTTGGTCTTTCAGATATGATAATATCGATCTGAATAAGTAGTAATAAAGAGCCAAGTCTGGAGAACACGCCGCATGGTCGACGACTTCCCAGCCTAAAGAAAAGATAAGTTCCTTGGTTAGTTTTGCAGTATGTGGTCGAGCATTGTCATGCAGCAATATCACTTGTCGCCTTCCTTGACCCGTAAATGGTCTTTTTCCTTTAAAGCATCACTTAAATTGATCAATTTGGTTTGGTAACGTTCAGTGTAATAGTTTGACTAAGTTCCAAACTCTCAGTAATACCAGACGCACAGTAACATTTTCTTGGCATGAATATTCGTTTTTGCAACTGATGTTGATGGTTGGCCTGGATCAACCCATGCTTTTCTGAGTTTAGGGTAGTTGAACAGATAGTTATCAACCGTAATGATTGTGTGCAATATAAATTTTTCTTGTACCGTGAAAGCAAATTCATGCTCGTCGGTGTTTGTTTTCCGTCAGTTTATGAGTAACCCATTTTTCTGCCTTCTGTATCTTTTCCATTGCATGTAGGAGAAGTGATATTGCTTGGTAAGTAATTTTTAACTGTTTTGCAAGTTCTTAAATTTGACATAAATGTTCATCCAGTCAAAAAAAGTTCTTTGTCTTCAAATTTTTTTACTGCACCTGGATGTGGAACGTCCTCAAGACTAAAATTTCCATCACGAAATTTTGTTAACCACTTTTTTACTGTTAAATAAATAACTGACAAAATGTTTACCCAAAATCGAATTAATCAATTCCATAGCTTAAGTAGAATTTTTTTAATTTGAAAAAAGGATAGAATGCAATGGTGTAAATGTTACTTATCAACACTCATCTCTTATAAAATTGATACACACGGAATGACAGCTTGTAAATGACTGAAACTTATGTTTTAAAGGCAGAAATGACTAATCTATATATTTACAAAATGGTGGACGAATTGGTTGCGTTAAAGTATGTTTTTTAATGCATCTAACTTTAGAGCCGAGTTTATATTTGCACACTTATTATGGTAGAGAATTTAGTAGAAAACAATTTTAATCAGATGATAATTAAACAACCACGCGTTACAAGCTGTATATTCGTTCAGATAGTTAATAAAACATGTTTGTAATATAATAGGTACTCTAAATAGTATATAATTAAGTATTATCTGATGGAAATCATCTATTTGATGATTGCAAAATTTCTCTATTCGATTTCAGTGATTAAAAACTATTACCATATGATAACGCTAGTATTTTCTTTACGATCATGTAGTACACTGAAAAAGGGGTGGTACCATTAAGTAAGTAGTATGTGAGAAAGATTTTGCTAACTAGAATACAAAAAATTGGATTTGTAATATTACGCGTTATGGAAGCTTTGGAAAAAAATTAATACTTTAGTTACAATAAAAAATGTTCAGAATTATTATATGGGTTGTGCTTCAGCACTCAAAACTGTGTTGTTTTAACGCTTTGATTGGTATTGTTATATTTTTTCAAAGTTATAGTTGCTACCTTCACCCCATAATTACTAAACGCGTATTTCAGGTTAGGCACTAGGTGAGGTGTATTGTTATATATTAGATCTCGTCCTCTTGTTGTAAGATATTACCGTTAAATTAAACTGGAGGATACAAACCTTGTTGGGTTGTAAGATTTGCATATACAGATTGCATATTAGCTCGGATATGCCATGTTTTTATCCCTTTCAAAGTATGAAAATTCTATTGTGAGTACCTTGATATTACTGTTGATTTGTGATAGGACGCCATTATTGCTCTATCGCCAGCAAAATTTGCAAATATTCGACTCATAGTGCTCGGTAGGTTGTGGCATATATCAAGTACAGCACTAGTCTGCGGACAATATTCTGGAAAATTTCTGGCTGAATAGATGACAAAATGGTAATGGACTTTTGATATCTAATTAGGAACTGCTTATTGCTAAGGTATTATTTGAGTACCATAGATAGATGAAAAGTATCGCCTGACTTTATATAATAGGCCTATTAAACGTACCTTGTTGGTGAACTGAGTTATGTCGATAAATAATAAAATAATATAAAACTATATAAAGTTACAATACATCACTTTGTGGTTTGTTTGGTTATCGAATTGATATAACCACTGTCCATTAAATAGGGTAATAATTTAGCCTTAGAACCACATTGAAAATCATTTTTATTACTCTAAACCCTTCGTCTGAAAGCTTTTCAGGATAGTTTCAGAGATTAACACATAACCTGGATATTTTTTAGTCCATTAATCACTTTTGGTAAATATGGCTATTTATTTATTTAAAATTTTTTAATTGACAAATCTGCCGAGAAATTTATGAACAAAATCTTTCTCCTCTGTTGTACTATCCTAAGAAACTCGAATAAAGGCATTTGTTAAATGTTGCGCTAAAGTGCTCGTCTTCTTTTTATCACTTTGTCCAGTCTTTCCTTTCAATTCTGATAGGAGGCATATCTTTACCGTAAGAAGTACTTAGGGCTTAGAATTAGATAAGTGACTTAAAAATTGTTAAGTTTTTTGTTTTTGTATTTTTATAGTACTTTCTTTATAATTTGACAGTTTTGTTATATTTGCTTTTATCCCTGTAACTGTTGGGAAATGTTCTACAATTTCAATGCTTTCAGTTTGAGGAATTGCTTTTCAAGCACCTCCTTAGATTGACGTTGTCTAACGCGTCAACCTTATATACACTTTTTAAGGGAAAGGTTAAAACAAGTTTATACTTCAATAGTGCCTTGAATAAATTTCAATTAATTTTTGTTAGATGACATTGTTGATTTGGATTTTTAACTTGCTTGTGGTTTTACAGTAATTAATATAGGGCTATAATTAGAGGACAAGTAGATAAAGGATTTGGAAATTATATGTTTTTGAGCGGAAGTCGAATATCGAGATTTTTTTGTCTGTCTCAAAGCCAATATGTTCGATCATCTTTAGGGTAATATAAAAAACGCCCTTTTAAAGTGATCAATCTCGATTCTCAGTGAACGAATTGGCGTTAGAATATCTTACAGATATGAAACGACTGTCTAAGGGTATAAAATAGTTTAGGAGCAGTGCCTTGTTGAATATACATCCTGGTAAAGAGCAAAAAAATTACTTCATTTTAAGATTGTTATCTTCAATTAACATGTTGGTTGCTTGCAGATAAGGTTCCAAATACTTTGATAATTCATAATGTTTTATATTATTTTTAATTATTATAGCACTATCGAGTTTGGCATTTTCACTAGGATGCTTTAAATGCTAAATGGTCGAACAAAAAATTTTGAAGCGGGTTTTCAATGTAATGACGATTTGTAAACATGTATATATATATATATATATATATATATATATATATATATATATATATATATATACATATAGCTATATAAGCGTTTTATTCTGCTATCTTAAATTTATTATCTATTACAGCATTTTAGCATTTTGCTGATCATAGAGCTAAAGGGATTGAATAGGGTTTTTAGCTGTCTATTATTTTTGTTATCATATTCTCTGGGGGTTCTTAAAGGACGGAAAGAATGAGCAATGAAGATTTCTGAATGGAATAAGGTTGTAGACTGTTGTTGCATTTTTATCTATGTAAGATATTTGATTGAAATTATGAACTTTTGTTGGTTTTGTTCAGTCTTAATTTCTTTTTTGTTTATCTCTTAATGCTGAACAGGTTTTTAAAGATCTTGGTAAGTCAAACAACCTTTGTAATTAGCGGGGTGATTTTCATAGGATAGAACCCATTTAACATTATTATTGCATTCTTTCTTTTCACATGCTTTGGTTTCGTGATTACCTACACGTTTAAAAGTATGATTGCATTTTTGATATTTTATGTATTTTGGTAAAGGGGTTCAAATTTTACAATTGTATTTAAAAGTTGCAAATGAAATGCAATGAAATAGAAGCCTTGGAAGCAAAACAATGATGCTTTTAACATGCATAGAAAGATTAAATAAGTGATAGACTGTCTCAAAATACAAGGTCCATCCCAAAAGAAATGAGCCTTATTTTTTTTCGGACGCGAGTGTACATTCCGGCGTGCTCTGACGCTTGGGGCAGGTGGTGGGGGGTCTTAGCTTCCATACGCGGTCGGTGCAAGTCGGCTCTGAGCTCTCAGGCAGCAGGACGGGTGTTTCCGTGAATGTCTATTTTCAATTTTCGACACGGCGCGATGGATTCAAAAATCGATCAACGCTACGCAATTAAATTCTGCTTCAAACTCGGCAAGAATGCTACCGAAACGTTTGGAATGCTTCAGGAGGCCTTCAAGGATGATTGTTTATCGTACTCGCAAGTTAAAAGTGGCACAAAGCATTTAAGGAGGGCCGGGAAGAGGTGGCCGACGAACCTCGGTCTGGACGACCGTCAACCTCCCGAACCGACGAGAACGTGCAGCGAGTGCGCGATTTTTTGAACGCCGATCGTCGGTTCAGTGTTTATCAAGTAGCAGATGCCCTAAACATTCCGAAATCGACAGTACATCGAGTCATTTCCGCCACACCGCGTTCATCGTGACCAAGTACCTGGCCCGGATTCAACTCGGCGTGGTTCCCCAGCCTCCCTACAGCCCGGACTTGTCTCCCCCGGACTTCTTTTTGTTTCCGCGGTTGAAAAGAGTGCTAAAGGGCAAGCACTGGGACTCGGTTGAGGACATCCAAGAGAATGTCACAGCAGCCCTCAAGGACATCCCTAAGGAGGCCTACCAGGAAGCCTTCCGGACTTGGAAGACCCGTCTCCAAAAGTGCATTGATGCAGGAGGATCCTATTTTGAAGAATTTTGAGGTGTTGTAGCGATCTGCTCAATAAAACTATTTTTTTTTGAAAAAGGCTCATTTCTTTTGGGATGGACCCTGTATGCAAGAGTAGAAATATTAAAAACAAAAATAATTTCTTAATCACAAACAAAGACGAACTAACTATGAATGTTTAATCCCTGCAGAAAATGATGTAAAATGGTGTAAAATTTAGTTTATTTTTTTGTTATAACTTTGATAATACACATGTAAATTTTGGCTGTGTAACAGTGGCTATAATTTGACTTCCTATATTTTATGTCTTGTTTTTCAAATTTATTTCTTGCCATTTACTTTCTTGAGGTATTAGATCTAGATTAGGATATGAGTTGTAATTAATTATTGATGTTTGTTATATACTTTCTTGGGGTGGTGAGAAATATACACTTTAAGAAGCAGAGAAAACGTAAGCTATGGATTTTGTGCTTAAATAGACACACTGTAATAACTGCATATTTTCGTTATAAACTACAATAGTGTGTAGCGGCCCATAATTTAGATTAGCAGGATATTGTTCCTCAGTCGGCGATGGATATTTACCAAAATTTGAGCAATTGACATTATAGTATGTATTAGGCCCTTACATGTCCTGACTTTGTTGATACCAACAACAAATAACAAAAAATCTCACAGTGAAAGTCAAACCACATTTTCTGGAATCAATGAAAAAGTTGTACGTGTGGTAGAAAAAAGGATTGCAACTGAAACGATTTCTGAGAATGTATTTACATACATCAGTGCCGTATTTTTTAACGGACAGCAAAATGTTTCTGCATCTATTTGCAACTTGAATGCCATAAAAATGGCATATTTTGAATCAACAAGTAATAAAAAGTGCATCAGCACAACAATTTTAAATAACAAATCTGGTGTGAACATCACACGACTTTCCTTATCCTATTATTATATATTATACCGGATCCATCGTCTCGGCTCTGCGCTGCTCTCGTCTAAAAATTTGTTAATTTAAAAAAGGACTAGGCGCGAGTCCAATACTCGAAATCTGATTAAAATAAACGGTACAAGACAATAATTGACTAGTAATTAAAATTTTGCTACGTCACTGAAGGTAACCGTGTGAGCTCGGCCGCACAGCCTTCCCATTATCGCCTGCGTACTCCCTTCTAGCGGCCAAGTGCTTCTTCCTAGTCGGCAGAAAGCTCGAGCGCGTTGATTGGTCCGTTTAATTAATTTTAATCAGCTATAACTTATTTATTTGACCTCGGATCAAAAAATTTAATTGTAGTTTTTTGTTTGTCTCGGTCTGGTCTATCTGGCAATACAAATTTCCAGAAACATTTTGTGAACACCCGGTATATTAAAAATCCTGAGCTTCAATTTTTTTTCTAGTTCCTATTGTACCAACTTTTATTTTAAGTTCATGTTTATCTCATGACAACAAATCATTTTTATTCTCATAAATTTTTTGTATCTTCAACCGTTTAGATTCGCGACCGATTTTGCGACCTTGGGACCAAACGGCTCTGCCGATTTTACCAAAGTTTCCACTGGTCCTACAAGTAACATACCAAGTCTCTAGCTCTTACGGTTGTCGAAATATCCTATTTACTGACAGACAGACAGACAGACGGACGGACGGACACAAACGCGCGCGCGCGCGCACGAACCAATGTTTCAAACCAACTTTTTTGGTATCCTGAGACTATGTTTCGTTCAGAAATGTGAAAAACTGGGTAGGTCAAATTTCCGCCGATTACATTACAAAAGCTGTAAACAAGTAGGTGAAAGTGCCAAACTGTAGCAAAAGCTCGCTTACGTCCAATAAAGGCATTGTTGTTTGATTGATGAGTTGCACAAAATTAATTCTCTCACATAATATATAAATACTGTAAGCAGCTCACCAAACTTAATTTAAATGAATTTTAAAAAATATTTTAACACTATTATGTATCACTAAAACGTCAAATGTTACAAAAACTAAGGAAGTTAAAATAGAATATCCTTCGGCATTCTCTTTATTTTCCAGGTGAGAATTTGGTTCCGCATAGACTATTTAAACCCAAGGGCTTTTTGGAAAAATTACTACGAAGCGGAAATCCACAAGTGTATTAAACATTAGAAAAGTTATTAGAGAAAATTTTGCTTTAAAATGTAATTGCTTGCTTTCAATGTATTTAAATACGACCTACATTTTTACAACAGTCCAATATTTTGTTATTCCATTGTTATTTTGTGTGTGTGAGCAATGTACTACGCCACAAAATACAAATAACAAATAAATTTATTAATTATATTTTAAATTTATTATAGAATAGTTTAGGAAGAATTTAAACATTTATCCTTTCTTGTGCATCTTTTCATACTCATAGATGCAGTTCCGAAGGAATAAATAATTTATCAAGCAGCACGTTCAGGTAGGAACAAAGACAAAGCCAACTAAATAATCTGTAAGAGATCAAGGGCGCAGCTCATGAGCAGCTACATTATTTAAGCACGCTGTATTACAGCATGAGAGCGATGATGCGATTGTTACTAGGGAACTTCAAAGCCCTGTCGTAAATAATTGATGGCATTGCAAGGACGATGAATTCTTACCATTCCATCGCCGATATTGTTAACTACGCAGGGCACCAGCGCCGTGGAGCCCGTTTGCGAGGTTACGACGGTGCTATTCTCTGTGGCAAAGTGAACCGGCGGGATTTCCTCGAGCGGTGGGAAGGAGACCCCTAACTCGTTCAGGTCGTCCGCCAGGTCCCCATCGACATCTGGAATCAATAACCCTAGTCAAAATTGCTAGCATATTCTGAATTTAATATACTTGTGGGCTGTTGCTTTTACGACTTAAGACATTCCACGACCTTAATGCAGTAAAGTTTTAATAATAATAATTAGTTGTTTCTATTTTCCACAATTATTTTTTCTGAAAATCATTGCAAACAATTCAAAAAGTGTTATACCAATAATACCTCTTAACTCAATAATTAGAAACATTGTGACTTGAAGAAGTTTGCATTCTGCTAATTTACTGGCCGTGGTGTCATAAAGCTTCAGTTACAAATACAAGGTAAACGCAAAAAATTTCCGGCCCGACTATATTGCAGGTATGTTAGGAATAAAGCAATAGTCTTATTTTTCAACACATTTATTACATTCTGAAATTATTATTCTAAAAACTTTCCAACTATACTCTGAAATTATATACATAAAATTCTCCATAACGATTTATTGGATCTCTTTATCGAAGGTCTTAAAGTCAATTATCAAAATTCGTTGCATCCCAAAAGATCAATGCTGTAATATTTTTCGTAGATTAAGCCACCTTTACCTTTCTTGGTCGTTTTTCCGGTGTACACCATTTTATTAACTCTCTTTTGTTACAAGATAATGATATAGAACCACGGTTTCATTTCTTGTGCCAGTGTACTGTTGCGATAACAACAGACCATACGTAGCTGTTTTTGAACCGCTAACAAAAGTCGTTTACCAATAATCTTATTCATATAAATGAAATATTTTTTAACTTACAAACGTTTATCTTGTAGCACCTTATGCTTGACGAGGGAAAAGTTTTTTCCGAAAATGTTTCGATTTTTTGATCTGCATGTGATGCCTTTTCGACTCAAACGAAATTGTTTTGCCCATTTTTTGCAGTAAAATTTGAAAGCAAAGATTCACCATACAATATCGAAATGTTGTTCCATATTACTGGAACTAAAACCTCCTTTAGTGAGAAAATTTAATCACGGCTCAGTGCTTGATTTTCATCATTGTGCAAAATAACGCAACACTGTCAACTGCTACGCGACCGAGACAAATACGTTATCCAAAGGTTTACAAATGTTCAACTAAAGAAGCTATTTTGTTTCTGTTACTACTGCAACACAGGCAAATCATAAACTTGTAGCGCTTACCTTTTATGTGTGTAACTGTAGGGTAAATTGTATTGTTAATTAGCATTATGAACTAAAAAACCTATAGCATGACGGTAATCTGAAAATATTTTTTACGCATATAGAACTTTTGGGAATTGCTTAAATCTAATATTAACTATAACCTTTATATAGTTAAGAACATCTCTACCCTTTTTCCCTTGGTTTTGAACTATGGTATAAGTTAGTTTAACTTAACTTACATAAACGAGCTAATTGTACTACAGAACGTTACGGTTAAGTGCAGGTTTCTTACATCTATGTCTCGATTAGCTTCACACATAGTCACCTTTCTACATTATTTTGTCAGTAGCTACTGTAATAACTAAAAAATAATTAGTTAGTTATTATTCTAAACTCTAAATTTTAATAAGAACAAGTATTAAAGTAACTAATATTCCGTCCAAACTTACTCGGCGGCTTTGTAGAGATACATTATCAAAAATTCTAGTATTCATATGTATAGTACAAGATGCTTGCCACGGAATGAAGTTAAAATTGCTCGAAATCTCTAGCTTCCTCAAGAAAATCAGCTTCAAAATGATAGAAAATGGTATTTTTGCTGTACAAATATTTAGACCTTTTCTTCAAAGTTCTGAATTGCACTTACCAACATTTCTTTTGAAATATTTGCACTTTTTTGCAAATTGCAACTTTTAGCTGCACGAGGATTTCAAACGCAGACTTTATGTTTGCGTTAAATCCGTATAAAGAAATTGCAGACCGACACACTTGATGAGCACGAGAATCAAGAAGCATCGCCGAAATGTGAGATTACATAATGGAAAAACATTTGTTGACGAACTGACATCAAAGTCCTTCATTACCAAAAGTCGAAGTAAGTTGATCCATGCACTGTTGTTGAGATAATCCACGTTGAAAGTCATTGCACGAAAATGTCGCAAGTTAATTCCATTTTTTGACAAGAAAATATTTTCAATAAAACTAATAACGTCTGTATAACAAAACGTTCCAAATACGTAAATATCGAACTGTATAATGCAGACGTCAGATCACATCCAGCGCACGTAGGGTTGGCAGTTTGCAATAGTGCAGCCCACTTACTGCAGGGCAGCTCCATTTCAGGCGAGAGAGTGTTTTGTAGAAAAAATTTTAAACCTTGTAAAACGTTATGACAACAGCCTCAGTTTTAGCGGTGTAAATTTTTAATGTGTACAATAAAGTTTTTATATCTATGCATTTTGTCATGAATAACCAAAAGGGTGCTTCTTCATAATTGACTTTATATTATTTTCATCAATGTCTGTAATATTCAATGTACCATTACCCTATAATTGTTAATAAGATCCGGTTAGTTTTAAAAGACGCGGAACATATTTCTGAATTTGTAATATAGATGAAAGCACCATAAAATGAACGCAGTTTCTTAAAGGTGAGTTCAACGAATGCTGACCGACCAACACAACGCTGCGCTAGTGTCAATGTCTCAGAAGATGCTGATACCGCCATGAATTTCCAACCATGAATGATACTTGCGGTGGCTGCTCACGTTCTAATAGAGTCGCTGTTGCATAAGCGTTTTTTCAGTGGGCAAAACGCACCCCGAAATAAGTGTGGAATTATGGCGACGATGCTATAAAAATGTGTACGTTTATACAGCGATCACGTTAAGAAGTAACAGAAGTTTCAACTTTCTTGGGCAAATACATTTTCAGAAAAAAAATTGCAGACCTTAGAACTTAGACGCACTTCGCGTTTTAGTAAATTTAAAAAAATGGTATGATATTTTTAGTAAATTTAATATAATATAGCCTGCATTAAAAAATTGTATACTTTGTTTTATATGTTCATAAAGGTCACAGTTATGTTTTATAATTTTACCAATTTAAAAAATTAATCTCCAAATGGTTTGAGCGGTGTTTTGTTAAGGTATTTCGTCTAATATTTACTTAATTACATTAAACGAACATTGCAAATAATTAAACACCATATATTCGAGTACAGCTGTGGCACATTAAGTAAATAAATGTTTTACGCGCAGCAAAATACGTAATTAGCATGCCTATTTAAATTAGAAAGCAATAAAATATTTATAAAATTTAATGTGGTATATATTAAATACCGAAGAGCTGAGTGTTTATTTAGGTTTGGCAAATAATACTTTTTTAACCTAATTTATATTTTTTTACTTTCCACTAACAATTTCATACTTCAAATTTTCAGTCAAGTGAAAAACAATTAAATAATACTGTATAAAATTTAATACTAGAATCATTTAATATAATATATTTAATATAAAAGATCAATTAAAAAATATACATTACTATAAAATTATTTCAATTAAAAAATTATCAGGTATCAACTGGTTCTAGTTTTGTCTCAGATACATTAAGCACAAACTTTAAAAAATTATAATTATAAAATAGTAGTACAAAAAGCTTTCAAAAACAACCACAATACTGTGAATTACTTTACATTCATCATCTTTGTCATCATCACAGCTGTATCATCCTCTCCTTGCATTTTCACTTTGTCGATCTCTGGCCTTTTGCATCCAGTCTATACCTGCGAATTTCTTAACGTCGACAGTTCACCTTGCTTGTAGGCTCCCTTTATTCCTCTTGTGACTTCGTGACCTCCATTCAATTATTCAACGTGTTCATCTAGTGTCGCTCATCCTGACTATGTGGCCTGCCCAATTCCATCTAAGTTTACACACTCAATATATCACGTCTGTCACTTTTAATCTTTTCCGTATTTTATCATTAGATATATGATGGTGGAGTGTAATTCCTATCATGCGTCTTTCTATTGCACGTTGTGTAACTTAGAGTTTCTTTATTATGCTGTTATTAAAACCCAAAGATTCTGTACCATATGTTAATACTGGAAGTATGTGTTGGTCAAAGACTCTGGCTTTTAATGTGTTCGGTATTTCAGGTTTCAAAAGTTTTTGCAGTTTACCGAATGTGGCCTATGCTAGTGATATGCGTCTATCTAGATCAGCTTTTAAGTTCTCTCCTCCGTAAATGTATGAATCCACCTTCTCTATTGTGTGATTATCACCTTTCAGATTTTCATTTTTTTATCCTGTATTATTTTAATTCCCCATGTATTTCGTTTTTATTGTATTCATTTTTAGGCCAATTTGTTGTGATTGTTGATGTAACTCTTGTACCAGTTGTTGCAACTCTTTATCAGTGGTTATTAGAACAATATCATCGGTAAAACGCATATGGTTTAGCTTTTCTCCGTTGACATTGATGCCTTTGTAATCCCATTTTAGTTCTTTGAGCATGTTTTCCATAGTAAGTGTAAATAACTTAGGCTAAATCGAGTTTCCTTGTCGCACCCCTCTATTGATATTATTCTTCTTGGTTTTTTCATGCAATATAATTATTTATATTTATATATTTAAATTTAAAATATGGGATTTTTATATCTGTTTTATATTAAAGATGTATATCCGTAATCTACTCAGCTATTGCTTAATGCATTGAAAACTGCCCAAGTTTCCACAAAGGCTATGCATACTGCTATGTTGTATTCATTTGCTTTTTTTATTAGCTTATTACTTATAGATAGTCTAAAGTACTGAAGCCTTTGCGGAACCCAGCTTGTTCTCATGGTTGGTAGTTATCAAGCTTGTTAGTCAATCGTTCTGTAATTATTTTGTCAAAAGTTTACATAAAACTGATAGGAGACTGAGTGGTCTGTAGTTTGTTAATTTATATTTATTTCCTTTTTAAAAAGTAGAGTTATCAAGGTATTGTTCCAATCATCGGATATTCTATTTTCAAATTACCTCCATCATATTTATTGGAAATTTGCTTACACTATTCTATACGATTTTGTTCTTATACCAATAATAAATTATGAAGTATATCCCTATAACAACAATTTTTCTTACAACCAAAGGGGTTTCTATTCATTTTTTGCGTGACAACTAAAATCTTCAATTATTCTTCGTATGATATTTATCATTAATTTTATAAATACTGATAACTCTCAAATAGATGCAAAGAGTTTTACGGTCGGTGCTATGGTGCATCGTGTGGTTGGTTCTCGGTTTATAAGGCCATGATCGGAGTTCAGAAACTCTTGACGTTTAGTACACATCGAGACGTTGTAGGTAATATTTCGCATCTATTTAACACGCCTCTACGGGGAGGAGGTTTACAAGTCTGTAAGAAAACACGAGAACTTACGCAAGAAGAAATTTTAGCAACTGTTCTTCTTACTGTGTTGTCGAGATCAAAAGGTAGTTCCAAAGTATTTACAGGTCCAACACCACCTGTGCACTCCTCAAGCCCAACGAATTTATCGAAAAACGAAAGCTGCCTTAGTCAGAGAACAAGTGTACGCTACTAGAAAAACCCTCGCTCTATGTTCACTAGAACTGATGCAAGTCCATGTCAGCTTGGCCAGCAGAATCCATAAAAATGACTGGGATACTGTATACCGCATTACTTTCCATTCTGCTGAGAAACACGTAGCAGCCGCCACTGTTAGACAATATTCTAAGTTTCAGCGTTTACAGAATAAAAGCGCTCCCACACAACTGGATTATAAGCACACTGTAATAAACCTTTCTAAACACGAGCTTAGCCAGGAAGCTATCAGTGCTCTTAGCAAAAGTGAAAAGTTTGCCGTGACACCCAAATCTATTCCGGTAGAGGACATTCTAGCTAACGTAGAAGTAGCCATACGGAACCTTCCAACAGACTAAACAGAGGAAGTACAAGTCGAGACTTCACATAACCTGCGCGGAGCTAAGCCACCTAAGAAGAACTTATCCAGGGCGGAATTAAAGGCTCTACGTGAACTCAAGAATGATGATACCATAATTGTCTTACCAGCAGATAAAAGTAGCGCTACTGTTGTACTAGCACAGGAGGATTACACGAAAATGATAACCGAACTGCTCGATGCGAACACTTACACCGTGCTTAAACGTGATCCCACATCACGAATACTACGCGACACGAGCAAACTGATAAAGAGTTCCTCTCTGGATGACACCACCAAAAAGAGACTAATAACATCAGAGGCGCTGCCCCCAATAATATACGGGCTCCCCAAGTGCTATCGAGGGTCCTATCTACAAGTTGGCTAAATACTTATCCAGTCTGTTACAACCGCACATGGGACATACCAGCAGTTATATCAAGGACTCCGAACATTTTGTCAACCAGCTTTCAAGACATCCAGCTCCAGGGAGGAGATCTAATGGTCAGCTTCGATGTAACATCCCTATTTACCAAAGTACCGATTTGGGATGCCCTGGATCGCCTGAGGAAAGTTTTTCCCAACGATATCTTACAGCTATTTCAGCAGTGCTTTACGTCCAGTTACTTTTTTTGGCAGGGCGTATATTACGAACAAAACGACGGGTAGAATGTGCAACCCAGCGCTGCGTCGCTAATTACATCATGGAGAAATTCGAAGAGATTGCCATGAAACAGCTCCTTCAAAAAACCCGCGATATTGCTAAGCTACGTCGATGACAGGGGTATACTGCATACCTTGCTCATGTAAGCAAGTCTACATTGGGACCACGGGCCAAACGATTACTACCAGGATAAAGGAGCACAAACGTCATCTACGCCTCAATCAACCCGATAAATCAGCAGTTTCAGAACATGCCTTGGAAAATCCTAACCACTAGATAGCATTCGGGCAAACACAAGTTTTATCCAACTGTAGGGATTACTACCGAGATTATACAGAGAAGCGGTACCGATTCAAGATGCCCTGGATCACCTAAAGAAAATTTTTCCTAACGATATCTTACAGCTATTTCAGTAGTGCCTTACGTCCAGTTACTTTGTTTGATAGTGCGTATATTAGGAACAAAAAAAAACGTAGTTACAATGGTAGCCCATTTATCCCTGTAATCGCCAATTACTACATAAGGAAATTTGAAGAGATCGCCAACAATAAAGCTCCTTTAAAACCCGCGATATAGCTAAGATGCGTCGATGACACCTTTGTAATATGGAGACACGGAAAGAAGACCCTATCACAATTTCTTATGCAATTGAATTCTA
The DNA here is from genome assembly GCA_036346155.1 of Sinelater perroti. Taxonomy (NCBI): domain Eukaryota; kingdom Metazoa; phylum Arthropoda; class Insecta; order Coleoptera; family Elateridae; genus Sinelater; species Sinelater perroti. Next base: position 7,322,234 of record JARFIY010000337.1, on the reverse strand, counting down.
TACACCCAAGCATACAGTTTACAATGGAACTGGAATCGGTAGATAGGATCGCTTTCTTAGACGTACAGGTGTTGAAATCGGAGAATGCACATTTAGATCACACAGTGTACAGAAAACCCACTACCAGGATCAAGAAACATAAACGTCATCTACGTCTTAATGAACCCGTTAAATCAGCAGTTGCAGAACATGCTTTGGAAAATCCTAACCATAAGATAGAATTCGGGCAAACAGAAGTTTTATCCAACTATAGGAATTACTACCCGAGATTATACAGAGAGGCGGTGGAAATTTATAAATATAAAAATAATTGTAACACCAACGCGGGATGCAATCTACCTAGGTGTTGGTATATCGCTCTCAAGGGACAAAAGCAGACCATGCTACAGTGACGTCAGAAATATTACCTGCAACGTCCCGATTGACGTTAGCAGCTAGCCCAATCACCATCGATCTACCATCCCGGTGACGTCAACCACGCCCCCTCTCCCAAACCATCCCTACCATACCACACGTGTATAAAAGCGAAAACGCACGGGACAGTCACTTAATTTTTAGAAGATTTTCTTCTGAAGATGTCTGCCGCAGTTGTGGACGAAACGTCAAGAGTTTTTGAACACCGACCACACGATGCACTGATAAGTAGTAGCATTTCTACGATATCCAACTAGAAAACAAGTTAATTAAGAGCAGTATGAGAGGAATTTTTAAAAAAATAGTGAATAGAAAATAAAGAACAAGCCGCATGTGGGCAGAAAAATTAAACTTAAACAAAATGGCATCCGATTAGCTTCTTCACTATTCGTTATAGAGCCTGAGTAGCACACATATTTTAATTTTGATCGTCTCAGATGTTTAAAATATTCCTATTATACTTGCAACTTCACTAGTAGATCAGCCAATTTGTTTTTGTTGTGTTGTAAGATTCAAGCATAAATTCTTAAAGTGTTAGTACCTAATCAACTTTTTATTAGTTTCTTGCTTATGCATAGAAAGTATCTTCTAGTTTTTTAGTACGTAATTAAAAATTATTAACATAATCTTTGTGCCAGAAAAAAATATTATATAAAAACTGGCGTCAAAAAATTTACTAACATTTATCCTTTTATACATTGTTATTAGAGTGAGCACAGACTTCTTCTTCTTTGAGCAGTATGATAATAATTTTTTTGTCTCGGTGGAAAACAAATTGTAAAATCAGCACATCTTCATACTTATTAACATATCATGATGCATGATTTTTGATTTATTCTTGTTAAATATACTTATACGTTCAATTTATAACTCTTGAGCATCTCTTCTGCTAGAAAAATAAATATAAAATAATTATTTGTAGTTATATTTCACTTTGTTTCCTAATTGGTTCAAATAAAACTTTCACTTAGTATAAAAGGGTTGGTAACAAATATGATCTAAGATTCCTTTTTTTAATGTGTGGGACATCAGTAAGCACTCACAAGATTCTAGCACAACGTATGAAAAACATTTTTATTTCATATTTAAGGAATAAAGGCTGAAAATTGTCATCCTAGGATGCCAAAAATACCTTTTTGCGGGCAAACCCTCGTGTATAAAGGTCCAATTAAAATCTGATTTTAAAGTCATCAGTTAAAAGTGTTAAATTTATATTTATGGTATGTGATACTTCTTAATAAACAATTTTCTGGATAGTGGCATTTAAAGCCAAAAAAAAAATTTTCTTTCTATATAAAATTTCGGGCTTCAACTTCGTTTTCTAATTTGGCTGCAAAACCCGCTTAGCATAGTCTTATAAAACAACGGTTAAATTGCTCATTTATTGACTAATGGGAAAAACAGTTTTTCGTCAGGGTATAGCTAAGTGGAACAAATACTACGTTTATATATAACATGTTTCAATTATTACTAATTTAATAAAATTTCGTTTAATGCTTTAAATTAAAAACTTGTGTCTTTTAATAATTAGTAAAGCATTGTCATACAATGTGCGTTATATGTATATTTAGAAAACTAATAATGTTATAGAAACAATTTTATTTACAGGGTAGTTTTATTTTGTTAAACAAAATTAGTATTTATATATACATCACAAATTGAATTGAAACAAACGCTTAAACATATTTTTCAGTTACAAAGGATTTTGTTGGCAATATCAATTTATTTTTTTTTTTGAAAATTGGTTAACCACTTTATAATCAAAAAAGCATTTTTGTAATTATTAACAAAAATAAGTTTTTTGGAAAACCACAACAGATTGAAGCTCACAGCCCATCGCCAGACATTTTAAACATATTCTTCGTTGTTATGGAAAGGTAACAAAGTTTGTCATATGTTAACTATATACCTGTATAAAAATTCAGTTAATTCTGAAACTAATTTAACAAGGATCATTGTTAAACTCCATGAAGAAATTTCACGATTATACGATGGGATGTAGTCGATCAGAAACATATAATTACTGGGCGTTATCTTGTCAAACTGTGTAAATTAGGTATAACAAAAGGACATATACGAACAAACTGTATTAAATTATATCAAAGTTATGTCTTTTGTTTAAAGTGCTTTTTAGCAAGGATTGCTTAATTTATTGTGCAAGATGTATCAGAAGATTAATACTAGTTTTAGCAGAATTACAATTAACGTAAAAGTACTACTGCAAACTCGGGTGTTATAAATATTATGCACATGTTCTTTTTGGAAAAAGAAATAAAAACTTACAATAGCGGAATAAATTTATAAGATATTTAAAAAACAATGTATTCTGCAATGTACATTATTATAATATAATTAAATAAATACTAGCGCCTATTTAATGTTTTATTTAAAATAACTATAATTGTTATTATTAGTCTAGACTAATAAAGTAGTAAAAATCAAGCATAATGATTAAAATTTTATTATTAAGGCTCAAGAAGTCGTTGAATATATTTTCGTGTATATCAGAAAAATTATTGTTAGTAATTATAGATATTTAATAAAAAAAATAAAACAGTCTGGCCCATTCTTAAAAGACTGCTCGGTTTCACCATCTATTTTATTAATAAATATAAGGTGTATAAAAAAACTTGATATTTTCCCTTTGGAATGCTAAAACCCAAGATTCTACAGTTATCGAATCTACATCACAATATTTGTATGAAAAAATAATATAAAACAGTTTAATGGTACCATTTATCTCCAAAAAAATTGTTAACAAAATATTTTTTATTACAAACATTTCACAATTGCTTTATAATGTTGCTCGATGTACTTCTTCTCTAATAATAAAATGCAACATTTGCAGATATTCTCGAATAAGGATAAATGCATTAATACTTTCAGTTTCTTGAAACTCCATAAAACAATTCCAAACCTATTATTTGTTAAAAGCAGCTTACAAAACTGAATGATGAAAATGTGGAAAACATTATAAAGTTATAATAATATTATATATAATAATATTATAATAATAATAATTTTGAAATTAAAAAAAAACGAAATTAGTAATTTCGAAAATTATGTGTGTGTGCGTGTGCGGGTGCGTGCGTGTGCGTGTATGTGCATGCGTGCGTGCGTGCGCGCGTGCGTGCGTGTGAAAGTTTGTTTGGCGGGAGATGCGTTGGGTTGGGAAAAGTTTGTAGGATTAAGGGTGTTGCGTAATTGGCGGTGCGGAGCAATAAGGGACTTCCACATGACAGGCAAACGCTGGCTGTCATCTCTTGTGTTGAGGCACTGTGGGAGTTTTTCTATTTCAATTGCCTCACGTACTATTCTGCTGGTAAAATGGGAAATGGGGGCAATGGTTTTAGCTCCAGAGAAATTAATTTTGTGGCCTGTTTCTTTGCTGTGTTTGGCAAGTGCCGAACCATTATCACCTTTCCGTACGGCCAGAGAATGCTCGTATATTCGGCTAGATATTTGCCTATTTGTTTGACCTATGTAGGTCCTTTGGCAGTCTCCGCAAGGTATTTCATACACTCCTTGGGATTCATTGGGGCAGTAATCCTTTGCTGAGCGAATAAGCCCAGATATTTGGTTGTTGGTCGTAAAGACCGTACGGATATTTTGCCGCAAATTTGAGATCATAGTTAGTTTTGATGTCGTTTCTTTGTTTACAAACATCCCAATTTCTGATGTCCTACAGTTATTAAAGTCAACGTATAATATAAATAACAATATCCTCCCCCTAATAAACCATTGAATATCCAATACTTACTTTACCTTCCAAGATAAATTTTACCGCCAAACTAATGGTACTCCCATGGGTTCCCCACTTTCACCTGTCATTGCTAACGTTTTTATGACCGATTTTGAAACAAATGCCCTAGCCTCCTTTCACCTTAAACCTACCTGCTGGATACGATATGTCGATGACACTTTTGTTATCTGGCCTCATGGACATGATACCCTTCCAGAATTCCTTTCCCACCTCAACCAAATCCACACCAATATGAAATTTACCGTGGAAACCGAACATAACAATTCCCTTCCCTTCCTAGATACTCTCATAAGAAGAAATTCTTCTAATGGCAGCTTTTATTGCACTGTCTACAGAAAACCCACTCACACTAACAGCTACCTAAATGCCAAATCCCATCACCACCCTGCCCAAATGCAATTCGGTTGCAAAATCCCTCATAACCAGATCCATCAGACTTTCCGATACAAAAAATCGCCAAACAGAAATTAAATCCATTACTACCACTCTACTGCAAAATCCTTAACCAATATAATCTTAAATATATGTAACGATAAAGATATAATGATAATGATTTATATATATTTAACTTAAATAACTAATAAAATACCTGTGAGGGGTTGCTAGATCTCCCATTGGACGCCTCCCTAGGTGGTGGATAGGGGAAAGCTTTCCAGACATGATGGGTACCTAGGATATCAAATAGTGGGTAACTGTACTAGCAGTATCAGCTATTAAGTGAAGGTCGTGTGGACCGGAACAGTTATGGTTGGAGATATGCGGGCGACGATAATGGGTATCGCTACAGTAACATAACAGCGAGCGGAAAGCAACGGAAAACCACAGTCTATTTATTTAGTCTCAGGGCAAATATCATCAATGGCTAAAAATTCAAATGAAATGGCCCGCAGTCCCCGGCAGCTCTTAAATGGGCAGAAGATGCGAAGAATCCCCGGGTCAACCCAGAAGAAGATTGCAACTTCGAACGTTAGAAATTTGTACGAAGCAAGAAAACTTAAAAATTTTACCGAAGAAATGGAAAGATAAAAGACAGATATTATTGGTATAAATAAAGTAAGACAGAAGGGAAAAGGATAGTATCCTGTACATAATGGTAGAATGTATTACACTGGCAACGAAACTGCACACCAGTACGGAGTGGCGTTACTGGTTAACCAAAAAAATACAGAAGTCTGTAATCAACTTTCTCCCATTTTCAGAGTCATGATGCTGCAAATAGCAGCACATCCGGTTAATATTAATGTGATACAAGTGTATGCCCTAACTGCAGATAAGGACAATAACATGATTTTTATAAATAATTAAAATCAGTAGTAAAACGTACAAAAAGGGGCATGAACTGACAATAGTGATGGGGGTTATGAACGCAAAGATAAGTAGAGGCAAATATTAAGACATAGTAAGGGAGCTTGGCTTAGGAACAAGAAACGACCGCGACGATATACTCTTACCAAGAAAAACACTTTGTAATTAGTAATACTTACTTTAAATTATCCCCTCGAAGAATCTACACACGGACCTCACCAGCAGATACCCCAAATAATACAATTAGGAGTCAAATGGATTACCTACTTAAAAAAAAACAATTTAGAAACAGCATATACGCCGTAAAAACATACCCCGGAGCTGATGTTGGTTCAGATCACAACCCGTTGGTAGCAAAGTTTAAAACTAGATTAAAAACTAATCGTATTCAAATTAACAGAAAAAAGCCGCAAGATCAGAATATAAAAAGGAAAATAAAACAAAGCCTAGAAAAAGACATTCAAGATAAAATGAAGGATATAAACGGTAACGACGTAAATTAAATTTGGAATGCCTTAAGAAACTAATCAAAAATATAACAATAGAAAAACTAAAATCAGAAAATAAGACTAAGAAAAAACTGGATGAGAAATAAAATTTTACAACTCATAAAAGAAAGCAGGAAAATTAAGAATAGAAATGTAGAGAAATATGAACAGATACAGAGGAAAATTAGGAAAAAAATACAAAAAGCTAAGAAGTGTTTAAGTAAGAAATGTAGTAAAATTGAAGAACTTGACAAGAAATACGCTACATTCAATCTATATAAGAAAATTAGAGAAGTACAGAAAAATTCCAACTTATTAATAAATAATGAGGAAAAATGCTACTATGCAAAGAAGAAAAGATGGAAACTTGGAAAATATATATACAGCAGTTATTTAGCGATAACAGAAATCCACATCATAATTATACAGACGCAAGTTCCGGACCACATATAACAACGGAGGAGGTTATATATGCAATTAAAAAATCAAAAAGTGGCAAGGCTACAGGACTTCATTTTGGGTTTAGGGAAGCGCTCTTTAGCCTACAGATTCTAGTCGAACGATGTAGAGATATAAAAGTCGACGTGTCTTCCTGTTTTGTTCGATTATGAAAAGGCATTCAACTGTGTACAACATAAAAACTCCTGGAAATTCTAACCAATGTCGGTTTTGGATAATAACGACATACGCGTAATCATAAATCTCTATTGGAACCAACCAGCTACCCTAAGATATGAGAAAGAAAAAACTGAACAGATTAAAATAATGCAAGAGGCGAGGAAGGTCTGCATTCTGTCGCCGTTATTATTTAATACCTACTCTGAAGCGTTATTTACAGAGACATTAAAAAATAGACAGGAGAGGATTAACATAAATGTAATAAGACTGAACAACTTACGATATGCAGATGACGCCGTTCTATTAGCACCAAACGAGACCGATGTACAAACTTTCATTACTAATGTACATAACTAGTAATCGCTTTGGTTTAAGCACAAATAAACAAAAACTAAAATAATGGTAATAAGCAAGATAAACAATGTGCCAATTAATATTTTAATCGACGGAAAACGGCTGGAACAAGTGGAAATACCTGGGATGCAGTGTCAATGAGAAGTAGGATCACATGGTAGAAATCAAAAGTCGAATAGAATAAGCCAGAACAGCGTTCTTAAAACTAAAGAAACTCCTATGTGGTCGCGATATAATTCTACAACTTTGCATGAGAATGGTCCGATATTAAATTCTGCCTGTTCTTCTCTATGGAGTTGAAACAAGGACGTTCATTCAAGCATCGATTAAAAAGATAGAATACGAAATGAAACAGTTTTACAAAAAATGGAGAAGGACAGAGATATTCTAAATACAATAAAGAAATCAAAAGTACCAGTTGGTGCAATTAATAATCCAAGGAAAAATAGAAAGTAGAAGAAGCGCTGGAAGGAAACGAATATCCTGGCTTAAGAAATTGCGAGTTGAGTTTGTGGGGCGAAAGCGGATAGACGCGAAATTGGCTGGTGGCGATAAAATACTCGAATACGGGCTTTGTCACACCGACTTTTTCGTGAAGTGTAGCTAACTGAATCTGAAAGTGAAAATTATTAACAATTTAATAAGAGTGAGCAGATAATTATAAATAAGGAGCGATTATAGGGCAGTGTAAATAGGAACAATCAAGAATACAAACGAAGAGAGTTTTTAACCCGAAGGCCAAACGTTCCCTGCCTTGCGCGGCCGGCAGACGGGAGATAACGCGACCCGGACGATACGGAAAGTTTATTTACCAAACGTACAAAAATCTAAATTCAGATAAAATATTGACAAAAGGGATTATAAATGAGTTCAGGATCCAAAAGAGATAGAAATCTAAACAGTAGCGAAGAAAAGAAGAGATCTTTAAGAAAAGTAAAATAGTAATTAGATCACCAACATTAAAAACAGAAAAATAAAAGTAAGTGAAAGAAAATGGGAGATCTAAAAGAAATTAAATACATGATTAAAATTATGAGAGATGAAATTAAGAAAAGTACAGAAGAAAATCAGAAACTACGAGAGGAAATGGCAAAACGGAGATAAAATGGGAATCGGAGAAAAACTACTCCAAAAAGAATCGAACAACTGGAAGATAAGTTTGAAAAATAGAAAAGAAAACGAAAGTGTAGGTTGGTAATCAAGGGTGTAAAATTAGTAGAAAATCGAAAAGAAGAAGAAACAAAACAATTCCTCGCAGAAAAATTGGGAGTAGAAGTAGAAGTAAAGAATGTAGTAACACTGCAAGGAAAAAAAGGTATAACTACAAGTCTGGTTGAAAGACTGGGATAATAAACAGAAGGTCATGAAAAATAAATATAAACTGAGAGGATCCACCGTATACATAAACAATGATATGACGCCAAAAGAGAGAGGAATACAGGCCGAAATAAGAAAAATTGCAAAAGAAGAGAGAAGTAAAGGTAGAAGAACGAAAATCGGTTATAAGAAAATCATCATAGAAGGAGTGGAATATGTCTGGGATGATGAGGAAAAAGGGGTTATAGAGAAATCAAAAAACTGATAACAAAAAAGAACCAGGCCGAACTTATAAAGAAATATGCGATGGACATGGACGACGATAAACAATATAAGATGAACAACAAAATGAAGATCGTAGGAATAGACAAAAGTAAAGAGAAAGAAAAGGATAAGAGGAAAGTAAGCAAAATGCAACAGGAAAAGTTGAGAATAGGAACATGGAATGTGAGGAGCATTAAAGACAAAGAAGAAGATTTAGTAGAAGAAATGATAGAAAATCAAGTGAAAATCCTAGGAGTAACAGAAACCAAGAAGAAAGGAAAAGGTATGAAATGAATCCATAAAGGATACTGGCTATTTTGGTCAGGAGTGAAGGAAACGGAAGGAGCAAGATGTGGGGTAGGATTAATAATAAATCCAGACATGCTAAAAGACATTAGAAAAGAAGAATATATAAATGAACGGATTTTAAGATTAGAAATGAAGCTAACAGGAGAAAAATATGGAGTGTGATAATAGCATACGGAGAAAACGAAGATGCTAGAAAAGAAAATAAAGATAAGTTCTTTGGGGAAGTACAAAGAGAAATAGATAACGGATGAGAAAATGTTATTGTTATGGGAGACGTAAATGGACGAGTAGGAAAACAGAATACAGGTATAGAAAAGTACTTAGGGAAAGAAGGAGAAACGACCAGAAATAATAACGGGGACAGAATCATAGAAATCAGCACAGAAAACAATTTAGTGATCGCAAACTCAAAATTCAAATATAAGGATATACACAAATTCACAAGAGTAGTAGAAAGCAGCAACAAGAAGTCAATTATTGACTATTTCTTAATAAGTAAATCAAAATGGAAAAAGGTACAAGACGTCAAAGTAACAAGACAAGCAGAGATAGGAAGCGACCACTACTTGGTAAAAATGGACCTAAAGAATAAAAAAGAAGAAAAAGAAGATAAGAGGAGAAAGAAATCAGTGGAAACTATAAAAACATATAAACTAAAAGAAACAGGGAACCAAAAAAGATATAGGGAAATTATAACCAAAAAATTTAGAGCAAAAGATAATACAAAAGATACCATACTAAACGCTGCGAGAGAGTTGCGGCACAAAGAAAATAGCTAATAAAAATATGAAGAAAACAGCATGGTGGAACGAAGATATAAAAGCAAAAATCAAAGAGAAAAAGCAGGCATGGAAGAGATACTTAAGTACAAAAAAAAAAAAACAGACGACTACGAAAAAATATAAAGAAACAAGAACAGAAACAAAAGCGGCGGTGAGAAAGGCAAAAGAAGAATCATGGATAAAATTTGGAGAAAAGATGACAGAAAACTTTCGGGAGAACCAAAAACTATTTTACGGAACCTTAAAACAACTTAGGAAGAAAAAGGAATATAATATGATGAACATAAAGGGAAAGGACGGAAAAATAATAACAGAAGAAGATCAAATAATGGAAAGATGGAAAGAACATTTCGAAGAACTAACAAAAGCTGAACACACTACAACAGATGAAAAGAAAGAACTAGACGAAAGAGAGGAAATCGAAGAAATACAAGAGAAAGAAGTTAGGGAGGCCATAAAGAAAATTAAGTTAGGAAAAGCAGCAGGAAGAGACAAAATAACACCGGAAATGATAGAGTTTATGGGAAATGAAGGAATAACTAAATATACAGAATTGCTAAATGAAATAATGAAGACAATGATAATACCAAAGGATTGGAATATAGGAATCATACTCCCCATACATAAGAAGGTGACAAAACAGAATGTGGTAATTATTGAGGAATTACGTTAATAAGTGTCCCCGCGAAAATACTGGCCAGAATAATTGAGAAAAGAATAAGAGACAGAATAGAAAATACAATACAAGAGACTCAATGTGGTTTCAGGAAGGGGAGAAGCACACAAGATTTAATATTCATCATTAGACAAATCAGCGAAAAATTTATTAAAAAAGGAAGGGAAATACATATGTCCTTTATAGATATAGAAAAAGCTTTTGACAGAATACAAAGAGATCATATATGGAAAGCACTAGAAAAAAGAGGAATAGAGGAAGAACAATAGAAATAGTAAAAGCAATGTACAGAAGTAATAAAAACGTAGTAAGGACTAACAATGAAGAGTCGCAAGAGTTCGTAACAGAAATAGGAGTAAAGCAAGGATGCGTACTAAGCCCATTGCTGTTCTCAATAGTGCTAGACGAGGCGATGAAAAATGCAAAGAAAAAGATGAAGAAGATAAAATTGGGATACTGGCAAATGGAACAAACAGAAATAAACGAACTGATGTTCGCTGACGACATGACGATAATAGCCGAAACAGAAGAGAATCTACAATACAACCTAGAGGTGTTAGAAACAGAGCTACGGAAAATAAACATGAAAATAAACATAGCGAAAACTAAAAGTATGGTAGTGGCCAGAGAGAATATAACACACAAATTAAAAATACAAGAAAAACAAATTGAACAGGTAGAAAGTTTTAGATATCTAGGATCAATAATCTAGAACAACGGCAAAATAGATAAAGAAATTAATGATAGAATGGAGAAAACAGGGAGAATCTACAATACTCTGAAAACAAACTTTTTAGGAAAGAAAGAAGTACCAAGAAAAATAAAAACAGAAGTAGTGAAAAAAGTGGTGAGACCGTCAATAATGTATAGTAGTGAATCGTGGTCTTTGACAGAAAAACATAAAATAAGACTAAATGCAATGGAAATGCGGTTCCTAAGAAGGATACAAAATCAAACGAAAAGAGATAAAATCCGAAATGAAACGTACAGACAAGACTTAAAGATAAAACCTATAATGGAAAAAATAGAAGAAGGACAATTAACGTGGTTTGGTCATGTGTGTCGTATGCCAAAAAACAGATTAGTGAAAAGAGTACATGAATCGCGAGTGCCGGGTAAAAATCAAAGAGGAAGGCCAAGGAAAACCTGGGAAGAAGGAATAAGAGAGGCAGCAGCAAACAAGGGAATAAACTGGGAAGGTATAAAACAAGTAGCCCAGGACAGAAAACTATGGAAAGAAAAATATACAACAACATAACAAACTCTTCTCCCACCTGCCTTACACCTAACGGTAAAAAGGGCATAAGGACTAAGTAAGTAAGTAAGAAATTGCGAACTTGGTACGGAAGGAGTACGAGATCCTTGTTTCGAGCTGAGGTATCTTTACATAAGATGCATTTAAAACGTGTCACCAATATGTACCTTCGATATTAAGTAAACATTAATTTAAAATTACAGATTTTGTAACTTGTTGAGTTTCAGTTATACTGGTAAAATATAAAATAACTTAAAATTGTTTCAGTATCATATAAACAAAGAATATTTTAACATTTAGGTTTTATTTGTGAGTTTTTACAGTCAATATCTAGTCCCAAATTATTTTTTTTAAACACTTCAATATATGTTTTAGTGCTCTTCATTTATTTAATTTTTGATATCCTTTTATATTAATGCAGTATAATACATTTGATATAATGTTATGTGTTACAATAAAATACACGTCATGGTTTGTGGCGCATGATTTTATTTTACGTGACTTGAAGTTACATAGAGTGATTAAATATTATATCGACAACATCAAATCTTTTGATGTTTTGTTACACTGTGAATGAGCATGTAGCACTTAATCAGCCTCCGACTTGAAAAATGAGCAAAGGCGATTGCCAAATTAATTTTAAAGGCAAACAAGCTCCACCGACTACCCATCATGCCAAATTGGGGGAAATTCCTGGCACGATATTTGCTTATCCAAAATAAACCGAACGGAGCTTGTGACTTTTTATCGAATCTAGGCGTTCATTACGGAGCTTTCCCTGCTCGCTCTAATTAGTTTATTTCAAATTTGCATGGGAAGCCTTTGACGCAATGATTGATTAGGCTAATTTGAGCTCGGCGACACTGACCGCGGCCATTTCAGCCTTACTTAATTCCCCTAATTTGCATTAGGCGCAAGTAAATGACTTGTGCCCCCGCACGCAAAGTTCTGCGCCGGGCGTTGTTCGAATACAGCATCTTCATCCTGTTTAGATAATTATGAACTGCCAAAGAAGTAGGAAGCTGAAACCTAATAATCATCTGCAGATCGGTTAATGGCGCAGTTGCTTGAAGAGAAATCGATACTGCAAATGAAATGGGATCCATTTTATCTGCTTTGGTTGAAATTTGTTTGCTTCGACAAAAGCACTGGAAGCGCCATTGTAAGATTACAAATGCCATGTAATGGGTACATGTTTAATGCAATTCTGTAAAGCGCTGCACTAACAGAGGTGCAGAGAAAGGCAGGTAATTACAGCTATATTCTCGCATTCCTTTGTTTTAGTTGGAACTTTGTGTGACTAATTTATTAGTAAAACTTACGTTAGGTTACTTTATGCTCTTTGTTCATAAGCTACCGGAGTCGTTTAGAATTTTAAATTTAAAGTTTCAATGATATTCACAAAGATGTTACTCGTAAAATACCCTACTTATAAAATTCAAAATTTAGTTTAAGTGCCAAAGCCGACGGCTTGCGGTTATTTTGTTGGTTGCAGACTTGTCACAAGCCTCTTATGTTGTAAAGCCGGCTGACACTTCATTCATAACTGGTTTCAACTGAACAGCTACATTTGCAAAATTGGCTTACCCGTTAATTATCCGTAAGTGGAGGAAGCAAATAGAATCTTATAAGCTTACGCACATTTAGTAATTTTGTTAAATTTATTTACTATGACATTTTGTCCTATTCGAACATGTCAGATTTTATGAAGCTGAGGTAAATCCGTAGAAATTGTTTAGCAGCTAAAATTCAACAGGGCTGTTGAAACTCATTTGCTAATCGGTGATTAATGATCTCTGCAGTAATTGTTATCGTGTGTTTCACACTTCTGATTGAAGCAGGATTAAATCTAGTCAATAACTAAACGCGGATTTCACGCCTTACTCGCTTAATGTGAATAATACAGACAAGTTCCTCTCGGTGGGTAATACTTTACTTTTGCGCCATTTTAGTAAACTATTATAGTAGTATTTACTTACTAAAGCAATCTTCCAATGAAATTTGCATCGAGCTGGATTGAATAAAGACGTAGAAAAAAAATATTCAATGAAAGTTAAGCATTTGAAAATGGATTTTTTTATCACTCATGAGGAATATGTATCATTTTGCTATAAAATTATTAAATGGCATTTTAACAAGACATATAAAACAAAAATTTTGTTTTTTATAATATATTTAAATACATTTTCGTTTAAGAATAGAGTTCTTGCAACCCCGGCATTGCATTCTGCAATCTTCGATACATTGGAGAACCCCACGAAATTTTTGCATCAATTTCACCCCTCTTTCGGCTGTACCATTAACACTGAGATTACGAAATGTTTCATGCGACTGTAAGAATCGTTCCTATCCCAAAGATCTGGATTGAGATTCAGAAAGTTAATATCGACATACAATTTCTTTAACAAATTTAAACCTTTGTGATATGAATTTTTTTCTGAAAATGAAACAACAATGAACTAATTATTTGGTATATCTAAATTCTGAACAACATAATTAGTAAATAAATATTAGAAAACCTTGTTAAAAATTTGATAAATGATAATATTTGACTGTTATTGTAAAATCAAAGAATAATGTCTAATAAGTATTCTTACTAAATAAAATAGATATTATTAAAATGAAAATCTTACCTAAGAAGATAACTCTATAAAGATAAATAATACATTTTCTTTCATTATAAAGTTGTTTTCTTTCAAATTCTCTATACTGCGCTTTTTGGATGCAAAACACACCATACATATTATCAGCAGCAGCAGTAGCAAGCTTATTCGGTCCATCGTTGGATATAAGCTACCCTCAAGTTGTTCAAATAATCTTTATTGCGTATTTTCCTCATCCAATCATATCCTGCCTTCTCAAAGTCTCTATTCTATGATCCTACGCGTCCATGTGTTATCTTGCATACTTCTTACATGCCCACCCCAGTTCTATCTTAAAGTACACAGTCTTCCTATTACATCGTTTACTTTGGATCTTCTTCTTATTTCGATATTCTGTATACGATCATGTAGCTTGACTTTTACCATCTTTTCGCCATAGACCCTGGTGTTACTTGGAACCAAGTCCCAAGTTTTTGTGCGATACCGTAGAAACGACAACTCGTATAGATCAAAAATCTTTGCAGTTTTTGAAACGCCGCCCAGGCCAGTGATATTCTTCTATGTAGACTGTTATTTGAAAGTCGTATTTTTTGTTCTAGATATACAAACGAGTCCACTTTTTTTTATTGTTTCTGCTTCTAGTCTGATCTCTTCTTGTTCGTCGATTTCATTTGTTAAAGATTTTTTTTTGTTTATGTTTATTTTTAGTCCCACCTATTTGGATGCTTTGTTTAGTTCTTCTAGTCTTTCTTATAACTCTATTGAATTATCTTGCTATCAATATTTACTCCTTTTTGTTCCTATTTTAGAGTCCAGAAAATATCTTTCATTGCCAGTGTGAACCAATTGGGAGAGATTGAGTCAACTTGTCGTGTCTATTGTCGTATATATATATATATATATATATATATATATATATATATATATATATATATATATATATATAAGTTCTCAGCTCAAACAAACAAAAGAAGCTTAACTATCAAAGTATCCTCCGTTGGCATCGATGACCTTTTGCCATCTTTCGGGTAGCTTGCGAATTCCCTGGTGATAAAACCTCACCGGCTTCAAGACGATAAAGTTATCTATGCATTTTCGAACTTCTTCTTCTGTTTTGAAGTGCGTATCAGCCAAGTGATGCTGTAACGACCAGAATAAATGATAATCGGAAGGGGTCATGTCGGGGCTATACGCCGCATGTGGGAGAAGTTCCGATCTTCCGATTCCAGTTCCATGGTAAACTGTATGCTTGGGTGTATGGAATTCAGGTGCATAAGAAATTGTGGTAGGGTCTCCTTTCCGTGTTTCTATATTACAAAAGTGCCATCGACGTATCTTAGCCATACCGCTGGTTTTAAAGGAGCCGCATTGATGGCAATCTGTTCGAATTTCTCCATGTAGTAATTAGCGATTGCAGGGCTAAGTGGGTTGCCCATTTCTACCCCGTCGTTTTTTTCGTAATATACGCCCTGCCAAACAAAGTAACTGGACGTAAAGCACTGCTGAAATAGCTGTAAGATATCGTTGGGAAACCTTTCCTCAGGCAATCCAGGACATCTCAAATCGGTACTTTGGTAAATAGGGATGTTACATCGAAGCTGACCATTAGATGTCCTCCCTGTAGCTGGATGTCTTGAAGCTGGTTGACAAAATGTGCGGAGTCCTTGATGTAACTGCTGGTATGTCCAATGTGCGGTTGTAGCAGACGGGATAAGTATTTGGCCAACTTGTAGGTAGGACCCCCGATGGCACTGACAATGGGTCGCAGCGGTACATCGTCTTTGTGTATTTTGGGGAGCCCTTATATTCTTGGGGGCAGCGCCTCTGATGTTATTATTCTCTTTTTGGTGATGTCATCCAGAGGGGAACTCTTTATCAGTTTGCTCGTGTCGCGTAGTATCCGCGATGTGGGATCACGTTTGAGCACGGTGTATATATATATATATATATATATATATATATATATATATTATTGTTTATTTTGTTTTGCTGGATTCTATCGCATCTGTGATTTTTTTATAAAATTTCTCTACTTCTTCGTCTTCGTAGTTAGGTGTGGGTGCATATACTTAAACAATATGACATTTATATCTTTTATTTATGTTAATAATTATATATATATATATATATATACAAAGTTACAACTTGTTAAAATCTACTTTAATGCATAAGATGGTAAAGCCTTCGAGCGGTGTGCATTGAAGAGCTTCGCAAGTGCAACTCTACATTTTTTCTCATTTAAATGTAGCCAATGTAGCAAAAGACGGCAACTACCAAATAAATTGAACCAACAAATCGCATCTCGAAGCAAACCCACTACCAACTCGACCAGTTGGGCACTACGGGAAAGTGCGGTTTGTGCGCTGGTTCGTTCAGTCAGTTTTTCTGACATCTATCAAGCCATATAATTTTTAAAAAAGCTATATTTTAGGCCACTTGCACTGGTTTTCTTGAATTTCTAATCGTGGATTCAAATTCTACGTCAAATATGGCTTTTCCTTTTGTTTTTTCAGAGAGAACCGGCGGTCATGGTATTTTATGTGCTATCCTTATAGTCTATAGAAGGAATAATTCGATTGGACAGGTTGAACCGCGTCGATTATTGGCAAATTCCCGATGTTTTGGCAGCTATTTTGTTTCTATCTTCAAAGACGGTTTAGTTCTTCACTCGGGGTTTTAATCGGTCTACTATCCAAGGGGAACTATGAGCTTACACCCTATTGAAAATGGCTTTAAGTGGATGCCGAGATTTTCTCAATAATCGACGCGATTCAACTTGTGAACCTAACTGTTTGTTTATCATTGACCGAGGATTACTTTCCGAATATACATACATACATATATATATATATATATATATATATATATATATATATATATATATGTATGTATATAATATTATTATTCTGATTAAACTACGTCTTAAAGATAACTTTTGACTTTTTTACATCTGCTTTGAAGTCATTTAAAAGAGAATTTAACTCACTTTTGTGCATCCTGTTTTAATAATTACAAAATTGTAAATAACAATTTGGTGACAATGTTGAATTGTTTGTTGTTTTAGATATGTGTAACTATATCGAATAATCGCGTTTTCGTGCCGCCAATGGATTTGACTAGATATTCGTAACTTTCTTTATCCATATAGGTTTTTTGCCAACCTTCACAAAGGTATTTCATATTATTCTTGTTATTCGTTACCATTATTACTATTGGCCAAACGACAGATCGACAGTTCGACAAATCGATGGTTCGATAGTTCTACATTATGTCAATAAAATCACATGTCGGACTAAAATATTTTTTGTATTAAGCTAATAGTGGCAGTTTGAACTATTGTGAGGACGCTTATTGTATTGTAACTACTCGAAAAATATAGCAGCTCAATAAATTTAGATCAAAAAGTTTAGAAAGTTAGGTAAATAATGAAGGTAACATAATATATATAATCGACAATTTTTTTTAATTATTAAACAATCTCATTTCAAGATCATTAAACTGCTTACTTTTTTAAGATAAAACTCCATTGTTTAGACCCGATAGAAAAACTTGTCGGATAAATCCTAAATTTATGCCTACGTCTGGTTTTTACAAGTTATTTTTGTTTTCTCTGCGGATAACTGTCGCAAAAATCCTGTATTTTAATTTTGCTTAATAAAGTTAGTGATAAAAAAACAAGAACTAGATCCATTTGGTTTAGAAAAAAGAAATCACAGGGGAGAAGTCTGATCAGCTATATTCAGGGAAACAACCCATTCTTAATAAATACGTATTTTAAGAAACAAAAACAAAGAAGATGGACCTGATAAATCCCAAATGGAAATACAAACAAGTACGGACGTGAAACTTCTTTTCCACCAATGTCTGGGGCAACATAAACAAAAATTTGCCGACACTTTTGGTCAAACCGGTCTCGAGATTTTTGGCGTCTGGACTTGTAGTCCTTAGTTGAATACTCTATCTATCACAGATCAAAAATTATAAGGCGTGACAGTTGTTAGAAATGACAGAAATAGAAGCTGGTCTCCAGCTTAGAAGCTGGATCCGCTAATAAAAACTTATAATTTGTTCATATCTGTGTGATATCTCCTATAGTTACGTACAGGTTACTTTATAATAACGTTATATAGCTTTAGATATTTTGAAGATGGTTAAAATTATGTTCTTAAGTGTACTACGTATGTATAATTCTTATAACTTAATTTTCAGGAAACATGTATTATGCGACCGCCAATAGGATTACATCACCCTTTTTTAAATAATTATAATTTATTTTAAGATTTTTTAATTATCAAAACGGTCGTAATGTCCTGGTTTGGCAAATATTTAGTAAAACTTAATTACATTCTTGTAATAATACCTAGCAAAATAAATAAATTATATGGACTGATAATTTCTAAAAATTTATTCTGATATAACTGAGAGTAGGAACAGTTAATAAAGACTTTGATTTTATCTGCGACAATGTCGCTGACTCCAATACCTGACCTCATTCTTCTTCGGTGCCTTGACAGATAACTTTTGCGCAGTCGCTCCTACATTGTCTTACGAGGAAATCAGTATTTTCGGTCGCTTTCAGGGCTCTCTTATCCAACCCACAGTCGTAGAGGTTACTGGTAGATCATGGAGATACCATAGCCTCCAACGCTAAACAATAGTTTTTCGGGGCAATGGGAAATGTACTACTAGATGGTTGACACGTCAAACTCGCGTTTGGAGAATGGTGTTTCTGATGAACTACGGAGTGTCAAAGATAGTCTTCAGGGTTTGATTCTAGATTACTTGGAGATTTTCTACAAGTGTCTTGGCGTAGTAATCCAAAACAAAACATACATACAACATAGTCGAGCGAATAATGATTTTATAGATGGTTTATTTAGAAGAGACACTCGGTTCCTAGACTAGAGAAGAGAGCCCAGCACCTGACAGGTTCTCGGTACAAGTACGTTTTCCAGGACATTTTCCTGTCGAAGACTGAGCCTCGTTAGATTTGGTCGCTAACAAAGTTCGGTTTTTGTAAAAAATATAAAGGTTATACTTTTCTTAGCACTGACTCCCACTCTCTAGCTACTGCACCGTTCCTTTATCAAGTACAACTTTTGCTAGATTTGTTGAATTTCCGACTGGGAAAGAAAGTACCGCAGCAACTGAACCGTCAGGAGCAGAAGGTATATTGAAGATGAGGCCTTTGTGCCAAACATTATCAGGAGTCTTGGTCACATAAAAAAAGACTGGTGTGGTGATGAGCTTTTTCTTCTTTCAAAAAAATTGATGAGTGTTAGAGTGACCGTGCCGGACACAGCATTGGCAATAGCGACTATGCAGACGATTCCCTTCTTCTAGAAAACCTACAACGTTCGGTTGGGAATTACCAAGTAGAAACGGAAGAATAAGAACAAGAGTTATCACAATGTGCAGAAATCGCACTACACGTAGAGTTGACTAATGCAATTGTCCAAAATATAATAATGCTTACCCAATTAATAGCAGCACATAGCTATACTTTATATTTTTCGCCCAGCAACTTGACAATTGATTGATTTTATATGCAATTGTATGTCGCACCACAATACATTACAGTTCACAAGAAAAATACAAGAAATGTCTCAGCAGATAATTGAGCCTTGATGTGGGCTTTAAATAAAAATAAATGACGAGACTACACACTTCACGTGAGGGCATAGCCTATGAACTGAGAAGTTGAAGCGACTCTCATATGTTCGCTTTCACTACCTGATCGTTGCACACAATCTTTAGTATAGGGCGACTTGAAAAGCGCGCCTTTTACGATTATTATTATCCCTTGTTCGAAGTAGCTGAGCAGGCCACTCCGCAGCAATATGAGCTCGAGAATGAAGATAGGTAGGTCCGTCCATACAGCACCTCAGAGCTTTAACTAAGTGATTACACTGACGCTAATGCTAACTTTATTAGAACAAGTAAAGTTACCTAAAATAATAAAAAAAAATTATATTTTATTACTAAAACATGGTTCCATATTTTTCTTTTTTTTTCTATTTTCATCCACTATTTAATTTTATTTCTTTCAAAATTTTTGCTTTTGTTTACATATTGTTATACATATATTTTAGATTTTTTTGTTTTCCTTCTAGTATTTTTTATTTATTATACAATAAATTTGTTATCCACACATTAACAAAATACTTAGTACTTTCTTATTTTACTTATTTTGTTACTGTTTGTTTATATATTTAAAGTTACTATGCAATGCTAAATATTTAATAAATAGCTTGTATTAATAAGATTTATAAGAATACACATCAGTCGAAGTTCACCTTCCTCTACAGAGCCACGCTGTCTATTCGTCATACTATATTATGACTACTTTGTTTCCATTATTCATCTTCAAAAATTTTAATTTTTCAATATTTTCTAGAGATGTTGCAATTGATAATACTACCACTAAAATCTTTTTTTTTCATTTATAGTTATTATTTAGAATGCTTATTTGTGGTTAGTTATCACTTTATCAGTTTGTAGTAATTATAGAATATTTGTCATTTCATAGACTGCTTAAAAGTACTACTATCTTTAACGCAATCCCTAAATTGTGTTTTAATATAATAGTTTTATTATAAATAAGTTTATCTTACGCATTCCCGAGAGTTTGTAAGCGAACTATTTTGTCGGCCATAAGTCTTCAGGCGCTAGATATTCTTTCAAGCTTATATAACATAAACGGCAATATTGTTTTAAAAGGGGAGCTCCTTTATCGTCTCCTCAAAATTTAGCTTTTTATAAATTCCTCACGGTTTTCGCCCCAAGACGAATCGCCAATAAATCCATTTCATATCCCATTTTTGAAGCCAGGAAACTCGAGAAAGGCGCATTTAGTGAGACCTGGAAATATCGCTATAATCTGCCATAAAATATTCAGAATAACTGGGGTTAAGACGTATTTAAAATGCTGCGCAGCTGCTGTTGAGCCTTTGAACGGAGCTACAGCTCCGCTACGAGATTAGGGTATTTTGTATGACGATGAGTACTACGGCATTTATATTAACTCGAGCTTACGAACGACTATGGTATTGATCAACCCATTCTCTATGAGAACTATCGGCACGTCGAGTTTTTGAAATAGGATGCAGTACGTTTCTGCTGTCGCAACAATAATGACAAGCCGAAACAACTACTCGGCTTAATATTGTACGTTATATATTGTAACGTGGTGTAGCAATATATTCACGTTTGTCACTTTAATACAAAATATAATGTGACTTATGGTTGGCCTTTGATGGATAAATACATTATTTTATTACCCTAATTTTCAGATCTCGAATAAAAATAATTAATCCTTAGGTATTTTAGTGCTTTTAATATTTTACTAAGTATTTAAGTAGATTAAAAATTATCTAATTCTCATCTCACGTAGTATAACTTTTTTACCAAAGATTTTATGAAATTAAATATTTAATACATTACACAGAAAAATTTTAGAGCTTGAATACTGTGTTATAGCATTACTTTTAATAGCTTGCATAGTATGGAGATTTAAATTTACATCTAACGTACGTTGATAATTATCATTGATCAAAACTTAAAAGATTATGAGAAATTAAATTAACTCCAACATGCCAACTAACTAAATAAATTTAATAAAACTATATTTGTTTCTGACAAAAATCGAAAACAATCGGATGGTTATCAAAATACATTTATGATTTGCTGCAAAAAAGTATGCCATCAAGGACATTCTCTATCCGCACCGTGAAAAAATAGTTGACCAAGATGAACAAAATTCTCAAAACTAGTCTTTGAAGGAGTGTGTATTCGAGCCTGGTCAAAAAATTTAGAGAACTTGTTCCTCACAATTTGACAAAAGGACAAAATCACATTTAAACGGATATACACTATTATAATCTCCTCAGCCATTGAAGCGAATTCCTGCGGTAGAAGAGAGTTGGGTACCTTCTACCAATTTCTACCGAAAAACAAATTGACTAAATGGTTAGGAGAAACCAATGCAAGAGTTTAGAGAGAGAGGAAGAAGATGTCGATTATGGCAATGGATTTCAATGGGATTGCTTTTTGGCATCTCTGAGAAGAGAAGGCTACCATTACAAAAAAGGTCTATAAATCATTCCTAAAGACTTATATCCCGAAATGGATAGAAAAGAGGAATGCCTACCATTGTTCGTGCCAGACCACACAAATCAGCGCTCGTTACAGATATTTGATAAAGAAAAATTGGAAAAATTAAGGTCACCCCTGATATTCACTATAACTGTACACCTGTGACATGAACTGTTTTATACCACTAAAAATTTACATATCTTGAATTTGTTAGAAAAATTAGAATTCAATTATTGAAACAATCAATAAACCGATATTCTTAGGTTCACAAAATGACCTTTTTACAGAAATTACTATGTTTCGTAAGCGGTGGCTGCAAAATATGGAGACTACTGGACTTGATTGTCACCAAAAATCATCTACGTAAAATTCCTAGTTAATAAATTATTAAAATTTATGTGAGTCTATAATAGAATGGGATGAGGTAACACTTACAGTTTGTTGGTTGGGCGTAGTATATTCTGAATAAATAAGGATATTCTTCAAAATTATTTCCTTAAATAATAACAACACAAACTGAATACCATTCGAATATAAAAACAGCTTCTCTTGTAACTATCGATAAAACTCATCGTTAGAGTACGAACTAGAAAATCTCTTGTATTTTAACGAAGGCGTAACAAGTGGAGAAAGTATAAAGCAGGAAAATTAAAAAAGATAATCTTTGCTTTGATGTACGAAACTTTGAAATTACAACTTATCTTTTGGCAACGAGCAGCATAAATTTTGCTAAGTTAATAAAATATTACCAATCGTTAAACAAAAATATTAATTTCAAGCAAACCAAGATAAGGAAGCGATAAACTTCTAATATCTAATGACAATAATAATAAAAACATTTATCCAATATTTGGCGAAATAAGTAAATCATATTTTCTTATGTCAAATCAAAAGCGCCAAAACAAAAAACGCTAATCATCAAGGGAAATCAGGTCCAATGTTGTTGTAATAAAATGACTTGGCCTCAGATAAGGTAAATATTAAGATAAAAATTAACTGAAATTAATATGAACGGAGCTGGCTGGATTTTCTAATTTTTCATAATTTTTGAATATCACTTAACTGATAAATTTCTTAAAGCCTATGTGCCTATGTCTCTTTCAGTATTTCTAATATTAATAATGTCTAGTCCCGAGCTCTGCTTCCTTTTAGAATTCAGATCTAAATATATTTTACCACCCTGATGTCTGAGATTTCTTCTGAGCACATGTTTTGGATAGTTCTTTATTTATTTTGATGTTCTTTAATTGGGACCATTTTAGAATTCAAAAAATATACCATTGCATACTTTTTACACCAAGAGGTATTTTGGATATTACCTAACACAAATTTAAATTTTAGGTATAAAGCACTCTTATGTGAAACAAAATAGATGTTTGCATATTGCAATTAGCTATTTTAATACAGATATATAGTTTCCATCTGTAATAATCCTGCAGCATAAATGTCTGCAATTTTGAAGTAAAAACGTCTTTAAGTTATACGAATACTGAACGTAATTCCAAAATTATGAGCAACATCAAAACGGTCGGGTTTGAAACGACGAATACTCAAAAACTGTTGGACAGAGGACAACGGAGAGGACAGTGTTCGATAGAAGAAGGTTGAAAGTGATAAGCTCACCCTTACCTGACGTATGACGCAAGAGAGGGGGGATTTAGTCGGGTAACAAAGCGACGTTTTCACAGAAACCTCATCTTACTAGCCCCGACCACTACCCAACTTTTTTAAGGGTTCTCACTATCAAGAATATTAAGCAATAAGATTTAAAATTACAAAAAAATATCTACTTGCTTATATATCAAATTACCAACATGTCATACTTTAAGATTCCCGGATACAAATTCTACCACACTAACCAACCAGACAACACAGCCCACGCAGGATCTGCAATATTAATAAAATACACCATCGAACATTATGTACTACCTGAATATGCAAAAGATTACTTACAAGCCACTTCGATAAAAGTTAAAACTCTACCATTTGACATAACCATAAGTGGTATATATTGCCCCCCTCGCCACCAACTTAAAAAAGAACATTTTGAAGAATTCTTTAAAACGCTTGGCAATAAGTTTCTCGCTGGTTGCGACTACAACAGTAAAAATACCCTATGGGGATCACGGACTACTACCACGAAAGGAAGAGAATTAGCCAAGGTCCTACACGAAGCGAAATACAATTTCTTATCAACGGGCAGTCCAACTTACTGGCCAACTGATCCCGGGAAAATTCCAGACCTCCTGGACTTTTTCGTCACTAATGGCATTTCAAATTTGGACATTGTCCCCAACTTAGATTTATCTTCCGATCACACACCAGTAATAGCAACAGTCAGCACAACTATAATAAATGTTAAAAAGCCACCTAAGATACATAATTCAAAAACTGATTGGGAAGACTACAGGAATAAAACCAACGAAAGCATCAATCTAAAAATAAGACTAAAAGAACCCAATGAAGTAGAGGATGCCTTAAATAACCTAACCACAATATTATTACAAGCCGCTCACCAGGCAACGCCGCCCTCGAAAATTCATGTTAGTAACATTAATATCCCTTTAGAAATTAAAAACTAATAGCAGAAAAAGAAAAGCCAAAGCAAAATGGCACCGTAGCCATCCCCAACCGACAAAACAGCTTATAACCAAATAACAAGGAACTCAAACGCCAAATAAAGGAATCTCAACATGTATCGTTTAGAAACTACATATTAAACTTGAATCGTTATGATAATTCCATCTGGAGACCCGTTAAAGCAGCTCTCAAACCAGTTCACGCAACCCCCCAGTTCACAAGCAAGATCCCACCCCGGGGCCATGGGCAAGAAGCAACAAGGAAAAAGCCGACCTATTCGCCCAATATCTAGCAGAAGTATTTACTCCTCACGATAACACACCAAATCAAGAAGTCTCCGACTTTCTGAACAACAATCCTCCTCCCGCAGAACCTATAAAACCAATCATTCCTAAAGAAATCATAGATGTAATAACTCAATTAAATATTAGAAAAGCTCCAGGCCCTGACCTGATTACACCAAAAATGTTGAAAGAACTCCCCAAGAAAGGTATTGTAATGTTCACATATATATTCAATGCGGTTTTAAGACTACAGTATTGGCCCAAACAACTAAAAGTTGCTGAAATAATTATGATCCCCAAGCCTGGCAAAAACCCAAATCATGTATCTTCCTACAGACCAATAATCTTGTTATCAGCTATCTCCAAACTACGGGAAAAACTAATCCGCAGCAGAATGAACTCATTTTTAGATGTTATCCCTGACCACCAATTCGGATTCCGGTTACAGCACTCCACGATCCAGCAATGTCATCGAGTAGTTCACAAAATTAACACATCCCTGGAAAATAAAGAATATTGTACATCGGATTTTTTGGACATAGGCCAAGCCTTCGACAAAGTTTGGCATGATGGCCTTCTTTATAAAATCAAGCTCCTTCTTCCCTCTCTCTTCTACCTACTTAAATCCTATTTAAAAGACCGTCAATTTAGAGCTAAAGTAAATGGTGAATTCTCTGACTCATACGATATTAAATCTGGAGTACCACAAGGCAGTGTTTTATCCTCCTGCTATACTCATTATATACAGCAGATCTCCCAACCACAACAAATATCTTAATCGGTACTTTTGCTGATGACACAGCTATTCTGGCTAGTCACGAAAATCCCATAATCGCAGCTTCTTACCTGCAGGACCATCTAAACCTAATTGGAAACTGGGTCAACAAATGGAAAATAAGAATTAATGCATCAAAATCAACCCAAGTAACCTTTACACTGAGAAAAGGTAGATGTCCTTCGGTCACCTTCAACAATGCTCCCTTTACACAATCTTCTTCAGTGCGTTATCTAGGACTACATCTCGACGACAAAATGAATTGGAAAGAACACATAACCAGAAAGAGGAAACAAATAGATCTGAGGTTCAAGGAGTTACACTGGCTGCTTGGAAGAAAATCGTATCTACCACTCGAGGAATAAATTTTACTATATAAAGTAATATTACTACCCATATGGACATACGGCATTGAATTGTGGGGCTGTGCCAGCAAATCAAATATTTCCATTGCCCAAAGATCCCAATCCAAAATCCTGCGTGAACTCACTAACGCTTCATGGTATATGTCTAATAATACACTGCATAATGACCTCCGCATCCCATACATCACTGAAGTTATCCAGCAAAGAAGCAACAACCATCATACCAGACTTACAACACACAGCAACCCTCTTATACGCCCACTTTTGTATCCTCAAGACAACAGAAGGCTAAAACGTCTCTGGCCAAACGACATCCGATGCAAACGACGAGGACTCTTCGATGGTAGAGGCCTCATCATGACCGATAAGGATTTTCATATTTAAGATCCTATGTTAGCACATAGAATACATATTCTGATTGCTAATTATTGTACAATAATAAAAAAAAATATATCAAATTACATTGCTTTAAAATAAAAGCAAAATTTTTATTTTGGTATTATTATCCTAAATACACTTGGTATTTACATTATTTGTATTTAGTAAACAGCATTAAGGCCATTTCTTACTATAAAAATTAAATTTTATTTTTTGTTTGTGGTTTACACCTTAAATTTGAAACTGTTGAAATTGAAAATAATTGACACCACAATTGCTTTTTCCTCACTAGTCTTTTATTAAGATTTTTTTATATTGAAATTGCCTATTTATCTATTCGTACGCGAGTTTAAGTAAACATTATGTAGTTTGACATGTCAGTAGGAAAATCCGACCAGCGCCATTCTCCCCGTAGGCTTAACACTAAGTAATTTTGGGCAAAACAGACCCTTGTCGGTTGTGGCCGGTGCGTGCTGCTTCCGGGCGGAAGCGACGTGAATTAGTGAAGCTGCAGCCACCTTAAACAGTTGGAGCTCAACTGGGATTGTGTATGACGCGTGGTTAATTTGCTACAATTTTTCAAAGTTTTGTGGAGTGTTTTGACCGATTTCGCTGTTGGAGATTCAATGATCTACACCAATAACTGTTGTTGATTGAATAAAAGTAAGTACATACACGGATTCAGTGCATTAAGAAGTATATTTTAGTGTAAGAGTGAAACGTTATCTGTCGCAAAGATTTCTATAATTGCCAAATTTCTTTTGAGTCGTCCTGTGGTGCAAAATCTATCCACGACATGTGGGGCGATTTTAACACCGTTTTTTTAGCATGCATTTTAAACACGGTGCTACAAGTTGGTCAGCGAAACGTACAATGTACCTAAGATTACATTGATTGATAGGGTAAAAAAAGCCGGGAAAAATAATATCGATCCAGAAGTAGCATCGAAAAAAGGGCTGAGGAGATTTACGTCGATGTTCACTCTACCTCAAGAAGAAAAGCTCGTCGAGCATATATTGCTAATGGATCAAAGACTGTTTGATCTCACCCTGTAGGATTTGCGGCGGCTTATGTTCGATCTTGCTGAGAAAAACGATCTGAAGAGCAATTTCATCAAGGTTAAAAAACAGCCGCCAAAGATTGGTTTTACGGTTTCCTGGATAGGCATCCCCAAATATGGCTTCGAGTCCCTAAAAAACATTACTGGCCCGAGCTGAGGGGTTTAACAAGGTTTATGTAGAAAAGTTTTATGATTTACTTGAAGGAATATACAAAAAACACAAGATTTTACCAAATAATATTTATAACGTTGATGAAACTGGTATTTTGGCGGTTCCTAATAACCCATCACAGATCCTCACATTTCGTAGGAAAAAACAAGTAGGTGCTTGTCTTCCTCAGAGCGTGGTTCTGATTACTATTGAAATGTGTATGAGTGCGGCCGGAAACTTCATGCTGCTTATGTTCGTCTTTCCACGAAAAAGAGAAAACGAAATGTTGTTAGCCTCATCTAACAACCTCACGGAGTATTTGCTTGCTACCACGAGACAGGATGGATCAATAAAGATTCCTTTGTGAAGTGGTTTAGACGGATTCATACAATTTTCGAATCCCTCTGCAACCAAAAAGTTTTATTGATATTAGATGGACACGAGTCCCACACTAAGAGTCTAGAGCTTATTCAGTTAGCTCGTGACAATAATGTCATACTTTGTGCTTTCCGCCACACACCACGCACCGCCTTCAGTCATTAAACGTTTCGTTCATGTGCCCTCTAAGCACGTTTTATGAGCAAGAAGTGAGACAGTGGCTAATAAAACACCTAGGACGAGGAGTTACCATTTACGAAATTCGTAAACTCTTAAATGGAGCTTTTACCCCTTTGATAGGAATGCTATTCTAGAGCACATGCACGCCCCGTCAGCAACAACAGCAAGGCAATTGGCCACAGAAGCCGAACGGGTCCAAGCGACGAGCAGCCCCGACCGGGACCAAGCGACGAGGGACCAAGTAGCAAGCATCCCTCACCAGGAGTAAGCGGCCATGAAACTTCTTCAGGAAACTGTTTCTATTTTAAAATCTGCCCGAAAATGTTAATGCCCCCGTCACAAATTACTGAACACTCTAAAAAGAATAAATTCGGAAACAAGCAAGAGAACAGCTATTCTAACTTTATCACCATACAAATGAGTTAGAAAATGAGAAAAAGATCAAGAAACAATTAAAACAAGAAAATTAATTAAAACAGAAAGCGAGAGAGAAAAACGTGAAAAAAGTTATTGAAGGAAAAGAAGCTGCTAAAAGAAAGTTATTTGATAAAACAATAAGAAAAAAATGAACATAAAGAAAAAAAGAAGTTAAAACTAACAGAAGATCATAAGAAAAAAATCTCTCACAACTACGCTATTGATGACACCAGAGATGAAGAAAACGATGGTGAATTATATATTTCTGTAGTGAACTTATTTTAATTTTAAGAGTAGAGAAGGTTCGGTTCAGTGTGCGAAATGACGTGGATTGGCACATGAAGCTTGCACGAAGAGGTATACAGAAGATAAATTAGCGGTCCTAGAACACTGTCCTGCGGTATTCCAGAGGTGATAGTGCCCAAAAGTTTTCTTGTTCATTTTGACTCGAAAGGTCGTCTCGGTTAAATATAATTTGAACATTAGGTATAACTGGATTGGGAAATAGAGATTAATTTTATATAGCAGATCCATGTGCCAGACTTTATCGAAGGCCTGTTTTATGTATAGGCATACCGTTGTACAAATGCGCTTAATTTCCAAAATTTCCATAATACTGTTAATAATTTGATACCCTTGGCAAAATAGTTGAATGATGCTGCGGCGAGCCAAATTCGTAGTTTGGGATAATTTGGTACAGGTCTACAGTTTTATGGATTCTTATGAGGAACAACGTTTCAAGCATTTTAGACATCAGTGGTAACAGGCAGATGGATCTGTAGGAGAGTTGTGTGGCTGTTAGAGACATTTAGCAGAGCACATTAAGAAGAGGTGCTATTTCGATGTCATCATTGTTTCCTACCGGTTGAGGTGTTAAAAAGGCTGTAACAAGATGGTCGGAAAGTGAGTTCGTTTTTTTTTTTTGGTCTGGTCTAGCCCATGTATCGTCGAGCTTTTTGATTGTAGCTATTGATACGGTTAGTGTTTTGAATTTTTTTGTTACCTTTCATATTGTGTGACCAACAAATGATAAGTTAGTGATGTAATGCTGGAAAGTGTCGTTCTAGACTTTTAATAGTTCAGTGATGAGCGAGCTTGTTATATATGGTTTTGTCTTGGTTTTGTTTTTTGTGCATTGCGTTTTTCTGTGACAAAGTATCGTATATGACGAGGAATGTTAATATCTGCTGGCGGATACTTATTGCGCTGTGTGGCTTGCCATGTCGCGTTTTGTACCGTTGTGGTTAAGTACTAAATTGCTTCATCTAGGTCGTGGATGTCCTTAATTCGGATAACTAGACTAATTTTGTGGTCCAGTATACTTCTAAAATAGTCCCATTTGGAGTTCTTGGTGCAGAGTTTTATGGATGGCTCTCTGGTGATAATGGAGGTACTTAAGGCAATTAAAATTGGAATATAGTGAGAGAGGAAGTCATAGTTTGATTCTACTTTAGGGTATGTGTCAGCTATACTACAGGAAATAGTGAAATCAAGCAAATCAAGGAGTGGGCTGTCCAGTTGGCAGGTAGTTGAAAATGCAATTTCGTCTTTTTGGATTAGCCAGTCTCAATTCTCAGTCTACTGTCTTAGTGTTACAATCTGCTCCGATGACAAATTTTGCATCAAGAGATTGTAACAGCTCTACGTATTCTTCGGTGGAGATAGCATGTCGGGACGGACTATATATTGCTGTTATAATCAATGGGTAGGGTAAGACTTGAACTTTTATACTATCTATTTGGATTTTGTCAGTTTGAAAAAAGTTTTATTTATGGTGGGACACTAAGTTTTTGGTAATTAGAGGTGGTCCGCCATGTGCTGTGCCATCTGGATGACGGAAGAAATATACAGAATAGCGCGGAATTTTGATTACCGTTCTAGCGATTGCATGGGTTTTGAAAACGAGTAACACATCCATATCTTGTAGTTGTAAAAATTTTATTATTTTAGGTATGTGGCTTGATATGCCATTGGCGTTTTAGAGCGCTACACGGAAGTAGTTCGCCATTATTAAGGTAATTTATTTATGATAGTGGAAAGCATGTTTCAAACCATACTGTTTAGACTTATAAGCTGTAAAAACATTGTTTTAAATTGTATTTAAAAGTTATAAAACATTTGATTGATGCTTGTCTTCCATTTGTTGGATCTATGAGTAGAAGGTCTTTTATCTGGTGGTTGCAAGAAGAAAGGTCTGTGGTAAGGATGGTTTGTAGCTTCTGAATTAAAGTTAACATTTTGTTTTGTAAGTGGTAGAAATTCGGTTTGGTGGCGACTGGTATGGTCTAGTTTTGTTTGGGAGTCCTTTAAATGTTGAGTTTCTGGCTCTCTGGATGTCTTGGTATAAAAGAACATCTTTTATAATTAGCCTTGTGTTGTCCATTGCATAAAGCACAAGTGGTTGAAGTGTTGGAGATTTTTTTGCAGAAATGGTTTATGCGACTACCAGTGCATTTGATACAGACAAACAGTTTATTACAATACGCTTTTGTATGACCGTACTCTTGAGACCGATTGCACTGAGGTGTGGTTTGTGCTTCCTTGGGAGGTTCAGTTGTAATAATCATATTACTTAGATGTTTTATATCAAAAATTGATTTATTATTATCTTTAGGTTTTAGGTCTACCATAAACAATGGTACAGGTTGTTTGGTCACTCTATGACATATATTAATAATGTTACATACTGTGTGGTCAGGATCCCTAAGTTTTTTTATTATTTTTGATACTGATATAGAGTGGTGAAAGTTTCGAATAGCCACCCTGAATGCATGTTTTTCTGTTAGGTAGTATGTGTGATAAAATATATTTTCGTCTTTAAGATGTTTCGTAAGTTTTCTGTATAAGTCTGTTGTATTACTATTGATTTTAATTTTATCATTTGGCAAGACAGTTGTGCAGTATTGTTCGTTTTCTAGAATTTCATTAATATTGTTAATCATTTCATTGTAGTTGTTTGCTTCGTGGATGGTGGTGGCTTCACGATTTTAGTTTGTCGATTATTAGGTGCTTGCTCTTGACTAGCATTATCGGATTGAGTTTGTGAGAGGACCTCGTATTTGTTTGATGTACTCATAGGGATGGATTATTGTCGATTAAAACCTGGATTTGAGTTGTTTCTTTTCCGTTTTTTGATTGTTTGCCAACCATGTTTTGGTTTTGTCGAGTTATCTTGTGTACCGCCAAGGCTGTTAGTATCTGTACCCAATTCTTCGGGATTGAAATTATTGTTTTTGGTATTTATTATTTGTTAATTTGTGCTATTTTGTACCGCTTCAAAAAGACAGTGGTTGAGATTAATTAAAAATAGAGATGATTGGTATGCTTGATAATTCGGCTACTAACCTCATATTAATGTCCAAAATAGACGCTCTTCCTTTCCAAAGAAACCACACGCTTTGTTGCTACCCATGATTGTTTAAGTCTATAGTTTTCCGCTTTATGTACAAACTAACATGCAGCACTGCTTATATTGCTGACCCTCTTTCTTCCAATGCCTTCCAGCAAATAAAGTGTTAAGGGAGTGGGGCAATTATTTTTAAATACTCTAAATATATCTATAAATATCATCAATAAATTGTTACTGTTATTGTCTAAACGAATTATTTTTATTGTATTATTTTCAATGGACTGTATATAATATTATATATATATATATATTATGAAGAGATAGATTTTCTTCCCGTCGTATCTTCTTATCAGAAGAGTCCTGATCATCATGTTCTATTATTCATTGTATTTCTGACGATGTTTTTCCATCTTAGTCGGTTCGGAGCTTCATGATTGATTTGTTGGATTGGCTTCCTTATTGCCGTTTTAACTTGATCTAACCATCCCTTTGGCGCTCTTCCTCGTGGTCTGGTGAGTCCTTCCACCATTAATTTTTCAAAGCTATTGTTGGCACGTCTTGATATGTGGCCGTAGTATTTTAGGATTTGTTTGTACACTGTAGTAGACAGGCGGTCATTTATATTGAGTTCTTGTAGTACAGACACATTTGTCCTCCTTTCTGTCCAGGTTATTCTCACCATGCGTTTCCAGCACCACATCTCAAAAGCGTCAATTATATAATAATATGGGGAAAACCGGAGTTCTTCTCAGTGATACTTTTATGTTGACCACTTCAAAACCGCTGATTTGTTTTAAATCACGTCTATTATTGTTTTTTCTACCGACTATGAAGACTTTTGTTTTTGTTTTATTTATGTTTAAGCCATACTTTGCAATGTCGCGTTGTAATTTCAAAAGGAAGTTGGATATCGTTTCTCCGGTGATCTTGAATTATCCAATAGTGTTTTGTAGTGCTTCTCTTATTACATATTTGTGGTATATATTAAATAATTGCGGAGACAGGATGCATCTCTGTCTAGCACTCTTTCTTATGTTAAATCTCTTTTACCGCTAGTTGTCAATTTTTATTTTTATATAGCCCTTAGATCAATGTGACAATATGCTGTGGTACCCCCATTTTCTTGAGAATGTTCTATAGCTTCTCCCAGTTTACGCTATCAAAAGCGTTATGAAACAGGCTTAGGTTGTACTCCCTTGCTTTCTCTTTTATTTGTCTTAGGTTAAGGATGTGTTCCCGGGCGCCCTTGCCTTTTAGGAAGCCACTCTGTTCTCTTGCAATCTGTTAGATACACATTTAATTTTCAATTTATTATATGTAGTAAGCTCTTGCTGATATGCGATATCAGCGCATTTAGCCCGTAGTTAAAAAGAGATAGATTTCATTAAATTTTCAGAGCACACATACAAGACAATAATAAGTACTTCAATAAAAGTATAAGACTCAATTATTTTGATAAAAGGTGCATGAAAAAATTGTGGTAAATGGACTAAATGAGTGCAATAATTTACTTAATATTTACAAACTAGTGGAAACGTTTTGAAAAAGGTTAATTTTGCAGCACTGGAAGTGACACTTCTAAACTTTTCATAAACCATATTACTTTGCCGCTTTTTGTCAAGTTTTGTATAAAAAGAGAACAGGGGCCCGCTCCTAAAAATGTTATAAAAACAGCAGCCATTCGTTCGCGGCTCCAATTTGTCACTCTTTCTGAGGCTGTCAAAGCGAAGCTGCTGTAAATTTCGCAGGAAGTGCATGAATTGGCTACGACCTCACGCATAGAGAAACACCAGATTCCTTCTTCCGATGAGTGGCTATTTTCGTAGCTGGTCCAGAGGTTACGTGCCGCGGGCGGCCGAAGTGTATGTCGCATGCGTATGGCCCGGCTTTGGTTACCCTTGACCGTTTCGCCTCCTCAGTCTCCTTGTAATAAAGGCGAAATCTCAAGTGACGCACGCTCCTACGTTACAGGCCTGAACTAGAATCGATGCAAGCTCCAAAGATCCGACTGAAATGTGAAAAGCATCACATTCGATAGTGCCGCCACTTCGCATTTTTAAATTGGCCTTCGTTGAATTATATCAGTGACTACTCAAATAAACTTGAACAACGCTGGAGCCGGGGCAGCAGATATACAACATTGCCCTTTCGGTATAACAAATTCAAAATTATTTATTATTGAAACAAAACAGTTCTCTTGGTTTCCCAATCAGTGCAAGCAGCACAGATGTCGGATTAGAACTACAAGAGGCGCAATATTAGTTTCGCATGAAGTTCAAACCAATACAACGATTTGATGTATTTAATATAACTTAGCTTCGATTTTATTGAAGGTACTTTATAAATTATTAAGGCCAACATTATGCATTATACGTTTTTAAGTGTATTTTGGTAAAGTAATTGCTGTTTAAAAGGTAAGGCTCAGGTTTTGAGGAATAAAAAAGGTAAACTTATTTTTTTGATATTAGCTTTTTGTAAACAATAATAATATTTATTTTTTTATTAATTTCTTGTCCAATATCTCTTTAAACATGTTTCCTGTTGAGAAAATTGAAATGTTTTTGGATATTAGGCAAACCCTTAGAAGTGTGAAAAAAAAGAGCTTAAAATAAATGACAAACACGCAGTAATAAAAGACAGAATCTAATAACTCTTTTAGGAATACAAAGATTTAGTTTTGAAAAGATATTTTAAAAATTACCCTTTAAAATAAAAGTAGCAACTTTTCAGAGCAATTATTTTATTAGTTCCAGTAGTTATAACACTTGAAGGCAGAAAAGCCCATTTTAACTATTTTATTTTTCTTATAAATAATTATAGGACTGGCAGTCAATTAAAAAGTGTTTAAATTATATTTTTAAAAATGTCTGTGAGATTTTGAGTTACGATAACCAATTTATTTTTGAGAAATTGCTTTTTTACTTATTTGGTGATATAGTTTTATATATTATTATTGGATTTAAGTTTGATACAATAATAAACTACACATCTAAAACTTAAATATTGGCGTTATAGAAAATGTTAATAGATGTTGCTAAAATACAACCAAACAAAAAAATTATTAGTTTTTGAAAACGTGTCTTCTACCTCTAAAAGGTCGGGTTTACAATTTTATCATTTTATTCGATTTAGCATTGTTGCATTATTAGTTTTGTTTGTGATTGCTAGATGTTCTGCGTACTCCATGAGCTTATAAATTAATGATAAGAATCATCGTGTTATTTATTAAAGAGTAGGATTAATTTTGTAAAATGTGATTTTTAGGTTTTATGAAAAGCTAGATTTCCATCATCAGTGAAAAATTTGTAATTTAAATCACCGGTAATTAATTCAAATAAATGTACGAGAGAAAAGTTCAAGAATCAATTGCTAAACATTTATTGCCTAGCATATTAAATACATAATGTTTGCTAGTTGTTGCTTAAAATTTTACATATTTTTTAACTTAAATTGTCTGTCTTAATTGTTTTTATTTAAATTAACAACCTTAAAGAAATAATAACGTTTCTTTAACTTAAGTTTCACAAAAGTGAAAATGCATACATAGTTTTAAATATAGATGATTGTACCTGCTACATAAGCATTACTGAAAAATACTTTTTTATATGTTTTATTGTGCTGTCATTTTTTTCTTTAATTAAAAGAACTAATTAAAAGTTTGTATATAGATTTTTATTGCAGTTTTTTAAATAAAATCAATTGTAATTATTAAAACACAAATACAAGTACTAAATTAAATGAATTGCCAAATCTAACCTACATAAACTAGTGCAATATTTCTCAGTATGTCAACGATTGACTCGATAAGCAAAACTGTTCGTACAATGCATGTGTTACATATATTATTCGGACTTATCGTCACCCTTACCTCGGCGTTTCTCATCTTACATATATTAAGAAACCTTTTAAAAGTGTTATATATTAATAACTAAAAAACTAAAAATCAATAATCAGGCATTTAAAGTTATACTTTTTGAAATAGTTATAGTTAAACAATAAATAGAATAGAAAGTACTAATATTTTATAATTATGTTGGTAAATCTGTTTTTAATGCGCTCTTATTAATCTGATTTTATTTAAATATATTTTTTAATTCAAGATTTTTATATAAGTATAAAGGTTCCTAACCATTATGTAAGATATTCTCTTACAATACCTCGTTTTCTAATTTGACGGGCATTTTTCTTACACAGCTTGTGTACTTCTTTATTAAATTATATATATTAGAAAGCATTTCATTTCTATAACTTGCTCTAATTTAGTCATATTTTGATATAATAGGTCTAGTCAAAAGAAATCCATTATTTTCCAATAGATGGCTTTAATAAATTATATCTCGCGCTCTAAAAGTACGATCGGTTCACCTGTATGGCGTTAGAAAGCGGAAATTTTGTACTAAAAAAACTTATTTGACAGTTTTGTGAATGGTTGACTCAGTTTTGTTTGAGCTCACGTCAAAGATGGACACCAGCAAAGAGGAAATACGCTATATTTTACAGTTTTTCTTCGATAAAGGTGAAAATGCAAGACAGGCGGCTGAAAATGTGAATAGTGTTTATGGTTCTGATACTCTAACAGCTAATCATGTGCACTTTTGGTTTCGTAGATTCCGTTCCGGCAATTTCGATGTCAAAGATGCACCACGTTCTGGAAGGCCAATTGTCGAAAATGTGAATAAAATCATGTAAATGGCCGAGCCCGACCGTCTTATAAGCACTGTTTGTATTGCTCAGGAGCTAAACATTGCACAAAAACCGTTTGGAACCATTTGGAAAAGACTGGATACAAAAGAAGCTGGATGCATGAGTGCCACATGAGTTAACGCAAAAAGACTTTATGGACCGAATCTCCATCTGTGAATTGCTGCTGAATCGCAACAAAATCGACCCATTTATGAAGCGCATGGTGATTGACGATGAAAAGTGGATCACTTATGACAACGTAAAGCGAAAACAGTCGTGGCCAAGCCAGCATTCGTCAATGCCAGGAAGGTTTTTCTGTGCTTTGGTGGGATTGTCAAGGAATCGTATACTATGAGCTGCTCCCCTACGGCTAAACTCTTAATTCAAACCCGTTCTGTGAACAATTGGACCGTCTGAAGTGAGCAATCGCCCAGAAGCCGCCAACTTTGGCCACTAGGACAGGAATTATGTTTCATCAAGACAACGCCAGGCCACACACATTGATAGCGACTTGCCAGAAGCTCCGGCATTTTAGTTGTGAGGTTCTTATGCATCCACCTTATAGTCCGAATCTGACACCAAGTGATTACCACCTGCTCCTGTCCATGGCAAACTATTTTACTGATGAAAAATTCGCCTCAAGAAAGGCTTGTGAAAATCGACTGTCCCAATTTTTTGCCAGTAGGGACAAGGACTTTTATGAGAGTTGCATAATGCAACTACCTTCAAAATGGCGAGAAGTTATAGAACAAAACGGCGCATATTTGACCTAAATCGGTTCATTCTAAGTACGTTAAATGAAACCTTCAATTTCATACAAAAATAGTGGATTTCTTTTTACTAGACCTATTATTTAGCTATCCACGACTAAATGAACTTCGAAAACGACTTTTTGGAGCTACTGCTTTTGTTTTCTTAAATTACAAATTTTTTCCTGAGCTAATTGTTTGCTTCGTTGATTTGCTAATACATTTGCTTTTGAATGAAAGTTAATATTAGAATATATTTCAATCAATTCTTTTAAGACAGTATATTAAATTGTAAAAGATTTTCTTGCTCAAGTACCTTTAACATTTGTAGGGTTGGATTTGCTAAAATTACTTTTTGCTTGATTAAAAGCTACTGTTTTTATTTTTATCTGGATTAAAAAATAATTATACAAGAGTGCTGAGAATATAAGTAGTAATTATTTTTAGAAATCACAGTAAGTAGAATATAATTTTCTTTTCTTTTTATTAAATCTTAATGGCAAAGTCTTCTTTCCTATAAAAATAAGAGTAATCTTTTGTTTAAATTTTTCCCATAAAATGCTGCTTAACATAAATAAATTTGTATTTTATAATTTTACGGGACTTTGAAAAAATGATCCCCATTATATTGGTTTATCATTGCATGACTTCGTTTTTTATGTCACTCGGCCTTCCCTTTATACTTAAGCCTACCGCAGAATCCTCTTTGCGATTACTACATCGAAAAATATTATGTACAATGCCAATAAAATATTTTTTAGGGTTTTATATCCAATAAAACATTATTACGATGTAGTAAAGTTCTCACCATTTGTGTTTATACCCACACTTGAAGTGTTTCCGTTTATTTGCTTCTTTCAAAGTTCAAATTTATGCGGTGTCAAAAAATACTAATAAATCCAGCGACTGCAAAGGCTTAATCTTAGTTAATTATGGTATTTTTATTTTGAACATACTAGTATTATACAAGGTTTTTTTTTAAATGCCCCTTTCTAGGCATTTGTGGCTTTATAATCTGGTAATAATATTGAGCAATAAATAATTTCAGTTAAACTTAAATTGCTACTATCCATGAAAATTGTAGCTTTTCAGCAGCCTCTATATAATGTTTTTCTATTGCAATAATGGCCGTATCATCTGCAAGTATCTTCCGGAAAGGTACAATATTAAAAGTTGAGGTGTTGTCGTGTTTGTTCAGTTTATGAAATAGGCCTTCATGCCAGACTTTATCGAAAGCCTAGGCAACATCTAGGAATATAGCAGAGCAGACTTTGTTTTCTCTAAAGATTTTTCAATAATATCTGTAATTCTATACACCTAATCTATTATAGAATGGCTTTCTTTGAACCCAAATTGATTTTATTATCGGTTTTAATCTTTTAAAAAGTAGCTTTTCAAACAGTTTTGAGACAATTGGCAACAAAAAAATAGGCCTATATGACGACACTCTTAAAGGGACTTTCCTAGTTTAGGATTCATTATTACTTCCGCTATTTCCCATTTTGTAGGAACATATCTTAATCTAAATGTAGTGTTGATAAGATAAGTCAATTTTATTTTTGCTTTCTCTGGGATCTGCTTAAGAATTTCTCTTGTGATTTGATAAAATTCTTTTTATTTTTTCAAAACTTTTTTGGGCGTCTTCTGCATTTGGTTAAAAGATCAGTTTCCATCTGCAAATCTAGTTGCTTTTTGTAGGTTATTCCGGGCCCAACTTTCGTCTGCATTTCTAATTTTTGAAGGGTAGGTCATTTTAAGCGTTTGGTAGTTTTTCATAAAAATTATTCAGTTTTAATGTCCTTGGTTAATTCTCTCAGATAGCTTTCGATTGATTTATTTTGATGCTTGGTATTTCTCTCTTTAGTTATTAAGTAGCGTTATTTCGGACAGATTTATCTACTAGTGCTCTTGTTTGGTGCCATTAAAAAAAATTTTTTTTAGACAAAACGTTCCTAATTTCTTTGGGATAATTGTTACTCTTGTCTCTGGGTTTAATCTCAGTAGCATTTTTCCATGCTGCTTGCTGGATATTCATAAAAGACAGTTCTACTTCTGTATCTAACTGTTCTTCAGTTCTTAGCGGCAAAGAAAAATTTATAGTTTTCAAGTATGATTTTGAAAATTTGCTAACAGTCCATTTATTAACTAGCCTATGTAGAAGTTCCTTTTGAATTACATTGTTACTTAGGGTGAGAAGTATGGGAAAATGGTCTGAACTCATATCCCATGTTTCTTCAACATGAATGTAATTTGAAGAGATATTCCTGACCATAAAAAAGCCTATTAGACCAGGAATTTTGTTTAAATGTATTGGCCAGTATGTTTGTTTAACAGTAGATAGTATTTCACAGTTCAATCGGTTATATGCTCTCAAAAGTCATTTACCTTTCGTTGATGTTAACTTAAATTCCAATAGGTGTTCTTTGCATTGTGATTACCTTCAATAATAAACCTATATCCTTGTTCTTCAAGAAAGTTAAGGTAATTTTCTTCCTTGATGTTATGGCTTGGTGGACTACATGGTGCCGTAACCATTACGCCATACGTTTTAGTTTTAAATATAATAAATGTTGTCTGTATTATGGCTATATGGTATCTTATTTCTTAGTAACGTCAAATCGATTTTTTTACAATTATTGACACATGTTGCATCGTTATCAGAGTGAATGGTGTGATATACCTTGTATCCTTTAAACTTGATATATCACTCCCTGGTAAAATGTGTATCGGCAATAAGGCATATATCAATTTTTTCAAGTTCAGGACCATTTGGAACTCTTGTTTATGTTGCAGTAGTCCATTGGCGTGCCATTCCATTATACCCAGTCGGTTAACCATTTTTATTTTTAGGGACCGGTCCTTTATTCTAGTTTAGTAATGCGTTCATCCATTGCATTCAATTTTTCCAATATTTTTTAATGAGTTGATTTAATTGTTGTATCTAATCTACCATTTCTTCTATGATAATTTTCTTCTATTTTTACTTTCCTTATCCTATAATAAGGAAAGTAATGTAATCGACGGAAATTTGATCTACCCAGTTTTTTACATTTCTGGACGAAATATAGCCTCAGGACACCAAAAAAGTTGGTTTTAGCCATTGGTTCGTGTGTGTGTGTGTGTGTGTGTGTGTGTGTGTGTGTGTGTGTGTGTGTGTGTGTGTGTGTGTGTGTGTGTGTATGCGTGTGTGTGTGCGTGTGTGCGTGTGTGTTGGTCTGTCAGTAAACAGGATATCTCAAAAACCGTAAGAGCTAGAGACTTGAAATTTGGTATGCAAGTTACTTGTAGGTAGAGGACGTAGTGCGAAGCTTTTGGTAAAAATCGGCTAAGTCGTTTGGTCGCAAGGTTGCAAAATTGGCCGGAAAGCGGTCGCGAATCTAAGCGGTTGAAGTTACAAAAAATTTATGAGAATAAAAATGATTTGTTATCATGGGATAAACATGAATTTAAAATAAAAATTAATAAAATAAGAATTCGAAAAAAATTGAAGCTCAGGAATTTTAATATACCGGGTGTTCATAAAATGTTTCGGGAAATTGATATTACCGAATAGATCATACCGAGACGAACAAAAAATTACAATGAAATTTTTGATCCGAGGTCAAATAAATAAGTTATATCCGATGAAAAATTAATTAAACGGATCAATCACAGCGCGCTCGGAGAGCTTCTTAGCCGCCTGGGGGAGGACGGGGGGGAGCGCTTGGCCGCTAGGAGGGAGTACGCGGGTGATAATGGCGAAGGCTGTGCAGCCGAGCTCGCACGGTTACCTTCAGTGACGTAACAAAATTTTAACTACGAGTCAGTTATTGTCTTGTACTGTTTATTTTAATCAGCTTTCTAGTGTTGGACTCGCGCATCGTCCTTCTTTAAAATAACAAATTCCGGAACGAGAGCAGTGCAGGACCGAGACGATGGACCAGGTATAATCTAATATTTATTTGTTTTATCTCCTTAACTAAATTTATAAATCTATATCCTCCTAGACGCTTCAACCGATTTCCTTGAAACTTGGACACCACATTCACAACTATATTTGCTAATTCGGCTCAAAAAATTAGCCGTCTAACTTTAATCGTTTTTGAATTATTTAAATATTTTTATTACAAGGGAAA
Source organism: Sinelater perroti (assembly GCA_036346155.1). Lineage (NCBI taxonomy): Eukaryota > Metazoa > Arthropoda > Insecta > Coleoptera > Elateridae > Sinelater > Sinelater perroti. The sequence continues at coordinate 7,280,528 of JARFIY010000337.1, read as the reverse complement.
TTGCTTCCAATGTTTTTATTGTTTGTAGTGTTAAATGTACGCAAAACATGTGGAATTTTCTACACGATTGCCTGGCGTCTAGATCAGACATCGTCGACGAAGCCTGCGGGGTTCTCTGGTATGTAATAATAGGATAAGGAAAGTCGTGTGATGTTCACACCAGATTTTTCTATTTACCGCTTAATTGTAGGTTATGGATTTTAAATAATTTTTTTAATTCGCTTTTTTACTTTTACTTGTATATTCTTTTTGGTCTTGTCTTTTATTTGGGTACTGCTTCTAATAGCTTAAATCTTCTCTTTCTGAATGACAAGACTATCTGCTCTGGTTTGTGTAAGTAGTGTAATTTATTTTTTACTACTTTGATTGGCTTATTTTGCTTATTCTTGTAGGAGTGCTACGAGTATTTTTCTTCTTGTAATGCTGCTCTAAGCCGTTTAAAGCTGTCTTTGTCCATGACATTGATTTTTATGTTTTTGTCATTATATCTTAATTTGAAAATCATTTAAAATTTTGATAATTTTTTCATGTGACTGATTGAAATTTTCAATTCCATCTACAAGTATCAGGAGAAGAAGACGTATTTTTTTGGCTACCGGTTGTTTTGTTTCTGAGACATTTTGATTGTTTTGTAAACGTGTTAGATATATATTTGTTTTTTCTTCCTATTTTTCTGGCAAATTCACTCTGTCTTATAAGCTTATTGGTGTGGTGTTTTTTCTTCTATGTTGTTAGACAGTCTGTTTTTTATCTCTGAGAATTTTTTGCTCAGTTCTTCATATATCTTATGAATTTTTTTTAGTTAGATTTGAAGTTGGTCCGCCCTATTCATGGCACTTATTGTTCTCCGATAATTTCCAGCTATTATAGAGTTGCTATTTATTTTGCAAACGTTAATAATTTTCTTGGAATAACGCATTATTTTGATTCATTAATATTACTTTATTTTGTAATTGAGGGACGGATTGTTGTTGGGGAAATATGCTGAGTACAATAATTTTACAACCGTATTAAGGTCACTAGATATCACTCACGTGCAATGATACCCGTTTGTTTTAGCTTCGCGACAGAGAGCTCCCAGCATTTGCTTATGAATCAACAGTCGAACGAATACTATTACACAAGGTGATTTAAAATCATGAATTCAATTTTTACAAAGCTATATATCTTGAACTATATATTATAAGTGAATGAATAAAATTTTAAAAATATCCTAAAGCTTCGAATATTATCATTGCAGTACTTGCGCCTAATGCACAATCATCAGCGTTACTTTTAAACGAGCTGGTTACAGTAAAGCACAAGGTTTTTTGAATTTGTGAGTTCAGTAAAACAATGTTGGCAAATGTGGCGCAACGTAGTTCTTTTTTTTGTAAGTATAATGTTGGAGCTCCAACGAGAAAGAACATTTGTCATTGAAATTATTAATTTTAAGGTATTTCGTAGAATAGAAGACGAATTAGAGAGAGTTTAGAGAGTAGCCCAATGAAGTCAACTCGTAGAGTAAGCAAAGAACTTGGACTACCATGCACAAATGTTTAGCGTATGTTCAAATCACATCACCTATAACCGGTAAAGGCTTTTCGCGCAAACGATAAGCTAAAACATCTAGAATTTTCTAATGGTACGCTTAAAAATATGAAATACGACAATTTTGGTGTTTAATTAGACAAGGCAACCGACACAATGTTGGAATTTTTGGGTTACAAAATAACTATACAACACTGGAACATAAAAGACACTCCCAGAAAGGTAATGTGTTCTGTGATGTATCGAGAACAAAGGTTTACGAACCATTCTTTTTGGTGATAATACAGTTATTGGGATAACGTATTTTACAATGTTGCAGAACTAGCTTCTTTTTTAAATAAATAAAAATTTAGAATACTTCATTTTCAACAAGACGGAGCTCTACCTAATTTTTGAATAAATTTTTACCTCAACGACGGATAGACTGCATGGGAATAAAGACTTGGCACTGGCGTTCTAGATCCCGATATCCACTGATCTCACACCTTGCGACTTTTTTATTTAGAGATTCGTAAAGAAGTATTTTATGTTTAAGCTCTACTAACACATTTATATAAGAAATAGAAACCGTATTACAGTTCTGGTGAACTGAGTTATACTAGTAAGATGATTTTTCGTTGTGTGCGGAATGAATTCTACTACCGTCTAGATGTTATCAATGTAGCTGAATGGAGACGCATTGTACATTTATAAACTCAAATCTAATATAATTTACCTCATATTTTCTACTAATCCTAATTTTTAATCACCTTGTATAATAGCGTTCACAGAAAAATAACCTTTTTTATACATTACATTCGGCACTTCGATGCACATATGGTGTGTGATAATTTATAGTTTTAAATGATGTGATTAAATGTGCAAAGATAAGATCAAAATAAAACATTGTAAAATATTTCTAAAAAATAATTTAAAACATTTGAGTTAGTATCAAATCTAAAATTGCATACATTCTTTGTGAGATCTGATAGTTATATTTTATGGGTGATTAAAAGGTATTCTTTCTGTTATAAAAGTATTGTAGCTCATCACATTAAAAAAACTACTCCTATTAAACAAATAACACGTAGTACAGATATTCATTTATCAGATGAAATGATGTTTGCTTTTGGTATAAAAAAACGACACAGCTTATCTTAACGAATACGCTAAATCATAGGCGAGTGGTTTTGAGAGATCCCATCGATTGCGCCGAATCTGGAGCTAGCTAGCTACATGAATACATCTTGGCATCGTTTTGGATGTATCTGGAATGGGGGAGGCGATACAGCGATTGTGTCATGTTTCAAACATCTTATATTTGTTTTTGATGTACAATCGGAACAGTTTGTGGAAATAAAACGTCTACAGTTATTCGCGCAAGCACGTTTGCTGCAATTGCTTCTAGCTGTACGTATAGTTGCAGCCGTCTGACATGTAAATTACAACAGCATGTTTTGTGCATTAGAACAACGCTTTGTGCTGTAAACAATAAAACGCTATAATGTTAATGCGACCGAGGTCATTATCAGGACCTGAAAGCAAGAATTAATCAAAATCTGCGCCAGCGCGCACTGCACAAATTTATTTGGCGTCGGAATTCGACGATTTATTGTCTAACACAGGAATCGGGTTGCATTAGCAACACAATGGGGCCGTTGATTTCCAGCAATGCACCGCGCTAACGTAAGTTTCAGGAATGTATTGGAAAACATGTTGGTGCCGCGCCGCCCTAACGCACGGCTTTCAGCATTTTTTGCTGGAGTTATGCTCCAAAATAGCAAATTTAGTTTGGCCTGCAGCCGCTGCAAACGTAGAATTTAATAAAATTCTCTCTTCGGCTGTTTTCTGTGTATGTGCGAATTTTATAGCGCTCCGTGTTCGCAGTTCCACCGCCATGCGACGGCTGTTTCAAAGCCTCCCCTCATGCATGCACAAATGCGTCACAACGGCGTTTCTGTCGCACGAGCCGATCGAACTCAACTACTCATCAAATTGACCCACCATCTTTTTTGCTGCAAACCATACTAAGATGAAAGAGTTCAAGGGCAAAAATCAATCAAGTTTGGGGCAGAGCCTTTACGGCGCCCCTGGGCTTCGAGCAGTTGCGAAAGGCATTCTTCAAATAAAATTCGTAACAGCTCCATACTCTAACATGTTTCTCCTCATTTTATGCCTGCTTAGTTACGGTTTCTGTAGGCAGTTGGCGGAGTCGTGTGCACAGCACGACGGCGACGGGTAGGTATCTAGCAAGAGGTAGCTCTGCAAATCCCTTAAATAGGCAAAATCCAGATTTATAGTGCCTGCCTAATTGCGTAAATTGAGTTTTAGTGTATCATGTATAGTTTTAAGGGATCCCAGTGTTAACATTAAGCTACTTACAGTGTCTGATCGTTACGGTTATCTAATATGGCCACGTATCCTGCATATTGTTACGGCGGGATGGGGAGCCCTAACTTTCTGCATTAGAATTACAGTAAAAGATAAAGACTTTTAGTGTTTCATTTCTAAATACAATAACAGTAATGGTAATTTCTACAACTTGTTTATATATGATAGTGCTCTTTGCAAAACTTTAATGCATTTTGCTTTTTCTCTTATTAACTTTTAGCTTTCTCTATGACGTGCGTATTTTATTTTACTGTATTTGCGCTTTAAAGTGTAAGACAAATATTTTAATTGAGTATTTAAGAATTTCCATACAAATAACGTAGTTCAAGCGCTTTAAAGCAACGTCTATCAACTGACCTACACACGGGAAACAATTTCCAAAAATACGTTACTTGATATGATAGGTAACTTTCAACATTACTTAAATAAAATAATAATACTAAGTAAGTTTGGAAGAAAGTCTAAATAATTATTAGAATAATGTGTATACTTAGAATCAACTGTTATAAATTATAATTATTTTTATTGAGGGGAGGAATATTGTTTTAGATAGTCTTCTATCTAATCATGTCTATTTTAAATACTTTTTTGTAATACGGTGCTACAAAAGAATCAACATGTTTTAAATAAATATAATTCGCAAATTATTACAAATGCAATATTAAGTTATACATGAAAAGAACAAAAAAATACTCAAGTTTAAAATGTGGGTTACCAACTTGCAGATGGCAGAAATTTGCAAAATGGCGAACGTGCGGCAAAAGGAGACAAAGCGATGTTTTATGTAAATAGAAAAGCAAACCGTCACAATATTTGGATAAGAGACAGAAAATTCTCATATCGTTGTCGTACTTTTGTGCACTCTCCAAAATAAAAGTGTACGGATCCTTTTGCCTCGGTGAAAAGACTGCGATGGGTACAACATACGTAGCAGTTATGGATATTTTCGCAACTGACAGGATTCAAACAAGATGGGGCTCCACCTCATTAGCATGGTAAAGTTCGTGTTATGTAGATAAGAAATTTTCTTAGCATTGGATTAGGTAATAGGTTAGAGAAGATTTGGTATTGTTCTGCTGGTCCTTCAGGTCTCACGCTTTTTCCTTTGTCTGTAACTTAATAATCTGGTTTGCGTGACACTAATGCCAACAATAATGGATAAAATTTGAAATCGCATTCCTGTCGCTGTGAGGAACATCACGTCGTGTAACGCGAGAAGTTCACATCAAACAGTTGAAATGATATGAATAAAAATTTATATAGTTTTTCCTTCTTCTCCATGTACTATTTAATATTATATGTGCATTTGTAAAATATTTATTTTTTTAAAACCTAATGATTATTTTGCGGTAACGTTGTACATAAAACAGATAAATTTATAGCAATGGGTTTTTCAAAAATGACTTTAGGATGTTGTTTTTGTATCCAAACCAAACTGTACCGTTCTTTTTATTTTAAGTTAAAGTAACATTGAGTACAATTAAACGTGAAAGATTATATCGTTTAAATGCTCACCACAGCTACGTTGGCAGGCATCGATGCAAGCATTGAATTTTGTGGGATATTTTCAAGCATGAGGCCTTTAATTTTATTTTATCATTTAGTATTATAATATTTCAAAAGATTAGGTTAATAGGCTAACAAAAACAATATGTTAGTTTCCATTATCATCCCGTGAGATAACACATTCAGGAAATCTCGTGCGTAATAACGCAACGTAAACGATACCAGTATCAATTCTATTTAGTTTTAACTATAAAAATCTGTTGGCATCGTAATATAATGCTCTATATTCACCATTACATATTATCGTGATTAGCTAAAAAATGGGCCAATGATTCCTACGTACCAAACCATATATTTTAACACATTAAGTGGTCATTTGTAAATCATTCTCCCCCAAATGTGATAATTTTGTTTAAATATACTGTTTAACGTAAATAAACCTCATAGCTAAAGATGACTTTTTGCGCAAATACTGGATAAGTTGCTCTTTGTTATACGATCCAAATAACATTTTTGCATTTCTGATGGTCCGCTCCTTAAACTCTTGAATTAATTGAATTTCATATATATGTAAATGTAAACCCTTGTGTTAGATTCACCATAACCTGATTTTTGTAATGCGTAATTCTTGAGGTCGCCGTGGAATTAATGTTGATGGGTCATTTGTGATACTTTCTGGACAAGAGCAATGTTTTCAGCAAAACCTACAGTGTTTGGTCCTCCTGAATGTGGATTGTTGTAAACAGACCTCGTTTCTTTAAATTGTTTTACTAATCTTATAATTTGCTAAGATGGGCGATTGAAACTCCTAAAGAGTCACGAATTCTGCGATATGTTTTTTTTTATTGACCGACTGTTTCCATAATAAGTTTTTATGATTTCAGTATGCTGTTCTTGCAAAACGGAAACATGGTTAGATTTGTGTATGACTCAACTTAATTTACATGAAACACCTCAAACAAAATAAACACTTGTGAAAAACATTATGCATACACTTTTGCTCTTATAAAAGTTTGTTTATATTTTAACAAATTACAAACTAGTGATTTATAATAAGACCTAATTTTCGCCAATAAATTAAGAAGTGTGTGGCAACAATAAATAATATTTTTACGGATACTTTGAGATTTATATACTGACTTAATTCTAAGCATATTTAGTTTTATCTTCTGCTTCTTGCTATCTGGCTTGAGATTATTATTTAAAAAAAAGATTACAATTAATAATAAAAAACGTCATAAATAAATCACAACGAAAATAGTCATTTTTAGTAGTCTTAAATATGATTTGATAGTGAACAAGGGTATGCTATTTTCTACCAATTCTCTAGAGTATTTCTAAATAAAAACAGAAAAATATTTTTTAATGCAGATTTACAAGCTACTATTTATCAAAATCAAATATTAAGTAAATATTGTGTATTACAAATTTTATGTGGCGATCTTTAGATAGTAACAGTCCCCCCTGATGATTATATCAGTTTTGATTGGATTGCAGCACTAGTTCTTGTAATCATTGTTGCAGTCTCGTATCAACTTATGAACGAGTTGTTCGATGATATGGTGTGGATATTCTGAGAGATTGTCGTCGTATTAGGTCGAAAGTTTTTTCATCTTGCTGGTTAAATAGCGAACTTCTAGATCGTAGCAGAGCGTGTTCTTGGTCTGCCGGCATTTGGAATGTCTATGGAAGATTTTAGTACCATGTGTTGGCGCTACCCCACCGGTGAATTCCTTAGGGCCAAATTGATTCCAAAATAATTTTGCAGCGTAGAATTTTGTTAGAGAAAGATATTCACAGAGGCGAGAAACTTTGTATATATTACTATAAGCAATTTAAATGCATTTTGGTAAACTCAACGGTAATTTTAGGATTCGTCTTCTTGTCCTAGATAAGATTCTTTTCGTTCAAAGAAAGTTCTCAGTAGAGTACAATATTTCACAGATGTAGATATACAGCTCGGGATAGAAGAAGAATGGTTAAATTTGAAAAATGTCAAACGTAAAGCAGTGTGTAAAGTGAATGGTAAAAGAAAAAAACTACAGAAAAAGACGAATAAAGCTTTGAAATAAGAAAATTAAAGCTGCAGTGCTTGAAGTTATAAAACACCTAAACTAAGATAAAATAGACTTAACAAATAACATAATACATAGTGATAAATGGACCGATAATCACAAAAATTTTGTGGTATAACCCAAAAGTAACAGAGGAAAACAAAACATGTAACAAAGAGGATATACGTAATAGTAGTAACAGTGCTGATTGTTTAACTATAAACAAACTTGAAAAACAGAAAAGCTATAGAAATAAACGCATTGAATGTAGAACTGTTTAAGTATAGATGTTTCTCAATAATTTGATTGTTATATCTAATCTATGTTGGAAAGAAAGAGAAATCCCAAAAAGTAGGCAGTATTAAAAATAAGGTATCTCTTTAACAAAGGAAATAGAATGGATACCATCAATCTACTAAACTCGTCTTACAAAATATATGTAAAAACAATAACTACAACAATTCAAACAATCATAGACTCTGTTAGTAGAAAAAAAAAATGGTTTTGCAAAAGATGCTCATACATAGACTCGGAATTTACATTGAGACAAATAGTAGAAAATCAGAAAGATATGAATTTACATATTGCCTTTACAGATTACGAGGGCAATCCCCTTTAGCCGCAATCTTCTCGGTTTATCACATTGTGCACAATCAACAAATTTCGCATTATATATGATGTGTCTTTATAGGCAGAATAATTTTTTTTAGTACTGGCAGCGGCCCCCCGGAGAGCTTGTCCAACTCCGACATGCTTGAGCCCCTCCGCATAGTAGTTTTTAAAAATAAATAAAAACACGATTAAAAAGCTCTGTCTGACATAATTGACGTACGCCGTTGCCATGACAACGCATTTACGTATACCCAGTTAGAGTTGAACTTTGACCTTTGACCTTTGACCTATGTGACAGCACTCATAATTTTATACTTTATATATTACTTTATAAATTACTTTATTACCCGCTCTCAAACGAAAATTTTCCATCGCTTGCGGCCCCGGAAATATATTACCTCGGTCGCGCCTAACGCCGCGGCCAAAATTTGTACCTCGGAGGCGCTCGGGTCGGCACGGAAAGGCACGAACGATTTGACCTTTGACCTGTGTGACAGCAGCAGCAGCACTCATAATTTTTTTTATATATATAATTAGCAATACCTTTAATAGTCAATAGACATCAAAAAGAAGTATGTAAAAACGTATAAAATACTATTATTACAAAAAATAACCTTGGTGAAAATACAGAACCGATTAATATAACTCAGGGCGTACAAGAAGAACAAGAATAAGGGACGTATTTTAAATATACAAGATGTGCTCTACCACTATGACTGTAATATTACTAATAAGGAAACTATATTTAAAAGTGCGGAACGATAAAGAATAATCTAGGAAAACATCGCTTACAAAGTAATAATTCCACCAATTCTATGGTACGGTAATGCAATGTTCTTTATAAAAAAAAGACGTTATGCGAATTCAGGCAACAGAAATAAAGTTCTTACTGTCAGTAAAAGAATGCACGATAACATCAGAAAGTAACTTAAAATATCATCAATAATCGATAAAATTAATGGCACAAAAAAAAACAATGCGTGCTTAGAATAAACAATAATCGCTTGTCTAAACAAGCTCTTCAACACAATGCACTAGAAAAGAGAGATATAGAACGTTGTAGAAGAAAGTGGAACGTTAAATCGTATATATCGGAGAGCCTAATCTATAAAAGTAATGATGATAATAAAAATGGTATTTTTATACAGCCTTTCTAGTCGACTTTAAAAGCCATCTAATGCATTACAAAATGTTTAAAAGGCAATATAATATAATATTGATGGCAAATATGATTACAGTTGCATTCTCTGTATATAATAAGTCAGCAGTAAGCTGATGACATTTATAAAATTGATGTAATTGTAAAACTATGTAAGTATTTTATGAGAACAAAATCACTTTTTAATCAGAAGTAAAGCGTTAATTAGTAATTATTATATTTGACGTCATATTATGTAAATATTTTAATAAGTTTTAGTATACTTTTGATGTATGAATGTTTACATGTTATATTTTTATGTTAGAATTTATATTTGGTTGAGCATTTTTACAAATGTATTTAAGTTATAAAGATCATATTGCCATTTTGCTGTTGCAAATGATTTAACCAGTATCTGGCGAAATTCTCACTAAGAATTTTTTATTCTTTTATTATCAAAGTCAATGAGGCTAGCAAAAAACTAAAAAGTTCAGTTATATACGTCTTTGTTATTTCTTGTTAAACGGTTTACGATTTCATTGTACTTTAAGGCTTTAAAATTTTTTAGTGATTTTCTATATGACGTGCTCTTTACCAACAGTATCGTAAATTTTTGCAACAAACGATTGTAACGAAGCACCTCAAAAGCATTAAAAGTTTTTCTACACCTTTATCTATTTTTCCGTTTTTTACTAGTCGGGTTTCTAACACAACGGAAAATAGCTTTACTAACCATAGAATCCCGTATTCCTCAGCAAAATTGATTATATAGTAACTTATGCCAGTGGCTCTAAAATATTCTAAATTAAAATGTATAATTACTTTTGTAAGTTGTTAAAATTTCCCTCCAGATTTGATTGAAAATGGAGCTTGGATTTAGTCTAACTTATAGATAATCAGAAAATATTAGTAATTTAATAATGTTTTTAATAGAGCAATAAATATTGACGCTACAGAGTCCCGTTTTAAAAGTTTATATTTTTATATTAGATCATGTTTAGCATTTAATTCAATCGTACAATTAAATATTTGGTTATATTAAGTATCTTAAAATATGTTTTTTCCATGAGTACAATATGTCCGATGGTTTTCTTGAATTGGGTAATTGTCTTGAGTTTCTTAGCGTATACTTTATTTTTAAGGTAGCCCCATGACCAGTAATAACAAACAATTATACCATGGGAATTAATAAACGGTTTCTTTCTTCCAGTCTTTTTTGAGTCAAATTCAGTTATATGCGCTTCAAATCAAGGATCCCGTCAGGCATTATTTTAATTCGTTATGGTCAAGCAACAACCAATAGTTTTAATTCATTTCATTGCTTCATTGTGACGAATTTTTGAAAACATGGTTTCTACAGGCCTTTCTTGTAATTGTGATAGTACTCAAAACTGAACCACCAATTTCAATCGCACATATAGTTGTGTTTGTTTATTTTACAATAACTTCTTTTACTTTGCGTTGGATTTTCGACGTTTTTATTTTTATAATAAATATAATGATAATACACTAATGGTAACATTTAGCAAGTGATATCTGTTGCATTTTTAAAATAGCGGACATTAAAAAAGGGTAAGTGTTGTCCCCTTGTATGTATACTATATGATATTCTTTCTTGTTAATATAGAATTTTATGTAATCACTACAAAGCCCGTATGTGATGTAGGGTCTAAATGAATAAAGCGTAATTGGATGTTAGAAATGTAATTTTTAATATTATTAATTCTGGCTTATGCTTTAACTAGCCAATTGTTCTTGTTGTACCAGTAATACTGTACAAATTGATTGTTCATTTTCTTTGGTTTATTAAAACTTTGCATGTAACTTTGGTACTTAAATAAAACACAATAGGAGCATGTACTGAGCAGGCCAGTAGAAATATATTAGACGTCAAGCTTGTTCAAAAAAATACATGTTTTATTAAGGAATCTTAATTAAGGTTATAATTTTTTAATAAAAACCAAATTTAATCCAAAAACATAAGAACCTCAAAAAGCTATTTTTCACATAATATATAGTTTTTCATGATCACGCTCATTGTAAAATGTAACTTTTTGCACATAATAATTTACGTTACTCTTTCACTTTTTTGTTATAGATTAAGTTTAGTAAATTTTAAAGCTCTAAAAAAACCAAAACATACATTTTTTACCTCTGTTTTTCTCTAATCTTTTCAAATATATAGTTTTTATTCAATAATAAACATCAAAGATTATGGAAATCACTAAATCTTATTTTTATAAAATATAAAATATTAAATTTCCAATCTCTATATGTAACCTTTATTTTTTGGAATAACCGGTTTTTCGTTAGAAACTTATAAAGTCATCAAACCCAGTTTTTGTTAAATACAAGACTTTGTCAAAATATTAATTTTGAAATAGTTCTCTTATTTTAAACATTAAATTCGATAAAAAAACATTCCAAAAACAAATTTTTTATCTCTCATTTGTAACTTTGTCATGGACCTTCAATGTATAATTTAACTCTTTTATAAAGTCAAAATTCTAATTTTAATTTGGTCTGCGAAAGATTGTTTGGATTTGTATAGATTAAATAAGCAATACACGTCACTTCCTACAAATATCGATTTGAGGGTAGAAAACAACGTTTTGAAATTGTTTCCAACTGACATGGGTATCTTCTTACATTGTGCAAATTTTAGTTTAGGAACTAATTAAAAAGCAACCCAACAAGTCTTTATGATCAGCCATATGAGAAACTTACATTTACAGTAATTTGTATTTAATCTGGTAGAAAACTGAAAGCGAATAGCTAAAAATGAAATATCAATTTACACAGTAATGAAAACTATATATTTTTTGGTCATTTGATACTTCTGCGGACACAATGATTAAATGGTTTAATCTAAAAATTAATTTTGCCGCGGGCGATTCCGATCCCGCTGGAGAAAAAAAGAAGGGGAAGAGCAAAATCCTCGTTAAAAAATTGAGTTCAATTGGACTAGATGATAGCACTTAGTAAGAACCCCTGTCTAGAGTTACTGGATAAAACTGGTCAATTTCGAGGGGAAGAGCTACTTAAATAAGGAAGGCTAATCTCTATACTTAAGACAGTTAGCTTAGGGGAAGAAAACCTCAGTTACAAATTACCTGGTCCCCAGGTTGGGGGTTGGTCTTGGACTTGTCGGAAAAATTTATAAACCGCAACATATCTTAGATACATGCCTCGGAAATAACTGGATGAACCTAAGAGGAGACGACTATGCACAAAGAAAAATGTTTTTAATTTTGTTACTTGGAACGTCCAAGTAATTGCAACCAAAAATACACAAATCTTTAAAAAGATTAAAAACAAAAATAGATATAGGAGTACTTACCGAAACTAAAAAGAAAGGTAAGGACGTGTAAGAAAAAGATTATTATGCACATATTTACAGTAGTGTAGACAAGGATAAGAGAGCAAAATATGAAGTTTCGATCACTGCACACAGAATCTTGAAGAACTATATAAAAACTGAGAACAAATCAACGAGCTTTTTTTCACAGTTCAAACATAATTATTAGGTCATGACGTCAAAATAATAGAAGTATATGCTCCGTCAGATGGCACAATAGAAAAAATCAAGGAATAGTACATAGACCAACATATGAATATATCAATTGAAGTAAATCCCCAAAATGAAATAGAACTGATGGGTGATTTTAACGAAAGAACAACATCTAAATTGCATGATCCAGTTGTGAAAATATATGGAAAGCAGAAACAAAATTAAACGACAATGGTCGAAGAATAATAGAAATATGTAAGTAATTGTAGTTATGTATATTAAACGGATTCTTTAAACAGAAAATGATACCCAAAATAACTTGAAGGCGTGCAACTACACGATCAAAATCGATAATTGACTACATCATCATCAAAAATGGTCAAACATAAAAGCATTTGACGTTCGCTTAGAGCGAGATGCTGAATGCGGTTACGATTATTTCCTGGTAAAAAATTTATTTTAAGTACAAAAACAATAACCCAACCAAGGCAACATTAGAATAAGAGAAAAAGTAGAACATAATAAATACAATACTGATATGTTTTGGGACAAGTCGATTCAGTGCCTCTATAAACTGAGACTATCGAATTATTTTAGAATAGAATTAACAGAACTAGAGAGCAGCACAAAAGTCTTGTACAATAAATTAAAAAGTTGCCTATTTCAAGTAGCCAAGGATGCATTGGGAGAAATGATAAATAGAACAGTAAAAACAATGATAATTGGTGGAACGACAGTATTTGTGAAAGATAAAATATTCTACAAAAAATAACTTTCAACCTAAGATGAAAAGTACAAAAAACGGTATCACCGGTGAGAAAGAAGTAATAAAGCTAAAGAATGGAATGGCAAGATAAATGCGCTGAAATATATTGACTGATGGGTAGTAAAATAAAGCATGAAAATGATTACACAGCTAAGAAGAAATGATGGTAGTGCACTACATCCAATTACCGTGAACATTTAGAGACAATAATATGAAACTCTTTTATCTGAAAACAGAGACAAATACAAGAATCTACAACCTTTGAATACTATAGGTGAATACTATGAGAAAATAACTGTCGAAAAAATCAGAAAAGCAATACAGGAAATGAGAAACAGAAGATTGCCAGGTCCTGGAGGTTGTTCAATAGAATTAGTAAAATTCGCCGCTACAGTAACAATGGAGGTTTTAAAAGAAATTTTCAATAAATGTCTATAGGGGAGAGAAATTCTTTCAGAATGGGGGGAGGCATTTAAAAAAGAACAAAAAACATTACAACAATTATAGAGGGATAAGTTCTATAGGCCGACTGTACTGACGGAAGTTAAAAACAAGATTAGAAATGGAAATAGAACAAATAGAAGAACAAAGCGGATTTCGTGCGGAGATATCCTCTGTGGATAATATCTTCTGTTTAGCACAACTGCCAGAAAAGACAGTAGCGCATAGTAGGAAAGTACATTTGATATTTATAGACATTATGAAGGTCTACTACAGTATATCAATTAACAGGCTATGGAAAGTACTTGAAATAAGTAACATAAAACTATTATACGTGAATGCAGCCAAACAACTTTATAAAGGCTATACGAGTAGGGTAAAATTGAGGAATGGACACAGTATCTCAAAATATAATATTTCTCATAAACAGCTTATATAAAAATAGCACGTGCAGAGTCAAAATAAACGAAATAATATCTGACGAATTCAATACACAATGTGGGGTGAAGTAATGCTGCATCCTATCGCCGCAGCTCTTTAACATATATGGAGAATTTATAATAAGAGTCACAGACAAAAAGTAAACAACTTAAGATACGCCGATGATACGGCTCTGCTTGCACGCAACGAAGAAAAACTACAAAACGTTATTTTTATTTTTATGTTATAATTGGTAGAGAGAAAGCTCTAAATTAGGACTGAACTAAACATATCTAAAACAGAGATCTCGATTATAGGCAGACCACATAACAACAGACCCAACATACAACAAATAAACAATTACAAAGTAGTACAACAATACACATACCTAGAGTCACTAATAACAAATGACGGTTCAACAGAAAAAGAAATCAGGAAAATATTTCAAACAAATAGAACGGCTAAAAAAATTAACAAGAATATGTAAAAACAACAAAATATCGAAGAAAATAAAATGTAGACTAATACCGTGTTTAATATTTTCTATACTAACATACGGCAACGAATCCTAAACCCTCAGACAGAAAGAGAGGAAGAAAATTGGTGCCGTAGAAATATTCTGTTGGCAAAGAATGCTTAACATCCCATGGACAGAACATCGAACAAATATATCAATACTCCAAAAGCCCAACATTAAGAGACGACCGTCAAGCGAAATACAACTCAAGACTCTAAGATACTTTAGACATATTATGAGAAAAGAACCTGACAGCATGGAAAAATTAGTAATACAGGGGAAAGTAAAAGGAAAAAGATTTAGAGGTCGGTTACCTACCAGATGGATGGATCAAATCACAACAACCGCATACACTCACAATCGAAGCACAAGACCGAGCAAAATGGAAAGAAGCAATTCGAGATGCTACAGTGGCCACTACATTCCCTACTGGGAATTAAAACTGAGGAGGAGAATAACGGATGAAAGCATCAGTAACAAGGAGATTCTAAATAAAGTAGCTCAGAAAACTCAAACAGTTTAGTTAGTAATCCTATGAAAAAATAACAAAACAAAAAAGTAAATGCTATATAAAACAATTGTACAGAGCATATCTACATATGGTTCGGAAATACAAAGGATTAATAAGAAATGTAAAAGAAGATTAAAATCAATGAAAATGAACTACTGGAGAAGAAGTTGTGGAGTGTCCAGTTTAGATAGAATACACAATGAAGATGGATAAACAGAAATCAGAAGTCAACGTAACTGAGCAAAAACAATCGCTTTGGTACAGACATCTTAAAAGGATGTCCGACAAAAGGTGGTCTTAAAGAATATACGAATGGGTTCCATGGTAAAAGAGAAAAAAAGAAGACCACGAACCAGATGGAAAGACAAGGTTACACAGGCAGCAAAGCTGTAGAAATTATAATTTCCAATAATTATAACAGTTTT
The DNA here is from genome assembly GCA_036346155.1 of Sinelater perroti. NCBI lineage: Eukaryota > Metazoa > Arthropoda > Insecta > Coleoptera > Elateridae > Sinelater > Sinelater perroti. The sequence goes on along the minus strand of JARFIY010000337.1, from coordinate 7,264,727 downwards.
TTTTTTTAATTTAAGTTCTGACTATAATTTGTATAGGCTCTTTTAGCCTCTGGTTTACTTAAACGTTTAATTAAATTAAAACAAGTTTTATGTGGTGTTTTGTTTCCATACTCTGGCATCGTATGTTGTTATAAAATAAAAGAGAAGAATCTCACACAATAGAAAGTTAAAACGAATTTTACTTTTTTACTTTTAATCTTGTACAATTCCCATTCTGAATGGGGTAGTATAAAAAAATCTGCCATTGTTCTCTTTTACTGGTCATTAGTCTTTAGGTGCTGCTTAAAAAGACTGCAGTGGCTGCGAGCGGTTTCGGTGGTTTATTGCACCTATTGAGCGCACATCGCAAAGCTGTATTTAACCAGGACTTTATTTGCCCCAGCAGGGCGGCGTTGCGCTTCGTTCTTAAACTTTATAGCACATGCTCGAATAAAGAACAGTTCTAAGCAAGACTTTATTAAACGCCTTGCTCAAACAGCAATTATAAATGTAAGTGCTTTAGTATTCAGGTCCGCGAGCCTCGTGGCATGGTCTTATGCTTAGCGCATAGGCTTCCGTAAACACCTTAAATTAGTATCGAGATAGCAGGTAAGCAAAAGTCGAGCTAATGACGGCTTGGCTAGGCCCTAATTGACGCTGGGCTTAGTTTGCCGACTTGCTGTCTGTACCCGGGAGTACGAGCAATTTCTAACTTGCCAATGTTTAACTTGTTATAGACAAGTTGGCTGCATTTTAGAGTACGTCAAATTTAACTGTGAGTCATCCTTAATTTTCCTCCAAATAGATATTAAGGCAACTTAGTTAAGCCTTATTATAATTGAATTGTGCTTTATTTTGTGGTAGTTATTGCTATGACTATAATTACAACAATGAAAAATAGCTTTTCATTAAATAATGACATTAATTATACCATATCTCTTTAGTCCAATAATATAAGTTTATGTTACTAGCAGTTCTTACAGAGAAAAACAAATTCTTTACAGGGAAAAGCTAGAGAAACAAAATTTAATACAAAACGAGCAACAGCAAAATATTGTCGGGAATATGTAAATTTACTGCAAATTAATGCAAAGTAATATTACAGAATCTTTGATATTTTCTGAATAAAATCTGTTTCGTTGTTCAGAGGAACGTAAAATATAAATTTGTAAATTTATATTTTGCAAGAAATATGTGCTAAAATATTAATATGCGGTTTCAAGTTCTGATCAGTTTTAACTAATATTATTAACATTTTACTTGCATATGCTATTACAATTAATATTAACTCTAGATTATATTATAAAGAACATAATTTAAGATTAAAATTAACAATTTTAACTCTGCAAAAATTATATTCAAACAATCTAAAAGCTGTGGGCGCGTAAGCTGGAAAATACTCCGTTGCAACAATTTAATTGATTTTTGTTAAAGTTGTTTTTTTTTGCTACACAACTTTAAGTATAATCTTCAAAAAGCCATTACTTTATTCGAACTTTTTGAAATATAAATAAATAACAAAATTTATTATGTATTACAAATTGCATAATCTTTTATATAGTATAAAAATATTCCACACTCATAAACTTGTCATAAACTAACAATATATCAAAAGTTATTATACGGATAAAATACTATACAAAACTCGTATTAGAATTATATCATTTTAAAAAATAAACTCTTTTTACTTAGTTCAAAAATTTATTAAATAGAAATTGAGCAATCTAGATTTAATGAATGATGAGAAAAAAATTGTAAAATTACTGTTGGGGGCGAAACAATTCTTTAAAAAGATTTGATTTTAAGAAATACTGAAAATTTTTAAATGTTGTATCTATCAAAAGTTTGCAAATGGCTATATAATATAATTAAATTAAATGTTTCTTTTACACAAACTAGTGTAAAAGGATTTTTGAAAACAAATTACTTTAAGAAGACAAAAGTAATTTTGCCTATAAACATTGGCGTAGCAGTTAAATCTAACAGGATTATATAGACCTAATAAAAATATTGAATTTCTTTGTTTAACTTTTACGCCCTGAAAAAGAACACCTAATATGTAATTTTTTTATATATGCCATCTCTTTTTTAAATAAAACTATTATAAAACCAATTTTCAATTTTCGGTGCTTCCTCTGAAACTCTGGGAACGGTGATTTGAACTTCCACTTGAGTTAGAGCATTTCGGTCATAGTCGTTTGACTGACAGCCAACTGAACGACACCCAACTGACCGACACCCAACTGACCGACACCCAACTTTCCGACACCCAACTGACCGACATGGCCAACTGACCTACCACTATCCAACCGAAAATTTAAAAAATAAGTTAGATATAAATATTTTTATTTGAGTAAAAATAAGGAAATAGATAGGATCACATGTTTAAATTGCATGTAATAAATTGCATATAATTGCACATAATAAAATAGAAAATAAATAAAACTTGTGCAGTTGGGAATTGAATATTGTGGGCAATTCCTCGCAAAAAATCAAGTACAGAGTTATAATTATCCTTGTTATTAATAACGGTTTGAAGATTTTGTTCTCTATTTTTATCCTCCGAGCTGAGCTTTGCGCCGGAAGGTGTTCCTCGAACATTTCTTTCAATTTCAATATCAACAGTGTTCTGTTCTTTCTTTATTTCATCAATGAGCATATAAATGACAACATGAGAGTTTCCTACCAAAACTTTAGGACACCTATGCCAGGCCCCGACCTAAATTAAATTATTAAGATTTATAGATCCATAAATATATAATTTAAGTTTTGAGTTCTAGAAAAATTTAGTTCTATGTTATCCCAAACAGTGCACATAATAGGACATAATAGTGCGGATATTCTTTTCTTGACTCTTCCAAGAGCGTAATTATCTTCAAACCACTGAAAAAGATCTGCTGCTTCTTGTGGTTAGTGAGCACGCAATTCATTAAAAGCCATTGCAACTTCATTGGGTGGCAAAAAAGCAAGAGCAGAGAGATGTCGGACCATAAGACTGAATGCTTCTTCAGTGTTGTACTTAGTTTGCAAGCCTGGTGTTTGTTGCAGTCTACGATATATGGATTGACATGAAATGAAAGTGGCAAGTTTTGTTTTGCACACCAGAAAACACATTTTGTGATTGCAATCATGCTTCTTGTTCAAAATCGGAGGAACAAAATCTGGTTGCAATTCTATACCAAATTGTTGTGCTAAAAACTTAACCTCTTCAAATAGTCTAAAGACTTGCATAAACGACAGGTAAAATACGATCTCCAACAAGTACGTGGATGGAATAAAGTTGGAGTGACTTTAAACGTGCCATCCATAATCCATAATGCTGCATTTGACATTATTTGCAAATTATTGTCTATGACAAATAAAAGAATCTTGTCGTCACAATCATCGATTAACCTAATAAATTCTTCTTCAGCTATTGAGTGCTTGTGCTTATCTGGCAATTGTTAAAAATCTTGCAATATATTTGGTTCTGTTGTTACATTTGAATTACGTCTCTGTGGTTTGATTTCTCTTGTTTGAGCATTTCATGACGGCAAAGCTGCTGCAATTGACTGAGGAGCTGCGATAAAGTGCTCTAAATTATCACCGATGGTTTGTCGTTTGATGACTTGGGAAGTGCTTTTCTCTTATTTGATGCTTTGACTAGTGAAACTCGCACAGCAACTACCTCGTGATTGTGCTCAACATTATTGAATGATTCAAGTAAATAATGCTTTCCATTTTGTAAAAGAGTGAGTACATATCCGTTAATGACTAGCTTGTTAGCGTCTCGTTGTGGCTTAACAATTTCTAGTGCGTTTGTGCCAACATTTCTCGTCTTGTCTTGTGACATTGTGGCGAAATACAGATCTTAAAATGCTAATTTTATCCCGAATTCCCGAAGGCACGTGACCGGGTGTTACTTGACCACCAAAGTGTCACCGTGATGATCAGAAACGTTGACCGTGGCGACTACACCCCTTAGCCGCACTCTAGGTCGCCACCAGCCAACACAACATCAACAGCAACAGCAACAGAAATTTTTACCTTAAAAGATAAAGAAACCCCTGCAAGTTAGCTTAAAAGAATTGCTACTCTCTTTGAGTGCTAGCTGTAGAGTGAGCTATTCTCCTAACCCCCATCTCTTCGGTGACCTATCTTGGAAGTTGGTTGGCCTGCTTCTCAGGCCGCCCCCGCACCGCCTTACGGGGGAATCAAGATCTTCGGGCGCTTGTCGCGGGCGCCTCTGTCCACTTCATAGTTGTAAAGGCCACTGATTGCTGGATTTCCATGGCCTTGGACGCTCGAGTGAAGTTGTTGAGTGCACTGGTGCGCTATGCTCTTCAATGCTAGCGCTTATATATGCACATAGAGGGCCTATTATACATGACGCTATGTGCATTCACTTGTCGGTTAATTTTTCTGTCGGTCACTTGGGTTGTCGATAAGTTGGCTGTCAGTTATCCGGGTTGTCGGTCAGTCGGTCTCGCAGTCAGTCGGGTGTCGGTCAGTCAGCAGTCGGACAGTCGGACAGTAGGCTATCGGTCAATCGACCCACACCCGAGCACTTTGGTCTAATAATAAGTGAGCTTTCAAAATTTGATAGATGCGATGCTTGTACTTGAAGCTGCTGCGTGCCACAAGGTAGGTACAGAAAAATGTTTGCACCTACACCATCTGGTTAACTCTAAGATTCTAAGATTTAACACGTTTATCATAATCATTAATCTGTTGCTGTTGAGCTTTGCTGACGTGAAACTTGACATTCGGGCGAATGCAATCCATTAGCGTATTTAATTTCCTACCTTGCAGAAGTTCAGCTGGCAAGATCCCATTGTACCATGGAGTGTGACACAGTAGGAGAATAGAAACTGCTACAACTTGAACTCCACATTTCCGATAACGTGCTTCATGGCGTTCTTGAAGGTTTGGACAAACCTGTCGGCTTCGGTGTTAGACCGGAGATGGTGCGCAAAACTATTAATATGGCAAATAGCAAAAGATTTGAAACTCCCTAGAGGCAAGCTGCGTCCTATTGTCTAGACCGGAATTCCAAAACGGTACATCACTTCGTAAAAGCCATAGACGACTGATACTAATGTGGTATCTGTGTATATATTGAATACTTTTAGAATGATTATCCACAATAGTAACCCACATCTTTTTATGAAAATCTATGTGGATCTGCTGCTACAGTTTGTCAGAAAACTCTTATAGATGAAAAGGAGCAGATGCTAAAGTGTTTCGATTTTCGCAGCAAATGTACTGGCAAACGAGAAACTTTATACAGACGATACCGTTATGATTAAAATAAAGCTCTGATAATAACTTTTGTCAAAATCCACTGTTTCTTGATAGAATGGGTATAGGACATGAACTTTGGTTAACCATACCGGATCAGAGTGTAAACAGATGACAGCTGCTTATCCTTCGACATTGAGGTGGCGATGTCTTTAGCGTTTATCGGAAGAATTTTTTGATGCTCTGCCTCACTTAGGTTCACTTTGCATTCAATTTCTTCTTATGAAATTTTTAAGTCGGTTAATGATGCTGGATAATGAAGAAAAGTGCTTAATATTATAATAGAACTATGACAGGTACAACGACCAGTTACGGGTTACTTTTATTTACGTAGATGACCAGGAGGGGACGATGATCCGTAACCAAGATAAACTTTCGTCCGCATACTTAAAGTACTTTCTGACTCCAATAATGATAGATGTGTTTTTTTTTTAAATCTGGGAGTAGCACTTTTCCGCATAAGAGAGAATTTAAAAACGTACGCTCTGGGACGTTCTTGCCATCTAGATAACGAAGGAATAAAACAATTTTAATTCTACCGAAAGATGCGTCGCGAAATATTCCAATGGAAACAGTTGGATGGTTGGTGGCTAATTTCGGTTTGCTTCTTTCCGAGTGAGATTGTAGATGGGTTTGCAAACCTCTGACGAAAACTACATAAACTTTTCGTAAAAGTTGATTAATCCGAGAAATGAACGTATTTGGAGCACATTCACTGGACACTAAGTCGCACGGATAGCTTCAACTTTCTTCGGACTGATGTGAATCCCTTCCTTGGATACAACGTATTCCAAATTTTCCGTTGCAATCATTGGACAAGCGATTATTTGATTATAGCATATGACTAAAGATAGCTTTTACAGTCGGAAAATGATCGTATTCTGGCTGACTAGTGTATAATCCATTGTCAATGTAGAACCCGGACATTGGACTTACTTCCGTGAGTTTATATATACCCCTGGAATATAGCTGGGCAGGAAGCGGTGTCTTGTGGCAGAGCGTTGCACCGGTACAGACCTCGGTGTGTGCTAATAACGGGGCATTTCTTGAAGGTTTGGTGATAAGCGTGACTCTATTCAACTTGGAAAACTTATCTTTTCCAGCGATTGACGAAAACTACTCATGTGGTGTTGCCAGCGGGTACTGGGTAAAGTGAAGTTGACTGTTCACTGATAACTTAAAATTACCCGTAATTTGGATTTTTCATTGGCCTTCTCGACTATTACAATTGGTGATGCTCACTTACTGGATTCGATACGTCAGTTTTTGAAGTTTACTCAAGTACGCGAACACATTTCTGCTTCGGGGGTTGGCGAATCTAAAACATTCTGCGGAGACTTTTAGTGCGGGCTTGAAAGTGCTTTAAGGGCTGCGACGAGATTCTTTTGGGATTTGGTTATTCGGTGTTATTAGGTTAGACAACGTGGAGAAAGTGACTATACCAATACTGAAAAAAAGATAGCTTAGCACCCGTGTGCTATTGAAAATCTTGATAAAAGTTTCAAAGCCATCGGACGCTATGTCCAAATCCGATAATGCTACAATAACTGACGTTTTGGGCTACTGCAACTGATACCGAAAAAGAACTTTTAGTAGATTATACTCTAATCTGCAACTTCTCTTTCAGTTTAAACGGCGATGAGAATCCTTATCGCCTTTCAAATTTATCCTCGTCGCGAAAATGTGTGGTGTGTGTAATTAATTATAGTCCACGCATGTGCCGTAATTCTTACACCACACGCTAATTTACTTCTATTTACAGTTAACAAAATATGTCAGTTATAAGCTAAATTCCCTTTTTTACAATAATCAAAATTTACGTATGTGTGCTTTGCACTTGGTTTACACTGACTACAGTTAGCAAACTTCACGAGATAAAACAAAACTGTTCATCATATTTATTAACTCAAGAAAGAGTTTGCTTAGCATGTGGTGATAAACAACTGATACAACTAACTCAAAGGCGGCACAAAGTTATAAACGTTTTAAATGCAATATAGCGATTAAAAAAAATATTTAATCTATTGTTTGAACAGGTAATGATAAAATATTTACAAATCATTCAAAATCATGTATGACTGTCATACCCAGTTATAATCGGTTTTCAAATTATTCTTCAATCTTTACAACAATTAGTACATATGCAATTTGCATTAATTCTGTTTGAAGTATATACAATAAACACACTGAGAATATTATCGTAAAAATTCTAAATAATATATCAATAAACATTTTCAAACCGATTGCAGAGAAAAGACGGACAAGAGTAATATCGTACTAAATTTTTTTCAGATAAAACTGCATAGAATCTCGTAAACAATTATCTATTTGAGAAAAATACAAAAAATATATAAAATCTACTTTCACGATTACTTTACCGATTTGAAGAAATATAAAATGATCAAGAACGGAATAAATATATAAAATATTACCATTCCACAAAAACATACCAACTACTAAAGACAATACTCCGAATGAAGTTTTTAAGTAAATAATCTTCTAAACGCTATTAAAGTTACAGACATAAATTGAATAACAGCAAATGTTATTTAAACTATATAGAAATGAGAAGTACCGGTACATATACAATGCAATATTTTGTCTTAAGCATTGAGACAAGCAGCTAAAAACTGCCCAAATCGTATTAATTGTAGAACTAGGAAATGATTCATCTAAAGTGTTATCCCGTAAATCTTTTGTCTCATTAATATTCTCTCTTACAAATTTACTTAGATCAGCTAAACAACTGGCTAGAGTTGTTTAACTGATGATGCTAAAGTAATTTTCGAATGTTGCGTGTAGTAAATAAAACTTACTTTCTATTTAACGTTTTTATAAGTATTATTTTACTTTCGAATAAAAACTATTAATAATGTGTTTTAATAAAAACAGTACGCTGCTACCAAACTTGTGCAATAAATCTTAACGCCGCTTTCAAGGAAATTAATTTAATAAGACAGGAAGCAAACCAACGAAAACGATGAATCTAAGTTATGTCGAAGGAAAGTTTACTCTAACAAGTTTATTGAAAATTTAGTAAAGTAGAAAATTAAATAGCTTCTGCTATTCGGCGCAATAATATTACAGCAAGTAAAGGAAAGAAAATAACGGCTTACTAGCAAGTACAAGTAGAACAAAAAAGAAAGTTATAAGCAATTTTGTATCTAACGGATAAAGAACAAAATTCATTTTTTATTTTTTTTAACTAAAAGAACAACAATATACGAAGATACATCAAAAAGTAAAGACAATTCTAAAATTGCGCGGTAAAAACAACAGAGTAGCGTTGACACGCAACAGTACATATGAGAAAGAAACGACATTTAGTCATCATCAGTAGAAGTATGTTCACATCACTCGATGATTAGACCATCGAGGCACAACGTGCCATAGTGCGTTATTTGGGGTTAAATCTGCGGAAATGCATCGCCCAATGTTGACACAGTATTGAGCAGGTAGAATGCATAAACGAAAAATCTACAAGTGGTTATAACGCTTTAAAGAGAAAAGAACAAGCGCTCCGGATGAAAGTTGAACTGCTTGCCTATGGACATTACCTACGGACTAACATATCTAAAAGGTGAGGATACTTATAGTATTCTAGGGTTCCCACTTTCTTTCGTCTACTTCTTTTGGCTTCTTGATAGAAATTTTTTGATTTATAGATGCTACTCTCCATTACTTTCAGCTTTCTGTGTTCGAGTTCCATTTCCACCAGCTATTATTCATAAAGATTTTTTGGTACCCCACCTTGGCTGTTCTTCCTTTCCCTTTTTCTACTTTTCCCAAATCCCTTAGATCTTTTTGTATTTTTGTTTCAGTTTGGGTTAAATCGTTGTCTATGAAATATTGAGTTCCCTTCAGTGTTTCTTTATTTTTTATAATTGTTTCCTTCCCTTCACAACTATCTACTTTAACTATTGCCGTTTGTAGTTTTCCCTGTCTAGGCTTTAATTTCTGTAATTCGTTTATTTTGATGTTTACTTCTAACTTTTCAGATAGGAATTTCGCAACTTCAGCTACTCCGCCATTGTCCTTAAATTCATATCTCTTAATTACGATATTATTCTTCTTCTGCTGCCTCTTCATGTTCTCTATTTTTCTCTCTAGGTTTTTATTTTTTCCTTTATCTCTACATTCTCTTCTCTCAATTTGACCATTTCGTCGTGGTACTATTTTTGATCTTTCCTTATTGTCTTAATGTCTGCCATTAGATCCTTCATCATTTTCTCCAGCGTAGTTTCTCCTCTGTCTTTCACTGGTGTTCCTCCTGTTTTTTACTTTAACTTGAGACTTCTTCTTCGTCACTTTTATCTTCCCATCTTTTTCTTTAACTGTCTTCCGTAGAAGATTCTTCGCTTACGTACTTTTTTGGTGTCCGTGATAGCGGCATCTTGATTTTTCTAGTTTATTTATGATTGTCCATGCTTACGTTAAGTCTCGTTGGTTATATTTCCTTGAATACAGTTCTTTGCTGTTTGGGTTGCCTAGCCTAGCGTCTTACACAACGTGAAGCGTTATCTCCCAAGTCGTATTGGGTTACTTTTCATACTACTATATGTTTATCAATTCAATTTTTTAATTTGTGTATAATCTTATCTAATTTATCTTTTTATATGAATTTACATACGTGTTATTTTCGCTCATAAGGCCCACAATTCGAGTTTATTTACGGAGCAGTTGACACGCACTCGAACTCACTGATTCCAACACAGATAGTAAGGTTAGGAAAGCTGTGCAGACGTGGCTTGTGAGCAACCGAAAAGCTTCTTTTTCAAATGGCTGAAGAAGCTCGTTAAACGATTCCAGAAGCGCATTATTGCACAGAGGGACTATGTCAAAAATAAAATGTGCAGTGATGTTTTATCAGTGGAAATAAAATTGTTATTTGGAAATTTTGCTTTGTTAACATTTAAGACCCACAGTATCAAAAATTTCTTGAAATTTGTCCTATGGAGATTTTGGTGTTTTTCGTCTTCCCATAATATTTGTGTTATTTGCACAGGTGGTAATGAATCCCTCTGGTAAAGTTAGTAGGTCAGCATTAATGATTTCAAAATATATGAGACCCCAAGCACTACCTTCCGATTGCATGAGATATATGTCATTACTGATTTACCCTTTATATTGACTATTGTCTAATATAAGTAAATAAATAATAATATGTTGTAAATAATTTTGATTTCAGTTTGAATTGTAGACTTGAATGCCATGCCACATCTACCACCTGTGTAACATTCAAAAATGCATCTGGGCAGCACTTTTTACTTCCAAAAGTATTATTTGTGAATTCCTCTACTCTGCGTGTCTCACGAAGTTCGGACCGATGTTATGTAATAAAACTTAATTTATTAAGCAATGACATCTGTTTCTTAATAATAAATTTTTCGAAACTCTATGACCAGATAAGTAGAATTTTGATACCTCTTTTTTCGGTTTGTCAAATATTGGAATTACAATAACTAGTAAACGCGTCCTTGTGGGATAGTAAAAACACAAAACATATAATTGTGTCTTAAAAATTACTAACTAATTAAAATTTTTATTTAATTATGTTTTTCCTCTTAATTTTATTACGACCTGAATATTACAAATTTGGAACACGCTGTAATTTGTTTTCACATATTCTTCATCCAAAAAACGATGTGACAAAGCAAACATTTTGAAGTCTTAAAAGTTAACTTGACGGTACATGCCTAATTATATAATAATAATAATGGTAAGGCCCTGCGCCCCGCGTGGGAGCACGGCCTGCGAACTGAGAGGTTAAGGCTCTCATACGTTCGCTCTCTCTGCCCGGTTGTCGCGCACCATCTCTGATGCGGGGCGATATGGCAAGCACCGTACCTTAGACGACCGCCATTATCACCCCTTGTTCGAATAAACACAGGTACTCAATTATTATTAGTGACTGAGTGGGCCACCCGCCAGGCAACAGAGAGCACCGGGAATTGAACCCGGGTCCGTCAGCATCGCAGCCCGCCCCTCAACCACGGAACCACGCTGGCAGCACATGCCTAATTACTTCATGATAATAGGAAACGCTCCCTTGTGGAAAAATAAAAAAATCGCCTTTTTTGGCTGTGGTTCGGGATAGCTAGCTATCATCGTTTCGAAGACATAACTTACAAAATTTTAGATTTTTAAACTTCGACCCTTTGTAATTAAAAACTTTTTACGAAACACGTGTCCGTTAATTTCCGACGAAGCACACTTTCATATGATTAAACTTGAACTTTACTCAATTTGAATGTTCGGACAACAAACAGCTGCTGTTATATATAGTATAGCATCTGTTACTCATTGTGATGTCTAGTGGTTAATATTTTTTTGATAATTTTTTTACGATTTGCTCAGTTATAAAATCCAATTTTGAAAATTTATCGACAATCCCTGAAATACATTAGCGAGGTGTACTGAAAAAGCTTCAATTTTATGTTTTCTATCCTTTCCCATATCTCGTCCTATTTTCTGGTTGCCGGTATGCTACCATGTGTTTTATTTATTTTTTCTATCGCCTTCTACGCAGATTAGACGGTAGCTTCAATGGTAGTAAGATCTTTAAGTTAACTTTCTACTGCCCAGTTCTTTCTATTATTAAGTAATTTTTTCTTTTATCCACTGATTTGCTAAATTTTGCTTTGTTTTCTGATACCCTAGTTGTCATCTAGGTTTTCAATAGCCTTTATTTTTTGGCAACTGCCCGTTTTGCTTTGATGAAGTAATTGTAATATTTAATTTAGGTCTTCAGAAATTGTACTATAGGCGGATTGTTGTATTGCAGTTATTATATTATTCACAGTTATTCCTATAGATTAAGGAGCTTTTAATGAGTTATGACTATTTATTTATTCTTTCATCAAGCAAATGTTTAAACAAGTCATAGACATTTTTTTTTATTAGTGGGCATTGCTGGTATTAATCATTGATAATGTTAGGAACGTCTACTACTACCGTGAAAAAATCACAAATAGAAATGACGCTTGTAATCCAGAAGTCTATGATATTCACATTGTATTGTTGATACATTTTATTAGATCTTGAGCTTTGATAGTTACCAATGATGTTTATCGTTTTAATTATTGCTTGCCAAGAAACTATTACTTAATTTAGTAAAGTATTTTGCATTATGCCCAAAATAATGTTGTTTGATAATTACTAAACCTGACAAAAAAAAATTGAAAAGTTGATTACAGTCTTAGAAAAGTTTACTCTTGATTTTAAATGCAATCTAAAAGCTTGAATTATATTTCTAAATATAGCTGGGAGTACCTTATTGCCTAAAAATTTTGTATAACTTATTTACGTTTACATAAATTTATTCCGTGATAGCATATGGTTGTCGAAATCCAAATTGGCGATCATGAATTAAGTTGTTATACAGTAGTATATGTGTAAGTCTGTAAAGCAGCAGTCCCTCAAATAATTTTGATACTACTAGAAGCAAACAGATGTGTATGATTTTAAATTATTTTTAGGCTTTCTAGGCTTAACAATTATTCTAATCGTACCACTGAATTTTCCATTATCATAAAATCCACAGCTACTTCATTTACAACGTCGACTATAATCAAAGCAATTATCATCAGGAAAGGACATTTTCCGAATAATATTTTCAAATATTAATTAGAGGTAATATATACAATTGAGTATAGTGATCAATTGTACAATTAGGTCGAAACTTCTGACCACCTTTTTTGAACTCCTCATTAAAAAGTAGAATAGGAATATCTCATAAACCCGACCCATTGAAACACCCCTTTTTCCCGGTTTTTTTATTTTAAAGTGACATATCTCATGAACGATAATATATAGAGTGCTGGGACCTTCATGGTTGATCGGTTGGTCTAAGTTTGAGTTTCCAAGGTGTTTATGAGTTTCAACATTTGTATATATTACCGTTTCGCCCCCTGATCTTGTTTAATTTATTATTATGTATACACTGGTATGATATTTTTGCAGTGATTTATATACACGGTTTGTTCACAAAGTATCGGGAATACTTTTTCTAATCAAATAGAAGCAAGATGTGGTTTTCCGCGAGATGGTTGGTGGGGAGAGGGGTTAGGTAAAAAAGTATGCCCCGGCCCAATTGCCTTCGAGTTTTGAGATGGTAAGAGTTCCGCTTCCCCCAAACCGTGTTTTGGTGACGCGTCACGGACTTATCATGCAACATCCATTAGACCAGTTCAAAATATTTGGAATCTTGAATCTGATAAAGGATATTACGGGGAGAAGGTCGTGTTAAAAACGAAAATTTTTGAATGGGCGCCTAGCCACACGTCGTTGCTTGTGAGAGAAAGCCAAGTACAATGTGACAACGTTGGCCCAAACGACATAGAGCTCGGACTTGGCCCCGCCCGACTTCTTTCTATTCCAAAAACTCAAATTTAGTCTAAAAGGAACCCGTTTTGGATCAGTGGAGAGAGTTTAAGCCGCCGTGACGGAGGCCATAAACAGCATTTCAGTTTTCACATTCCAGGAACCCTTCAAAGAGCCTCCGGCATTGCTGTGTAGATGCGGAAAGAAGAATTTTAAAGTAATAAATGATTGCTTGCAATACTTTTGTTTTTATTGAATTATTATATACATAATAATTTCTTCTAAATTTGTCTATTTTTTTTGTTTTAAAAATAGTTGTAAAAATTCTTTTTTTTTACAGACTGTTATTACACAAATAATATGTAGATATATACAATCAATATCAATAAAAATAGTCAAACATTCAAAAACAATATTTTGTATTTGCAGTATTATTAATAAATGCAGACAAATATTTGGCAGAATTTAGTCATATGAATCAAAATTAAATTTTTCGATTAATGTGATTAAATAAAATTGATAAATAGGACATAAATTCAATAATAAAGTAAACCTTGCTTTAATGGGCAAAAAATAATTAAACATACAGGTATTGGGTCAATAAAAATGTGGAGAATATATAGAATTTTTATTTTTATCTAACGTTTTTAACTATTGCAAAATTTATTATTAACAAATTTATCTATTATTACTTATTATTATATTAAAATAAGTTCTTTACGATTTTTGAGATATGGAAACTTAAAAATCAAAGAAGACTATGGAAGTTCTATATGCTTTTTTTCCCATTAAGTGTTCCACGAGGTGCGTAAATGCCTAAAAGCAATGAAAATAAGTAGAAAGATGCCGTTAATTTTAAAAGACGCAAAATATATTTCTGAATTTGTAATATAGGTGGAAGTTCTAAGTCGAATGGCCGCTGTTGCAGTGAGTGTTGTTTTATATACCTTAAATGGCGACGTTTAGTGTTCAAGAACAACGTGTAATCATCCGTTTTCTTCTCTTGAGTGGTAAAACGCCAATCGAAATTCATCGCAAATTGAGTGAGAGGTGCGTTGAAAGCGTTGGGGATGTTAAAAATGTGCGTTTGTGGGTGCGACAGTTTTTGCATGATAACCTAAAAATGCAAAAAATTTTTTGAAAATAAATCGCTCGAATGCTGACCGACAAACATAAATCTCAAAATTTGTTGACACGTAATGCCGCTATAAATTGTCCTTTATTTTAGTCAGTTGTGGCAGTGGATAAAACGTGGATTCCATTTTTTAATCTCGAAACGAAACACCAGTCAGCGCAACAGAAGCACACCAATTCGCTGCCACCGAAAAAATTTCGGATTACGGCCTTTGCTGAGAAAGTTATGACGGCCATGTTTTGAGACAGCAAAGACGTAATCCTCACATATTGTTTCCAAAGGGTATTACAGTAGCTGCTAAATTATGCAAATAGATTTTGAAGAGAATGTTCCTTCCAGCATTACATGAA
This sequence comes from Sinelater perroti, assembly GCA_036346155.1. Classification (NCBI taxonomy): domain Eukaryota; kingdom Metazoa; phylum Arthropoda; class Insecta; order Coleoptera; family Elateridae; genus Sinelater; species Sinelater perroti. Next base: position 7,249,661 of record JARFIY010000337.1, on the reverse strand, counting down.
AAACGATCAGAGAAACTTGCATGGTAATTTTTCGCTCATCAGACAACTTGGCAGTTTCTTTGTGAAAGCAACTTTGAGGCGGTGTCTCGTGCTTCCTAGCTTAATAAATTAAACGATTAAAAAGTAAAATAACAATTAACATAAAAATAGCATATAAATTGCAAATAAACATTATTAATTGTTATTAGTGGGCCTTTCTATTAATATAACATGTTTTCTGCGCCACCAAACCTATCAGCTACTATAATATTTAAATACTGTTATATGACACTTTGTGCGCCTTTTATCAAGGTTTATTAACAATTTACTTAAAATTTGGTTTATTAATGTATTTGAATGAGCGAAAATGACATTTTTTTACTCTATTATAAAATATAATCGCAGTTTCACCTGGTTATCAATGACATACACGCGTAGAAACGTAACCTTTATTATACACATTAAAAATCTATAACAGTACATTACCTTCTGACATTATCGCCATGCAAATTAAAGCGCTATCATAACTTATAAGGTTTGACATTTCTTCTACAAAAGCTTTTCGTCCTAGAAATGAAGCTACTTTGTAACAACAAATTGAAGAGCAGTGTTGTCATGAGAGCGATGCAACGTTGCCAACGGTGCCACTGTTCTGTCAGCATAACTGACCTTCTAGTCTACTTCCTCTACTAGTTTTTCACTGGCTACAAATGAGTAGCCAATTATTTCCCCATCATGCCCGTTAATACGTCTATCTTTAAATATGCGACACCATTGGAATACAAAACCTTCACTCATTATATTTGGTCCATAAACGTTACAAAGTCTGTAATAAATCGCAGTTGTTGAAAATTTTTTAGCACACAGAAATTAAATTACCGCATACACTTCACATTTGATGAAATTTTTGTGATAACGTTTATTTTTAATTGATCTAGCAAACAAATAAACTGCAACACAACTTTTTTCTTTTTCTCCGCACTAAATACTAAACTCATGGCTACAACATCACTGGACTTCTAGTATATGGAAAACCTTTTTTTTCCAAATCGTCCTCTTATGAATACTGCGTATAACGCAAATGAGTCCACTAAACTATTAAAAGTTATACATCATATCATAACATATTAATGTTCAATACATGCGTGTTGAAATTACAAACTGTTGAAAGCGGATCACACTAAATAATTTAATAAAAGTTAGTTATAAAGTAAATAATAAATATGCAAGGAGCTAAACAAATGTAACTATTATATGTAACATTTGTATGATTGCAATAATAAAAAATTTAATTTGATAATAAGTTTTAACGAATTTATAAAGTTAAAACTATTTGTACCATTTATGGTAGTTTATTATCTAAAGTTACAATTGTTGAAAATAATTTAATTGGTTTACATATCAGCTTGGTTGCACTTTTTGGTAACTAAATTCCATTAATTTTTTTATTATTAACAAGTTTATCAAAAACCCACTTGTTTAAATACTCTGAACCTATTTAATTAGTTATAAAATATTTGTGTTCCAGTAACACAAAGCGTGATTATGACAAAATACTGCCTCACCAATACACTTTAAAAACTTTATACAAATAATTTTCTTCCTAACATATGAACGAAATGCGACTTTTATGAATGATTCTAAATATACAGCGTGCGCGTGAAAGGAAAGCCTATCTGAATTTTTCGCCAATATATTCGCATTCGAGAAACAAGCCGAAGGCGTCTATATTGTCGAAGATTGGGAAAGTTTAAGACAGTTTCGGGTTACAAACAAGTAGATCAAGATTGTAGATGCTGCGATTCAGCCCTCGCCTCTGTTCTTGCGGCTAGCTCGCTGCCAAAGCGCTCTGAACGTCAATAGTTCCACGGTTATCGCTTTAAGGCAATCAGAAAACACTTCGGGCTTTGCGGTTTCACAAAAAACACGCTCTCGAGTCGTGAGAGCTGCAAGCTCGCAAATTTCGTTTTAATTGTAGCTTACACGTCGCTGTACACGTATTCCCTCCCGGTTATTCTGACATCTGGGCGTTGCACAACATTAGCAATGGAAGCAATGAGATCTAGGAAAACCGCTTTCTTCGAATGGAAAGGCGATTCAATAATTTATTGTAAAAAAAGTTTTTTTAATTTTACTAAAAAAATAATATCATGTTCAAATCTACACTACTTATCTGATGATGTAATACAAATATATGTTGGGTTATCGGAAAAATTTATATAATGATAACGAAACTGGAAGCAACGGTGAGCAATGCGACCTAAAATTCTTTTAATTGAAATAAATTGTTTTGTATGTTCAGTGGGCAAAGAGAAAATAAATTAATATAATTGAAATTTGAGTCTGCTTTTCACAGTTGCTAATATTAAAATTAAAGTTTATATTAAGATTTACACTAAATTGAAGTAGCAACTGGTGGTTACTATTTTGAATTTATTCATGATGCAGGAAAGTGATAATTTTTGCATTAATAATTTTATTTACGGCTTGTAAACTAAATAAATCTAAACTTTTGCCCGCTTCCGTTTCTTATTTCTTATAAAGGCTACAGATGGAAGAATTTATATGGACGCTACAGTGCAGTACAAGATATATTCCTGGATAATCGGCACACTTGCATTTTAATGAAATTTGAAGTTTCTTACGGACCACAGTGTAACAAAGATAGTGCTGACATCTAGGTTATGGACAACCTGGAACGTATTCACATGGGTTTTTACTGCGTAGGTCTATAACGTAAATTGTTTTTTATATATTGTTAACTTGCTTCTTGTTGGCATCTGGCTGTTATAATGTAATAATAAGCCTTAGCATGTTTAACTGTATATCTGTATTTAAAATTTTCAGGTCAACTACCATCTATCACATCATTCTTTCATTAGAAATATGCTTTGCTGGGAAAGATTGTAGACAGACTGACATCAAGTTTTGCTTGAAAATTTGGCTGTCCTTGAGGAGGATTTCAAACGTAAAGTTTAAACAAAACGAGGACAACACCAAAACCTAAGGTAATTTATATTTCTGAATACTACACCAGTGAACTCCAGAATTACAATTTTTGGCCTGAGAGGAATTACTAGATAAGTTAAACCATCAGCTGCAGACTGAAAGCTACAATCATTTGAAAGATGAGCTCTTTCTACCACTCCTTGTCGAAGAAATTGGTTACATTAAGGAAGGCTGTAGAAATATACTGCTTCTTAATAAAGTTATCCACAATTCTTTCCACTGTCCTAATCAACGGTTGTTTGATAGAGTAGTCGAGATCTACAACGGTTGTTCTTAAGCGCAATCCTAACGATACATAATTAATTTTACGATCTTAGAAAACTTGAGAAAATGGTGCAAGCACAGAATACTATTGATAATTGTAGTAATGCAGACGATTGTTTCCTTTGGGAAAGCACAGAGCGCGCGATTTAGAGATGTCGTCTGATTCTAGGGACTTGCGTAGTTTCAAGGCGTGAAGATGCTGCTGTAACTTCTCGTAAGACACCCATTCAGCTTCTTTTTGTGGTTTTTTTTGTGAGCATTATTCGGGGCGCGAATAAACGCACTTTACAAATGCCAAATTGTTAGTTGTCATTTTGTCTGGCGCAGAGCTCAGTCGGTTTAGTTGTAGGTTTTTAGTCTGTTCTTATATTTTGGATTTTAGATTTGTGGTTAAATTATAATGCTTTACGTCCTGCGTTCTTGTCCATCCCTTTTCTTCAAGCACTGATATTAGTTGAAAACAGACATTTTACTTTTCATTGAAGTTATATCAGCAATCTTCAAACGCATTGGGTTTTTCTAAGCGAATTTGCGGCGGTTTTTAATTTAGCAGTTAACCGATTAGACTCTTGTTGATCATTAGTTTTTTTCCAACGCCAGAAGATTTATTTTATTTCTGACACAAATAAGGTTGTTAGCCAAGCGAGTTTACGTGACGCTATAGCTTTTCAAGGTTTAATTCCGAACGGATAAGTAGGGTTAATCTTAAATAGACTGAGAAAATGGGTCATAAAACCTAGAACCACATCTGACGCGACTGGTTATAATCATTATCAAGCTCTCCAACGTTTTTGAGGGTATGCTGGATGTAAGGGTCCTTAAATATGACGGTATCAAAGAGGTACTAGGGACCGATTAGCTTATAGTGAGTACAGTTAAAAGGTTTCTCCATTACGAGATCGCTCGAATGGACATAGTCGTGCAACATATTTGCCACGACAGTAGAGATATCTTTCCTAAAGTTGCCATCCAAATCCTCAGAAGAAAACTCTTGGAGTGAAGCTAGTCCAGGTAAGAATTGAAAAATGCGACAGCATAGTAGTCGCACATTTTTGAAAAACTCATCAGTATTCCTTGTTTCAGTAGAAGAGTTGATAAGCCTAATATTAAATATACAATTTGATTAGTGCTCCTTTTAAAATTTTTTATTTACAATGCTTTGAACAGAACGGTGCCATCTTAGAACGACAACTGCAGGCAAACAAAGATACTATCCTAATAACTTTTCTGGTAGGTAAGATAGAGCGACAGTTATTTATTCTATTCTATTTTACCATTTTAATTACTATTATTTGTTTCTCAAATCTACTAGAAAAATGTAACATTATTTGTAAAGTTGATAAAATCTTAATAAAAAAATAAAGTACAAAAACGTCTAGCAACATATGTAAAATAAAAAAAAAGATTATCACCAATTTATCTATATTTGGTGGATTATTATTTTTTATTAATTGACTTCACGCAATTTCTATGGTGTAAGCCTTAAATAATACTGATATGCTTAACGCCCAGATAATCAACGAAGTACACTTCTAATTTATCAACATGGTTTTATTATGTTCATTCATATAATTGCACCTTGTTTTATCTAAAACTAAAATTTTAGGCTTATTCTAGCAATATATATTTTTGTAATATGAACTCTTGTAGACTGTATACTGTGATATCAAGCATCATCTAAAATTATCAGAGAATTTAGCGAAAGATTAAGAATCAATTATTCCTTTAACCGCTTTTCAAACAACACAGAATCTATATCACATTGATGGTCAGTTAATGCAGCATAAAAGCTTTTTTATTGAAATGAGACGACAGTTTAGTAGCCATCTATCTTCACTACCTACAATCAAAATAATTAAACGTTTTCCTCTATTTGGCAAAATTTCAAAAAAGGACTTGACGGAGTGTGTCGTGTGTGTTAAAGCAGGCGATGATAAATACTATTTTTTATTCTTTACACTTCTATGTTTTTATTTAATTTCTCCAACGAATTAATTGCTTTTGTATCCATCGCAATAATGTCCTTATTAAGCTTTTTGTACAAAAATTTTATTTTAAGCAACTTTATTGACATTTTGAATATGTTGAATTTTATATTAGAAAGAAATATATTAGCACTTTTTTTATACAATTAAAGGCATATAATGTTTCTTAATGTGTCTAGTTCAACTGTCGAATACTTAGTAACAATAACTTTTTATTGCATATTTTTGTTGTAGGTAGGTTCATCAGCAATAGCTTTGTTACCAGATTGTAATTATTTTTTAAATTCAGTTTTAATAATCATGTTAGCATCCTCTTATAAATGGACACTAGATTTCTTTTTTATAGTGGATCTGTTTAAAAAAGCAAATGTACACTTTACCTGATTAACTATGTACTGAGTAACTATTCCTATTTTTTATTTTTTTGTCGTTAAATGTTGCTTCTACAACATTGATGACCTCTTTATCCTTGACAAGTTATTGTTCTTAAAATTGAAAGCGACAACGTTGCATGACAAAGAAAAACCTAATAACTGTTAATAACTGTAATACCACTACAATATATATTATCATTAGAAAGAGGTGTTAAACACGTGTATTCCATATGGGAGATAAAAAAACAACCAAATCATCCTTTAAGCTTATTATTCAAACCGTCCTCGTTTTAGAAAGAAAGTTAAACCTATGGTTATTCGGGCAGACGAGTTAGCCATAATTTGGCAGTAGAAAATATAATTTTATAAATTGGCTCATTCAAAAGTTTCATGGGCTGTGGTGGCTCTATTCAGTTTAATTTACAACATATTATTAGATATTGTAAGCCTTTTTAGCGGTTGCTCGAGTAAGGAGACATTTTGAAGACACATTTTGTTGGTTGCAGCCACGAGCTCCTCATTCGAGAAGTATAAATAGTTTAGGTGATCCAGGTAGCCCAACAGTCGATCGAAATCATGTGCGTCTAGACATTAGAGCCGTTTAATGTGAGTTGCTTACGAAAGGAAATGATCTAGATGTTCTAGGTAGAGGAACTGCCAGACGAGATTGTGAGCTGTTTGCTACGGACGATAGTCGCACATGAGGCATAAGCCATCTGACCTTTAAGTAGTTTCAACAACGTCCCAAGGTATCGAGGCAACATTGTTAAGAACAAGAGCTCGTATCCGTGTAGACATAGTTGGTAAGTAATAAAGCATACAAACTCGCGTCGAGTTTTTCTTTTTATTCGACTATCCTTACAATATTATTAAATATTTTCTAAAAAAATGTGTAAGCTACGTACATTGGCAGTATCATCTAAAAAACGCCAAACAATTAATAAGCCTTTAAATTCTATCTTACCTTATAAGTTGGATCAATGTGTTAGTAACAATAAAAATTTAAATATCTATAACATACAGGAGAAAGGTTTTTATAGTGTAATTAGTTAGAGTTTATATTCTAACTACTTTTTAGTAAACTTTAAAAATGCATCCAGAAGTATAATTACCATTCATTTGCACTAACAACGGGATAATATTAGCCGAAAAATTAAGCGCCACAAAAATAAAACTTAAATATGTTGGTACATTGGTGTTGGGCAGGGTACTGTCACATTAATTGAGTCAAATGCAGCAAAAATACGAAAACCACATTACGTGCTAATTAATTTTTATTCTTAAAATATGAATAAAATAGGAAGGGGGGAGTTTGTGGAGCAAGCACGGCGAGAACAAGCATTGGTCAAACTAATTATTCGGGATGCCAACTACAATGTTTTAGTAAATTATTTGCCTTACATCACTAATAAAAGTGTTTACAAAAATAGTATAAGACTTAAAAAATGTTTTCGATGTAGAGATAAAATTCAATTAGAAAATGAGTAAATTTATGGTGAATCACAGGAAAATAAAATTGTAAGATATACATAGGTAAGCTCATTTAAACAGTTTGACCTTAAAACTTATTTGTGATATTCAAAATTTTTGTAAGGCAATTTAATGATACGTGGTTAATACAAATAAACCAAATTAAGTAGTTAAATGTAAGTATTTTTCCAAATAAGTTATTGATTTTATGGAAATTATTTATCACATCTTTTCATAATTATTTGGAAATTGGCGTTTTGTATTTAGATGTGTTTTGAAATTATTAGCTAAAATAAATTTCACAGTGT